>CM077666.1:402745968-403375009 GCA_039707655.1 Elymus sibiricus
CACTGGAAAGAATCCCAATTATTGTCACCTTGGGGTATGCGGATCATAACACGTAATAGGTGCATATAACTTGCAAGATAGGATCAAGAACACAAATATATTCATGAAAACATAAAGGGTTCAGATCTGAAATCATGGCACTCGGGCCCTAGTGACAAGCATTAAGCATAACAAAGTCATAGCAACATCAATCTCAGAACATAGTGGATACTAGGGATCAAAGCCCTAACAAATTGACTTGATTACATGGTAAATCTCATCCAATCCATCACCGTCTAGCAAGCCTACGAAAAAATTACTCACGCACGGCAGCGAGCATCATGAAATTGGTGATGGAGGATGGTTGATGATGACGACGGCGTCGAATCCCCCTCTCCAAAGCACCGAACGGACTCCAGATCAGCCCTCCCGATGAAGAACAGGAGGTGGCGGCGGCTCCGTATCGTAGAATGCGATGATTGTTTCTCTTCGATTTTTTTCTGGACGAATAGGTACTTATAGCATTGGAATTAGGGTAAACGGAGATGCCAGGGCCCCACAAGCCGGGGGGGCGCCCCCTGGGCTTGTGGCCCCTGGGTGGCTCCCCACCAGTAGATCTCTTCGCCAGTATTTTTTATATATTCTGAAATAATTCTTTGTAAATTTTCAGGTCCATCCAAGAACTTTTATTTCTACACAAAAATAACACCATGACAATTCTGCTGAAAACAGCGTCACTCCGGGTTAGTTCCATTCAAATCATGCAAATTAGAGTCCAAAACCAGAGCAAAAGTGTTTGGAAAAGTAGATACGTTTGGGACGTATCAATGGCCAGAGGGTAGGCCGTGCCTGTTGCCTTGTGGAGCCCTCGGGCACCGTCTTACATTGATTCTTTCTCCTAAAAATAACATATATTCCATAAAAAATCTCCGTAAATTTTTATCGCGTTTGGACTCCGTTTGGTATGGTTTTTCTGCGAAACAAAAAAATGCAAAAAACAAGATATGGCACTAGGCACTAGATTAATAAGTTAGTCCATAAAAATAATATAAAAGTGCACCAAAACCATATGAAATTATTTTAAACATGGCATGAATACTTCATAAATTATAGATACGTTGGAGACGTATCAGCATCCCCAAGCTTAATTCCATCTCGTCCTCGAGTAGGTAAATGATAAAAGAGATAATTTATGAAGTGTGAATGCTAGCATAGTACATAAGTTTGATCAATGATAATTTCAATCACTTTTCCTAGCATCATAAACAACAACTCTTTCTCATAAAACTCATCATGATAAATTAGCAATCAATTCACATGTTATGGTTCAAACAATGCATTCTCTTGAAACTTAACAACCTATGTTCTTAGTCATGAAACAATTTCATTTCATCTTATTTTCAACAAAGTCTAAGTAAGAGCTCCACATACACAATTATCATATAGTCTTCTATGACTGCTACTACTCAAAGCATATATTTAGAACAAACAACATCCATCAGACATAGAGGAAGATAGGGGCTTAATGTTTTGCCTCCCAACTTACTTATCATAGAGATAATTGTCAATGATAATAATTCATGATCAAATATATTTCCCTGGATATATGTGTTTGGATCTTTCCCCACCACAAGATGCTTGCCAACTAGAGAATAGGTTGGAATGAGAAGTTGACTCAACAAAAAAAATTGACAAAAAGGTAAAATATAAGCCCTTCACAGAGGGAAGCATGGATTTGTAGAGGTGCCAGAGCTCATTGCTTAAAACAGAGATGAATACATTTTGAGTGGTGTGCCTTTCCTGTCAACGTCACGACAAAGGATTTCAATATCTTCCATGCTAAACACATTATTGGCAGTTCCCATGCAGAAATGAAAAGTTTAACTCCCCCTCAACCATTCAAACACAAGCCATGGCTAGCAGAATTCACGGGTGCCCTCCAAACTTTCAACTTTCCAGGGGGAGCCTTTGTTTTATTATATATATTTTTCTTTTTATTTAAGGAACTGGGCATTCCGATTACCAGCCTCTCTCATGCAAGGACAAGTGAATAAACACCCATCATGAGAATAACCCACTTAGCTTGGAAGATACTGACCGCCCCGTCACTCCATGAGCGGTACGGGCACACAAAACAGATGATTATTTGAAGGTTTTAGAGATGGCACATGCAAATTTACTTGGAACGACAGGGTAATACCGTATATAGGTAGGTATGGTGGACAATCATGGAAGAAACTTGGCTCAAGGATTTTGGATGCACAAGCAGTATTCCCACTTAGTACATAAATTTTGGCTAGCAAAAGATTCTAAACAAGCACCACATGTTGGAGGATCCATAACAATATAACTTCTATGCAAATATACCCAAACATAACTCATTACGTCGTCTTCCTTGTCCAACTTCAACTTATCTGATCAAGTTTGAAAATAATTAATGGGTATTCACAATCATAAAAGATGTCCAAGATAATATATTTGTATGGGAGATTTCTCTTCCATATACTATCTTTCATGAATTGCTTGTATGACCAATATTGTGATTGTCAAACTTCAATAGATTTTACTTTCTAAACCCAATGTGAAACTACTACTAGGCATGAGACAAGCATATGAAGCACATATAATTTCAACTTTATGATATTCAATTCATTCAACAATTTTCTCTTAGGATATAAGTGAAGCACAAGAGTGAATGATAAACTACTCCAAAAGATATAAGTGAAGATCAACGAGTAGTCAAACAATTAAGTAGCTATGTAAAAGACTCTCTCCCAATCAAAACTTTCAGACCTAATGATTTTATTAAATAGCAAACAAAAATTAAAAGGCACTCCAAGAATAACACACATCATGTGAACAAATAAAAACTTAGGCTCAACCGAGACTAACCGATAGTTGTTGATGAAGAAAGGTGGGATGCCTACCGGGGCATCCCCAAGCTTAGATTCTTGAGACTTCTTGTAATATTAAATTTGGATGCCCTGGGCATACCCAAGCTTAAGCTCTTGTGTCTCTTTAATTCCTCTCGTATAACGGCTTCTCCTAACACTTAAAAACTTTATCCACACAAAACTCAACAAGAACTCGTGAGATAAGTTAGTATAAATCAACTCAAAACCTTAACATTCCATACTGTAGAAAATTACAAAAATTATAATTAAAAATTTCATACTAAATGCCTCTGTATATTTAATACTCCCATCACCTAATAGAAACATTAAACAAGCAAACATATGCAAACAATGCAACTATAACTGCAATCTGTCTAAACAGAACAGTTTGTATAGGGGGAATAAAAATTCATAATTCTTTAACTCCAAAAATTCTGAAAAATTACCACGTGACAGAGAACTCATGCATGCTTACTGTGTAAAAATTTCAGTTTTTTGTCATGTTCTGACTATTCAGGAATATTATGGACATAACAGAAAACTTTCTTTTTTCAAACAGCAACTCGTAAACGTGCAAACTGAGCATGGTAAAGGCTATACTTGACATTTTATTGAGATAAAAGGGCACAAACATGATTATTAATAAAAGCAAACTAAAAGAAAAAGACGCTGCAAGCAAAACACATATTATGTGACGAATAAAAATATAGCTCCAAGTGAGGTGTATCGATAGATTGAAGACGAAAGAGGGGATGCCTTCCGGGGCATCCCCAAGCTTAGACACTTGAGTCTTCCTTAAATATTACCTTGGGATGCCTTGGGCATCCCCAAGCTTAGGGTCTTGCCACTCCTTATTCTTCTTCTATTGCCATCTCACCCAAAACTTGAAAACTTCAATCACACAAAAATTAACGGAACTTGTGAGATAGGTTAGTATGAAAATAAATCATTCACTTAGGTACTGCCAAGACAAGATTCATAATTTTTCTCACATAATACCTACTGTATTTTATCATTTCAATAATTTATATCTCACAATATAAGCTATGGAAACACTAAAACAAGCAAACTATGCCATAAAAACAGAATCTGTTAAAAACAGAACAACATGTAGTGAGAGAACTAAAAAGCATACTTCTGTGACTCCAAAGTTCGGAAAAATTAGTAAAACATAATTTTTTTTGCATAGCAGTACTGTGTAAAAATTTCAGAATTTTCCCATGCTCCAGTACAGAATGTAAAATCGTGCACTGGACGCTAAACTTTCTGTTTTTGCACAGAACCAAATTAACAAGCATTTGTACTATCCCAAAGGTTTTATTGGCACATTATTGAAACAAAACATATAAACATGATTACTACAGTATCTTAATCATGTTTACACAAAAAAATAGTAGGGGTAAATATTGGGTTGCCTCCCAACAAGCGCTTTTCTTTAACGCCTTTTTAGCTAGCCATGATGATTTCAATGATGCTCACATAAAAGTGAAAATAATGGGAGCATCATGAATCATATAGAAAACACATTTAAGCCTAACACACTTCCTATGCATAGGGATTTTGTGATCAAACAATTTATGGGAGCAAGAATCAACTAGCATAGGAAGGCAAAACAAGCATGACTTCAAAACTTTCAACACATAGAGAGGAAACTTGATATTATTGAGATATGTAAAAGCATATGTTCCTCTCTCATAATAATTGTTGATGGCATCATGAATGAATTCAACAATATAAGTATCACACAAAGTATTCCTTTCATGATCCACAAGCATAGAATTTTTATTACTCTTCTCATAAGCATGTCTCTTCTCATTCATAATAGTGGGAGTATCATATGAAACTAGAATACTATAAATTGTTTTCACATTAAAAGAGTAATGTTCAGTAGAAGGGTAATCATATTTATGACAAGTTTTATAAAGATAATCATCACTACTTTTTATAACATAGGTATCATCACAATAATCATCATAAGTACCAACTTTGTTCTCATCATAATCAATTGAAACCTCTTCCAAGATAGTGGAATCATTACTAAATAAAGTCATGACCTCTCCAAATCCAGTTTTATCATTATAGTAAGATTCAACACCCTCCAAAATGGTGAGATAATTATTATCTAAAGTTGACACTCTTCCAAACCCACTTTCGTAATTATTGCAATCATCATAAATAGGAAGCATGCAATCATCATAACAAATTTGATCATTAAAAGTAGGGATACTAAAAAGATCATCTTCATTAAGCATAGCATCCCCAAGCTTAGGATGAACATTATTTGCAGCAAATAAATTCTCAAACATATCATTCTCATCAAACATAGCATCCCCAAGCTTGTGGTTTTGCATATCATTAGCATAATCACTCTAACCATCAATAGTATGAATAGCACCAATAGTACAACAATTATTATCATCATAATCTTCCAAGTTGGTGCCAAAAAGATTTTCAAGATTATAAGAAGTATCATTATCTTCCGAATCATAATTATCACAACAAGTAATAGGCATAACAAAATCATCCTCAATAGTTCCTTCGGACATTGTGCCATAAGACCAAAAAACAATATCATCATCAAGTGTATCATCTTCTACAATTATTTTTGATTCATTCTCATGAGGCACAAAAATAATAGGAGCAACATCATTTTGGAGAGATACCTTTTTACCTTTACTTTTTCTTATTTTATCCCTCTTTACCACATTATGTGTGGGTTTAATTATTTTTTCTGAGCTTCTTATTGAAGAGATTGGTTGGATAGGAAGCTCCTCTTCGTCACCTGTTTCATCACGAGAGATAATAGGAGGGAAAGGGGGAATCTTTACCCTTCCATTAGTATTCCTTTTATATTCTATTGGTTTCCCCGTCTTCCTAAAGTTGGCTATATAAGCATTCTCACTGCAGTTTACCACACAAAACATATATAGTTCTCTTAGACTACATTCAGTATAGTCTGTGAATATGAATGCTTCAAACCAACAATTTTTATGTGACAATTCTTCACACCCCAAAAACAGACAAAGTTCATTATAAAGTTCAAGGGTGATCAAGTTATTACAATATTTGGCCAAATTTGATCATGAAAAAGCATGCATTGGAAATTGAGATGGCCAACTTCATTGCAAAGTTCACAAGTAATGGGATAAAGAGAACATAATTTTTTTAGCAAAATCATCTATCACTTTAAGCCACCATTTAGTTTTTTCATGTTTATGCTTCTTACAAAATCTGTCATCCCTATAAGGCATGTCCTCACAAAGTTTATGCACTCCAAAAAAATTGACATGCTTATAAGAAATATATTTTTTCAGAAATTTTATCATGACTAGTGCAATCATCATTAGTATTATGGATATTAATAGCAAGCATACTAACAACATTGCAATCATGCTTATCATTAAAGGATTTTATGCCAAACATTTTATTGAATTCTTCTTCCAACAATTTGGCACAATTTTTCGATCCATCATTTTCAAGAAAGACATCATAAAGGTAAAGCATTTGATGCAACTTCAATTCCAATATTTTGTAGTTTTCTTTTATAAACCAAATTAGTGATAAAACAAGAAACTAAAAGATTCAATTGCAAGATCGAAAGATATACCTTCAAGCACTCACCTCCCCGGCAACGGCGCCAGAAATAAGCTTGATGTCTACTACGCAACTTTTATTCTTGTAGACTCTGTTGGGCCTCCAAGCGCAGAGTTTTGTAGGACAGCAGCAAATTTCCCTCAAGTGGATGACCTAAGGTTTCTCAATCTGTGGGAGGTGTAGGATGAAGATGATCTCTCTCGAACAACCCTGCAATCAAATACAAGAAATCTCTTGTGTCCCCAACACACCCAATACAATGGTAAATTGTATAGGTGCACTAGTTCGGCGAAGAGATGGTGATACAAATGTAGTATGGATAGTAGATATAGGTTTTTATAATTTGAACAAATAAAACCAACAAGGTAGCAAGTAACAAATGTGTGTAAAAAATGGTGTCTCAATGCTTAGAAACAAGGCCTAGGGTTCATACTTTCACTAGTGCAATCTCTCAACAGTGCTAACATAATTGAATCATATAACAATGCCTCAATCTGCAACAAATAATCACTCCAAAGTTCCTAGCAAACGGAGAACTTAAGAAGAAATTGTTGTAGGTAGCAAAACCGCCTCAAAGTTATCCTTTCTGATCAATCTATTGAGCCATCCCTATAAGTGTCACGAACAGCCCTAGAGTTCGTACTAAAATAACACCAAATAATTTCAGATTCATAATATTCAATCCAACACAAAGAACCTCAAAGAGTACCCCAAAGTTTCTACCGGAGAAAGTAGGACGAAAACGTGTATCAACCCCTATGCCTAGATTACCCCAATGTCACCTCGGGAATCCGCAAGTTGATTACCAAAACATACATCAAGTGACTCAATAGAATACCCCATTGTCACCGCGGGTATCCACATGCAAGACATACATCAAGTGTTCTCAAATCCAAAATATTCAATCCGATAACAATGAAACCTTAAAGGGAAAGACTCAATTCATCACAACAAAGATAGAGAGGGAAGAACACCATATGATCCAACTATATTAACAAAGCTCATGGTACATCAAGACCGTGCCAAATCAAGAACAAGAGAGAGAGAGAGAGAGAGAGAGAGAGAGAGAGAGAGAGATCAAACACATAGCTACTAGTACATACCCTCAGCCTCGAGGATGAACTACTCACACATCACCATGAGAATGGAGGAGAAGTTGGTGGTGATGGTGATGGAGGAGATGTCCCCGACGGCGTCCTAGCGCCACCGGAGGAGAGGGGGAAGGGCCCCCCTCCTCCTTCTTCTTCCTTGGCCCTTCGAGGGGAGAGGGAGCTCTCCCCTAGATTGGATCTCTCTGTTGTCTTCTGTTTTTCACCACACTATTTCTGGCCGAAAACCGTTTCTTATATTCCCGGAGATCCGTAACTCTGATTGGGCTGAAATTTTGAGGGGATTTTTATCCAGAAATTATATTTATTGTGGCGAAAGAAGGGCTCCAACTGACCTACGAGGTGCCCACAAGGCAAGGGGTGCGACCAGGGGGTAGGCCGCGCCCTGTTGCCATGTGGAGCCCTCGGGCATCGTCTAGCATTGATTATTTCTCCCAAAAATCACATATATTCATTAAAAATCTCCGTAATTTTTTTATCGCGTTTGGACTCTGTTTGGTAAGGTTTTTCTACGAAACAAAAAACATGCAAAAAACAGGAACTGGCACTGGGCACTAGATTAATAAGTTAGTCCATAAAAATAATATAAAAGTCCACCAAAACCATATGAAATTATTGTAAACATGGCATGAATACATCATAAATTATAGATACGTTGGAGACGTATCAGTTAGTTTCCAAAAATGATATAAAATTGCATATAAAGTATACAAGATTGATAATATAATAGCATGAAATAATCAAAAATTATAAATACGTCGGAGACGTATCACGCGCGCGCGGTAGCAACGGGCACTGTTCATCGAGAGGCAACCAACCGGCTAGGTCATCAACTCATGTCTCGCGCAGCGGCTCGATGCATCGCATCGATCGATCGGCTTCCGTAAGCAGCGAGAAGGGATCGATCGCTCGGGTCCAGTTAGCACCGAAGGGATCGATCAGCTTCAGTTAGCAGCGAAGGAATCACTTGTGTTCAGTTAGCAGCAAAGGGATCGATCGGCTTCAGTACGTAGTTGGATCGATCGCTCGTGTTCAGTATGTAGTGCGAGGGATCGATCGATCGCTCGGGTTCAGTAAGCGAACGCCTCGCTCGCCCCGGTTCAGTTAGCGAACACGGCTCGCACACGTATGAGAGAAACACGCAAACGACTGCATATCGTTCGGGCCCGACCATCCACCGTATACCGGGAACTCCTCAAAAATTTCCTCGCCCTCAGTTCTACCATGATTTTTTACGTCATGGATGGCTCAAAGAATGTCATGCAGGTCCGCCTCCGGCCTGCCTTGGACAAAAAGCCCATTTTCTGTCATGATTTTTTGTCATAAAAGTAGGAGCCCACCACATATATGATGATACATGTTTTTGTCACAATTACCGTCCTAGAAATGTCACATCCATGACAGAAAAAGTTTTTGTTCGGGTCATAATGTCACGGAAGTGTCTTTTTTTTATAGTGACCGTTTATCATTCTACACGTGCATATGAGTTTTCCACTGAATCGCATATTCTAGGATCATAGCAGCTATAGCATAGAATATAAACTCTTAATTATAAACATGGAAATATAATACTACAATATTATTGCCTCTAGGGCATATTTCCAACACGCATAATTTGCGCTATGGGCTAGGGCGTGCATTGGCGGGGAATATAGTGAGTAATCCACCTCTGTAACTTCATACGTCTCCAACGTATCTATAATTTTTGATTATTCCATGCTATTATAGTATCAATCTTGGATATTTTATATGCAATTATATGCCATTATATATCATTTTTTGGGACTAACCTATTAACCCAGTGCCCAGTGCCAGTTGCTGTTTTTTGCTTGTTTTTGTCTTTTCAGAAAATAATTATCAAAAAGAGACCAAACAAGAAAAAAACTTTGGATTAATTTTTTGTGGACCAAAAGAGACCCACGAAGCTTCGGGAGAAGACCAGAGGAGCCACGAGGGAGCCACAAGCTCGGAGGGTGCGCCCTGGGGGTGCGCCCCCCAGGCTTGTCGGCCCCTCGTAGCCCCTCCTCACCTAATTCCAGCGCTATAAATTCCCAAATATTCCCAATATACCAGAAAAAAAGAGAAAACCTTTCCGCCACCGCAAGCCTCTGTTCTTCCGCGGTCCCATCTGGAGGCCTTTTTCGGTACTCTGCCGGAGGAGGAATTGATCACGGAGGGCTTCTTCATCAACCTTGCTGCCCCTCCGATGATGTGTGAGTAGTTTACCACAGACCTACGGGTCCATAGCTAGTAGCTAGATGGCTTCTTCTATCTCTTTAATCTTCAATACCATGTTCTCCTCGATGTTCTTGGAGTTCTATCCAATGTAATCTTCTTTTGCGGTGTGTTTGTTGGGATCCGATGAATTGTGAGTTTATGATAAGATTATTCATGAGAAATATTTGAGTCTTCTATGAACTCTTTTATGCATGATTATTATAGCTTTGTATTTCTCTCCGATCTATCGATTTGGTTTGGCCAACTAGATTGGTTTATCTTGCAATGGGAGAGGTGCTTTGTGATGGGTTCAATCTTGCGGTGCCCAATCCCAGTGACAGAAAGGCACGTATTTGTATTGTTGCCATTAAGGATAAAAAGATGGGGTTTAATCATTTTGCTTGAGTTTACTTTGTCTACATCATGTCATCTTGCTTAAGGCGTTACTCTGTTTCATACTTAATACCCTAGATGCATGCTGGATAGCGGTCGATGGGTGGAGTAATAGTAGTAGATGCAGGCAGGAGTCGGTCTACTTGTCTCGGACGTGATGCCTATATACATGATCATTGCCATGAATCCATCATAATTATTTGCTTTTCTATCAATTGCCTGCTACTTGTGATCTGTGTTGGTTTTTTTCTCTGAAGAGGAAGGGATGATGCAGTACAGTAGAGATAAGTATTTCCCTCAGTTATGAAACCAAGGTTATCAATCCAGTAGGGGAATCACGCAACACCTCGTTAGCAGCACCTGCACAAAAAACAACAAACCCTTGCACCCGACGCAAACAAGGGGTTGTCAATCCCTTGGCGGTTAATTGCAAGATTAAATTGTATGGTGATAGATAAATAAATCAAAAAAAAATACAAAATAAAATAAATAAAGAAAAACTGCAGCAAATATTTTTAGGGTTTTAGTAATTGATAGAAGTAGACCCGGGGGCCATAGTTTTCACTAGAGGCTTCTCTCATAGAAATAGCATACGGTGGGTGAACAAGTTACTGTTGGGCAATTGATAGAAAAGCAAATAATCATGACAATATCCAAGGCAATGATCATGTATATAGGCATCACGTCCGAGACAAGTAGACAGATTCCTGCCTGCATCTACTACTATTACTCCACACATCGACCGCTATCCAGCATGCATCTAGTGTATTAAGTCCATAAAAAACGGAGTAGCGCCTTAAGCAAGATGACATGATGTAGACAAAGTAAACTCACGCATGAATAAACCCTATCTTTTTACCCTTAATAGCAACGATACATACGTGTCATGTCCCTTTTTGTCACTGGGATTGAGCACCGCAAGATCGAACCCATTAGAAAGCACCTCTCCCCATGGCAAGATAAATCAATCTAGTTGGCCAAACCAAATCAATAGATCGGAGAAGAAATACGAAGCTATAATAATCATGCATAAAAGAGTTCAGAGAAAACTCAAATAATATTCATGGATAATCTGATCATAAACTCACAATTCATCGGATCCCAACAAACACACCGCAAAAAGTGATTACATCGGATAGAACTCCAAGAACATCGAGGAGAACATTGTATTGAAGATCAAAAAGAGAGAAGAAGCCATCTAGCTACTAACTATGGACCCGAAGGTCTATGGTAAACTACTCACGCATCATCGAAAGGGCAGCAAGGTTGATGTAGAGCCCCTCCGTGATCGATTCCCCCTCCGGCGGAGTACCGGAAAAGGCCTCCAGATGGGATCTCTCGAGAACATAAGCTTGTGGCGGCGGAAAAAGTATTTCGTGGACTCCCCTGTTGGTTTCCCGATTTTTGGGAATTTATAGTGGTGGAATTAGGTTAAAATAGTCAGAGGTGGGCCCATGAGGCACCAGGGCGCCTGCCCCCCCAGGCGCGCCCTGGTGGCTTGTGGCCACCTCCAGGGTCTTCTGGCCTCCTCCCGAAGCTTCTAGTGTTTATCTTGTCCAGAAAAAAATCTCCAAAAAGTTTCGTTGCATTTGGACTTCGTTTGGTACTGATATTCTGGAAAACCAAAAACAGGCAGAAAACAACAACTGGCACTGGGCACTAAGTTAATAGGTTAGTTCCAAAAACTGATATATAATTGCTGTAAATGTATATAAAAACATCCAAGATTGATAATATAACAGCATGGAACAATAAAAAAGTATAGATACGTTGGAGACGTATCAGCATCCCCAAGCTTAATTCCTACTTGTCCTCGAGTAGGTAAATGATAAAAACGGAATTTTTGATGTGGAATGCTGCCTATCATATTCATCATATTCTTATCTTTATAGCATGGACATTTGGACTCGAGTGATTCAAAGCAATAGTCTATAGTTTGACATGAAGATATGAATACTCAAGCATACTAACAAGCAACCATGTCTTTCAAAATATCAACGCTAATGAAAGTTATCCCTAGCCCATTATGCTCAATCATTGATCCATTCATGAAACACACTCGATATTAGCTACACACAATGCACAAGTATGACAATAGTGCTCTCTAGTTGGTGCTTTGTAAGAGAAGATGGAGACTCAAAATAAAAATAAAAATTGCATAAAAGTAAATAGATAGGCCCTTCGCAGAGGGAAGCAGAGATTTGCAAATGTGCCAGAGATCAAAGCTGAAATTAAAGAGATAAAATATTTTGAGAGGCATGCTTTTCCTGTCAACGAAAACGACCGAGAATTCCCAATATTTTCCATGCTAGACACATCATAGGCGGTTCCCAAACAGAAAGTAAAGTTTATTTCCTTTCCACCATTCTTTCACACTCCATGGCTAGCCGTATCCACGGGTGCCCTCCATACCATCACTTTCAAAGGAATTTTGTTGTTATTATTTTTTATTTCATTGTGGGACTGGGCATCCCTATTACCAGCCACTCTCTCATGCAATGACAAGTGAATAAACACTCATTGTGAGAATAACACACCTAGCATGGAAAATATTGGCCACCCCCTACCGCTTCATGAGCGGTATGGGCACACAAAACGGAAAAATTATTTTAAAAATTAGAGTTGGCACACGCAAATTTACTTGAAACGGCATGGAAATACCGCATATAGGTAGGTATGCTGGACTCATTTGGCACAACTTGGGTTTAAGGAGTTTGGATGCACAAGCAGTATTCCCGCTTAGTACAAATGAAGGCTAGCAAATAGATTGAGAAGCAACCAACCAAAAAGCGAAAAGGGTCATAAACATGCATTGAACATAACTAACACCGAATAATGCACCATAAGTAGGATATAATTTCGTTGCATAACTATTGACTTAACGTGCATGCATAGGGAATCACAAACCTTAACATCAATATTCTTACTAAATCACAATTACTCACTAACACGACTCACATATTATCATCTCCATATCGCAAAACTATTGCAAGGAATCAAAGTTATCATATACAATGATCTTTATGAAAGTTTCTATTATATCCCTCTTGAATATTCATCACTTTGGGACCAAATTCATATCTTGTGCAAATTATCATTACTATTATCCACTCTCAAAAAGATATAAGTGAAGCATGAGAGTGCAAATATTTCTTCAAAATTTTAATCTTATCAATTCTCAAAATAATATAAGTGAAGCATGAGAATTCATTTCTTCAAAATTTTAATCTTATCAACTCTCAAAATAATATAAGTGAAGCATGAGAGTTCATTTCTTTGAAACATAGCCACCGCTGTGCTCAAAAAGATTTAAGTGAAGCACTAGAGCAACTTCCTAGCTCAAAAAATTTAAGTGAAGCACATAGAGTATTCTAACAAATCATGATAAATGTGTGGCTCTCTCAAGTTGTTGTGTCCAGCAAATATGATTGTGACAAACTAAAAAGCAAACAATGCAAAGACTCATATAATACAAGACGCTCCAAGTAAAACACATATCATGTGATGAATAAAAATATAGCTCCAAGTAAAATTACCGATGGTTGGTAGAAGAAAGAGGGGATGCCTTCCGGGGCATCCCCAAGCTTAGACGCTTCAGTCTTCCTTGAATATTACCTTGGGGTGCCTTGGGCATCCCCAAGCTTAGGCTCTTGCCACTCCTTGTTCCTTCATCCATTGTGATCTCACCCAAAACTTGAAAACTTCAATCACACAAAACTCAACAAGACCTTCGTGAGATCCGTTAGTATAACAAAACAAATCACTACTTTAAGTACTGTTGCAAACCCATTAGTATTTTATTTTTGCATTATAACTACTGTACTCTAACTTCTCCATGGCTTATACCCCCCGATACAATCCATAGATTCATCAAAACAAGCAAGCAATGCATCAAAAACAGAATCTGTCAAAAACATATCAGTCTGTAGCAGTCTATTTAAAATCCATACTTCTATAACTCCAAAAATTCTGAAAATTATTAAAATGTGGGCAATTCATATAGCAATACTGTGTAAAAATTTCAGATTTTTCTGACACTCCAGTACAGAACCAAAATTCCACCACTGGACGCAAAACTTTCTGTTTTCCAAACAGCATCAATTATACTATCTCCCAAATCATCCCAAAGGCATTACTTGGAACAAACAATAATTAAAACACAAAAAGCACAATCATAACAGTAGCATAATTGTGAAAACACACAATAACATAAAAATAAGTAAAAATTTATTTTATTCATTGGGTTGCCTCCCAACAAGCGCTATTGTTTTATGCCCCTAGCTAGGCATAATGCATAGTTTCAAGTATTGTCATCTTTCAAGTTGATTCCATAAGTGGCCCTCATAATTGATTCATATGGTGCTTTAAGTCTTTTCCTAGAGAAGTGTTCCATGCCCTTCGTTAATGGAAATTGAAATTTTATATTCCCTTCTTTCATGTCAATAACGGCACCTATGGTTCGTAAAAATGGTCTACCAAGTATTATGGGGCAAGACGGATTGCATTCAATGTCAAGAACAATAAAATCAACGGGCACATAATTTCTATTTGCAAGAATAAGCACATCATTAATTCTACCCATTGGCTTTTTAATAGTAGAACCCGCCAAGTGCAAATTAAGAGAACATTCATCTATATTGGTAAAACCTAGCACATCACATAGAGATTTTGGAATTGTGGAAATGCTAGCACCCAAATCACATAAAGCATTGCACTCATAATTTTTAATTTTAACTTTAATGGTGGGTTCCCACTCATCATATAATTTTCTAGGGATTGAAATTTCTAGTTCTAGCTTTTCTTCTAACGCTTTCGTCATTGCTTCTACGATGTGTTTAGTAAAAGCCTTGTTTTGCTCATAAGCGTTGGGTGAATTTAACATGGATTGTAACAAAGAAATGCACTAAATTAAAGAACAACTATCATAATTAAAGTCTTTGTAATCCAAGAGAGTGGGCACATCGCTAGTTAAAGTTTTTACCTCTCCAGACCCACTTTTATCAAGATTTTCACCCTCCAAATTATGGGGACGCCTACTAGCTAAAGTTGATTCTTCTTCAGTCCCTTTTTCATCAAGTTTTATATTGCTAAACAAGGAATCAATAGATGAAACACCAACCATTTTAATATCCTCATCATTACTACGATAGAAACCGGGAGGAATCGCTTTTTCTAAAAATTCTCGTTTAGCTTTTAGCATGGCGGTTCTTTTCTTACTCTCATCCATGGAGACATATAAAGCTTTAATTGATTCATTAATATCAATTTTGGGTGGCAAAATTTTAGTCTTGAGATTTTCCACATCATGAATAATTCTATCAATGCTCCTAGACATATCATCAAGTTTACTCAATTTTTCTTCTATCGTAGTGTTGAAAACCTTTTGAGCATTAATAAATTCTTTAATATTACTTTCAAGATCAGAAGGCATCCTATTATTATTATTATTATTATTATTATTATTATTATTATTATTATTATTATTATTATTATTATTATTATAAGGATTACCATAATTATTAGAGGAATTTCCAGGAAACGGCCTAGGATTAAAATTACCTCTATAAGCATTATTATTAAAATTGTTTCGCGAGACAAAATTCACATCTACGGGATCATTATTTTGCTCAATCAAAGTGGACAATGGCACATCATTAGGATCAATATGAGCATTTTTACTAGCAACCAATTTCATAAGCGCATCAACTTTATCACTCAGAGTACTAATTTCTTCAATAGAATTCACTTTTTTACTAGTAGGAGTTCTTTCAGTATGCCATTGTGAATAATTTGCCATAATATTATCAAGCAATTTATTAGCTTCTCCCAAAGTAATTTCCATAAAAGTACCACCCGCGGCGGAATCTAAAAGATTTCTAGAAACAAAATTCAATCCTGCATAATTTTTTTGTATGATCATCCATAAATTTAAACCATGAGTAGGGAAATTTATTATCATTAATTTCATCCTTTCCCAAGATTGGGCAACATGTTCATGATCAAGTTGCTTAAAATTCATAATTTTATTTCTAAGAGAAATAATTTTCGCGGGAGTTAAATACTTGGTAATAAAAGCATCTTTACACCTATCCCAAGAATCGATACTATTTCGTGGTAAAGATGAAAACCAAATTTTTGCAAGATCCCGCAATGAGAATGGGAATAATTTTAATTTCAAAATATCATTATCCACATCTTTTTTCTTTTGCATATCACATAATTCTACGAAAGTGTTAAGATGGGATGCATCATCTTCATTAGGATTGCCGGAAAATTGTTCTTTCATGACAAGATTTAGCAAAGCGGCATTAATATCACACGTCTCCGCACTAGAGGCGGGAGGAGCAATCGGTGTACTAATAAAATCATTATTATTAGTATTGGAAAAATCACACAATTTTGTATATTCTTGACATTGTGGCTATGCAAACAAGATAACAAGCAAGCAAACAAGCAAACAAGAAAAAGGCAAACGGAAAATATTTTTGTATTTTTGTAAAAACTTTTTAGAAGTGGGGGAGATGAAAACGAGAGGCAAATAAAATAAATGCAAGGAGGTGTAAGTTTTATGCGTAGGTACTTGATAGATGTTGATGATGTCTCCCCGGCAACGGCGCCAGAAATTCTTCCTGCTACTTGTGACCTGCGTTGGTTTTTTCCCTGAAGAGGAAGGGATGATGCAGTATAGTAGAGATAAGTATTTCCCTCAGTTATGAAACCAAGGTTATCAATCCAGTAGGAGAATCACGCAACACCTCGTTAGCAGCACCTGCACACAAAACAACAAACCCTTGCACCCAACGCAAACAAGGGGTTGTCAATCCCTTGGCGGTTAATTGCAAGATTAAATTGTATGGTGATAGATAAATAAATCAAACAAAAATACAAAATAAAATAAATAAAGAAAAAGTGCAGCAAATATTTTTAGGGTTTTAGTAATTGCTAGAAGTAGACCCGGGGGCCATAGTTTTCACTAGAGGCTTCTCTCATAGAAATAGCATACGGTGGGTGAACAAATTACTATTGAGCAATTGATAGAAAAGCAAATAATCATGACGATATCCAAGGAAATGATCATGTATATAGGCATCACGTCCGAGACAAGTAGACCGACTCCTGCCTGCATCTACTACTATTACTCCACACATTGAACGCTATCCAGCATGCATCTAGTGTATTAATTCCATAAAGAACGGAGTAACGCCTTAAGCAAGATGACATGATGTAGACAAAGTAAACTCATGCATGAATAAACCCCATCTTTTACCCTTAATAGCAACGATACATACGTGTCATGTCCCTTTCTGTCACTGGGATTGAGCACCGCAAGATCGAACCCATTACAAAGCACCTCTCCCCATGGCAAGATAAATCAATCTAGTTGGCCAAACCAAATCAATAGATTGGAGAAGAAATACGAAGCTATAATAATCATGCATAAAAGAGTTCAGAGAAAAATCAAATTATAATCATGGATAATCTAATCATAAACTCACAATTCATCGGATCCCAACAAACACACCGCAAAAAGTGATTACATCGGATAGAACTCCAAGAACATCGAGGAGAACATTGTATTGAAGATAAAAAAGAGAGAAGAAGCCATCTAGCTACTAACTATGGACCCGAAGGTCTGTGGTAAACTACTCACGCATCATCGGAAGGGCAGCAAGGTTGATGTAGAGCCCCTCCGTGATCGATTCCCCCTCCGATGGAGTACCGGAAAAGGCCTCCAGATGGGATCTCTCGAGAACAGAAGCTTGCGGCGGCGGAAAAAGTATTCTGTGGACTCCCCTGTTGGTTTCCCGATTTTTGGGAATTTATAGTGGTGGAATTAGGTCAAAATAGTCAGAGGTGGGCCCATGAGGCACCAGGGCACGCCTGCCCCCCCAGGCGCGCCCTAGTGGCTCGTGGCCACCTCCAGGGTCTTCTGGCCTCCTCCCGAAGCTTCTAGTGTTTATCTTGTCCAGAAAAAAAATCTCCAAAAAGTTTCGTTACATTTGGACTTCGTTTGGTACTGATATTCTGGAAAACCAAAAACAGGCAGAAAACAGCAACTGGCACTGGGCACTAAGTTAATAGGTTAGTCCCAAAAAATGATATATAATTGCTGTAAATGTATATAAAAACATCCAATATTGATAATATAACAGCATGGAACAATAAAAAATTATAGATACGTTGGAGACGTATCATTGCCCAACAGTAATTTGTTTACCCACCGTATGATATGTGTTCGAGAGAGAAGCCTCTAGTGAAAACTATGGCCCCCGGGTCTACTTTTATCATATATTTAAAACCAAAAATACCTTGCTGCAATTTATTTACTTTTATTTTATTTAGTATTTTAGTTTATCTATCTATCACTATCAGAATTAATCCTTGCAAATAACCGCTAAGAGGATTGACAACCCTCTTATTTGCGTTGGGTGCAAGTGTTTGCTTTTGTGCGTGCAGGTGCTGCTAAAGGGATTTTGCGTGGTTCTCCTACTGGATTGATAACCTTGGTTCTTAACTGAGGGAAATACTTATCTCTACTATACTGCATCATCCTCTCCTCTTCGGGGAAATACCAACGTAGTCTACAAGTAGCATAACTCTTAGCGGAGGCGGTCCTCACATGAGCGGCTTGTAACTATACCTGTACTACCTCTCTCCTTCTTTTAATGCGAAGACACGCGATTCTCGCGCGTGTTCTTATAGAAAAGAACATGTATTCAACAAATATCACACTTCCATCAGGCATCCTTAGGATCATGCCCGCCATCGCGGTGCCATCAGCTGCCAAGAAGGCCCCATCCACTAAAGGGGCAACTCGGTTAGCCGGCCGTGGAGGCCATGGCAGAATAGGTTTAATCTTTCTAATCTCTGGAGCAGGGCCAACGTCATCCATAGACATTTTTCCTTTGATAATTTCATCTGTGCAAAATATTCTTGCAAGATTTAACGACACCGTATAGCTCTTCAAAAAATCAACCGTGGCTTCTGGGGTAGGGACGTCCTTCCCATGAACTATTTTCAACCGCAAAGACTATATCTGCCAAACAAGCATAATGATCATGTCCCTCACATTCTCGTCGCAGCCTGCAAGCACATTCAAAATCCACTCCGTGCCCGAGTCAACCAGCAGAGAACTATTCGGCAATGGCCACACCGTTCTCATCAAGTATCTCATCAACCAATAGAGAACTATTTGACATGAAAATTGCTTTCTGATTCTATGGCACAAATTGCACACGTATCTCGTTTGGCCAAATGTATGTAGTTCTTGCACTGGTTAGTAGCTAGGGCTCCTGCTGCCAATTTCTAGACAGTAATTTTCATCTTCTGTGGCACGCGAAAGCTCCAAATAAACCGGTAGATCGACCGATCACCCACCGGATTACTGCTAGAGCCTCCCGGTAACCAAGGTATCATGCATGCTTGTAGTAAGGTGGTAAGTGCTCTTAACCGTAAACCGACTGGTCTTCTCTAGGAACCAGGCAAAGAAGTCCTGTCTATTCCTCAGAGATGTCCGAATTTTAACGATCTCCCGGATGTCCATCTCCCCAAAATGCTCGTTCAGTTGCTGCATGTTCCATGCACCATGCTCATCCATAAAGTTTGAGCCCATTTAAAAGAAACAATTACACTTAGACGTGACAGGACGGAAGTCGGTGCCTCGAGGGATTCATGGATCCCGCCAAGTTCTAGTTAGAGAACCGTCTCCTACCCACTAGATACCTTTTTAAAAGTTCTAGGCCATATTCAATTCCCTTCCACGCCGACGAAACATTGCCCAAAAAACTGTATCAAGAAGGTTGTCACTTGGATAGTACTTTGCGAGTAAGAGTCGCGCACATAAACTACTAGGGGTGTCTAGCAATCGCGAGGCTTGTTTGGCCAATGGTGCCTTGTTGAAGGCTCTCATGTCTCAGAACCCCATGCCCCTCATTGCTTTAGGGAGTCTCATCTTATCCTAGATGAGCAACACCATTTTCTTCTTTCCCTTCCCAACTCCTCACCAATATTGCCTCATCAATCGTGTCAGGTCATCACATATTGAAGCTGGCAGCCTAAAGACACTCATAACACATGTGGGAATTGTTTGTGCTACCGACTTGATCAAAATTTCTTTATTGCCAGAGGACAAGTATTGTTCACTCCAATCAACTAATCTCTTGCTCAATCTCACATGAGTTGTTCCAAATTGGCATTTATGTTTTCTTCCTTCTGGCACCGGAAGCCCCAAATATTTTGAGTAAAAACATTTTGCGTAATGTCCAAAGTGCTTTTCACTTCCTCTGCCATCGTGTCCAGACAATTATCAAAGAAAAGGATGGAACACTTTGACGGGTTTATAAGTTGACCTGTCGCCGACGTATGTGTGTTCAACAAACCTTTGACAACTCTTGCCTATTAGGCAGAAGCTTGAAACAATAACATAGTATCATCCGCAAACAAATAGGTGAGAAATGACAGGGGCACCAAGACATATCCTAATACCCCTCAAACCTTCCTCCGCACTTGACATGTTGATTAGAGCAGATAACGCGTCAACAACAAAAAGAAATAAAAAAGAAGACAACGTGTCACCTTGGTGGAGGCCCCTGGAAGGGTTAAAAGGCTCCAATAATTTTCCATTGAACTGCACCGAGTATTTGATTGACTTTACAGAGGCCATGATCCAAGTAATCCAATCCACAGAGAAGCCCTGTTTAATCAATGATTTTCCAGAAACTCCCAACCCACACGGCCATATGCCTTTGACAGATGCGGTGTCCGTTTTAGGGGCCAGCGTTGGAGATGCCCTAGGAACTCATACCCATGATTATTCTCATATCAGTGTTTACACCCAAAATAGGTTGTTGAAGGTCCGGTTAAAAAACTAAAGTTTAATTTGATAACAACAACTTGGTTGACTCTCTGTCGTAGTGCACATCCTCTCATGGGTTCGATAACCCAGGGTCACTGCTTGGGAAAAGGAACGAGAACCTTCTTCTATCCAAACCGTATCTGAAAGGGCATCGGCGCCACGGTGGAGAGGACCTGGGAGTGAAAAAGGTGTGACGGATGGGGTAGGGGGTGGCCGACGCCGGTGCGGTTGGTGCTTGCGCATGGGGTCGCGAGAGTGGGAGCTCATTTCCTTCCCCTACATCGACTGTTGGAATGTTGTATCATCACTAGCGACTAGTGGAAGCCCAATCCTCGTTGCTGATGTGAATATACTTCAAATAGTCAAATTGTTGCGAACCAACCTTTGGTTGCATGGTTAGGAGGATAGTGGTATCCCCAGGCCATCAGATTTCAAGCCCTAAACTTGACACTGGTGCTCGCATTTTCCTGAATTTATTTCAGGCCTTTCGGCGAGGTAAATGTTTCTGGCCAGCCAGCTAGCCGCACGCGAGCCTTGCGATCGATCTCGATCGTGCCTCGCCCATGGACACGAGAGCTTCCTACTCAAACCTTATCCATACCCTGTACGAATCGTTTTTCCACCCCCCCCCCCCCCCTCTTTCTTCTCCGTCACGACGTGCGCTCGGTGTCATTGCAATCGCTCCCTTCCTCCATCTCTGCCTCACGCGCAGCACACTGGCATGACGAGGCCTTGCTGCTATGGCGAGCCACGGTGGGGCGGAGAAGACGGCGACAACTAGCGCCTCCTCCCTCCCCTTTCCCCCTCGCAGTTCCCCTGCGCACCCTCACCTTCCCGCACATGGGCTGTGACCAACATTCGTCAGAGCTGCAACCAACTTTACAAAATGCTACGACCGACTGTTTTTTTTGCTAGAACCAGCAACCGGCGATGGTGGAGTTGTGATCAACAGCCGACGGAGCTACAACCAGTGATTGAAAATGCTACAACCGGCCCTTTTTGGCTGGAACCAGAGAGAGCAGAGGCTGCAAATGGTGAGGAGGAGCTGAAACAATACCAAAAAATGCTACAACCGGCGTCCGAGGAAGCTAGCACCGGCTTCTAAAAAAGTTTGAGACGGGGAAGCTGGGAGGCGACCACCGCGCAAACCGAAAAAGTTGCAACCGGCTGTGAGATAGCTACAACGTTTTTTTTTTGAAAAGCTTCAACCGGGGAAACGTCATGCACGGCGAGCTACAACCGAAGGCGACCGCAATTTTTTGTTGCAACCATCGTCGACGTTTGGAACGACCGTTAACGTCAACGAAAATTGCTACGACGACGACCAGGCATTTGTGACCAGCGGGTCGTCTTCCTCAGTGTCGACGGGAGATGGCGAGCGCAGACGACCGAGGGTGAGCACGGGGTGCCGCGGTGTGGCCGTCAAGCTCAGGCGGCCGAGGCCGAGGGCGCGGTGGTCGGGGTGAGCGCGACGACCATGTTTCCCTGAGATTTTCTCGTATGGGAAGGTGCATGCGAGGATGAGGAGTTGATCCAGATCCAACGGCAGTTATAGGGCGCATCAGACAGCTGGGGGCCGGCCGGCTGAAAGTTGGGCCGGCTGGTCAGCGCCTAGCGCTGGACTTGGTGATGTGCGTTCAGTGGGAGGAGACGTTTCCGTCAACTATGAAGACGTCTGTGGCGACTTCATGAATCTCAAGATAATGTGGCAGCTCAATCTCTTACAGATGGAAAAGAGTCAAATTGCTCGTTGCACTGACAATCGTAATCATTCGTGCAAACCGTGTGTATGTCTTGTTTGAGGAAAAACACTTGTTAATAAAGTGAAAACAAATCCAGCAGCATGACCTCGGATACAACAAGCACGCCGGTATTACCAAATTCTTGGACGTGGACAACAATCCCCCTGTAGTCTATACCCATCTCCCGATCAAACTCCACACTCCAGGTCTGTAGTCCCACACCACTACTTATTCCGGAGTCGATAGTACCAAGTCGTACGTCGCCGGAGCACGGAGCACGTAATCACGCACGTCGCCGGTTCTCCACGCTACAGCGCTGCCAGCTGCCTCACGTTGATCGGGCGGACGAATTTTCCGGCGTCGTTGAAGAGCGCGGCCGCGGCCAAACCCGACGCATATTCCGTCGGGTGGAAGCCGTCCCAGAACACGAATTTGGCGCGGTTGGGGCAGAGCTTGGCGGAGGTGTTGCACTGGCCCACCCCGAATAGCCCTGGGCCGGCGCAGCACGCCGTGTCCACCGCCGTCAGGTCTGCCAAAAAAGGTAATAGCACATTTTTTTTTCGAAACGGAGGCATAAGATTTGCCTCATCTATTAAATAAGGAGAGAATGGTATGTTAAAAAAAAAGAGAGGAGAGAATGGAGTTTAGAGTTTTACATAACACCCCACACAAACGGCATGACAATTACTCACACAAAATTACAGTCCCAAGTTTTTTTACGCCTGCAGTAACCCGTAACTTTGCTTCTTCAAGAATGGATCCAAGGAGAACAAGCGGTGGTGCAAATTTTTGGCGAAATACTCTGGCATTCCGCTCGTTCCAAACGGTCTATGAGATGAGCATGGTGAGGGAGGTCATGGCATGCCGGTTTGGGTTTCGGTTATCGGTCCGTTTGTCCCACCACGCGTTGACGGATTCATCAAGATGCCACTCGGAGGTGTTGATGTGATGTAGCCCAAGCTTCTCGATGATAGCTCTCCAAAGCCTAAGCGTGTACCGACACTTGAAGAAGAGGTGTGGCCCTGTTTCTTGTTCTCTCTTGCATAGTTGGCAAAGGCCACAATTTTCCCAACCACGCCTCCCCAACTGATCGGCGGTCCAAATACGGTCTTGTATGGCTAACCAAGCGAAGAATTTAACCTTGGGGGGGGGGGGGGGGGCAAGCCTTCCAAACCATGTGATTCATGGATGAGAGGATCAAACCAAGGAATTGAGCCTTATACGCGGTGGCCGCCGAGTAGATCCCATCATTCGCGTGCTTCCAAATGATATCATCTTCGGCTTGCCCATCAAGGTGGAAGTCATGGACAAGCATCCAAAGAGTGAAGAATTCGCGAATGTGACCAACGGTGACAACGGTGTTGGGATTGATTTTGAGAATCCAAGCATTTCCCTTGAGAGCCTCCCGCACCTTCCAATTTTTTCTCCTTGAGGCCTCAAAGATTAACGG
Organism: Elymus sibiricus; assembly: GCA_039707655.1. Lineage (NCBI taxonomy): Eukaryota > Viridiplantae > Streptophyta > Magnoliopsida > Poales > Poaceae > Elymus > Elymus sibiricus. The sequence continues at coordinate 402,770,202 of CM077666.1, forward strand.
TGCAATATCCTTGGGCTTCCGCCCAAGCAGCCAAGGAGAGTCCCAGAACGGCATCTTTGCGCCGTCACCAACGGTGATAGTCGTAGAGGCATAGAAAAACTCGAGGTCGTCGTCAGTGCAAGGGTTACCAAAACCCACCCAAGGCTTGTGGGTAGCCTTCCATTCGTACCACAGCCATCAAAGACGTAAAGCACGCGCAAACTTTTCGATGTTGAGTACCCCTAGACCCCATACTCCTTTGGCCTACAGACCATTTTCCAGTTCACTTTGCATTTGTCTCCCGTTGTCTTGTCCGCGCCGGACCACAGGAACGCCCTCTCCAACTTATTGAGGTTGTTGAGCGTGCTTGGCGGCACAATGAGAGGCGTGATTGAGTAAATTGCTTGGGAGGAGATGACCGACTTGACGAGTGCCGTGCGACCAATAGTGGTGATGTTTTGGTCGTCCCACGTGACCAACTTGCCAGCCGCCTTGTCCTCAAGGTATTGGAAATCCACCTTCCTAAGTTGCCAAACGGAGAGTGGCAAGCCTAGGTATTTCACCGGGAAGGTAGCACGAGTTGCCGTCATGCTCTGAAGAATGTGCCCAAGATTAAGATGATTGCATCGGATTGGCACGACAGAGCTTTTCTGAAAGTTGGTGCATAGGCCAGTGACGTCCCCAAAACCTCTCAAGATGGACGCAAGGTTGTCGATGTCCGTTTTGATGGGGGCCACAAAAACGGCGGCATCATCCGCATATAGGGAGGTTCTCACCATGGGACCTCGCCCACGAATCTTGTGAAGAAGGCCTTTCCGGGTTGCCAAATCCAGAATCTTGTGCAGCGGATCAATTGCGATGACAAAAAGCAATGGGGAAATGGGGTCCCCTTGCCGGAGCCCGGCACCGTGCTTAATGGGGGGGGGATCCCATTTAAGAGAATGCGAGATGAAGACGAGGAAAGCAGCGCGGCAATCCAAGCCCGGAACTTGTCCGGGAACCCCATGCGCTGTAGGAGATCCAAAATGTATTCCCACTTAACGGAGTCAAAGGCCTTTCTAATGTCCAGCTTGAAGAGCAGAGCAGGGGTCTTGCACTTGTGTAATCGCCTAGCAAAATTCCGGACGCACATGAAGTTGTCATGAATACTACGCCTCTTGATGAAAGCACTCTGTGCGTTGGAGACAAGGCCATCCATGAGAGGAGCAAGCCGAAGCGACAAGACCTTGGCGATAATTTTGGCGAGAGCATGGATGAGACTAATAGGTCTATAATCAAAGATGCCTTTCGCGCCCTCCTTTTTGGGCAATAGAACAACATTGACGGAATTCACCCATTGCAGATTGGAGGTGTGGAGGGAGTCAAAGCGCTGGATGACCCTCATGACCGTATGCTTGATGATTCCCCAACACTTCTTGAAGAAGATCCCCGTGAATCCATCCGGACCGGGCGCCTTATCACTAGGCATCTCCTTTATGGCCGCCCAAACCTCATCTTCCGTGAGTGTTACCCAGGTCGTGCAAGTCATGGGTCTCGATCCCAAGCTCCTCACAGTTGAAGTCTTTGTTGGTACTATTTCCCCTACCCATGACCTTGGAGAAGTGGTCATGGATGATCTTCTCTTTTTCCTTGTGCTCAGTCACCCACCCATGTGCGTGTTTAATCCGGTGAATGTGATTCTTCCTTCTTCTGGCATTGATGCGGCGGTGGAAGAATTTTTTGTTTGCATCTCCGTGCCTCAAGTTTGCCAACCGAGCACATTGACTCTTCCGAGTCCTCTCAAGTACCGCCAAACTGATCACCCTCCGCTTGAGCCTCGAGCGTATGTCATGTTCCTCAGGAGAAAGGGCCCTCGCCTCTTGCGCAATGTCAAGGTGGAGAATCACAAGTAGGGCCGCATGGAGTTGGACCTTAGCCTTGGAGAACAGATTCTTGCTCCACTCTGTAAGCCGGGTCGCGGTTTTTTTGAGCTTGTGGTAAAGGACTTGGTACGGTTTCGAGTGCCCAACATGCTCGTCCCACGCCTTTTGCACCACCTCGGATAAGCCAGGCAAAGAAGCCCAGAAGTTTTCGAACTTGAAAGATCTTGACCTTCTAGGCCCTTTGTCATCCGCGAGCAGGAGGGGGCAATGGTCGGAGAGGGAAGACGACAAAGCATGTAGCACATGGGTGTTGAAGGCCATATCCCACTCCGCATTACAGAAGAAGGAGTCGAGCTTGCAAAGAGTTGGGTTGTCCCGCTCATTACTCCAAGTGAAGCGCCTATTCTGTAGGTGAATTTCCTTGAGCTCACAAGATTGTAAGGCAGCCCGGAAGCGATTGATCCTACTCCGGTTAAAATTTCTCTTGTTTTTGTCGCGTGCGCGGTAAATTTGGTTAAAATCCCCAAGGGCCAGCCAGGCAATCCCATTGGGCGGCTTGTGGGAGATGAGCTCGGCAAAGAAAGCATCTTTGCAAGCGTGATCAGTTGGCCCATATACGGACGTGACCCTAAAGTAGACGTCGGTCACACGGATACGGACCATGCCAGAGAGGCAATAAGTCGATGTGGTGATATCGGAGACGTCGAGAACGTTGTCATCCCAAAGGAGTAGGATCCCTCCCCTAGTCCCTAACGCTGGGCGTTGCGCAAAACTTTGAAGTTTGTTGCCACCCAGGAAGGCAGTGACGAATTTATCGACGCTGTCGAGCTTTGTCTCTTGAAGACAGACGAGTTGGCATGAGGAGGCGGCAAGCGTTGCACTAACCGTTGCCTTCCGAGCCGGGCAGTTGAGTCCACGGTCATTCCAACTTAACGTGTTGATGGGTTGTGTCGTCATAGGTCACACAAAAAATCACTTGTGACTTGCCAGGCATAGCAGCCGAATCTAGCCATCAGGACTTGAAGAACAATTGCAGAGACAACAGGACACTGAAGCAAGCAAAATAGCACAGTAAAGGGCCACACCCTCCCGATACAACACACACCAACAGCACTCGAAACAACACTAGCAGTAGTCCGAACACTACACGGTGCACTAAGAAGCTGGGCTAACATAAGCACCATTAACACCCTGACAGGCAGACTAGGGACATCAAACATCCTGAAGAGCTGCGTCCCCCAGCTGAGCGAGCTCCAGCGCTCCCTCACCACCATGATCAAGCAGGGCGTCCTCGACTCCGTTGACAGCCGAGTCATCAAGATGGAAAAATTCCCTCATGGCCATGATCACCTCTGGAGCTAGTTGGTCCTTGAACTTGGAAGTGAACTCATCCAGAGTTGCCTCCGTCACATCTTTACCATTATTAAAACGTTACCGCATGACAAAAGGGTGTTGCTGACATACTGTAGCCTATTGCGCCGCCGGGTGTGAAGATCGGCTCGGCCATCCCCGCCGAGTCGCAGATGGAGTAGTTCATGCCGTCCAGATCACCGCTGAGGTCCTGGAGCGCCGAGGCTAGCAATGGGTAGAGCTGCTTGGAGAGGTTGTTCGCCGCGCGGAAGCAGTGGAGCTCGTCGAAGTCATTGCGATGTTGCAGCGCGGCCGCCCTGTGCCACGGGCAGCAACCCACCAGCGACGGGCTGACGATGCTGAACTTCCTCGCCCCGACCGCATACAACTCCTGCAACAAAACAACGTCCCTGATTACGAGGTTCTGATCAGAAGCACCAGATAGCACTACTCCCCCGAACCATATTAATCGTCGCTGATTTAGAACTGGGATTGCAACCTGCAGGTAGGTCTTGTAAGAGTCGACGAGGCATTCCAGGAAGGCGGTGTCGTTGCGGTTAGGGGGCGGGCTCTCGGCATCGACGTACTCGAACAAGTCGTTGCTACCGACGCTGACGAAGAAGAGTGATCTTGAGATGAGGTCGTACGAGCTGTTCCCCATCAGCTGGACGACGAACGTGAACTCCTCAAGTTGGTCGACCATGCTGTAGACTTCTCCGCACTGCACAGAGGAAGCCAACCTCGTACGTGGTTACTGATGTAGAAATCGAGCGATTCAGCTGGGGCAACCAAAGTCTAAGTCGGTGTGCGTACACGATTGCCCGTTTGGTTCTGCAGCCCTGACCCTCCCGATGCAAAGTTGATGCCGTCTTTCATCTGTGGTATGATGCACTCGGCCGGGAGGGATCGGAAAGCTGGTGGGCTCTCCTTGAATCCAAGAAGCTGAGCTGCACGTCGGAACATATTATTATACACATATACAACAAGCTGGTCAACTCAGTTGTCTTTTACCATGCAAAAAAACAACAACTCAGTTGTCTTTTTTTTTGCGAATAAAATTCGCGCAGTTGCTAATGCTCAGTGGTTCAGAAATTTCTTATAAAAAATAGCCTTGAGCTTTGCGTTTAGTGCTTTTGGTGTTTTTTGTTCGAGTTGCTCACACGTTTTTTATTTTCAGCCAGGTTCTCCGGGTTCTTTTTTTACTAGGGCATGGCCAATGCATAGCCCCACGCTGATGACCCGTATGCCATATAGGAACAGATGTCAGAAGAAATAGGTTCGGATGGTGTAGTGAGATCCTCAGCAGGAGGCGCGTGCTTGGGGAGAAAAAGTGTGGTCCGATGTAAAAAACTGAAAAAGTTAGAGTGAAGAGTAGAGATGTATGGCATGCATGTGTATTGCTTGATGAGGCCCACTAGTGGTAGCTTGCGTTGGGAACAAAAAATTAATGTAGATGCTTCAAGCTATTTTTTCTCATGGGGCATCTGTATCCATATGCCACTATAGTTCATGCTCTTAGAGCATGTACAATGCTCCACGCTGGACAGATGCCCCGTAGATCCATGTCATAGAAACAACTGATGTGGAGAAGAGAAGAAAAAAGAGTGTAGCTTGCAGGGTGGAACCGGCTCTTGCAGAGGAGGCGGATGCCTCGTCCAAAAAGCAAGGAAAAAAGAAAGAGAAACCGTGGTAGGGAAATGACGGGTGCATGCGAACCAGATCAAGAGGAAAATTAAGAGAGAGAGAATGAAAAGATGATGCAAGGAAGAGAACGTGGGGCCTTGGTGAAGCTATGGCTGCATTGGGTTGATCTAGTTTTGGATGGAGTGACATGTGCACCGGTGAAAGGATGATGCACTTACTGGTGCGATAAAACATAGTTTCTTTGTGCACTGAAGACTGAACTCTTCTTACATATCCTATATTCTATATATCTAAGAGATTCATCTTCACTATTCTATTTATCTTGAAATGCAACCTATCCACGTCATCAAGTAGGTCCACCATATAATTTCCACTAACTCTCCATGCGCATGCCCCACTATCTCTTCATGCGCATGCAACTTGTCTCAAATAACCATTAACTTTTTCTTTTCGTGGACTCTCAACTACCATGCCATCCTAGGTTTTTTTTGCTTGACGTCATCCGATCGATTCCAGACGTCTAGCATGAGTCCCTGTCCAACCATTTGGTTAGACTTCACGTGTTGTATATGCGATTGTCGGATTCCGAAAGCCCAAACGACCCTCTTTTCTAATTCCCATTCTCTTGCGCTCCATGTCCATGTATCTTTTGCTCCTCACAAGCCACATAATTGCGCTTGATGCCTTCATTCCCTCGAACCTCCAGTGTTCCAAGCAACCTCTTAATCCCAATTTGATTGCATTGCATACAAAGAGGTAGCCCATCAATTTTTTTTCCTTCTTAAGAATCCATCGTTTCCTTGCAACCTTTTTATCCCAATTTAGTTCCATTCCATACAGCTAGGTAGCCAATTTGACTTTTTATGACGGAACTAAGCTCCACCTAAAGGGGAAGCACACATGATTGTGCAAGACAAGACAAACAAAAAGAACTAGATCTACCTAGGAATATTGTGGTGAATGTCTACAATACAATAGATATGGTTGATCCGGTCAGAAGCATGATTTACTCAATATTGGGCCTGATGATTTATAAGCGACCTTCTTTTTATATGGAAAATCTAATTATGAGTGAACTCGCGTTTTATTTTTTATGCGAGCTATGTTTTTCATGAATGCACATCTGTAGTTGCTATCATTGTTTTAGGTTTAACCAATGAGATGTCTCTACTTCCTCTACTCAATGTGTTGTTTTTGTACATATCGCCTCGCTGGTATATTTTCAAGGTAATAAATTAACAGAATAAAAAATCACACTCATTTTTGGATTTTTATCAAAATTTCTTTAAATGATATAAACAATATTTCTTTCAAACAAAATCCTTTATCATTAACTTATAATATGTTTCATCAACTTTCTCATGTTTTTGAACATCAAATTATTTTTAACAGTTCCCGCAGCAACGCGCGGGGTATCATCTACTAGCTAAGAGTATCTACACCCGGACTTAGCAAATACATCACCTAAACGTCCGCGGACGCGCCCGGTCAGTGTTCGGGTGTGTTTGTTTTGAGCCCCTATTTATCCGTTTATATAGCCATAATCCTTTTTTTTCATATATGTCCGGTCACTTGCATGTGATTGATGGAGATGAAGAGAAAAAAAGAAAAGAAAAGTGCATGTCCGGACACGTCCGCGAGCCCTCATATACTCCCTACATTTGGTTTTAATATGAAGGTTCGCGGACAGACCAAACGTATATTGATGATATAAGGAGTCCGATTAGGTCACTTTTTTCTTTCTCTTATCTGTCCGGTCACTACCGGGCATGTCCATGGATGTTTAAGGAGGATTTGAAAAGGCCGTAGATGCTCTAAGATCTGTAGGCTGTAGCCTCTACTACTGAAACTGAAGGGGGAGGAAATTTTTGACGTCACCTATCTGGTCAGCAAGGTTGTAGCCATTCCTGAAGCGGCCGGTGGGCGCGTGGGAGGGGTAATCGATGCCGTACTGCAGGTAGTTGGCCCTGCATTCGGGCTTGCAGTCCGGCAGCAGGTTGTTGTTGCCGACGTCCACCGTGGAGTCTCCGAACACGAACATGGCCGGCACGAGCCGCTCCCCAGCGGCGGCGCCGGCGCCTCGCAGCAGCGCGAGCTCGAGCATGCTCAGCGCAACGAGCGCGAACGCCCCGCCGCGGCCGGCCATTATTGGACCGATGGAGCTCCCCTTACCTCGCGCCTCTGCCGCACGTACGGCCTCTCCGCTTCCAATACGAGCGGGCATTGGTACGTGGCCTTTGGCATGCCTATATATACACTCGTGCGCCAGGGACGATTCCAAGAATGATGGGACGGCGCCAAGAATAACACGAATTATAATAAGCAAAAGGAGCTACAACAATTGGCTACCTGCGGCAGTATCTTGGAATCCTTCGCCGCAGTAAGCGATCCGAGGGGATATGCTGCTTGTTCCGTAGCGCAGAAGCGGTTCATCTGCCCGCTTGTGTTTCTCAGTCGTGCTAGCCATTGTTAACCGTACATCTTACTATATGCCAGGGCATCCATGGCAGTGACCAGTGAAGAACCTTGCATCGCCTGCTAGTGCAAAAAAGTAATCGGGGCTTGGATCTTCAGCCCGTGCGCGGTTGCGAGCCGGTGGCCTGTTGTGGTCCGGAAGACGAGCGCGTGCATACGTACAAACTGGACCGAAACCGAGACGCGACGTCCCCCCGAGGATGGCGAGCTGCATAGAATATGTCGGGGACGAGCGGGACGTGGTCGGCGCGCCCTCGGCGCTCGCTACGTCGAGGGCGAGCGCATTGTCGTTTACTTACTAGCGTATCCGCGGAAGCGTGTAAAATACTAAGGTCGAGGTACGTGGCTGCATTCGTCAGGCTGTTCGCATGACTGTTAGAAAATACGCGGATAGATCACTGGAGAAAGTAGATAGAAAACGCGATGTTTTGTCGACGAGGTTCATCATCTTGGCTAATTTCTATGGCATGACTACAGACGTATCTTTTTATGTATCAAATCATATGATATAGATCGACGATAACCCCTTCAAGGCCATCAAACATCACTTCGGCTACTGCGCCACGGCCGGTCCGGCTACCCCTGCCACGGACGTCTGGACCGTCCATCTCGTGATCTCTGTCTAGCCTATAGCTTATATAGTCTATTTTGGCTACCCGCCGTGTCTTCATATAATAATGTGCCCGGGCTACATGTGTACGACTCAAACAACTAACCTTCTGTGTACTTCAAGTCTAACTATAGCCCAATACACATATTCGATACAATTTTAACACTCCAGCTTGGCGAATATGTCTTCACCATCTTGAAGTCGTCATCTTCGCACGAACACCTGTGTATGATTAGACTTGGGACTTCTCCTGTTTGCTCACTGGCATGAACCGGCCGCCAAGCCGACCACCTCGGACTTGGTTGCCTCAACTGATATTATCGTCATTGGTGGCTCCTCATCAGCTCCACCTTCAACGAAGCTTGCTTGCATCTTGTACAAAGTTTTCTTGGTCCTCCTTTCCTTTGGCATGAGCTCCTTGTCCTTCTTGATCCTCATGGTTTTCTTATCCCTGTCCACCTTGTAGACATAGTCATCACCATGAAGTTCATCAAGCAAAATTAGATATCTCCAAACGTTTGGCACATGTCTAACATCTTCATCACCATCTTCAGTATTGATCTTGACATCTCCAATGCCTACAATGCGCCGAGGCACGTCGTCGCCTTTAACTACTCCAAAATCACCAGACCTATAGGAAGTGAACTACTCTTTGTTAGGCATCACACAATAAGAGCATGCCGTGTTGAATATCCATGCTTCATTGGACTTCTCACTTGAAAGGGTAAGCATGTTACCATCAGAATCACTGTCAGAAGACGCCGCCACACGGGTTGATCCATCATCCTTCTTTCACGTTGGGCACTCCCTTCTTATGTGATCATAATCTTTACAATGATAGCCCTGCGACCCCTTATTCTTCTTTAGCTTCTCCTTCTCCTTTCTGTTACCTTGATTATACTTAGTGGCCAGGTCCACACCATCGTTGCTTCCAGCACCTTCAGTAGTACTTTCCTTTTCACGTTGATCGTACGATAACAGTGCTGCCATAATCTCGCTTACAACGGCAATGGTCTTGCCATATATCAGAGTAGTGATCAAGTTTGCATAGGACTGCGGAAACAAAGTAAGTAAAAGTGTTACCACGTTCGCATCCGCCACTTTAGCATCTAGCCGAGCTAAATCTGCTAACACTTGGTTGAATACATTGATCTGGTCAGTAAGGTCTGCCCCTTCTTGCATCTTTTTTTTTTTGGAAAAGGAGGAAGACCCCCGGCCTCTGTATCAGAACGATGCATGCGGCCATCTTATTAAAGTTCAAACCAAACAAAGTCTGCAATTCAGTACAGCTCGCAAAAGGAGCATAAAGAGAAACAAAAAAAAAAGGATAATAAAAGCCACAACCGGCGACGTAAAAAGGCTAGATGACTAAACACCTATCCTATTAATAGACCGCCATCCAAACCGGTTGTAGATAATCCGTGCGACCGTCTCCCATCGGTTGCACCCAGTAGACAAAAGCTCCCTGGAGTTCGTATGAGCAAGTAACGACCACGTACGGATCCAAGCTGTAGCTCTGTGGATAACCTGCAAAAAGTTTATAAGATTTTGTCTGTTAAAGATCACATCATTTCTGCAGTTCCATATAGCTCAAAGTAGTGCACATATTCCTATCCGAATACGTCCCGCAATAACTGGTTCCACTCCAGCAAGACACGTCCCAAATAACATGTCAATGCTGCCTGGAGGGGTAATGTTAAAAGCTATATGCATCGTACGCCATAACAATTTAGCGAGAGGGCAGTCAATGAATAGATGTTGTATTGTTTCCGCATTGTCACAAAAACAACAACGTGGACTACCTACCCATCTTCGCTTTAGTAAATTATCTTTGGTGAGAATCACTTCCTTGTGAACAAACCACATGAAGATTTTTATTTTCAGCGGGACTTTCATTTTCCAAATATGAATCGATCTCGGGATTGGGCCAGAGTTGATAAGATCTAAATACATGGATTTCACCGTGAACGCACCGTTCCTCGTTAATTTCCATTGAAACACATCTGTTTGGTCCGACAGTTGAACATCCATCAGCCGTCGCACCAAATGCAACCACTTCAGCCTGAATAATTGTTGTTTCAGATAAAACTTGTTGGACGCGGTCTTATCCAGGAATTGAGTTTTCAATTTGGTCCCCCGTCTCATCCATCACATGGTACAAGATCTGATCATTCAGGCTTGACCGTATGGTCCCAGCCCCCTGCTCTTCACATGTTCCCAGTCTTCGGCATCTATATATCTTGGCAACTTCAGACACCTTGTTGACTCAAAATGTCCTTGACTCTTATCTGCCACATTGCAAAGTTCCACGTACCATCGAATTTTGACACATCGAATCTGGTTGTCGTAGACATGTCTCCCACACCGGTCTAACAAACCGCTGCCCGCATCGAATCTGGTTTTAGCAATCCTGTTTATAATTTTATCGAACCGATATGTCTTGCACTCTTCAGTTTTTAATGCAACATCATATGTAATGCATGATACTATATTTCTATTCGTTATAATGTTTATGGGTGTTATACTTTTGTTTTAATTAGACTTTAAAGTATAAAAAATTGCTAAATCTTAGTTGACTGAGGCTTAACTAAGTCTTAGTCGATGCTATATTCATGAGATTTTATGTGGAGATCCGTGTAATTTTTTTAAAATTTCCTTTTTTTATATGTTATGTCACTTGACTAAGACGTTAAGTTTCATTCGACTAATATGTAGCCACACCCTAAAGTTTAATCTTCATAAATTCATATCATGTTGTCGTAACAAGTGAATGAGCGACCCAATGGCCAAATTTTGTGGCTCCCCGCCCTACAGGTTTACCCACACCACTACTTTTTTTTGCGGGGGCACACCACTACTTATTCTGGAATAATCAGCAACACCAAGACGTCGGCGGAGCACGTAGAAACGTCGTCTGCGCGGCTCTCCACGCTCACAGCAACGCCAGCTGCGCCACGTTCATCGGGTGGAGGTAGTTGCCGGAGTCGGTGACGATCTGGATCGCGGCCAGGGTCGACGCGGCGTCCGTCGGGTGGAAGCCGTCCCAGAACATGAATTTGTCGCGGTTCGGGCAGAGCGTCGCGGAAGTGTTGCACTGGCCCTCCCCGAACTGCCCTGTGCCGGCGCAGCACGCCATGTCCACCACCGTCAGGTCTGCCAAACAAAAATTAACCACACATCACTGAAACACATCCCGGCAAGACGCCGTGACAGGTAGTATTTGAGGGTGCGTTGCCGACGTACTGCCGGCTTTTCCGCCGGTGGCGAAGACCACTGCGGCCATCGCTGCGGAGTCGCAGAGGGAGTAGTTCATGCCGTCCAGATCAGCGTTGAGGTCCTGGAGCATCGAGTCTATCAATGGGTAAAGCTGACTGGAGAGCTTGTTCGCCGCGCGGAAGCAGTTGTACTCGTCGGTGTCATTGTTATGTGTCACCGCGACCGCCCTCTGCGACGGGCAGCACCCCACCAGCGACGGGCTGATGATGCTGAACTTCCTCGCCCCGACCGCATACAGCTCCTGCAGGTAGGTCTTGTAATGGTCGACGAGGCATGCCAGGAAGGCGGTGTCGTTGCGGTTGGGGGGCGTCGGCCAGGGATAGGCGTACTCGAACAGGTCGTTGCTGCCGACGCTGATGAAGAAGAGCGATCTGGAGATGAGGTCGTCCGAGCCCTGATCCTCCCCCATCATCTGGACGGCCGACGTGAACTCCTCGAGCTGGTCGGCCATGCTGCACACTGGTCGCCCACACTGCATGCGCCAAGAAAAGCGGATTCAGTGGCTACGTTACGTACGTACGTACGTACTATAACATCGACAAATCTGGCTAGTGCGAACACAAGGCAAGCCAGTGTGCGTACAGGGAGTTTGCCCGTGTTCTTCTGTAGGCCTGACCCTCCTGATGCGAAGTTGACGCCGCTTTTCATCTGTGGAACGATGCCATCAGCCGGGAGGGACTGGTAAGCAGGTGGGCTCTCGTCGAATCCAAGGAATATAGCTGCGAATAGAGGAAGAACCACATTAGAATGACAAAAGTTAGCTGAGTTTACTGGAACAGAAAATTCTTATAAAACATTAGCATTAAGATTCACTTTTAGTATTATTGTTCGGGACTAGAATTATTTGGAGTATCTTTTTTTCCCTTTACCTGTCACGCAGATCGCTTTTCGTCTCTTATGAAAACTGTGTATTTTAAACAGTTATCCAGGTTTTGACCCAGACTCATGAGCTTGGACCAGTGACCGAAGTCACCACATCCCCTATTTTGTTATACTCTCTCTGTTCTATAACGTAGTGCATATCATTTTTCTTAAGAAAATTAATTATATGTACCGTGTCAAACTTTGTAAACATTGACCAAGTTTATAAAGAAAATTAATCATATGTATAATATCAAACTTTACAATATGAAAATATATCCCACAATGTATCTAATGACATGTATTTCATATTCTAGATGTAGATATTTTTTTCTATATACTTCATCAGTTTTGAAAACTTCCAAAAAATCTATAGGCACTACATTATGAAATGGACGGCGTATAAATGGCAGCTTCTCGGTCCTTCGGGACCCTCCCCATTGGCAAATAAAAAATATTCTCTCGAGATTGTTTGAAGTTGATCATTATCTGCACTACGACATTTTTTTACAACTGCATGAACTTCTTACAGAGACACCATGCGGGGTCCGCTTGGTCCACTATGAGTCCTCTGGATGCCACCCTAGTTGTCCGGATTTGATGCTTATTTTTATTTGATGCACATGGTTAGATATCCGGCTCTTGTATCTGTGTCCGCAGACATGTCCAGACGCGTTATCAAACGGATAGTGAGTCCAATTTGCGGAACGCGCCTTGAAGATGCCCTAATAAACAATTCAAGCTCCAAGGTCTTAATACTCCTGACAACTCCAAATCGTACGTACGAGGTTCCACTGACTGGAAGGCGCTTTCCAAAAAGGAAACAAGATTAACTGAAAGGCTTTGGTGCCTAGCGCCTAGATCGTCAGCACGTGACTCGATCAGTTTCGTTGGATCGTTACTGGCACGATAACATAGATTGTTCACGTGTTCAGTAATAAGTAGCAAAACAAATAGCTAAAATTCATCCCAGAAAAGAAGAAGCTAAAACCAGTAAGCTGAAGGGAGAAGAAAAGTTTTGACGGCACCTATGTGGTCAGCGAGGTTGCGGCCATTGCTGAAGCGGCCGGTGGGCGCGGGGGAGGAGGGGTAGTCGACGCCGTACTTCGGGTAGTTGGCCCTGCACTCGGGCTTGCAGCCCGGCAGCTGGTTATTGTTGCCGACGTCCACCGTCGAGTCCCCGAACACGAACATGGCCGGCACGAGCCGCTTCGGGGCCGCGCAGGCGCCTTGCAGCAGCGCGAGCTCGAGCACGCAGAGCGCAACGAGCACCAACGCCCCTCCGCCACGGCCGGCCATTTGACCGATGGAGCTCCCCTTACCTCGCGCCTCTGCCGCACTTACGGCCTCTCCGCTTCCTCGGCGGTGGTCGTCTATGAGACTATGATACGAGCGGTCACTGGAACGTGGTATCAGCATGTCTATATATACAGGTGGCGCGAGGAATAACACGATTATTATAAGCAAATGAGCTGCAGCAATTGGCTACCTGCGCCATTATCTTCGAATCCTTCGCCGCAGTAAACGATCCGACGGGATATACTGCTTGTTCCGTAGCGCAGAAGCGGTTCATCTCCCTGCATGTGTTTCTCAGTCGTGCTAGCCATTGTTAATGGAGCTTCGCGGTGGCGACCTGCCATTGGCCGCGAGCGACCTTGAGCCACAACGTATGGTACTCTAGTAGTACTTCTTATTAGTTTTTCTTACTATATGCCATTGCCAGCTAAATTTTTTTAAATAATACACTTTTTTTTATTAAATTTCAAAAATATTACACCGTTTTTTTTTTAAAAAAAATAATACAGCGTCGGCTTACTGCAGGCCGACAGGAGCCAATCGGCTTACTGGAGGCCGATTAGAGACCTTTCGGCCTACTGCAGGCCGATTGAAATCCTATCGGCTTAGGGGAAGTCGACAGGCCTCTCGGCCGTTGGTGGGGGTTCCTGTCGGCCCACTGGTAGCCGACTGGGACCTGTCGGCCCACTGGTGGCCGAGTGCAACCTGTCGGCTCGCTGGAGGCCGACTGGAACCTATCGGCCCACTGGTGGCCGACTGGAATGCCACGTTTTTCCCGGTTTTTTCATTCTTTATCTACTTTTTTTTTTACTTTTTTACTTCTTTATGAAATGGATGAAACTAAAACTTTTTCCCAATTCACATGAATTTTTCAAATTCATGAACTTCTTTTTGAATTATCAATGAATATTTTGATAATTATCATTAATTTTTCCATTTTGTAAAATATTTTTGCAAATCTATGATTTTTTTAAAAAATGATGAACTTTTTGCAAATTTCGGATTTGTTTTGAAAATATATGAACTTTTTCCCGCTTTCTAGTTCCCGTCATGTTTTCGCGCTTTCTAGTTCCCGCCATATATTTCCCGCTTTCTAGTTCCCGCCATATATTTCTCGCTTTCTAGTTCCCGCCATATATTTCCCGCTTTCTAGTTCCCGCCATATTTTCCCGCCTATATCTCCCGCCATATTTCCTCGCTTCCGAGTTCCCGCCATATTTTTGTCTTCTCAACCTATAAAACACCCTCGGCAGTAAGGTGGGTAAGCAATGTAGTGTAGTGTCGTAGTCTTGCGAAGATGTCCGGATATCCTTTTGATCGTAGTTTTCACCCTGGTATGTCTCGATGTCTTCTGCGTTTAGCCGCCAATTTCAGGGTTGACAACATATTAGTTCCGTGGGACGAACTCATCAGTAGTGACATGCTACTGAATGAGCTGGCTCACGCATTAAGTAGGTCCGGGTGGCCTTCCAGGACATTTGAGGAGATACGGAAAGAACTTCTCAGGTTGCATGGAAGATGGAAGAAGCAACTGCATAAGGGCGAAGCATTCCTAAAGGCTGCAGCAGAAGATACTTATTTATGGACCCAATACAGCGAGGACGAAGACGATATCTTCATGCCGAGCACCAAGGCCAAGAGTACCGCATCGTCGAAGGGCAAGAGTTCTGCATCGTCGAAGGGCAAGAGTTCTTCATCGTCGAAGGGCAAGAGTTCTGCATCGACGGAGGATGACGATGATGACTTCATGTAGTTTTTACGTTGTATGTTGTAAGTTCCGTCCTACCTACTGTTTAATTCAGATGTAGTTGTATCCAGTTGTTTGTACTGTCTTATTGTAGGAGAAGTATGTTCTATCTAAATATGATGTTGTAGTTGGCGCACGACGTTGGATAACAGAGTACTAAAACAGAGTAGGCATATGTCTCATACATAAGTACATAGTCATTTGTCTCATACATAGAATAAGCATAAGTCTCATACATAGGTAGATAGTCATGTCTCTACTGATAGATAGAAGCGTCACTGACGACGTCTGCCATGGCGCTCAGGCTGTGCATTAGGCGTCGACCATCCTACCTGTGGGGTGGCCTAATGTTACGAGGAGGAAGCTCAGACTCGCCCTGGTCATACTGTGTTTCCTGTGTGGGGCCTGGTGGAGGAGTGGAATACATGTTCATCCAGTGGGTGTGCTGCGACATGTGATCCTGTATGTTCTCCTCAGGATCTTGATCACTCCCCCACGTGGATCCGGATATGGACGCCTGATATCCGTAGGCTCCTGCAGGAGGGAACGTTAAGTCATGAAGAAATAGGTCGCCTCAATTCATATTGAAAACAATAAATATGAAGAGACATACTAGATGGCTCTGGCTAAAACACGAAGCTCGACGTGGGACGCTGCTGCTGTGGCTGTGGCTGAAACACGAAGCTTGACGTGGGACCCTGCTGCTGTGGCTGTGGCTGAAACACGAAGCTCGACGTGGGACCCCGGTGCTGTGGGTGCTGCCACGTCGAACTGCCAGGTTGGTCAGGAGGGGGTGGCCTGGTCGTCGGCGTATGTGCTAGACGTGGACGTGGCTGATGTCGGTGAGTGGAGGGACGCGGCGGCTGTTGCTGCTGCTGCTGCTGCTGCTGCTGCTGAACAACGTCGCTTCTCCGAGTGCACGTAATAGCCTCATAGACAGCTCGTATCTTGTTCTGCAGGCGTGTCACGAAGGGCTGGAGCACAGGCCGGTGCTGAAGAAGAGGTCCATACGAGAGTGAACGTCCAAAGGTGGACACATCCTCGTAGAGTCCGAGTGTCAAGCCAGCCTGAAAATTGTCAGGACGATTATCAAGTATGCACGGCAAAGTACGTGATAACTAGATGCATTACATAAAGAGTATATATCTTACCGCGTACTGCCTAGAGCCCGAAGTATCATAGCTCGGGTACATATCCGACGGACTAGGGTCAGGTATCTCATTTGGGTGAGAGTGATGAACGATGCGTAACCGTGTTCCGGTCATGTACCGCTGCAAGTAGCGATGGAATTCATCGAGATCAAAGTCGATATTCTCGTGCCACAGATTTGTGTTCGAAGTCTCCCATTCTGTAACGTACGGCTGAAGCCTAACTAGCCACTCAGCAGCTGTCCTATGAATCCCCTTCCTCGTGGTCCTAAAATTGTGGTGTGTGTTAAAAAATTAACTAATGCTTCAAATGGACAATTGTGAAAGACAATGCAACATTGAATAAGTAGATAGTACCTGTGGATGTGTCCTGGCACCGGGTTCTCTGTAGGGTGAGGGGCCTCTAACTGCTGAAGACCAAATTGCCTCATAACCCTCTACTGGGACATCTCCTCGACGAAGACATCGAAGATGATCTTAGATTTCGTCATCCAGTAATCACGATCTCTTGTGCATAGCTCAAACATACCGCCGGGGTATCTCGCCTCTATGGCTGCTTGATTGTAGGGCTGCCAGATGACCCCAGTGTATGCATCAAACTGCTCGTTTAATGCCGTGTATGCTCGCCTAGTCTGATCAGCAGCAAAGCGTCTCTGCGGAAAACAAAAGTTAGTTTCAGCCATAGTGTGCACAAATAAGATACATTAAATTATAACACGAGACATATCGTGCGACGTGTCCAACAAAGAGCGAAAGTAGGCATGTCGATGCCATCAGCATCGAACATGGCTTCCATAGGCTGATCAACACGTATGTCCGGTCGTCCTATAGAGAATCTCTCCCACGACCACAGCTGGAGAAATAGAGGGCATCCAAGAAGGGCTGCCGTGTCCGATATAAGCTGGCAAGCGTTGCACATACCTTGGTATGTAGCCGCTAAGACCGCCGAACCCCAACTCCTCTGTGTGATCTGATCCGGAATCTCAGTGTTCGCGATCTCGAGTGCAATAGGGATGTAGCACGCGCTAATAGTGGTGACATGGTTCTCTGTGAACATCACCTTGCCGAGAAGCCACAGTAGGTATGCCTCTAGGCTGCGAGTGATCTGTGCATCATTCAACGGCTGCTGGAACTTCTGTATCTGTATTGAGCAAAGAGAAAGTAAGTATTAGTAAACAGTGAAGGTATCTTCTGTAAAACCATATGCACGACAACTGAAAGATATGAGGTAGGGGAACTAACCTGGAAACAGAGCAACCAATCATACTTAGGTCCGTGACGCTCCGATGCCAGAGCCGGAGCACCGGGAAAAACAGCACCGAAACGTTGTGCCATATCTAGCTGCCAACCAGCCGGTGCCTCCAACGGTCCTATGGCATGACCTGCCAACGGTAGTCCCAGCAAAAGTGACACGTCCTCCAGAGTAGGAGCCATCTCTCCCCAGCGGAAGTGAAACGTGTGGGTCTCAGGCCTCCAACGGTCCACTAAGCAGGTGAGCAAAGAGGAGTCGATGGCGAGGCGTTTGCATCCTTCCGTCTTCTCAACCAGACGCGCGAAAGGTAAAAGGCCGGCCCATTTGAGTCTGCATGTCAGAACAATTCAGTTAGTGTCTCCCATTAATATACATGCTTGAAGGAAATAAATAAAGCACGCACCGGTCAACCCATTGCGGGTGTATCTTCCAATATTCCTTAGAAGTGCGAGTGACCAGGGGCTTGAGCTTCTTATAAGAACATATCGCATAACGATGCCTACTATCAATGTCCCGAGTAAGCAACCACATTCCAGCCATTCCTGCACATACAAATTTAGAACATAGTGCCACACTTAATATAAATTTAGAACATAGTGCCACACTTAATACAAATTTAGAACATAGTGCCACACTTAATACAAATTTAGAACATAGTGCCACACTTAATACAAATTTAGAATATAGTGCCACACTTAATACAAATTTAGAACATAGTGCCACACTTAATACAAATTTAGAACATAGTGCCACACTTAATACAAATTTAGAACATAGTGCCACACTTAATACAAATTTCAACGCAGCCTAGCTTCTTCCTCTCCCTCTTACTCCTCTTCCTCCTCTCCCTACTCTTCGTCCCCGGTTGCCTCGTCCACGCCCAGTGACGAAAGTGGGACAATTAGTGTCCCTATGGCCAAATTCATTGCATAAAATGCATTGCATAGTGGGGCCTCCCGCTTCAGATTCATCCATATCATTCCGGATGCGCCTACACTGTCGTCTACCTCTACTTGTACGCATATTCTTTGGGTCTGGAATGTAACGCCTTTCAGCAGGGTTGACGGTGTTGAAATTACCCATTGATCGAAATCCCAGCAACTCACCTGTCCAGGTATTGAGGACAGACTCTTTCAGATAAAATGGAGACACGAACGATACTGCGTCCATTCCTAGCTGCCCGCAAGTAGCAAGTACATGTGAGCAAGGTAGGTGAAGCAACTTCGGTTTGTTGCACGTGCACTCACACGTTGGCCAGGCTTCATTTCCAATTTTTACCTCATGCGTCCTCAACTCATTTGCACATCCGAATTTGTTGTTAGCTAAGCGGACCTCAAACCTTCTTTCTTGATTACCGATGGCGACTACAGTGTGTGACCTAGCTTTTTCCATCTTTTGGTGCATGTACTTCATGACTCTTTACCGATGTTCGGGTTGTTCAAGATATGCTGCTCTGCTTTTTGACGTCTATCTCTGAAATATTTCACGGTGCCATAGAAAATACCCTCAACGATGGCTGTAAGTGGTAATGCCCGGTTTCCTTTGAGGACAAAGTTGTATGTTTCTGCGCGGTTGGTAGTCATGACACCGTACCTTGCTCCATGTGAGTCATGCAGCAAAGACCACCTCTCGAGAGGCTCATGCTCTATCCACTGCTCGAAGGTTTTAATCGATCTCCCGAGCCTTCTCCTAGTACCAGGTGGGTCAAATCCTGGCAAGTCACATAGCCCAACAGGCTCCTCCTCCACGGCCGTTGTTCCTGTTGCTAACTATGCAGCTACTGCTTCAACATGTGCCCTCACCGCTGCATCTCTTGCAGCTTTCCTGTCCCTAACGTGTCTCTGCGTGCACACATTAAGTCTGTCACGTATCAAATTGTACTTCCATAGCTGGTTCTGCTTGCAGAGTTTTTTGAATAGATTCATCAGGCTCTTATTTCTGAACTGCGAGAAGAAATTAGCCCCCAGATGGCGCATGCACCAACGGCTCTGCAAGTCCTGCCATGGAGTTTGTTCCTCAGGGCCAGGGTTTGTCAGTGTCTTTATCGCACTGAGTATATCTGCATGCCTGTCATGAAGGATGCACACATTGGGCTTATCCTTCACAACTGATATTTTCAGTTGCCTGAAGAACCATGTCCAACTTCCAATGTTCTCACTCTCAACAAAAGCAAATGCGAGTGGGACTACTTGATTTTGGCCGTCTTGACCAATGGCTGTCAGGATCTGACCCTTGTACTTGCCAGTGAGAAAAGTGCCATCTACACATATCACCGGTCGGCAATGCCTGAAAGCTTCGATGCATACACCAAAAGAGAAGAACAGTCGATGCAGCACCCTCACAGTTGGGAACTCTGGCATGAAGAGGTCTTGGATATCGACATAGGTGCCAGGATTCCGCTGTTGCAGTGTGTGGAGGAGCCGGACAACAGAGTCATATGCATCGAAATAAGAACCAAATCTCCTCTGAAGGGCCGTATGCTTAGCCCTCCATGCCTTGCCATAAGAAATTATGTACTTGAACCTGACGAAGACTTTTGTCTGGATTGCCTTCACTTCCATCGCTTTGCTCTCCACTATATCGGTGTAAAACAACCTCGCAATAAGCGTGGATGAAAGGTTGGGATGATCTTGAGGGATGCAGGGAATAAGACAAGTGTGATGAACTAAGTCACTGATCACCCAACTTGTGCCATACTTAGGGAGATAGTCGTGCACCCTGGCAGGACAACCTGCATTCTTGCATACCATTGTCAAATATTTCTGACTGGACACCTCAGCTATGAAAACCCTTTGTGTGGACATTGCCCAATTTATTATTGCATCCTTCAGAGCTTCTTTGTTGGGATACAGAGCACCCGTCGCAATGTTGTTCTGGTGATATTGCCAGGCAGAATCATGCCCATCGTTCACGGTCATTGCAGATGAGAAGTCATGATTCCATGATGCAGGATTCGGGACCTCCTCTGCATTTTCTTCTTCATCCGACTCGTCAGAATCATCGGCATGACCACGGTCAATATCGGTGTCTTCTTCTTCCATCAGGTTCTGCATGTGCCCATCTACCTCGTCAGCGTCCGCTTCGCCACTATAAGCCTCGCCACTGTAATAACCATCGGCATTTCCTCCTTCTGCCTGACTACTCTGCCCTGGTTCATAACCATCATCTCCAGCATTTGACTGCATCCCTTCACTGCTCTGGCCAAGATCGTAGCCACCCTCGCCTTCATGTGCAGTGACCTCCTTCACGATGGGAAGCACTAAGGCAACATGATTGCATCCCCTGCGTTCACAACCTTGTAACCAGCGCAGCCACTGGGAGTCTCGCTCTATTGGCCTCAAATAAAAGTAAATGGTTGAACTTGACTGTGTCCACAATGCATGAACACCGACGGTGTGTGTTTCAGTATTAAGCCCTAAACTTGCTGTCACCCATTCTTTCAACTGACTGACTGACCATGTTCGAGGGGCGGTCAGTGGCACCTCTATGTAATCAAATTCACTCAGATCAGCTCCCGTCTCAGTTGTTTGGACAGTACCAGAACCGTAGTAAAATACGAACTTCACTACATCAGACATCTCGGCTCACCTAAATTTTTTTTCAACAATGAAAGACAACTATTAAGCAGCATGACAAACTAAATATATTAGCACTCCTAAATAATTGACATGTACATATATTACGAAGTATTACCGAACCAACTACAAATATTCACACACCTAAAAATTTGAACTCTAAATATATTAACGATATTACCCGACCAACTACAAATATTTGACACAACTAAATATTACCGGAGCAACTAAATATTCCCGGAGCAACTACAAATATTCACACAACTAAATATTTGACATCTAAATATATTACGGATACTACCGGAGCAAATAACAATATCCGCACACCTAATATATTTCACATCCAAAATACTACCGAATACTACCACCGGAGCAACTACGACAGGTAAAATGTATGTTGAATTATACCCTTGAAGCGTGCGAAGCAACGACGAACGGCGGACTTCAATCACCGGAACCGGAGCCGGAGACTCCACCACACTGCCGGAGCTTCACCTCCACCACCTCCACCACACTGCCCGAGCTTCACCACCGCCACCTCCACCTTCACCGCCACCACAACCTCCTCCAATGTGCTAAAAAAACCTCAAAAAAAATGCTCACCACGACCACCACGAGCTACCCCATCAGTAGATCGAGGTTTCCCTTGCCTCCCCCAACTACCTACAATGCATCCACGGTGGCAAATCGGCAAAAAAAATGGCTGATTTTGGTGTATAAATCAGAGAGTTTTCAGGTCGGAGAGAAGAGGAAACGAAGAACAGAAGAACAGAGGAGAAGGACAGAAAGAGGAAGAAGAAAAGGGGCTGGGCGCTCGGCTGACCACCCTGTCGGCCTGCAGATAGCCGATCGGCCTGCGGGTGGCCGACAGGGCTATCGGCTGGGCCCCAGCCACCGACAGCCCACCCACGGGCCGACTGGGGAGCGGGGTGACGTGGGCTGGCCACTAGTCGGCTTATAGGTGGACGATAGGCCACTTTTCGGCCGCCGATACGCCGATAGCCTCCTGTCGGCCAACAGTAGGACGACTGGATCCTGTCGGCCTGCAGTAAGCCGACGCTGTATTATTTTTAAAAAATAAAAAACGGTGTAATATTTCTAAAATTTAATAAAAAAATGTATTATTTAAAAAAATTTAGCCCATTGCCAGGGCATCCGTGGTAGTGACTAGTGAAGAACTGTGCATCGCCTGCTAGCGCAAAAAAGTAATCCGGGCTTGGATCTTCAGCCCGTGCGCGGCTGCGAGCTGGTGGCCTGTTGCGGTTGGGAAGACGGGTGCATGCATATGTACAAACTGGATCGAGACCGAGACGCGACGTCCCTCCCGGGATGGCGAGCTGGCACTGCCAAGAGGTGCATGGAATGTATCAGCGCCGAGCGGGACGTGGTCGGTCACTGTGTCGAGGGCAGACACATTGTTTTTTACTAGCGTGTCTGCGTGTAGAATCTGAGGCACTACTCAGGTACGTGGCTGCATTCGTCAGGGGGCTCGCATGGGCATTCTTGCGCATAAACAATAAGCTGTGAATCTTGCACCTGCATAGTTTTTTAAGAGCATCTCCAGCCGTTCGGCTCCCCAGGGGCTTGAAATAGCGCCGCCTGGTGGCCAACCGGCGGTAAATTCGGCGTGGGGGGCTATGGTTCCCAGTCGCCGACCCAAGATCGCCCCCCAGCCGCGGATTTCGGCCCACTTTCGGCGCAAATTGGCCCAATTTCGGCGTGCTTCGGCACAAATTCAACACAAACTAATTTTTATCACATAGTTCATCTCAGAAATCAATACAAATCAAATAGTTCAACAAATCAAACTCATATTTCATCACACGTCGAGCTAGGCGTTGCCCTTGAGCCTCCATAGGTGCTCCACCAGATCGTGCTGCAGTTCTTGATGCACCTGTGGGTCTCGGATCTCCTGACGCATATTGAGGAAGGCAGTCCAGGTTGCCGGTAGCTGGTGATCAACTTGGGCAAGTGGACCCTGCCTGTAATATGGTTCAGTGTCAAACACTGGCTCTTCCTGTTCGCTCTCAATGATCATGTTGTGCAAGATGACACAGCAAGTCATCACTTCCCACATTTGATCTTTCGACCAGGTCAAAGCGGGGTACCGGACAACAGCAAATCGAGATTGGAGCACACCAAATGCCCGCTCGACATCCTTCCTGCAAGCCTCCTGACACTTGGCAAAGTAGGAGTTCTTGCCTCCTGGCACAGGGTTTGAGATAGTCTTCACAAATGTGGACCATCTCGGATAGATGCCATCTGCTAGGTAGTATCCCTTGTTGTAGTGGCGCTCATTGACCTCGAAGTTCACCAGAGGAGCATGACCTTCAACAAGCTTGGCAAAGACATTCGAGCACTGCAGTACGTTGATGTCATTGTGAGTTCCTGGCATACCAAAGAAGGAGTGCCAAATCTAGAGGTCCTGTGTGGCCACTGCCTCAAGTACCACACTGCAAACTTCTTTGGCGCCTTTGTACATCCCCTGCCAAGCAAATGGACAGTTTTTCCATGCCCAATGCATGCAGTCGATGCTTCCAAGCATCCCAGGAAATCCTCTTGCTGCATTCTGTGCTAGGATCCGAGCAGTGTCTTCAGCATTGGGTGATCACAAGTATTGTGGTCCAAACACTGCCACCACTGCCCTGCAGAACTTGTACAAACACTCAATGGTGGTGGACTCGACCATGCGTCCATAGTCTTCCAGTATATCACCGGGAGCTCCGTATGCAAGCATCCTCATAGCTGTCGTGCACTTCTGGAGTGAGGTGAATCCAAGTGTGCCGGTGCAATCCTTCTTGCACTTGAAGTAGCTGTCGAACTCACGGATGGAATTCACAATCCTGAGGAAGAGCTTTCGGCTCATCCGATAACGGCACCGAAATACTTTCTCGCCGTGCAGTGGAGCGTCGGCGAAGTTGTCGGCGTAGAGCAAGCAATAGCCCTCCAGCCGATGCCTCTGCTTTGCCTTCTGCCGGCCCGGCGCCGAGCCACCTCGCCGCGGCTTTGCATTGCTTGCGAACAGGCCGGCCAGAGCAACGAGGCCAATGAGGTGCTCTTCGTCCTGGGCGTCGGCATCGGCTTCCTCCTCCAGCAGCGCCGCGAACGCCTCCTCGTCGTCCGAGTCCATCGCCGAGCAAACAAATCGCCGAACACCTGGCGAGCGTGGTAGGCGCGCAGCCGCCGCCGGTATCCCCGCTTGCCCAGGAGCGGGGTTGAGGCTGCCGCGGCGAACCCTCTCTTTCTCGACGGGGAAATGGCCTTTCTAGCGGCGGTGGGCAGGTGGGCGGCGCCGGGATCGGCACGGCGGCGGAAGGGGTAGCGCGCGCGGGGGGCGAATTTGGAGGTGGAAAAAACGTTTTCCGCCTGACAGTGGTGGCCCATGCGCCGTTTTCCCTTCCGCCGGAGCCCCAAGCGCCCCCCGGTGCACTGGGTTTGCCTAGGATCGCCGGGCCAAAAAATGGGCCGAACCGGTGGAAATCGGCGTCCTGGGGGCGCGACTGGGGGGATTTTCGGCGCCGGCTGTAAAAAACACGCCCTGGGGGGCCTGTTGGGGGCGCGAGTGGAGATGCTCTAACAGTTCGTGAGTGGAAGCCGCCGGCGGTGTAAAATTGCGCCGTGTATCTTACTGCATTTTTCTAAGGGCGTTTCTAGGTCCCAGTCGGCTAAGACTTAACCAAGTCTAAATCAAGTGACATAACATATAAGAAAAAAAAAAGAAAAAAAAGTTGCACGGATCTTCATGTAAAATCCCACGAATATAGTATCGACTGAGACTTGGTTAAGTCTCAGTCGACTAAAAGTTAGCAATCCTGTTTTTCTAAAGAATGTATTAGGTCAATCACATGTCAAGGTGGCACACATATAAAGACCAAGTTTGGAGAGCCAAAACATGTTGGGATTGTTCCCAAAGATTACATCTTCCCACTTGCATGGCCAGTAGCGGAAGTGGGGTGTTAGGGCATCTCCAACGCCGACCCTCAAACCTCCCGCATCCATCCGGACCATACTGTCTGGACGTGTTGCGCCATCCAACACGGGTCTGTATCGGTCCGTCGGGTGGTCCAGACGTACTTTCTCCCGCAAACCGAAGACAAACCGGGGGGTTGCGGGCGTCAGGACCGCTCCCAAGCACGCTTCTGAGCACACTGGCCCACCAAAAATCCCACACCCGCCTCTCCCGCGCTTTCCATCGAACGCCCGCGCTGCATTCATGCCGGCCCAGAGCATGCAGCGACCGACATTGATGCTGCGATTTGATAGGACGCGTGGGGGGGGAGGGGGGCGTTGACGGACGTGACCTCTCGGGCGTCGCCGATTCAATGTGGACGCCGTGTCCCGAGGAACCAACTCCGACCGCTGCGCCGCATTGAAGCGGGCTGACCGCCCCTTCGCCTGGCCTGGCCGCGGCTATTTAAGCCGTTCGTCGGCGACGCATAGAACCGCACTCCCCCTCCTTGAACACCGCCCCTCCCCTCCCTCGTCTTCGTGCCCAAGCCCCTCATCCTCTCCGAGCCCAGCGGCGGCGATGCCGAAGTCATGGTGCTTCGCACGGCAGGTAGAGTAGGCGGAAGCTCCTCCTTTGGCGGTTCTTGGCGTCGCCGCCCACGCTCTCCGAGCCCGTCGGCGTCCACGGCGACAGGCTCCATCGCGAAGGAGGAGGTCGTCATCTCCTCCGGTGACGAGGAAGACCTAGTGCCACAGTAGCAGCCGCCCCGACTCCTTAAGGAGGCCGCTCTGACGGACGAAGATTTCGTCCGTCAGATCGAGATAATGACGGAGCAGTCGCTCCGTTACATGGGCCTATCGCCACCGTTGCCGGCGCGCGTCAAGCAGGAGCCAGTGTCCCCGCCACGCCAACGCGTGAAGCGCGAGCCGGCGTCCCTGCTTTGGCCTGTGAAGGACGAGCCGGCCTCGCCCCAGCACAGCCACGGCGTCCAGATCGGACGTCGCATGAAGGACGAGCCATCATCGAACCCGCACCACCGCGGAGTCCAGATCGGACGCCGGGTTAAGGAGGAGCCGGCGTCCCCGCCGCTTAGTCGGTACGGCCGCATGGACGCGCCATCGTCGCCTCCTCGCCGTCAAGGAGGAGCTGCTGATACGTCTCCAACGTATCTATAATTTTTTATTGTTCCATGCTATTATAGTATCAATCTTGGATGTTTATTATGCAATTATATGCCATTATATATCATTTTTTGGGACTAACCTGTAACACCTAGAGAATCAAACCACAGTGATCTCCCCCTAATGGTGGTCATGTCATCATGATCACTAAGCCAATCTGCCACTTGTCCATAATCAAAGCCAAATTCCAATTTAAAATGCATGTCAGATATTTACTTCTCCTGTCATGCAATAAAAATAGTTCATTATTTGGCAAATATTCCCTAAGTACTTGTCATGATGAGACCAACCTCACCAAAATTCCTAAATTGCCCCTGGGAATTAATTTAGCGGTCCAACAGCATTTATTTTGGCCTTCCAATTTCTAAAAATGGTTAGACAACTCCTATTGGCCCCAAACTTTTTGTGCCACCTAATATTAATATGCCTGATTTATGTGCAAAGTTTGAGTTAGAACAAAGTCCATTTGCTAGCTCTTTTAAATAGGAAACAGTAGCTATTTCTTATAACCGGAAATGGAATAGGAAAAGTAGAGATCACCTGAGCCTGGCCCAAGGCTACAGGAGCCGGCCCAGCCCGCCTGGGTCGTCTTCCTCACCTACTCCCCTTCCTTCGTGTCGACTCGCCCGCGGCCGACGCGCGTGACACGCCGTCCCCAGCCGCCACGGCGACGGGGCAGTTGGCCGGGGTGGATAAGGCCACCCCTAGCCCTCTCTCTCCCTCCCCGAAACCCCTAGGCCTCGCCACTTCCCTCGCTCGCCCCTCTCCCTCTCTGCTCTGGCTAGCCGAGCGAGCTCGTCGCCGCCGCCCCATCGTCCGTGTGGCCAGGAGCTTCCCCGACCCAAGTGAGGATGTCCAGGAGCCGCGCACGTCGTCGTCGTCCTCTACGTCCGACCATGCGAGCTAGGACGCCCTCGAGCCGCCGCAATCGACCCGTTCCCCTCCTCTCGGACGCTACCGTTCGTCGTCTCTACCGCCGCCCTCCGACCACCCCGGCTCCCCTGAGCTCCCCTCTGGCATTCGAGGTAAGCTCACACCCCTCCCGCACCTCCTCCTGGCCTCGGCCGCGTCCCCTAGCTAGCAATCCGTGCGGCGCCGCCTGTCGCCGCCGCTGGACGTCGTTGTGGACGTCGTCGTTCCGGTGCCCCCTGCTACTTGTAGCTTGCGTTGGTATTTTCCCCGAAGAGGAAGGGATGATGCAGCACAGTAGAGGTAAGTATTTCCCTCAGTTATGAAACCAAGGTTATCAATCCAGTAGGAGAATCACGCAACACCTCGTTAGCAGTACCTACACACAAACAACAAATCCTTGCACCCAACGCAAACAAGGGGTTGTCAATCCCTCGGCGGTCAGTTGCAAGATTAAATTGTATGGTGATAGATAGATAGACTAAACAAAAATACAAAATAAAATAAATAAGATAAAATTGCAGCAAGTATTTTTAGGGTTTTAGTAATTTGATAGAGGTAGACCCGGGGGCCACTACAGGAATCAGAGAATTTGCCATCAGTCTGCTCTTAGCCGTCTGCTAGCAGACGGCAAAGGCTACCTTTCCCGTCTGCTTCCAAAAAGCAGACGGCAAAGAATGGACTGATGGCAAAGATCATGGTTGCCGTCAGTGCACTCTTTGCCTCCACTGGCAGACGGCAAAGAGCACGAAAGCAGACGGCAAAGAACAGGCGTGGGGCCCACTGGAGCGCTGCGCTGGGTAGTACACTCTTTGCCGTCTGTTCACTCTTTGTCGTCTGCCAGCGGAAGGCAAAGAGCACGAAAGCAGACGGCAAAGAGCCCGAAAGCAGATGGCAAAGAGCAGGCGTGGGGCCCACTGGAGCGCTGCGCTGGGTAGTACACTCTTTGCCGTCTGTTCACTCTTTGCCGTTTGCCAGCGGACGGCAAAGAGCACGAAAGCAGATGACAAAGAAAATAACCTAACGTATCTAACGGCCGCCCCCGCCCCCACCTCCCTCCCTCTCTCTCTCTCTCTCTCTCTCTCAGTCTGTCTCTTCCCGGCGCCCCCGACGCCCCACCACCCCTGCCGTGCCACCCGCCGCCCCACCGCCCCCGCCCCCATCCCCTCTCTCTCCACTCTCTCTCCCACACTCTCCTGCCCCGCGCGCGCCGCCGTTCCTGTCTCGCGCCGCCACCCCGCCCCGTGCCGCCGTCCCCGTCCGCCGGCACCACCCCGTCCCCATGCGTCGCCCTCCTCCATCGCCGGCGGCACGTCCTCCTCCACCGCCGGCGGCACGCCCCCCCCCTCCACCGCTGCCGCCCCTGCCTCCTCCAGCCCACCGCCTCCGCCGCCGGCCTCCTCCACCTACACCGCCGGCGTCGGCCTCCTCCACCTCCACCAACGCCGGCCTCCACCTCCCCCACTCCGGTGAGCCCCCTCCCCCTCTCTGTTTTTTCAATTTTTTCTCTGTTTTAGTAATTTTAGTGTTCTGTTTTAGTATTAGTTAAATCTAGTTTAGTTGTAGTTAGTTAATTAGCTGTAGTTAGTTGTAGAAGATGTAAAAAATGTAGTTTAGTTGTAGTTAGTAAGATTTTAGGAATTAGGGTTACTTAGCTTATTTAGTTAGGTCTAGCATTAGTTAAATTTTAGGTCTACTATTAGTTAAATTAAGTTAGGTTAGTTGGGTGAAAGAAGTAGAAGATGTAGAAAATGTAAAGGAAGAATAAAATGTTAATGTAGAGATCCCCAGATCTCTCCCCTCGTCGGTCACAAACCTATCCCTCCCCGGATCCCCCCTCCTCGCAGATCCTCGCCGGTGCCCCTTGCTTCCTCCCTCGGCTACCCTCCTCGGCTCCATCCCCTCATCGCCGACAGCAGCAGGTAGCTAGCTATATCCTCCTCCTCCCCCCTTCCTTTGCTCTGTTCCGGCCTTCGTGCCGATGACACTAGCTAGGTAACTACAGTCGCATAACCAGTATGCGTCTCCCGTTCGAAAGGGTTACAGTTATAAACATGCATGCATTTGCATATTTATAACCGTGATTCTTTCGAATTGTCCAACGTTATCCATGGACAGCCCGAGTATGTGTAGATTGGGTTCGTTTTCCCATGCTCTGCTCCGGATCCGATGCAGGATTTCGTCAGTGCCTCCCTGTTGTTCTCCGGGTACACATCCTCTCTGTTTATTGTCAAGACATGTATCAGGAGAACAGCGGGGAGGTACTGCCGAAATTTTGCGTCGGATCCGAAGCAGAGCATGGGAAAACGAACCCAATATACACATACTCAGGTGGGATTAGGACCTATCTTTACCTATTAGCGTGTAGGTTGCATGGACGTAATAAAATTGACAAACTTGATTAACTGATGAATATATATGATGAATTATATATATTTATTTCTTGGGTGTTTAGTAGGTAGGCAAGATGAGTGATCGTGCGTGGATGTACACCGGTCACACTAGTCAGGAAGACATGACCAATGAATGGTTAAAAAAAACCAAGGGGTATGTGAAAGCCGCATTTGCAAATGGCCAGAGAAAAATCTGGTGCCCCTGTGTTAGGTGCGACAACTTTTCTCAGAGGAAAGAGGATGAAATGGGTAAACACCTGCAGAAGTGGGGGTTTACGCCCGATTATACGGTGTGGACATTTCATGGAGAGTCTGCCCAACGTACCAGAGCTGAGGTGGTTCGTCGTCGCACCGACAAGCATGGTACCGGGATCGAAGACATGGTGCAAGACTTTGATGATGCTCGGGATACGGACGATGAGATGGAGGAATCTGCAAAGGCCTTCAATGAAATGTTGGAGTCTTCAAAACGTCCTCTCCACGAGCACACTGAGCTTTGTCAGCTGGATGCCATCCCACAAGTAATGGCTCTGAAGGCTCAATTCAACTTGGGCAGAGAATGCTACGACGCGATGATGACACTATTTGGACGCTTTCTACCCAAAGGCCATGTAATGCCTGCAAACTTGTACCAGTCGGAAAAAATCCTCCGTGCACTTAAGATGCCCTATGAGAAGATAGATGCCTGTGAGAAAGGATGTGCCTTATTTAGGCTTGAGTATGCGGACTTGAACTATTGTCCCATTTGCAACTCTTCCAGGTATGTTGTGGTAGACAACGGTATGGGTGAGAAGAGGCAGACCAAAATCCCCGTTAATGTTCTTCGGTATCTGCCAATCGTACCAAGACTTCAACGTCTTTTCATGGTCGAAGAGACGGCCAGACAGATGACATGGCACAAAATGGGCAAAAGAACCGAACTAGATGCAGATGGGAATCAGATGATGGTACACACATCGGATGGTTCTGCGTGGAAGCACTTCGATGCATTACATGAGCAAAAAGCGGCAGATCCAAGGCATCCTCGAGTCTGCATCGGCACGGATGGGTTCAATCCATTTGGTATGACGGCAACCCAATACAGTTGTTGGCCTGTATTTGTCATTCCACTCAATCACCCCCTCCCCGGACAGATTATGCAAAGAAAGAACATTTTCCTGACATTGATAATTCCAGGGCCCAACTATCTGGCGAAGAATATGAATGTGTACATGCAGCCGCTTAAGGATGAATTGCAAGAAGCTTGGGATAATGGGTTCAAGACATACGACGCCGCTAGCAAACGAAACTTCATAATGCGTGTCTGGTACATGTACTCGATGCATGACTTGCCGGCGTATGCGCTATTCGTTGGCTGGTGTACGCATGGAAGGTTCCCGTGCCCCACATGCAAGGCAGCTCTTCAGTTTCATTGGCTGTAGGCGGGTCGCAAGTATTCTTGCTTCGACTTGCATAGACAGTTCCTGGATCCTCGCCATAAGTTCAGAAAAGACAAGAAGAACTTCACCAAAGGTAGAGTTGTCAAAAACTCTGCACCACCTGTGTTGACTGGCCAACAGATCCTGGATCAATTAAACGCTCTCGAGCCTGATCCAGAGTGTCCAGGGTATTTCAAGGGGTATAATTCGGAACACGCCTGAACTCACAAGACATGCTTGTTGGATCTGCCTTACTTCAAAGACCTCCTTCTTCCACACAACATCGACGTGATGCACACTGAAAAGAATATCGGCGAGGCCCTTTTTGGTACATTGTTCGGCATAGATGGGAAGTCAAAGGATAATACTAAGGCTAGAGTCGATCTGCAGAATCTATGTGATAGACCGTTACAAAACATGCGACAATCGAAAGGAAAGCAGAACTGGACAAAGCCAAAGGCCTGGTTCAATCTTGTAAGGCCAGCTATGAGGGAAATTATCTTGTGGGTGAAAATGCAGTTGATGTTCCCCGATGGGTATGCAGCGAATCTAAAGAGTGGAGCGAGTCTTGAAAAATTGAAAATATTTGGTCTCATGAGTCATGACTGGCACATATGGCTTGAGCGGGTAATGCCGGTGATGTTGCGTGGCCTTATCCCTGAGGATGAATGGCTAGTTCTGGCAGAGCTGAGCTATTTCTTCCGTGTTCTTTGTGCGAAAGAACTATCGCCTGCCGTGATAGATGACATGGAAAAGTTGGCGCCGGAGTTGCTCTGCAAGTTAGAGAAGATCTTTCCACCGGGCTTCTTTAATCCAATGTAGCATTTGATTTTACATCTCCCGACCGAGGCAAGATTGGGGGGGGCGTGCAAAATCGTTGGTGCTATGCAACTGAGAGGATGCAGAAGACGCTTCGAGCAAAATGTAAAAATAAACGTATAATTGAAGCATCGATGGCCGAGGCATTCATTACTGAGGAGGTGGCAAACTTCGTGACAGCACACTACGAAGCCAAAAATCTTCATTTGCATAATCCGAAGCCTCGGTACAATGCTGGCGACCCTAAAAAAGGTGGATCCAACCTCAGCCTATTCAAAGGGAAGCTCGCACCAGCCGGTGCTTCGAAACCAGTAGGGTTGGATGTCGAAGAATGGCGGACCATTTCGTTGTATATCTTCAACAACCTAACAGAAGTGCGGCCGTACATCAAGTAAGTTCTCGGTACATTGTTTCGCAACTTCTAATTCCTTTGAACTGCTCTTATTCCCGGATTTTTGATACAGTCGATACGTCGCCAACTTCCAAAAGGATTCCATCGAAGAGTATGAGCTTCTAGCAAAGCATGGAGGCGGCTATCCGAGTTTCATCTCTTGGTTCAAACAAACGGTAATTACCATTAATAGACCATTTCATTTCTTGGTCTAATTTGCGGCTAATGCAACAATCCTTTCGTATTAAACTTTTGTAGGCTAATTCAGAGTCTATGGATGCCGAATTGAGACAAGCCGCTAATGGTTTTGACTATAAGGTCCGTTCATTTGAGAAACACGACATCAACGGGTATCGCTTTCGTACCTTTGGCAAAGAGCTATCTATGGCCGACCGAAAATCTACAAATTGTGGTGTCTCTGCTATCGGCGAAGGAGGTACCGAGTATTATGGAAGAGTTGAAGCAATTTTTGAACTTCTATTCTATGGTGAAAACCCACCGAACGTCGTAGTCTTCAAATGTTATTGGTTCCAGCCGAAGGAGACTAGAAGGACTCATGAACATATAGGGCTAGTCAAAATCAAACAAGGCACCCATTTAGATGTTCCCGATGTCTATATTACGGCTCAACAGGCGACCCAAGTTTTCTATCTACCGTGGGCCTGCCAAACTAATGCAAATCTGAATGGTTGGGATGTCGTTTATGAAGAGCCTCCACATGTTAGACCACCTCCCCCCAATGAAGAGGATTATGAACCTCACATTAACCCAGACACATATGAAGGAGAATTCTTCCAAGAAACATGTCTTTCCAAAAAATGTTTCAAGAACCGCTCTACTTCACCCCAGAACATGGAAGTAGACGGCGACAGTGAATCTGACTTCACCCCTGAGCCGGAACAAGAAGAGCCGGAACAAGAAGAGGTTACTGCTGCGGATGACCTGTCAATACTTGACCGATTACAGAAAGGCCTTCCACATGTTGATGCCGCTGAACCCGATGAGCACGTCATTCATGACGACACGTGTGATAGTGATGATGATGATGCATCTATTGATCCCGAAGCATATATAGACGATCCAGACTATTAGTTTGTATGCATCCCAACTTAAAGTATATACATATTATTATTCATGTCA
This sequence comes from Elymus sibiricus, assembly GCA_039707655.1. Classification (NCBI taxonomy): domain Eukaryota; kingdom Viridiplantae; phylum Streptophyta; class Magnoliopsida; order Poales; family Poaceae; genus Elymus; species Elymus sibiricus. The sequence goes on from CM077666.1 coordinate 402,803,477, forward strand.
TGTATTCAATTTTTTTATGTTGTACTAATTTCGTTTACTCTTTGTCATGGCAGGTGTTGAAAGATGGTGGGCGCGGGTCCAGAGCACTCCGCGGGCACTTCGTCGGCGGCCCGCGAGAGGGGTACTTCCATTCCACCCGTACCTCTCCGGAGAGCGTTATTAGACAGTTTGGGGACACCGGCGGGCGCTTCTTCGTCGGCGTCGTTGCCCACCGGGAGAGGAGGTCGGGGAGGGAAGAAGAGAGGAGGTAGATCAGGACGTGGCCGCGGGAGAGGTAGGCAGGCTGCTACGCCTTCCTCGCCGCCACCCCCAGCTGATTCACCCGAGCACCTGACTGCTAGGGTGGACCCGTATGAGGTGGAGGCTACGGGGACTCCGGACCATGAGCCTCGGGTCGACGGGCCTTCGGCCCACGAGACTCCGATCCCAGAGGCTTCGGCCCACGTGACTTCGGGCCACGAGACTTCGGACCAGGCTACGTCCCAGGAGACGTCTGGATGGGGTACCTGGCCAGATCCGCCTGAGGGGCCGAGTGGCCATGCTGATGGTGGCGGGGATGAGTGTACTGATAGTGAGGGCGAGGTGGTTGAGGGGGCCACCGTGTACCAGCGTGGTGGTACACGGCTCCCGCCCCTGCCGGCGACCCGCGAGCAGAGGCCGGTGATTAGGCCTGATGGGGAGAAGTAAGTGCATTTACTATTTTTGTACATTTTGCCTTCACGTTTCTTCAAATCTCTAATGCGTTGGCCTTGTCATACTGCAGGGGTTGAGTACACGCCAGTGGCGTCCGCAGGCCCAACACCGTCCTTGGTGTGCTTTGCTGGCAAAATTTCTCGGGGTTTGTCACGTTGCCCGGTGAGGGTCAGCTTCCAGAGCTAGGATTGAGCTGGGAGCACTACTTGGCTGCCCCGGCCCTGCCGGAGGAGATGATCGACGGTGTCTTGTGCCACACGAGGGCCGAGATGGTGATCAGAGGATTTTGGGTAATTTCTCCTTTACACAATTAAAAATTAACAATAGCTAGTTATTGTACTAATCAGTGTTGTCTCGTTTGATTGCAGACCTTCTACAGGTGTGAGGAGGGATACGAGGAGGACGTGGCAAAGGTTATCGATACCGAGTGCAAGCGCCTACTACAAAACTTACGGCACGAGGCTCAGCCGCAGGCTGTTCGAGACTACTACGCCAAGCGTGGTATTAAGAAAGACAAGCCGTCGTGCCAGGCTAAGTTTCTGAAGAAGGATCGGTACATGAAGGTAATTACCTATTCTTAAGGCATTGTACTTAGTTTCCTTGACTTGATTCGTAGGCGTAGCGCTCTAATTTCTCTTTACTAACTTAGGTGCCCCCGAGATGGTGTGCGGATAAGATGGATTGTTGGGAGGCGTTGGTGGATGAGTGGTGAACAGGCCACTGGCAAGCCGTCCACGACAATGTCAAGGACCGGCGTGCCCAAATGGTTGGTGTGCCACACCATCAAGGCAGCGCCAACTTATATCAGTTCGGGCGGAACTGGGTATGTGGTTTGCTTCATGATTCATGCAATTATTTCTTCATGCTAGCTTGAGCTCTTTACTAATACTTTGTTTCTCTCTTTTAGGCGCGACACAATAAAACGGAGGTGCCTGAGGTGTACGACCTCTATGCCATGGCCCATACTGCCTCGTACAAGAAGGCCAAGGCATTCTCTGAGTGTGACCTCGATCATCCAGAGAATTTCATCAACATCTCCTCCCACCACAAGCTCGTGAGGTACAACCAGGAGGGGAAGGCGAGGAAATGGGAGGACTTTAACCCGAGCCAGAATCTTATTGATCCAGAGCTGGTGATGATATATGGTGGCGGGAGGCCCCATGGCTCATTATCCATTGGAGATGGACTGATACGTTGTCCTCTCACTCTCCCAGAGATCAAGGCGCGCCAAACGAGCTCCTGTCCTGAGATAAGGACTCGTCCATGGCCAGTCGATCTTGCCATCGAGGTTAGTTATACGGACTCAGATATCTTTCCTCCATTACATTGTGTGTGTGGCCATCGATGATTACAATGCTAACGAGGAGTGGTGTTGTAGGCTGCTCTTCAGAAAGAGAGAGCGACAACCCAGGCGCTTCTGGAGGAGAGGGACCGGGTGGCGGCGGAGAAGGAACTGCTTTTGGAGGAGAAGACGGTAAGGTTGTTGGAGGAGGAGAGGGCACGGAATGACGCGGCTCACCGGGCCATGTACGAGCTCCTCGTGGTAAGTTTCTTCTGCATATTAGCCAAATCATGCACGTAATGTTCGTTTCATTACTAACTAATATGACTGACTCGTCAAAACCAAATGTGCAGTCTATGTGCGAGAAGACCGGTCAGGCCCCTCCGCCGATGCCAGTCATTACTAGAGCGGGAACGGTGAGTTTCATTTGAATGGTCATTATTTACTAGTCTTAACATTTGAGTGTCATCATGCTAACGAGACTTTGCAAATGATCTTTGGTGCAGCATAACTCCGGAGCCGCATCACACAACCCTTCTCCAGGTGATACCGGCTCGAGGAACCCCGGTGCTAAGACGGTAAGTTTTCTCTAGTGTTTTGCTTAACAAATGCATACTTAGCTTCGTACATGCTTGTTAGCCCTATTATGCCACATACTTAGCTTATTTTCCCCAAAAAATACATACTTAGCTAATTATCCTCCAAAATGACATAATTAGCTTATTTAGTTCATTTATGACATAATTAGCTTATTCATTTCATATACTTAGCTTATTTTCCTCCAAAATGGCATAATAACCTTGGTTAGCTCATAAATGTCATATACTTAGCTTATTTTCCTCCAAAATGACATAATTACATAAGTTAGCTCTAAAATGACCTATACTTACCTAAGTTAGCTCAAAAATGGCATAATTACCTAGGTTAGCACAAAAATGACCTATACTTACCTTATTTTCCTCCAAATTGACATAATAAGCTTAGTTAGCTCAAAAATGGGATAATTACGTAAGTTAGCTCTAAAATGACACAAATAAGGAATAAGAAGAAGAAAAACAAGGAAGAGGAGAAAAAGAAAGAATAGAAGAAGAAAGAGAAGAAAAAGAAAGAATAAAAGAAGAAGAATGAGAAGGAAAAGGATAAAAATATAGAAGAGAAGAAGAAAGATGAGAAAAGGAGAGAAGAAGAAGAAGAAAATATATTCTTATTCTTCCTTTTTCTCTTCTTTCTTTTTCTCCATCTTCTACTCCTTCTTATTCTTATTCTTTTTCTTTCTTTCTTCTTATTCTTCTTCTTCTTCTTCTTCTTCTTCTTCTTCTTCTTATTCTTCTTCTTCTTCTTCTAGTCTTCTTCTTCTTCTTCTAGTCTTCTTCTTCTTCTTCTTCTTCTTCTTCTTCTTCTTATTCTTCTTCTTCTTCTAGTCTTCTTCTTCTTCTTCTTCTTCTTCTTCTTCTTCTAGTCTTCTTCTTCTTCTAACTTTCTTACTCCCATTTTTGCAGGTTTGATTCACTTCATGGAAGCTGGCATTGATGGACTGCTAGTGTTTAGTTTAGTTTTGATTTGCATTGATGAACATTGTGAAACTATGTATGTATATATGGATGAACTCCGTGAAACTATGTATGTATTGGATCTTTTAATACCCTATGTGTTCTCTTGCATTGATGGACTGCTAGATGTTGGATACATGGCCTATGTATTGATGGACTGCTATATATATATATATCATATTTGTGTTTTGAAAATGCAGGGAAATAACAGAAAACAAACAAAACAGTGGCAATACAGGCACTTTGCCGTCTGCCAGCCGACGGCAAAGCCCTTTGCCGTCGGTAAGCGGACGGCAAAGGTGCCACGTGGCAGCAACCTGTGCAACCAGGGAGCATCAGGTCTGACCATTTGGTTGTTCTGCCATTTGCTGGCAGACGGCAAAGACAAGCCTGGCAGATGGCAAACACTAAGCAGAAGTGACGGTTAGCCACGGGTCTGCTGACGTCATATGGCTGACGGCAAAGTTTGCCATCCGCCGGCAGACGGCAAAGTCTGCTGTTAGTCACCTAACGGGGCTAACAACTAATTTTTGCCATCCATGATCTTTGCCGTCAGCTTGGTCAGGAAAGCAGACGGCAAAGTTCTTTGCCGTCCGCTGTCGTTAGGCAGACGGCAAAAAAAGTCATTACCGTGACTTTCAGTGCCGGAAGTGTTTGCCGTCCGTGGCAGACAGCAAATTAGCTGATTCCTGCAGACGGCCATAGTTTTCACTAGAGGCTTCTCTCAAGAAAATAGCATACGGTGGGTAGACAAATTACTGTTGGACAATTGATAGAAAAACAAATAATCATGACGATATCTAAGGCAATGATCATGTATATAGGCATCACGTCCGAGACAAGTAGACCGACTCCTGCCTGCTTCTACTACTATTACTCCACACATCGACCGCTATCCAGCATGCATCTAGTGTATTAAGTTCATAAAGAACGGAGTAACGCCTTAAGCAAGATGACATGATGTAGACAAAGTAAACTCACGCATGAATAAACCCCACCTTTTTACCCTTAATAGCAACGATACATACGTGTCATGTCCCTTTCTGTCACTGGGATTGAGCACCGCAAGATCCAACCCATTACAAAGCACCTCTTCCCATGGCAAGATAAATCAATCTAGTTGGCCAAACCAAAGCAATAGATCGGAGAAGAAATACAAAGCTATAATAATCATGCATAAAAGAGATCAGAGAAGACTCGAATAATATTCATGGATAATCTGATCATAAACTCACAATTCATCGGATCCCAACAAACACACTGCAAAAAGTGATTACATCGGATAGAACTCCAAGAACATTGAGGAGAACATTGTATTGAAGATCAAAAAGAGAGAAGAAGCCATCTAGCTACTAACTATGGACCCGAAGGTCTGTGGTAAACTACTCACGCAACATCGGAAGGGCAGCAAGGTTGATGTAGAGCCCCTCTGTGATTCATTCCCCCTCCGGCGGAGCACCGAAAAAGGCCTCCAGATGGGATCTCTCGAGAATAGCAACTTGCGGCAGCGGAAAAAGTATTTCGTGGACTCCCCTGTTGGTTTCCCAATTTTTGGGAATTTATAGTGGTGGAATTAGGTCAAAATAGTCAGAGGTGGGCCCACGAGGCACCAGGGTGCGCCTGCCCCCCCCCCCCAGGCGCGCCCTGGTGGCTCGTGGCCACCTCCAGGGTCTTCTGGCCTCCTCCCGAAGCTTCTAGTGTTTATCTTGTCCAGAAAAAAATCTCCAAAAAGTTTCGTTGCATTTGGACTTCGTTTGGTACTGATATTCTGTAAAACCAAAAACAGGCAGAAAACAGCGACTGGCACTCGGCACTAAGTTAATAGGTTAGTGCCAAAAATGATATATAATTGGTGTAAATGTATATAAAAACATCCAAGATTGATAATATAACAGCATGGAACAATCAAAAATTATAGATACGTTGGAGACGTATCACCCCCAGCCCGTGCGCGTAGGATAGATCGACGCGGCGCTCTGCGCCCGTTCGTTTGGTGCCCATGGGCGACCAAATGGTCACCGGAGTCGACCGGAAGGTCGTCGCCGGCGCGCTCGGCCTCGCCGCCGTTAACGCCGCTGACGTGGCCGACATAATTAGGCGCTAACCTAAGCGCTAATCCCCACTGACACTGGGCCCCGCACGGTTTAATTAGAGCAAATAAATCGGTTAGATTAATTAACTCTCCGACACGCGGGACCCACTGGACCCGCTGACCAGTCAAACCTGCTGACTGGGCAGTCCCAGTCAGTGACAGGTGGGACCCCCTGGGCCCTCTTTGACTTTGTTGACCAGTCAACTGGTCAACAGTTGACTAGGCTGACTCAGCCCCACTGGACCCACATGTCATACACAGTGGCTAGCTGCTGCTATGTATAAAAAGTTATTGCAATATTTATTTTCGAATTAAAATAATTTCAGGAATTTCAGAATATTGCTAAAACTTTAGAAATTCATAGAAATTCAACCGTAGCTCGGATGAAAAAGTTTTCTATATGAAAGTTGATCAGAAAAATCTAACGAATCCGTTTATGTCATCTGCATGTATGTTAGAACCCCCTAAGTAGGTGAACCTGTAACTTTAGGCCTGTTTCTGGTAGATGAGTAGTGCATAACCTTCGGTAATTAATTCTAGTTTAATTCCTAGGTTAACTAAAATGGTTTAGAGATGCATTACGTCACCCATGCATTGCATTTTGCCATGTCTTGCTCTGTGATTGCATTTGTTTGCCATGTATTTATCTGTTTCCTCCCCCTCTTCTCTCCGGTAGACCCCGAGACCGACGTGGCCTCTGAGTACGACTACATCGCAGACGTCCAGCCTTTTTCAGCAGAGCTTCCAGGCAAGCAAAACCCTTTGATCATTCCTATATCGCCTATTCCTTCTCTCCCATGCTTGCATTAGAATTTGCTACTGTATTTGATTCCTCCTATTCTGATGCATAGCCCGTTTTTGTAACTGCTATTGATACCTTACCTGCTATCCTAAATGCTTAGTATAGGTTGGTTAGTGATCCATCAGTGACCCCTCACCCTTGTCCCTGTTGCCCCGCTTTGTTACTGGTGCCACGATCAAAGCGATCGATGTGCAGAGACCGACACAGCACCGCACACCCCCCTTAGTTGTACGATTCTGCAGAGCTACTATCGAGTGCCGAGGGTGATACCTCCTACCTCACTCCTGATGATATCTCTGTAGCGTAGCTAGTCGGTTGTGGGTTATCGAGGGTGATTCCTCTTTCACCACCTCCGATGAAGCTTCTGTCGTGCAACCCCTCAAGTGTGAACCCATCGAGGGTGATTCCTCCGAGTTCACCTTAACGGATACATCGAGTGGGAATCCATCGAGGGTGATTCCTCGGATTTCCCCTTCGATGTTTTGGACACACGGATACTGTGATTTTACCCCAGTCCCTTGTTGAAGTCGGGTCGACCCTGAGGGGTACCCGCGAGAGATGTGGAGTCGGGTTGACCGTGAGGGTACCCGCGAGATAATTACGAGACACGACCGGGCATTCCTGGCCCTTGCCGTAAGTCCACGAGACAGGGCGACGGGACCACAGATCGTGGAGCACTGATCGTCACCGCGTGCTCCCAAAACACTAATGGGTTAGGATATGTGATCTGAGTAGGCCTCTGGCCTTTTCGCACTAACCACCACGCGGGAATAGTATGGGCACTCGGAGTCGTATGTTTCAGCCGAAGCTCTTCAGACGTCAGCAATTGAGTGGCGCGCACCCGGGTGGACCGCGACAGCCTGCGTGTGTATATAGGGGCTAGGTCTGGTCCCGGCCGCGTATGCAACGCGCAGGAGTGCAAAGGGCGATGGGGCCAAAACCCCTGAGCGCTTAGGGTCTAGACCGGCATGCTGGCCTATCTGCTGAGCCTAGGTAGGGCTATGGCGTGTCGATCAGCTGAGGCCGGGCATGACCCGAGTAAGTGTGTCCGGCCAGAGTTAATCGAGTGTGTTGGGTAAGTTGGTGCACCCCTGCAGGGAAGTATATCTATTCGAATAGCCGTGTCCACGGTAACGGATGCTCGGAGAGTATCCCGATCTACTACAACTAGAACTGGATACTTGTGATGCTTAATAATAAGTTAACTTCGGGATTGCTTTCTCGCAGGGAGTCAAGGAAGGATCTCTGGGCATTGCTACTACTTGATTATTGCTATAATATGCTAATCTGCACTCTTCTAATGCTGCAAGATGCTGAAGATGCTAGTCTTCGATAGGCTAGGCTTTCCCCTCTATTCTGGCATTTCTGCAGTATAGCCCACAGATACAGCCTCCCCTTTGATACCGATGCATATTTAGCATAGATCTGATGTAAGTCTTGTGAGTACTTTGGATGAGTACTCACGGTTGCTTTGCTACCTCTTTTTCCCCGTACTCGATTGCTGCGATCAGATGACGGAGCCTCGGAGCCAGCTGACCCCGCCGACGACTACTACTACCACGGTGGAGCTTCTGGAGAATTTGGATTATTTTTTCCTGGACCAGAAGGGACCCTCGAAGCTTCTGGAGAAGACCAGACAATCCACGAGGGAGCGACAAGCTCGGGAGGCACGCCCTAGGGGGTAGGGCGCGCCCCCCAGGCTTGTCGGTCCCTCGTGGAACATCCTGACCAAATTCCAGCGCAATAAATTCCCAAATATTCCCAATATACCAGGGAGACAGAAGAGAAAACCTTTCCACCGCTGCAAGCCTCTGTTCTTCCGTGATCCCATATGGAGGCCTTTTTCGGTACTCTGCCGGAGGGGGAATCGATCATGGAGGGCTTCTTCATCAACCTTGCTGCCCTTCGGATGATGTGTGAGTAGTTTACCACAGACCTACGGGTCCATAGCTAGTAGATAGATGGCTTCTTCTCTCTCTTTGATCTTCAATACCATGTTCTCCTCGATGTTCTTGGAGTTCTATCCGATGTAATCTTCTTTTGCGGTGTGTTTGTTGGGATCCGATGAATTGTGAGTTTATGATCAGACTATTCATGAGAAATATTTGAGTCTTCTCTGAACTCTTTTATCATGCACTTAGTCACTTTCATATACTAGTGGGAATTTTTCATTATAGAACCTGGCTTGTATATTCCAATGATGGGCTTCCTCAAATGCCCGAGGTCTCCATGAGCAAGCAAGTTGGATGCACACCCACTTAGTTTTCATGTTGAGCTTTCATACACTTATAGCTCTTAGTGCATCCGTTGCATGGCAATCCCTACTCCTCGCATTGACATCAATTGATGAGCATCTCCATAGCCCGTTGATTAGCCGCGTCGATCTGAGACTATCTTCTTATTTTTTGACTTCCCCTTATTAATCTCTACCACCACATTCTATTCCACCCATAGTGCTATATCCATGGCTTGCACTCATGTATTGCGTGGGGGTTGAAAAAGCTGAAGCGCGTTAAAAAGTATGAACCAATTGCTCGGCTTGTCATCGGGGTAGTGCATGATAAATACTTTGTGTTAAGAAGATGGAGCATGACAGGATTATATGATTTTGTAGGGATAACTTTCTTTAGCATTTTTATTTTGAAAGGCATGATTGCTTATTAGAATGCCTGAGTATTGATGTCTTTATATCAAACTATAGAATATAGCTTTGAATCATTCGGATCTCATTATTCATACCGTAAGAGAGATTACATGATGAAACATGTTAGGTAGCATTCCACATAAAAAATTATGTTTTTATCACTTACCTACTCGAGGACGAGCAGGAATTAAGCTTGGGATGCTTGATACATCTCCAACGTATCTATAATTTTTTATTGTTCCATGCTATTATAGTATCAATCTTGGATGTTTATTATGCAATTATATGCCATTTTATATCATTTTTTGGGACTAACCTATTAACCAGACAAGCCACGAGGGAGCGACAAGCTCGGGAGGCGCGCCCTGGGGGGTAGGGCGCGCCCCCAGGCTTGTGGGCCCCTCGTAGCCCCTCCTGACCTAATTCCAGCGCTATAAATTCTCAAATATTCCCAATATACCAGAGAGACAAAAGAGAAAACCTTTCCGCCGCCGCAAGCCTCTGTTCTTCCGCGATCCCATCTGGAGGCCTTTACCGGTACTCTGCCAGAGGGGGAATCGATAACGGAGGGCTTCTTCATCAACCTTGCCACCCTTCCGATGATGTGTGATTAATTTACCACAGACCTACGGGTCCATAGCTAGTAGCTAGATGGCTTCTTCTCTCTCTTTGATCTTCAATACCATGTTCTCCTCGATGTTCTTGGAGCTCTATCCGATGTAATCGTCTTTTGCGGTGTGTTTGTTGGGATCCAATGAATTGTGAGTTTATGATAAGATTATTCATGAGAAATATTTGAGTCTTCTCTGAACTCTTTTATGCATGATTAGTATAGCTTTGTATTTCTCTCTGATCTATCAATTTGGTTTGGCCAACTAGATTGGTTTATCTTGCAATGGGAGAGGTGCTTTGTGATGGGTTCAATCTTGTGGTGCTCAATCCCAGTGATAGAAAGGGACACGACACGTATTTGTATTATTGTCATTAAGGATAAAAAGATGGGGTTTAATCATATTACTTGAGTTTACTTTGTCTACATCATGTCATCTTGCTTAAGGCGTTACTCTGTTTCATACTTAATATCCTAGATGCATGCTGGATAGCGGTCGATGGGTGGAGTAATAGTAGTAGATGCAGGCAGGAGTCGGTCTACTTGTCTCGGACGTGATGCCTACATACATGATCATTGCCATGAATCCGTCATAATTATTTGCTTTTCTATCAATTGCCTAACAGTAATTTGTTTACCCACCGTATGCTATGTGTTCGAGAGAGAGGCGGTTAATGAAAACTATGACCCCCGGGTCTACTTTTATCATATATTTAAAATCAAAAATACCTTGCTGCAATTTATTTACTTTTATTTTATTTAGTATTTTAGTTTATCTATCTATCACTATCAGATTAATCCTTGCAAATAACCGCTAAGAGGATTGACAACCCTCTTATTTGCGTTGGGTGCAAGTGTTTGCTTTTGTGTGTGCAGGCGCTGCTAAAGGGATTTTGTGTGGTTCTCCTACTGGATTGATAACCTTGGTTCTTAACTGAGGGAAATACTTATCTCTACTATACTGCATCATCCTCTCCTCTTCGGGGAAATACCAACGCAGTCTACAAGTAGCATGGCCGCTTAGCGACTGCTCCGCCAATGCCGGTCGCGGCAAGTCCGCCACCAGGGCTCCGAAGGCCACATCGGCCGTGGCCGCGGCGGCACTCCACACAACGCAGAAGGAGGTGGAGCGGCTCCTACGTGAGCGGCAGGAAGCCGCCGGACAAGGCTGCCGCATTCCGCCGCTGGAGGGACCACGACGACGACGGCGACGACGGTGCGGCAGGGTGATACGTCTCCAACGTATCTATAATTTTTTATTGTTTCATGCTATTATAGTATCAATCTTGGATGTTTTATATGCAATTATATGCCATTATATATCATTTTTTGGGACTAACCTATTAACCCAGTGCCCAGTGCCAGTTGTTGTTTTCTGCTTGTTTTTGCCTTTTCAGAAAATCATTATCAAAAAGTGTCTAAACGAGAAAAAAACTTTGGTTTAATTTTTTCTGGACCAGAAGAGACCCAGGAAGCTTCGGGAGAAGACCAGAAGAGCCACGAGGAGGCGGCAAGCCTGGAGGGCGCGCCCCCCAGGCTTGTGGGCCCCTCGTGGCACCTCTTGACCTAATCCCAACGCTATAAATTCACAAATATTCCAAAACCAACAAAGAGCCAGAAGAGAAATCCTTTCCGCCGCCGCAAGCCTCTATTTTTCCGCGATCCCATCTGGAGGCCTTTTCCGGTAATCTGCCGGAGGGGGAATCAATCACGGAGGGCTTCTTCATCAACCTTGCTACCCTTCCGATGATGTGTGAGTAGTTTACCACAGACCTACGGGTCCATAGCTAGTAGATAGATGGCTTCTTCTCTCTCTTTGATCTTCAATACCATGTTCTCCTCGATGTTCTTGGAGTTCTATCCGATGTAATCTTCTTTTGCGGTGTGTTTGTTGGGATCCGATGAATTGTGAGTTTATGATCAGATTATTCATGAGAAATATTTGAGTCTTCTCTGAACTCTTTTATGCATGATTGTTATAGCTTTGTATTTCTCTCCGATCTATCGATTTGCTTTGGCCTACTAGATTGATTTATCTTGCAATGGGAGAGGTGCTTTGTGATGGGTTCAATCTTACGGTGCTCAATCCTAGTGACAGAAGGGGACATGACACGTATTTGTATTATTGCCATTAAGGATAAAAAGATAGGGTTTAATCATATTGCTTGAGTTTACTTTGTCTACATCATGTCATCTTGCTTAAGGCGTTACTCTGTTTCATACTTAATACCCTAGATGCATGCTGGATAGCGGTCGATGGGTGGAGTAATAGTAGTAGATGCAGGCAGGAGTCGGTCTACTTGTCTCGGACGTGATGCCTATATACATGATCATTGCCATGAATCCGTCATAAGTATTTGCTTTTCTATCAATTGCCCAACAGTAATTTGTTTACCACCGTATGCTTTGTGTTCGAGAGAGAAGCCTCTAGTGAAAACTATGGCCCCCGGTCTACTTTATCATATATTAAAAACCTAAAAATACCTTTCTGCAATTTATTTACTTTTATTTTAATTAGTATTTTAGTTTATCTATTTATCTCTATAAGATTTAATCCTTGTAAATAACTGCTAAGAGGATTGACAACCCTCTTATTTGCGTTGGGTGCAAGTGTTTGCTTTTTTGTGTGCAGGTGCGCTTAACGGAATTTTGCTTGGTTCTCCTGCTGGATTGATAACCTTGGTTCTTAACTGAGGGAAATACTTATCTCTACTGTACTGCATCATCCTCTCCTCTTTGGGAAAATACCAATGCAGACTACAAGTAGCACACGGCAGGGAGGCCACGCGTACGAGGTGGTCGTCCGGTGTAGGGTTTAGGTTTTTTTCTAGTTTTTTTTTGTTAAACGCTCGAAATATTGACCTTTTATGTAAAATATATCTGAACTTCAATGAAATCCGCCCGGTTTGAACAAATTTCGTCCGGTTAGTTCGAATTGTTGCCCAAATGTATGTGGGCAGCATTGGATGGTGGCTCCCGCATCCGTGTCCGCGGACTGGTCCCCCCTGTCCATGGACAGATGCGTGACGAAATTTGCGGGTTGCCGTTGGAGATGCCCTTACTAACAAATTGTTTTGGTTTTTGCCAACTCAGAGAAAAAAATAGATATCATGAGAAATTTTAAGATGGCCCAAATTATTGTGGACCATGCTTTTTATAATCCAAGGGTCTAGATTGGATTCCCCTCAAAAAATAGTCTAGATTGGATGTGGTGACCCACTACCTCGTAAGAGGTAACAGATCAAACTCAATGAAGTGAAAAGTAAGAATTGATAGTATAGAAATATTGTTGTTTATTTCTACTATATGGAGAGGTTGTTGAACTATTGCATTCCTAGTTAACATGATTGGAGCTATTAAATGTCGCATTTTTTACACATGGTAAATTTTATTAGTTTAAAATGGAGCATCAAGTGGATACAAACATAATGAGTACAAACCCGACCTCTACGTAGTTAGGATGCACATAGCCTACAACAATGCACACACAAAAATAAATCACACCACCAGCTAGCAAAGTTAAACAAGATGGTGGAGTAAAAGCAAAAAAAAACTCCGAAGTGGTCAAAACAACTGTATCTACACCAACCATCTCTTGACATCAACGATACAATGAGAAGGATTCTCCAACAGCCACACCTTCAAGACAGAAACAATGCGCAAGTGTTGCCATCGTCAGATCCAACCATCGAAGGCCAAATCATGGGTTTTCACTCTGAAGAGCAAGTCCAAGCAATGCCTTCAAATGGTAACGACATAAGAAACATAGCCATGGACAGATATTACCAATAATAGTTAGACCTCGGGTTTTCACCCGAAGCTCTAGACTGGTGCTTGAGAAAAAACACCAAATCAAAGTCATCATATATCGCCACCACTTTCCGCAATCCCATCAGCTAAATGCATAACACGATCTTGATCTGAGGTGTCACGCCAGTGAAGACAATGCTCACACAAACAGGCAATCAAGTCACTACAAGAGCCGATCACCACCAACAACTCCGAACATCGAAAGTCGTTGTTGCACTTTGCACCGGAGATCGAAGGAGTATGGTCACCAGCACCGCCAAATCCCAATTCAGGGGGGGGGGGGGGGCAGTCTCGCACCGTCCACATGCTCTGTCATCCTCGTCCACGGCGGCAGAATCAGGCTGCATAACAAACTCGTCATTGTCACCGGTCTAAAGATCCAAGATCCCCGGTCCAGTCTCGGAAATCATCTAGCAGCGCATGACCATACCGTCACATGCGTGTTCGAGTGGAGAACCACCATATCAGGACGGAGCAGGGCGACGCTGCCGCGCGCGTACGTGTAGATCGGATCATGTCCACCGGTGTTTCACTATAGAGCTTGCTGACCCAGCAGAAAACCCACCGCCGCCGCTGCACATCCATGCCCTTTGCCTCAAGCCACCGTCCATGGATTTCACTCTGGTGCACCGCCGTGGAGCGTGGATCATACCTAATCCGCGCAACCTCAGAGCCGCCACAACTGCCGATGCAACGTCGCTAGATCAGGTCCATGAGCCCAGCCCGCTGATACGTCTCAAACGTATCTATAATTTTTGTTTGTTCCATACTATTATAATATCACTTTTGTATATTTTTATAGCATTTATATTATTTTTCTGGACTAACCTATTAATGTAGTGCCCAGTGCTAGTTGATGTTTTCCGCATGTTTTTTACTTACAGAAAATCAATATCTATGAAGGTAAAAAAAAACCTAAGGGTTTAATACAATTTTTTCGGGGCACGAATGTTCCAGAAAGCATCGGAGGGAGGCCAGGGGACCCACGGGGCCTCCACGTGGCCTAGTGGTGCGCCCCATGGCCACGTGGGCCCCACTGGCACCTCCTTAAGCCCATTCTTCCGCCTATAAATCCCATAAATCAAGAAACCCTCAGTATTTTTTTCCGAAATTTTTCACCGCCGCAAGCTTCTGTTCCAAGAAGATCCAATCTGGAGGCTTGTTCGGGTACTCTGCCCGAGGGGGAATCCATTGTCAGAGGCTTCTTCATCAACCTTGCAGCCTCCGTGACCATGTGTGAGTAGTTCCCTTAGGACCTTAGGGTCCATAGCAGTAGCTAGATGATCGCATACCTGATAACCTATGTACAAACATCGTGGTAGCTTTTTGATCCGGGGAAAAGGTTGTCGAAAAACATACCTCCGGTATGTTCTGTGTAAACAATATGGTAATGTGATAACCTTTTTAGCCTGTGCGTGGTAACTTTCTATGCGAAAATAAGTCGTCAGAACATATTAACATGAGATTTAGTTTTAAAGGTCTCGTTGCGACGGATTTTTTTATGTGGAATTTTTTAATCGGACTGATGGTTTGAGTTACAAAACGTTTTGAATTTCAAAATTTATTGAAATCTCTGCTGACATCAGCATTTTCATCCTATATGCATGCATACTTAAAAGATAAAATCAATTGAAGACAATTAGTAGAGGGGAGTGTGCATGCGTTCGGTGATCTTTACTTAATAATAAAGCACGGACTACTTTTTCCCGTTCACCGTCATTAAAAGTGTCCTAAAAGTTGATAATATTTATCCCCACTGCCACCCGTAAGTCAAAAAACCTGTTCATCTCTACCTTTTATTTTTGTCTGTTGTGCGTACATGGGCCGAACCAGGCCTGGTTCGCGCTTTTGTTTTCTGTCCAGGGGACAAAAATATGGCTGCGAATAATTCTTGCACTCTATTGAGTTCAAACTCGGGACCTCAACTCCCGTGGAGAAGGCATCAGCCACCTGAGCTAGGACTCAGTTTTGCTAAGAAACAGGATTTATATCTAATAGTCCCACCTCGGTTCTTTAGACATAATTCCACCAATTTAAATATGTTCATAAGCTACCTGGAATATCAGCAAATCACACCGAGAACCAAGAAATAAAAAATCGAGAAGAAAGACTCGATGAAGGAGGCTAATTAAATGGGATGGAGGAGCGACATGCACTCATGCTGATTGGTTTCCTAATTAAATGGGATGAAGGAGGGAGAAGAAAGACTCAGGCTACATAATTGGGATGAATGAACGCACGCATGCTAATTAAATGCTGATTGGTTTCCTAAGGCTGGTTGTAATGGGAGTATCATAAGTGGTATCATGCATGCCAACTAAACTTTTTGGATGATGTGGCACATAATTAAATGAGGAAAAATATGATGTGGTATCATATCATGATACCGTATCATATTAAATGTTGTACTACTTTGTGTCATGCATGTCAATTAATAAGTCAACCTAAGATACTAAATTATGATACTATGCATTACGGAAGTAGTATCATACGCTAGTATCATATGCATGATACTAGTATATGATACTCCCATTACGACCAAGGAGGGAGAAGAAAGACTCGGGCTAAATAAATGGGATGAATGAGGGTACACTCTGATTGGCTTCCTTTTTTTTTTGAGAATCAGTTTCACTTTATTATTCAACCCATGCTAGGGATTTCGTCTGATACAACTTGCAGAATACATTCGGGGGGTTCATTCAGCCAAACCCTGTCTGACTCAAACGCAACTCCCTCTCTAGCTAAAATGTGAGCTCCCTTATTACCTGACCTGCGAGTCCACGAGGCTTTAAAATCCGCAAAAGCTAGCAGCATCTCCTTAGTCTCTTCGATGATGGGTCCAACCGCCGACAGGTTCTTCCTCTTCTCATTCAGCATTGTTGCAATGCCTTTGTTGTCCGTCTCGACGTGAACTCTTGTGGCGCCGACCTGTGCTGCCAGTTGAACGGCCTTTCGACACGCCATTGCTTCGGCAACTTCTGGGTCAGAGACCCCAGGGAATGCACACGAAGCAGCCCCTCTGAATGCGCCATCGTGGTCACGGATAATCACCCCGCCGCCACCTCTGTCATTATGCTTCGACACCGCTCCATCTGCATTTGCTTTCAGCCAACCTTGTTCTGGTGTGACCCATTTTTCTACCTGTTTCGGTTGATGGGGCTTTTCTGATACAGCGTGCACAGTTGCCTACTCTGTAGCATGTGCAAGAACCGATTCAGCTACCTGTCGTGGGTCAGCTATCCTCTTCCCCTCTCTAGTCTCATTCCTCGCTAGCCACAAACCGTAGACAGCTTGGATCATCATTTCCTTCTCTTGTTCGGGAGCTTGAGCCAGCCATTGCAGTAGCCATTCGTTGAGCTCGCTCTGGGGTACGTCGGACATCGGCGGGATTGCCACCGAAACCCCTTTTTCTGAGGCGAGCACTTTCCAGAACATGGCCGAATGCGGGCATGTCCAGAAACGGTGCAAGATTGTTTCTTCTCGTCCACAGGCACAACAAAAAACTCCCGGCTTAATCTTGCGTCGATGCAGCTCTGATCCAACAGCGAGTCCATTCCTTATCAGCCGCCAAAAGTGAATCTTCGCCTTCCCTGGTGCATTGGTGTTCCATAAGCTCCTCTCCCCTCTCCTCTCCTCGCGCCGTCCCCGCGGGCGGCCGGGGGGAGCCCAGATCTGCTGCCCCTCGCCCCTCCTCCCTCCTCCGCCCCTCCTCGCCGCCGCCGCGCAGGTCGCCAGGCCTGCTCAGCCTGGGCGGCGGCGGGGCCTTCTTCTCCTCCTGCCCGAGGATGGCGGCGCGGGACGCTTTCTTCTAGTGGCAGCGCGGCGCGGGCGTGGGGCGCGGCGGCGCGATGGCACGGACCGGCGGCGGTGGCTGCTGGGCGTACGTGGTGTCGTCCTCTCCTCGGCCGGCTGTGGGATCTGGTGTAGGGCTCTCTGGTGCCGCGGCTGGGGCCTGTCTCGGGCGGCCCTGCTGCTCGCGCGGTGCGGCTGCTGGCTGGTCAGGCGACGGCGGCCTGGATCCTACTTCCAGTCCCCGGTGGAGATGGCGGCGATCCGTACACAAGACTTGATGGAGGTTCTTCGAACAGATCTGGGTGAAAACCTTGTGCTCGGCTAGATGCCAAGGCCGGCGATGGCGGCGCTCTTCTGTGTCGTCTTCTTGAAGACATCGCCGTGGAGAAGTTGTAGACCTCTATCTGTTACCTCCGGGGGAAACCCTAGATCGGTAGATCGGATGACGGCGGCGCTCTTGCGTCGTTTCCCCCTTGGGGGCGTCAGTCTTGGAGGTGTGCACGGGCTCGAGGGACCAGCGAACAACATCTTTGGTGGAGCGGTGTTTCATCTTACGCATCGACGACTGTGGATCTCGGCGGCGTGGCGCAGTGGAGTCTCGGTGTTCGATGTGTGTAGACGGACTCGCGCAGGAGGATGGCGTTGTCTGGCGCCGTGGTGGCGTCGATGGCAGACCTGGCAAGGTCGTGGCGTCAGTACCTGCTCTTAAGATGGATCAGTGGAAGATGGCGGCGGCGGCCTCTCAGAGTGCGCCGAACTTGTGTGTGCCCCAGACCAGGTATGTGGCTTGGCTGGGGCCTCCGGTTTTAGATGTTTGGCTTTGCTGCGAGGTCTGTTTGGTATTAGGCTCAGACTATCAGCACCCCTTCATCAAATGGATAGAAGTAGCGACAGATGTTGCCAAGATGGTGGCTTCAGACTTATTGATGTATTACTTTGTAAGGTCTTTGTGAATAATTAATAAAGTGGCTGCATGCATCACCCAGATGCAGAGACCAGGGGTCTTCCTCCTTTTCAAAAAAAAAATGGTGTTCCATAAGGAGAGCCAACTCTTATGCGTTGCCCATGAAGACGAAGACTGGCTGTCCGGTTCTTGTCCTGTTCATGGCCATACGCAAGTGGTACGCCGACCACACCGTGAACTGACCATTTTTTTGTATGGTTCCACGCAAGATAATCACTGGTCCCCGGCCCGCCAAACGCAATTTTCTTGATATCACATGCGTCTCCAATGCTGAACATCTCATCAATTTTCTCACGATCCCATGTTGTACCTTCTGCATTCATCAGGTCACTCACCCGTGTGATTCCCTGGATATAGTTTTGCCCAAGAGGTCTCAAACTGCCCGCTCTAGGAATCCAGTTTGCATGGTGGATGTTCACTGAAGATCCATCCCCAATGCGCCAAATGACTCCCTCCCTTAGCAGCTCCCGGCCATGCACTATGCTCCTGAAGGTATAAGATGCCCCGGCTGGACATGTCGCATTCATGATGGAACACTCTTTGAAGTACCTGGCTTTTAAAACTCTTGCACACAGGGATGATGGGTATTGCAGTAACCTCCAAGCTTGCTTTGCAAGCAACGCTTGGTTAAAAGCTTCAAAATTCCTGAACCCCATACCTCCATCTCTCTTACCCGTGCACATCTTTTCCCATGAGATCCAATGCACCTTCCTTTCCCCTTGAGCTGCACCCCACCAGAATTTCGAGGAGATCGAAGTCAGGTTCCGGCACATCTTCTTTGTGAGTTGAAAACAGCTCATGGTAAAGGTTGGCGTAGCTTGGAGTCTGATTGGCTTCCTAATTGAATGGGATTGAGGAGGGACATGCACGCATGCATGCTAATCTCTACTCCTAAAGGGGGAGTCCGTAAGTCGTTCGTTCGTTCGCACTCCTCCCATCGATCGATAGAAACTGCCCCCGCCCCATCGAACGAAGGACCTCATCGCCCACCCCACACAGATTTTTTCCAAAACAAAGCCCACCTCCTGTCTGGTTTTTCACTCCAATGATTGTTGGTTTTTTTCTAAAAACCCGGTTTCGACCTATCATCATGAGGCCCCATCCCATATATGTCAACCGATCCCTCTCCGTCCTATACTTTCCTTGTAAATCGCCACTTTCCTTGCATGTCTCTGCCGGGAATAAACAGGGATGCAATCTTCTCTTTCCACGTTTCTCCCAAAAAAATATGCACCTTCCTTCTGTTTCCTCTTTCCTCCCCGCAACTCTTGTTTGATGCATGTTGATCGGGTACGTCCTCCGCCGCCGCTTCAAGCCTTCTCGCAGGAGTCGCAGCCAAACACCTACCTCGGGAGCTAGGGGAGCCCACCACCGCCACGGCCGCCGCAAGCGACATTGACACATGGGAGGCATGAGCGGCTCAGGGGGTATGTCAGGACCTAGCTAGATCACGAGAGAGAATCAAAGGAGTTTGAGGATAAGGATTGGGGAATTTCACCCAGATCTGTTTTTATTTGTATTAACTATATAGTTTGTTGGCCATCTTGGGCAATCTAGAGAATTCGAGAGTGAGGAAGCCAGCCACAACCCGGCTATTAAGTAGGTGGAGAGCTCCCGGTAAGGGGGTGAAAGTAAACAGTTACTTGGCTGTCAACGTTACAATTGGCATCCTATGGCTAGCGACGCACGGTAAAGTAAGGAGCGATCCCAGCCGTTGGTTTCCCTTGCGCTTATCTTCCCGAACCGCTACAGTTAACTGAAAACGTAACAGCTGCAGCTTCAGTCCTGACATTGCTCCCTTCTTGAGAGACGACGTGACCTCACGGCGTTGTTCCACTTTCGCGCCATGCTTGAGTAGTCGAACGGAAGAACTCCGGAAACGTATACTTGATGAAATCATCATCTTCCCAAGTTGCGTCTTCAGGAGGCAAATTGATCCATTGAATGAGCCATTGTACCACTGGAACATTGTGTCGTGGAACCTGACGCACTTGAAGAACTCCAGCAGGTCCTGTCTTAACTGTACCATCTGAATTGACTAATGGCAAGTTAGGACCTGGAATGGACTTGTCACCCACATGCTTTTTCAACTGGCTCACATGGAAAACTGGATGAATTAGCACATTGCTGGGCAGCTGCAACTTGTAAGCTGATTTCCCCACTTTTTGAATCACCAAGAATGGACCATAAAATTTGTTTTGTAGCTTGAGTGCTCCTCTGAAACCAAATGCAGCAAGTCTATAGGGAGCCATTTTAAGATACACGGGATCTCCCACTTCAAACTTTCTCTCAACTCGTTTGGTATCTGCATACTTCTTCATCCTGTTTTGAGCCAGAACCAGATTATGTTTAAGCTGTTCCAGGATTTGTTACTTTGCGGCAAGAAAATCTTATGCCTCAGTATCTTCAGGTCCAGGGATTGCTAGTTCAGAGATGAGTGGTGGGGCAAAACCATACAAAGCCTGAAATGGGGACATTTTTATAGCAGTGTGATAAATGGAGTTATACCAAAATTCAGCCAAAGATAACCAAGATATCCACTTCTTTGGAGCAGTAGTAGTCATACACCTCAGATATGTCTCCAGACACTGATTGACTCTTTCAGTCTGACCATCGGTTTGAGGGTGATAAGCAGTGTTGTACCTCAATTCCACTTTAAGGGAAGAAAAGATATCTCTCCACAGCTGACTAGTAAAGATCATGTCTCTATCAGAGATAATAAGTTTTGGAGGTCCATGTAATCTGATGATATGATCAACAAAAGCCTGGGCCACACTAAGTACAGTGTAGGGGTGGGACATAGGAATAAAATGGGCATATTTAGTAAACCTGTCTACTACCACCATGATCACATCTTTACCTTGGGAATTAGGCAGTCCCTCAATAAAGTCCATAGATATGTGTTGCCAAGCCATGTCAGCTACAGGCAAAGGTTCAAGCAGGCCAGGTTGCAAACAATTCTCATGTTTGGCTCTCTGACAAATAGGACAGGCAGCAATGAAAGCTTCAACAGCCATTTTCAGTCCTGGCCAATAAAAAATACTTTTCACTCTGTGATATGTTGCTCTTCGGCCAGAATGGCCCCCCACAGGGGAACTATGCAGTGCCAAGAGCAATTTGTTTCTTAGTTGGGGTGCATTACCCACATATATTTTGCCCTTATATCTGATGATGCCAGCCACCCAAGAATAGTCAGACAGTGTATTGTCCTTATCAAGCACTAGTTCTCTAGCAGTTGCAAACTATCAGGATAAGTTTGGTAACTAGCAATCAGATCTTCTGCCCAAGTAGGAGTGACAGTGGAAATAGCCATGCATTTAGGTAGTACTCTGGACAAGGCATCAACTACTCTATTCTGAACTCCTTTCTTATACTGAATTGTGAAATTAAATTCCAACCATTTCATCATTAGCTTATGTTGCACCCCCTCTGTAATCTTCTGGTCCGTGATAAACTTTAAAGATTGTTGATCAGTTTTGATGATTAACTCCCTGCCTAGCAAATAATGTCTCCATCTCTTAAGAGCCTCCAAAATTGCTAGTGCCTCCTTTTCATAAGTGGACATGGCTGCATTTCTAGGACAAAGGGATGAGCTGTAGTAAGATATAGGTCTTCCCTGCTGCGTCAACACAGCACCAATTCCCTTGCCAGATGCATCAGTCTCCAAGACAAAAGGCTGTGAAAAATTTGGTAGGGCCAAAACAGGAGCAGAGGTAAGTGCCTGTTTAAGCTGCTGGAAGGCTTGATCATGATCAGATTTCCAGGAAAACCCTCCCTTCTTGAGCAGATCATGCAGGGGTCTACAAATCACTCCATATCCCTGTATAAACCTTCTGTAATAGCCAGCCAGTCCAAGAAAACTTCTCAGTTTAGTAAAATTTCCAGGAACTGGCCAATTTGCTATAGCTGCTATTTTTTGTGGATCAGTAGCTACCCCTTGTGCAGATATAACATGTCCTAGGTACTCTACCTGTTGGACTGCAAACACACATTTGGATAGCCTAGCATAAAGCTGGTGTTCCTTTAACAGTTCCAAGACCAACTTTATATGCTCCAAGTGCTCTTTAACATCTTTGTTGTAGATGAGTATATCATCAAAGAATACAAGTACAAATTTCCTCAAGTAAGGCCCAAATATAGTGTTCATTAATTCTTGGAAAGTACCAGGAGCATTGGAAAGACCAAATGGCATGACCAAATATTCAAAATGACCCAAAAATGTTCTGAAGGCTGTTTTATGTATATATTCAGGTGACATCCTAATTTGATGGTAACCAGACCTCAGATCCAATTTGGTGAAATATCTCGCTCCATGTAATTCATCCAGTAAATCCTCTATAACTGGTATGGGAAATTTGTTCTTAATTGTCAAGGAATTGAGCTTCCTGAAGTCAGTGCACAATCTCATAGAGCCATCTTTCTTCTTAACCAACAGAACAGGAGCAGCAAAAGGACTTTGACTGTGTCTGATTAAGTGTGCAGCTAGCAACTTTTTGATTTGTTCTTCCATTTCTCTCTTCTGATTTTGAGGCACTCTATAAGGCCTGACCTGGGGTGGTGTAGCTCCAGCAACTAAAGGAATCTTGTGGTCCAAGGCTCTATGAGGAGGTAATTCCTTGGGCTCCTCAAACAAATCTGCATACTCCAAGAGCAGTTTCTGAATTTGTGGAGGAGTTTTGAAATCTTCACCTGCATCCATGATTATGTTATGAACTTGACACAGAAAAACTTAAGCTCCCTTATCCATCAATTTGTTCATTTTCTTGGAAGGCACTTCCTTCAAACTAGCAGCATTAGTGAACACTGCTGTGGACACAGTTTGTTTGCCCTCTTGTGTGAAATTGAATGTTTGTGCAGGGATATCAAATGAAACTGGACTCACTGCAGTAAACCAATCATATCCTAAAATAGCATCATGACTAGGCAAGGAAAGCACTCTGAAGTTGTGAGATAAGGTGAGTTTGGAAATCTGAAATTCACAATTTGGCACTACTGCAGCAGACAATAATATGCCCCCTCCAGCCACTGATATCTTCCTAGGTTTAACTGGCAACATGTTACAATTAGCTTTAACTGCAAAATCTTGATTCAGAAAAGATGTACTACTGCCAGAATCTAACAGGGCCACTGCTCTTTTTCCATTGATATGAATAACCACAGTAGGAGTTGGAACTGCTAGTTGTTGTCCCATGGCAAAAGCAGAAATGAACATCACTTGATCTCCCTCAGCTACTGGTTCTACTTGATCTGCTTGTTGTTGTTCCTCACTTTCCACAACTAGTTGCTCCTCTACTTCCTGTTGCAAGACATGTATATTTGGAACTAACTTGCATTTGTGTCCATGAACCCATTTGTCTCCACATCTCCAACACTCTCCTAATTTTCTGATCTTCTGAGTATTGCTAGGAGGAGCTTCCACATGTCTTACTAGGATTTGTTGCTGAAAGGAAGGTGTGATGCTCTGCTTAGGTTGAAAACCTCCAAAAAATTTCTGATAAAAGTTGGTATAAGGAACACTAGTTTTCTTAGGCACTGCAGTTATTGGAGGATGACAGGGTTCCACATCTTTGGCTAACCAATAAGCATCAGTAAGTGTCTGAGGTCTCAATGGCCTGATCTGGAATTTGATGCCCTCTCTCAGACCATTCACATAGCATCTAACAAACCAAGATTCCCCCAACTCTGGATTTTCCTCTTGTACATCAGCCATTAGATCTTCAAAGCTTTTTGTATATTCAGACACAGTACTATTGAGCTGCTTAATTGAGTTAAATTTTTCTGTTAAATCATAGGAACCCTGTGCAGAGAATCTTTTTGTTATTTCAGAACAAAATTCCTTCCATGAAAGTTTCTTCTTCAGCAATCCAGACCTTCTCAACCACACATCAGCTTCATCAACTATGTATAACTGTGCAAGAGAGACTTTATATTCCTCAGGAGCAGCTGGCATCTGGAAATATTTGTTGCACTGCCTGATCCATCCCACTGGGTCGTCCCCTTGGAATCTAGGAAAATCCAACTTAGGGCCCTTGGTCATGGTCTTCATGAACTGTACTTGCATTTCTTGCTCATAGGTTTTGGAATAGCCTTGCCATAATTGCCTATCTCTGTTTTGTTGATAATATTGCTGAAATGCGGGAGTATGAGGATTGTCTCTTGCAGTAACCGGAGTTCCCAAAGCACTTGCAGCATCTGTTCTTCCCTGCTGAACATATCCTGGGGGTATTGTTGGCCTGTTAGTTCTGATGGGAGGCAAATTGTGCAGATGTAACTCCTCCAATTTTCTGGTTTTCTCTCTTTCTGCATCTAACTGTCTCCTTAGTTGCTCTGTTCTGTTTGCTTGGTTCTGCACTTGCTCTTGCAACAGGGTAGGCGACTTTGGAATCTCTTGAGAGGTAGAAGGAATTTCTGTCTCTGCACCATGGCCACCCGATTTCACCAATGTTTGGAGCACTGAGTTGATGGCCGGCAGCTGTTTACTTAAATCCAAGACCACCTGTTCCACTCCACCCAATTGCAGAGATATATCCCCTTGTTTAGAACTGATGGAATGAACATCATCATGCAATTTCGCCATATCCGCTTGCATCTGAGCATGATCTTTCTGCAGAACTCCAAAATCATCGCGTAGAGAGAGAACCTCTTGCAGATCGGCGTCATCAATTGCCTTCGCTCTTCCCATCACCTCGATCTGAAGCAGGGATGAGGAATTTTACCACTGGACGAACCAGCAACCTTTCTCCCTACCTCCGATCTTGCCGCCGCCGCGATCCGCGCCTCCAAGGTACACGAATCAGTGCTCAGACGCGGAATTTTACCGATCAAGTAATACGCTCAAACAACCGCTCCGGCTCGACTGATATGTACCCAAACACTCGCCGCCGCCAACGCCACCACGCCGTTGCCAACCCAACAACCCCGCCGCCGACGCCGCCACAACCGACTCCGCTGCCGCCAGGAAGAAGGGTGGGAATTAGGGATGGGAATCACCTAATCAGAAATTTTTTTGCCCACCGGAACGCGCCTCCGCCGAAGATCAATGGCATCTGATACCAATATGTCAGGACCTAGCTAGATCACGAGAGAGAATCAAAGGAGTTTGAGGATAAGGATTGGGGAATTTCACCCAGATCTGTTTTTATTTGTATTAACTATATAGTTTGTTGGCCATCTTGGGCAATCCAGAGAATTCGAGAGTGAGGAAGCCAGCCACAACCCGGCTGTTAAGTAGGTGGAGAGCTCCCGGTAAGGGGGTGAAAGTAAACAGTTACTTGGCTGTCAACGTTACAATTGGCATCCTATGGCTAGCGACGCACGGTAAAGTAAGGAGCGATCCCAGCCATTGGTTTCCCTTGCGCTTATCTTCCCGAACCGCTACAGTTAACTGAAAACGTAACAGCTGCAGCTTCAGTCCTGACAGGGTAGTGTACGCGCACGAGGCGAAGCTTAGAAGGTCGAGCGGCAGTGCAAGGCGCAGGCGTGTGGCGAGACCGCATGCGTCGCCAACGAGGAGCGCGAGGCCGCAAGGCTGCCGCCGCAGACCACGACCATCAAGAGCCTAGCCTCGTGCTCGGTTTCCCTCAGGCTATCCTAATCAGCCCTCTCGGTCTCTCCCTCGTAAAAGCCAGATATGATGATAGTCTTAGGCAAGCTTTAATCAGGTACTTGTGTGATGGAGGGCTTGCTTATTCTACGTAAGTTCATTTTTTGTGTAATCAATATGGATAAGATTCGCTACTAAGAACATGGAATATTATATAAAAAAACATCTTAGAAACTACTAACATGGTCTCTTGTTGCCTGAACACTCATTGGCTGTAACAACATGACCCAAAACTCCAAGCAAAACCTACAACATGTAAAAAAGAAAAAAATATGTATCTAAATCTCATTGCCTACTAACATGGTCGTGAAGGTGAGCTAGGGATTGGAATTTGGGAGGCAGTGTGGGAATTTTCTCCAATCGAACAGTACTGAATCGAACGATTCACCAGGCTACAGGCTCGTGTGCGTGGTGTACGTGGTGTACGTGGTGTGTTGGTTCCTGAAAAATAAAAAATGGGCCTTCCACAACTAACTAAAGCCCACAAAGTCCAGCCGTCTAGGCCCATCTTTTCTTTCTTCTTCCTCATGAACATAACTGTTCGACAGAAACGGATCTCATCGTCAATGGCGCTGCTCCCCTTCAACTAAAACTGAGAGGGGCTGAGCTGGGGCACCCTGCTCCGCACCAGGAGAGCCAGGGCGGCCGCCCCTGGTCGCCCCAATGGTAGGTCCGCCACTGCGGTATAGCAGTTTGGCTCAACCGTGAGCACTGGAAAAAAAATCATGTTATGTGATAAAGGTTATGAAAGCTGCTAATCTGCATGCTATTGAGGTCTATCAAAGCAACGGGAGACTATATCTGGTAAATCATTGAACTCATTTCTTCTCACAATACTGATGCATCTTACCTATTTGTCTATTGTATATGAAATCCCAATTCAAATTGTTGAATTTACCTTAAACAGGATTGAGCGACCAGCTGACAGATGCTTATGAACTTCTGAAGCTCAGTGGTTCAGACTTTAATTTGATGGACGGGATGACAATGAAGCTACCGATATAGGATGTGTGGATCTTCCGGTCTTGGCATTTTTTAGATTTCTTGAGGTAAGTCGCCAATCTGGCGTAGTGCGATGAAGGAAAACTTTGCAAACATTACCGAAAGGAAAATTGGCTTGAATTGCTCGAAAGGATGTCGATGGCCTAGCTCTGGAAATGATTTTTTTTAGTGTGTGCCTTTCTTCTCCTGGACTAGAAAAAATAGATGATTCCGTTCAGTTTTAGACATGGTACACTCACAGTTGAGTGGTTCTTTCTTCCTTTCCAATAGTTTCATGTGGAAGGCTCTAATCTTTTCGTGTTGCCCAGTGCATTTGGATTACAGGAGCTCAAGGACCTATAATCTTAGTTGCAACAGGTGCTGGATTTTTATCAACAATGCAAATGTGTTCCTTGGTAGAGAAGATGTTTTGCTTGAATTCTTTTGGTACTGCAATATTGATTTCTTGTTTTTCCTCTCATGGAATTGATGGCTAATTGTTTAGTTTCTTGCGCATGGTTGAAGAATCCTTGAGAGTAGAAAGAGTTACATTTATGATGTTGTTGTAGTGGTGATTGATCACCTCACCTAGGGGCTATTTCACCCAAGCTTGATTACTGGCTGCTGAAGAAGTCCGTGATCACACAATCAGAGCAAGAGATTAACTTCCTATTTAGTTAGAATGTTCTCTACTTATACTGGCCAATAAATAAACCGTATAGCTTGCATAATGCACATTTTGTTTTAACAGATTGTTGGGGCATGAAGCAATGCATATAATGGTCCCCACTATTCTCACATAAACTGTTATTGTCCATGTACTTGCTTTTCAAGATATCATTTCCAATGCTAATGTTAACTAAATTGAAAACTTTTTGGTTTATAGTCAATATTGAACTGAGCTCATCCATCTTTTCCCCCCACGCTCTGCGCTGCTTATTTTCTCCCACTCGATGCTAATTCCTTTCATGGCCTCAGCCACTGCACTGGCTTGCATGCGCCACAGCTGCAGTGCCGCTTTGTACTGAGATCTTGGCCCAACCAATGCCAAAATCTTCAAATTTTCAACAGGCTTAAGCGCCCCAAACCAGAAGCTTCATGTCCCTACTTTAGTTGGCAAGCTAAGAGTATTTCTACCACCATTGCATTCCTCTTCATTAGAATTCCATGCTCGCATGGCACAAATTGACCTAATTAGGCAAAAGATGGGACGAAAGTGAGTGGTCCAACCATGGACCTAAACTACAATCTATAGTGGAAAGTTAGAGGGGAGCTTTTTTTCTGCTAATTGACAACATCTTTCCATTGGAGATGCCCATGGAGAAGGATGTGGCGTCACAGACTGTAGGAATGGCCACATCATGCGACATTGCCGTAGGTTCACACAGCTTGGCCTCACTGGTCGAGGTTGCCTCGTTCGTGCACGCTGGCCATGGACCATGGTGTTGCTGGATGTGGTGCCCCTGGCCATGGACACGAAACGACCAACATCTATTTCATCAAAGCTATAAGGTGTGGAGGCTTTGCAACCAAATTGCGTCATGGTGGGCTCGGTGGATTCTTTGTCGTTGGCAAGTTGCATCACGGGCGACCAA
Organism: Elymus sibiricus; assembly: GCA_039707655.1. Lineage (NCBI taxonomy): Eukaryota > Viridiplantae > Streptophyta > Magnoliopsida > Poales > Poaceae > Elymus > Elymus sibiricus. Next base: position 402,831,895 of record CM077666.1, read on the forward strand.
AAATCAAAGAAGAAGATCATGCCGACTTCAAAGGCAAGATGCGGTAGTGTGATTATCCAGTATCACATGTTCGAAGGCGATAACTACAGACGAGGTAAGGGCTGTAAAGACGAAGATCTTCATGCGTGCACTGAAGTCTATGCAGTGGTGGAAAGCAACGACACGGTCGAGAGACAAATGACCAAGAGGCTTTCACAGTCATGGTCTAAGGTGTTTCTCATGCCTTTTTATTACCATATCGGCAAAAATGACATCAAAGAAAGCTTGGAAGGTTCTCAAGGAGATGCACGTCGGAGATGATGGTTAAGGAGACTGGACGACTACCGAGAAGAAAGAAGCGAGATCAAAAGTTGTTATTTCTCATTATATGGTTGGAAACCACAATTATAAATTTGAACAATTAGTTGACCAGTATGTCTTTTTTTTTATCGTTCCGTGGCAACGCACGGACATTTAGCTAGTGAGTAAATGGGAGGGAGATTGGATACAGGAGGCTAAATAAATGGGATGAATCCACGCATGCATGTTGGTTAGTAAACGGGGAAAGTATCAGTGGAGTACGTAGCTGTAACCTCAAAATTCTACTATGGCGGGTGCGGCGCCGGCGCGCCAGCCCAAATTTGGGCCAGTCGCACCCGCACCGTGCGATTAACCCCCGCAACAGCCGGTAGATTAAGATGCATCACGGTAGAAAAAAGTCAACAGAAAAAAAAAACAGGCCGTTACTCATCCCTGCACAGCACACAGGCGATTTGCTCATAAAAACACACCGCCGCAGCGCTCCATGGCCGGCAACGCCCCTCGTCGCTCGTCGGACTGGACGTCCTCGCAGCACCTCCATTGATGCCACTCGCCGGAGCTCGCTCAGACAAAGCTCCCCCTTGAGCCTTGAGGAAACCCGCGCGTAGCAGGTTGCAATCTCCCGTCGTTGAAGCACACAACGTCGTCGATCCAGCATACAGCGCCGCCGGCTGCAACTCCGTGTGCTCGTGCTTGTAGCCTCGCCGGCGATGAGCGTCTCCGGTGTACACGGCATGCAGCTCCGGCGCACATGGTTGTAGCTTTTGCAGTACATGGTTGTAGCAAAAAAAAATATCGTCGATCCCAGTCCTCCGGTAAAAAGCTACTACCGGCGAAATAAAATGCTACAACCGGCGAATCAAAAAGTTGCTACTTCGAAAAAGAGGATTGTTGCGACCGCCGAAATCAAAAGTTGGAACCAGCGACGCGAAAAGCTACTACCTTTGAAAAAAAATGTTGGAACCAACGAATCAAACGTTGGTGCTCGTGGATGAAAATTGCTACGACCGGCAAAATCAAAAGCTGAAACCGACAAATTAAAAAGCTGCAACCGGCAAAAAATCAAAAACAAAGACATAGCAAGAAGCATGGCGCCTTGTAAAAAAAATGATGTTGCATTCGCAGGGTGTGCGAGCGCCATCGCCTCGAGCTCACAGGGGAGAGCGCGGAGCAGCTCGTCGGCGCCTCAACGTGGGCATTGCGGGCGGCGGTGGTGAGGCCGCGCGGCAGCAGGGAGGTAGGGAGGGGGTGGTGCTTGAGGGCGCATCCATGGCGGTGTGGTGTTCACGTCGTGAGAGAGAAAAAGGGGATCGAGTGGAGGAGAACGAAGGAGAGAGAGGAAGATAACGAGTGGAGGAGGAGCCTCGCGAGTGGGTAAGGTAGGTGACCTCAGCGCTGCGTGGACCAGACCAGCCGAAAGTTCGGCCGGCAGTCCGATTGTAAACGTTTTCCTTCTACTATGTCAATTGGACTTTAGATGAAACGGACACTTCTGTTTCTAGAATGTTGCCTTCTTGCTGTATGCAAAATAAACTATGTACTTTATAAAACCGAATCATGTGTGCAATAATGGTTGTTCACTAGCAAATTTGCTTAAAGGCTTTCCAAATTTTTCCATCCTTTGAACCATAATCAAGAAGATTATGTGAAATTATTTGAGTTGATTCATCCTGGCTTGCCAAAGACCTTGTAGGGGGAAACACACTCATAACCGGCAGCCAGGGAAAGAGCCCTCGCACCCAGCCGCTAGGGTTTTTCTTGCCTCCCGCCGGCGCCGGCGCCGGTCTGCCTTGTCCCCTGTGGCCTCAGTGCCATGGAGGTGTGGTGGATCCCGGCCCTTTCCGGCGGGAGGGCTTCGTTTTTGGATGCTTTTCTGACTTTTCCTAGGGTTTGTGTCCTGCTCAGAGAGACGAGGCGGCGGCGGCTCTCTGAAGATGGAATAAGGTTCTCCCCGCCTACCCCCGTCCAGGTGGTGCTTCTAGCGTCATCGGAAGGTGCGTGGAGATTTGTCTTCGACGGATCTCGTGGGATTCGGTCGGCGTTTGTCTTCGGTGGATCCACGTGGATCCGGTCTTTGTTCGTGTGTATTCGTGTGTCTACAGATTGGATCCTTCTGATCTAAACTTCTCTTGAACGGCGGCGGTTGCTGTTCTGGTGCGCTGGTCCTATAGGGCCTTAGCACGACGACTTCCCGACTATCTATTACAACAAGTTTTGCCCAGCTCCGATTAGGAAGGGGCGAAGACGGTGGCGCACCTTCGGCTCGCTTCAGTGCTTGTAGTCGTCGCTAGGTGGTCTACGGATCTGGATGTAATTTTCATTATTTCTAGTATTCGTTGTACTATCATGATTGATGATGAATAGATTGAAAGTTTTACCGCAAAAAAAATCATCCTGGCTTATTTTCTTACTGTCATATGAAGTACGAAATATCAAAGTTCTACATTCTCTTCATGGAGAGACGTGATGCGAGAGGGGAACATTAGCAATTGTTGAGACACACTTGGAGTTGTTCCTCGCTTTTGCTCCATATAGTGAAGCACGAAGTATATGTTAGGAAGAAGGAGAGACGAGGTGAGTTTCTGAAATTCACCATCCATCCAAGCATCACAAAAGGAGAGCATTACCATTCAACGGGCTAAAGGATTAACCTATTAATTTCTTTTTAAGTGGAATTAACCAGTTAGTACTTGATGAATAACTTTGAACTAGCTACTATTTTTTAAATGTAGAGTCATGTTGAAAGAGAGGACGTGTATCTCGGGTCTTGAGTCATGCTTATTGGTCTTGGGCGTGTGATATTTTTTCTCCCGTTGCAACGCACGGGCATGTTTCCTAGTACTACTTATACAAACATAACGTTCCTTATGTATCACGCTCAATTAAGTTCTGGGGATCAATTAGAATGCAAAAAAAAAAAAAAAAACTCAGGATTTGTTTGAAAGTTATGCTTTGAGGCGGCTATTTGGAAATTAAGTTTTGGTTTGAATTGCCCCAAGCACACACGGCCAGATCGCACGCGGTCCTCCACACTACAACTCCGCCAGCGCCTCCACGTTGATGGGGTGGACGTACATGCCGGGGTCGCTGAAGAGCGCCATCGCGGCCAGAGCCGACGCGGCTTTCGTCGGATGGTAGCTGTCCCAGAACATATAGTTGTCGTGGTTGCGGCAGAGCTTGGCGGAGGAGTTGCACTTGCCCGCGCCGCCGCAGCACGCCGTGTCAAGCACCGTCAGGTCTGCCGGAAATCAACGACACGCTATTAGCATCACGCCGAGACGTTACTGTACGAAGTAATATACGAGGGTGTTGCCAACATACCGAAGCCAGCTCCGCCGCCGGGTTTGAAGATCGTTTCGGCCATCGTTGCCGAGTCGCAGACGGAGTAGTTCATGCCGGCCCGATCACGGCTGAGGTCCTGGAGCATCGAGGCTAGCATGGGGTACAGCTGCCTGGAGAGGTTGTTCGCCGCGCCGAGGCAGCCGAACTCGTCGGTGTCATCGTGTTTCTTCACGACCGCCCTCTGCGACGGGCAGCACCCCACCAGCGACGGGCTGACGATGCTGAACTTCCTCGCCCCGGCCGCGTGCAACTCCTCCAGGTAGCCCCTGTAGTATGCGGTCAGGCTCTCCAAGAAGGCGGTGTCGTTGCGGTTAGGGGGCGGGCTGTCGGGGTCGGTGTACTCGAACAGGTCGTTGCTGCCGACGCTGATGAAGAAGAGGGATCGGGAGAGGAGGTCGCCCGAGCCCTTCCCCATCTTCTTGACGGCCGACGTGAACTTCTCGACTTGGTCGGCCATGCAGTGCAATTGCCCACACTGCGCAAAGAAAGCAAAGCCGGTGGCTTCGTTAATGTATCGAACAATTTGACTCAAAACACAGTGAAGTCACTGGGTGTGCGTACAAGTTTTTGGCCGGTTTTATTCTGTAGGCCTGACCCTCCCGAAGCGAAGTTGATGCCCTTTTTCATCTGTGCAACGATTCCTTTCGCCGGGAGGGATTGGAAAGCAGGTGGGCTCTCGTCGAATCCAAGAAACTGAGCTGGTCGTCGAAACATGTATACACAATACAACAATTTGGTCACCTCAATAGTCTTTGCATGAGTACTTTGCGAATAGTGCCATAACCACAAAAGAACGTCAAAATTTAGCTGAGGTGCTAATGCTCAGTGGATCAGAAAATTCTTTTAAATAATTAGCCTTGACATTTGCTTTTACTATTTTTTGTTCAAGAATACCATAATATTTTATAAAAGTAAAATGCCCCCCCCCAGGCTGTCGCGGAGATTGTTTCTGGTCTCTTATGAAAAAATAGTCCAAGTTTTACCCAGACTTACGAGCTTGAGCCGGTTTCATGAGCCTTGGCACCACATCTCCACTAGTCCCGTATAGGCCTGGTAGAGCGCAAGATGCTTAGGGGAGGTGTTAGAGAAATAAACTAATTGTTTTCTTAAGCACCGGCCCTTTTGTTTGCGAGGGGAAGGAGAATCCATTAATCAAGCGGCAGCCAAGTCTGCAATACAAAGGTCAGGTACCTCCTCTGGTCCTGAGCGAAGCCACACCGCAGTGCGCTTCTTTATTCTACCATAGTTCGCTAGGAAATGACTAACAGCGTTTTGCTCTCGCTTAATATGCTTGACTAAGAATTCCCTATTCTCGTGTATAAGTGTTGTAATTTCTTGCACCATCATCATGTGCGCCAACCTGTCCTCTCCTGTTTCAGTGATTAACTTCTCTCGTGAAGAAGTGTTTTAATTTCTTGCACCATCATCATGTGCGCTGACCTATCCTCTCCTGTTTCAGTGATTAACTTGACGACTTCTGACTTCTGAGCAATCGGTTTGAATAACAATGGGCAGGGTTGACCACTGAATTGCAAGGGAGATGTCGTCCCAGCATGCACCTAGTTCAGACTTCAGTGGAGATGCAGAGTCTCAGTTGGCGGCATGACGAGTAAATGATTGCTCCCCTATCATCATGTAGGACCATGCCAGCCCCAACTCTATCATCTTTCTCTGAGAATGAGACATCGATACTCAACGTCACCCATTGAGATGCACATTGATAACTGAGTTTTTTCTTAAGCACCGGTGCTTATTTATAAACAATAGACGCTTAATTAGGCACCCCTACTATCAAAACAAGCACTGATGCTTAAGAAAAACACGGTTTATTTTACTACGCACTTTGCATTGTACAAGGCCTAAAAGACTAAAGATTGTGTCTGAAACTACGGTGTGGATTCTCGTAATGCCTTTTGCCCACCCTTTCTTTTTTCTATTTTAGTGTTCGTTTGAGATACGTTTGCCTACTTATATAGTCATTTTCACAACCGATTATAAAACAAGCACAACACAAAATATTTGAAAACCTAATCCGCCGAGTGGCCCATTTATTAGTGGGACCGGCATTGCCAGTTCAAAACATATGTTGTGCCACGTGTCAGCACCAGAGTATTTTGGGAGTAATCTTTATAAGGGGTACTCCCTAATTGGCGTTTTTTTCCGTAATAAGGGGAGTGCTTCAACAAATTAACACAAAACCAACTTAGCCTTGGTATGCTCACACGTATTTTTCCACTCCGGTTGCATTGGTTGTCTGGTCTGGTTTCTTTGTTCACTCCCGACAACGTCAAATCGTACGTACGAGGTTCCACTATTCTGTCTATAATCTGCTTCAGGCCTTTTCCAAACAGAAAAGAAAAGGTTAACTAAAGGTCTTTGGCGCCTAGCGCCAAGATCGTCACCCCGTGACTCAAGGACAGCAGCCTTTCAGTTTCGTTGGATCGTTACTGGCGCGATGAACATAGATTTTTCACGTGTACGTTCACTTAAAAAGTGCATTAAGTTTCGTTGTGCATTGAACTCGTTCAACAAATAGCTAAAATTCGTCGTATAGTAAAGCCAAAGGGAGAAGAGAAGTTTTGACGGCACCTAGCTGGTCAGCAAGGTTGTAGCCATTGCTGAAGCGGCCGGTGGGCTCATGGGACGGGTAGTCGACGCCGTACTTCGGGTAGTTGGCCCTGCAGGCGGGCGTGCAGTCCGGCAGGAGGTTGTTGTTGCCGACGTCCACCGTCGAGTCCCCGAACACGAAGATGGCCGGCACGAGCCGCTCCGGGGCGGGGGCGGGTGCGGGGGCGGGGCCGGCGCCGGCGCCGGCGCCTCGCAGCGCGAGCTCGAGCACGCACAGCGCGACGAGCGCGAACGACCCGCCGTGGCCGGCCATTGGGTCGATGGAGCTCCGCTTACCTCGCGCTCTGCCGCACTAACGGCCTCCCCGCTTCCTCTCGGTGGTGGTCGGTCTATGGTATGAGCGGTCATTAGAACGTGGCATTAGCATGTCTATATATACACTCGTGCGCGCGCCCAAGACGGCGCGAAGAATGACACGGCTATTATAAGCAAGCAAATGAGGTGCAACAATTGGCCACCTGCGGCAGTATCTTGGAATCCTTCGCCGCAGTAGGCGATCCGTGCAACAATTGGATATGCTTTTTGTTCCGTGCTACTTCCTCCGTCCGATAATATAAGAACGTTTTTCAAACTGTTCTATAAACTCCCAAACAAGTGGAGTTTTGCGGTGGCAACCTGCCATTGGCTTCGAGCGATCTTGAGCAAAAACGTATTACTAGTATACTAGTACTACTTCATATGCCAGGGCATTCATGGTAGTGACTGGTGAAGAAGTTTGCATCGGCTGCTAGTGCAGACAAGAAATTCAGAGGCTTGGATTTTCAGCCCGCGCGCGGCAGCAAGCCGGTGGCCTGTTGCGGTTCGGAAGAGACGAGCGCGTGGATGCGTACAAACTGTATGGAGACCGAGACGCGACGTGCCCCCGAGGATGGCGAGCGAGCTAGCTGGCACTGTGATGTGAGGAAGCGCATGGAATGTATCAGCGCCGAGCGGGACGTGGTCGGAGCGCCCTCGCCACTGGCTACGTCGACGAGGGCGACACTTTGTTGTTTACCAGCGTATCCGCGTGTAGAATATTGAGGTAATACTCAGGTACGTGACTGCATTCGTCAGGGAGGTCCAATGGGCGTTTCTTGCGCATAACAACAGGTTATGTTCCTATGTACAAGCCTAACCCTGGCTTATATGGTATCGGGGTCTAGGGTTACAGGATCCCAATCGGTTAGGGTTACGGAGGAGTTCTCCTGAACGCCGGTTGACTTGCGAAATCACTAATTAAGGAGTACTCCTTTCAAAGATCACTCCCCACACCCAGGATGCGACAAGTGGCGTCCTGAGAGTTTTTCTTTTTTTTTTGTAGATCCGTTTATTCAAAATGTTTTATCTTTTAAATCGTGCGTCCAAATCTTGAACCGTTTTCACCATTGGATTCCTCGTGTTGAGATTTTTCAAAACTAGATTTCATGTTGATAGTTTTTGACGAACCTTTTTTTCACGAAAAAAACGAACGAAAAAACCAAACCGGGAGCATGCTTTTTTTCCTTTCCGAAAGAGGCATGGTCATGCCTCTCGCGAAAGCAAAACCGTGCCTCTCGTGGAAGCAAAAAAAAAACATGTTTTTTTTCGTTTCCGAGAGGCACGGCCGTGCCCCTCGCGAAAGCAAAACCGTGCCTCTCGCGGAAAGAAAAAAAAACGTATTTTTTTTTCCGTTTTCGAGAGACACGGCCGTGCCTCTCGCGGAAGAAAAAAAAAGAAAACGCATTTTTTTTCATTTCCAAGAGGCACGGCCGTGCCTCTCGCGGAAGCAAAACCATGCCTTTCGCGGAAGAAGAAAAAAAGAAAATGTGTTTTTTTTTTCGTTTCCGAGAGACACGGCCGTGCCTCTCGCGGAAGAAAAAAAAAAGAACGCGTTTTTTTCCGTTTCCGAGAGGCACGGCCGTGCCTCTCGCGAAAGCAAAACCGTGCCTCTCGCGGAAGGAAAAAAAAGAAATTCATTTTTTTTCCGTTTCCGAGAGGCATGGCCGTGCCTCTCACGAAAGCAAAACTGTGCCTCTCGCAGAAACAAAACCGTGCCTCTCGCTGAAGCAAAAAAAAATGTGTTTTTTCGTGCAAATTTTTTTTTCGAATTTTTTCGTCCAAAAGCTGAGAAAGACCGGTGGAAAACCAAAAACCAGAAGAAAAAAACAGTCTAAAAAGCCAAAAACGCGTCGGAAAATATAAAAAAACAAATCCGGAGGAAACGCCGAGATCACAACACGTGGCGGCGGCTGAGAGCGCGCCAAGTGGCGCGCTCTCAGCCCACCTCCAAGTGATCGTTGGGAGGCTCCCGAAGGAGCGCTCGTTAACTAGTTGCTCTCGTTGACTTGCCATGTACTCCAAGTCTTCTGGGTCCTCGTCTGTAATGGGCCCATAGGCCGGTCTGCCGTTGGCCCAGGGCTTAAACAGACCTAGGGGCCATGGGCCGGCTTCCGGTACGATGAGGTACCCCTGGGTCGTAACACCATCAATCTCGATAGAGTTCTTTACCCAAAACCATCACACTTGGGGCTAGGGTAACAACATAGTACCACTTTCCGGACAGGGCACAAGGAACCACCAGCTATGCGTCTAATGAGTAACAGAGAGCACTGATTGTCCGATTTGCTCGAGAAAATAGCGAAACTGACCGCTAGGCCCCACCTGTAAGACTGAGTTGGCATGCCTATGTGGACAAAACGCTGACGTGGTCGGGGGACCCACCTGTCAGCGTCACATATTTTTTCCCCTTTTCTTTTTTTATTCCTCATCTCTCACTTTCTCTTCCACGCCACCTCTCTCTTTGCTTCGTCCGCATGCCGCCGTTCTCCTCCCCCCTCTCTCTCCTCGCCCGAGCGGTGGCGCCCACCTATCTCCCCCCACTGGCATTCCATGGACAGGCAAACGAGTTGCTGCCGCTCCCCATGAGCCCTCGACACCACCTCCCTGAGCTCAGGCGTGCGGGCTGCTGGGCTCACGACGGCGGACACGGGAGGACCACCCGCAGGAAATCATCTCGACGGCGAGCTCGCTCTGGGCGTGGGCGACCTTGCATCGTCGTCGCCATCGCCGGCGGATTCGGGCCTCCTTCTGCCCCGGTGCGAGAACGCCCACTACGCCGGCGCTCCATGGCCACTCCACGCCTACCCCACCGGCGCTCCATGGAGAGGCAGACGAGCTGCCGCCGCTCCCCATGACCCCCCGGCACCACCTCCCAAAGCTCAAGCGCGTGGTCGCACGACGGTGGCCAGTGGCAGAATGGTGACCGCGGCGAGGTCACTACTGTTGGGGAACGTTGCATGGAAAACAAAAAAAATTCTACGCACACGCAAGATCTATCCATGGAGATGCATATCTACGAGAGGGGGAGTGTGTCTACGTACCCTCATAGACCGTAAGCGGAAGCGTTAGAACAACGCGGTTGATGTCGTCGAACAACTTCACGATCCAACCGACCGAGAACCGAACGTACGGCACCTCTGCGTTCAGCTCGATGACGTCCTCGACTTCTTGATCCAGCAAGACGGCGAGGTAGTGGATGAGTTCCGGCAGCACGACGGCGTGGTGACGGTGATGGTGATGCTATCTCCGCAGGGCTTCGCCCAAGCACTGCGAAAATATGACCGAGGGACGGAACTGTGGAGGGGGCGCCGCACACGGCTAAGACAATGTTATGTCCTTTGGGGCACCCCCTCTCCTCTATTTATATATGTGTAGGGGCTTGGAGTAGAAGGAATAGTGCCACATGAACAGTAACCGTGAATAGTACACACGTGGACTTGGACTCCAAAGTCCAATCCTATTCCTACTAGGACTCTCCCTTTTTTCCTTCCCTAGCTGCGTGGGCTTTTGAGGACTTGGTGCGCCTGTCCCAATAAGGCCAGGGCGCCTCCCCTTAGCCCATGCCAGCCCTTTGGGACGTGGTGGACCCACTTGTGGACTTTCGGACCCCTCCGGAATCCTCCGGAACCTTCTGGAAGCTTCCCGGTACAATACCGAAAAAACTGTACCTTTTTTCGGAACCCAAAATATGACTTCCCATATATAAATCTTTACCTCTCGACCACTCCGAGACTCCTCGTGACGTCCGAGATCTCATCCGGGACTCCGAACAATATTCGGTTACCAATTCACATAACTCATATAACACTATATCGTCAACGAACGTTAAGCGTGCGGACCCTACGGGTTCGGGAATGATGTAGACATGACTGAGACGCCTCTCCGGTCAATAACCAATAGCGGAACCTGGATGCTCATATTGGTTCCTACATATTCCACGAAGATCTTATCGGTCGAACCGCAATGACAACATACGTAATTCCCTTTGTCCGTCGGTATGTTACTTGCCCGAGATTCGATCGTCGGTATCTCCATACCTAGTTCAATCTCGTTACCGGCAAGTCTCTTTACTCGTTCCGTAATACATCATCCCGTAACTAACTCCTTAGTCATTTTGCTTGCAATCTTCTTATGATGTGCATTACCGAGAGGGCCCAGAGATACCTCTCCGAAACACGGAGTGACAAATCCCAGTCTCGATCCATGCCAACTCAACGGACACCTTCGGAGATACCTGTAGAGCATCTTTATGATCACCCAGTTACGTTGTGACGTTTGATAGCACACAAGGTATTCCTCCGATATCCAGGAGTTGCATGATCTCATGGTCTGAGGAACATGCTAAGCTAACGGATGGGTCTTGTCCATCACATCATTCTCCTAATGATGTGATCCCGTTATCAAATGACAACTCATGTCTATGGTTAGAAAACCTTAACCATCTTTGATCAACGAGCTAGTCTAGTAGAGGCTCACTAGGGACACGGTATTTGTTTATGTATTCACACATGTATTTAAGTTTCCGGTCAATACAATTCTAGCATGAATAATAAACCTTTATCATGAACAAGGAAATATAAAATAATAACAACTTTATTATTGCCTCTAGGGCATATTTCTATCAGTCTCCCACATAGTCTAGATTACATAGTAATGAATCTAACACCCATGGAGTCTTGGTGCTGATCATGTTTTGCTCGTGGAAGAGGCTTAGTCAACGGGTCTGCCACATTCAGATCCGTGTGTACTTTGCAAATTTCTATGTCTCCATCCTTGACATATTCACGAATGGAGTTGAAGCGTTTCTTGATGTGTTTGGTCTTCTTGTGAAACCTGGGCTCCTTGGCTATGGCAATTGCTCCAGTGTTGTCACAAAAGATTGTCATTGGACCCGATGCACTAGGTATTACACCTAGATCGGATATGAACTCCTTCATCTAGACTCCTTCATGTGCTGCTTCCGAAGCAGCTATGTATTCCGCTTCACACGTAGATCCCGCCACGACGCTCTGCTTGGAACTGCACCAACTGACAGCTCCACCATTTAATATAAATACGTATCCGGTTTGTGACTTAGAGTCATCCGGATCAGTGTCGAAGCTTGCATCGACGTAACCCTTTACGACGAGCTCTTCGTCACCTCCATAAACGAGAAACATGTCCTTGGTCCTTTTCAGGTACTTCAGGATATTCTTGACCGCTGTCCAGTGATCCACTCCTGGATTACTCTGGTACCTCCCTGCCAAACTTATGGCAAGGCACACATCAGGTCTAGTACACAGCATGGCATACATAATAGAACCTATGGCTGAGTCATAGGGAATGACTTTCATTTTCTCTATATCTTCTGCTGTGGTCGGGCATTGAGTCTGACTCAACTTCACACCTTGCAAGACAGGCAAGAACCCTTTCTTTGACTCATCCATTGTGAACTTCTTCAAAACTTTGTCAAGGTATGTGCTTTCTGAAAGTCCTATCAAGCGTCTTGATCTATCCCTATAGATCTTGATGCCCAATATATAAGCAGCTTCACCGAGGTCTTTCATTGAAAAATTCTTATTCAAGTATCCCTTTATGCCATCCAGAAATTCTATATCATTTCCAATCAACAATATGTCATCCACATATAATATTAGAAATGCTACAGAGCTCCCACTCACTTTCTTGTAAATACAGGCTTCACCGTAAGTCTGTACAAAACCATATGCTTTGATCACCTCATCAAAGCATATATTCCAACTCCGAGATGCTTGCACCAGTCCATAGATGGATCGCTGGAGCTTGCACACTTTGTTAGCACCCTTAGGATCGACAAAACCTTCTGGTTGCATCATATACAACTCTTCTTTGAGAAAACCATTAAGGAATGCAGTTTTGACATCCATTTGCCAGATTTCATAATCATAAAATGCGGCAATTGCTAACATGATTCGGACAGACTTAAGCATCGCTACGGGTGAGAAAGTCTCATCGTAGTCAACCCCTTGAACTTGTCGAAAACCTTTCGCGACAAGTCGAGCTTTGTAGACAGTGATATTACCATCAGCATATGTCTTCCTCTTAAAAATCCATTTATTCTCAATGGCTTGCCGATCATCGGGCAAGTCCACCAAAGTCCACACTTTGTTCTCATACATGGATCCTATCTCAGATTTCATGGCCTCAAGCCATTTGTCGGAATCCGGGCTTATCATAGCTTCTTCATAGTTCGTAGGTTCGCTGTTGTCTAACAACATAACTTCCAGAACAGGATTACCGTACCACTCTGGTGCGGAACGTACTCTGGTCGACCTACGAAGTTCAGTAGTAACTTGATCTGAAGTTTCATGATCTTTATCATTATCTTCCTCTCTTATTGGTGTAGGCATCACGGGAACGGTTTTCTCTGATGAGCTACTTTCCAATTCGAGAGAAGGTACAATTACCTCATCAAGTTCTACTTTCCTCCCACTCACTTCTTTCGAGAGAAACTCCTTCTCTAGAAAGGACCCATTCTTGGCAACAAAGACCTTGCCTTCGGATCTGTGGTAGAAGGTGTACCCAATTGTTTCTTTAGAGTATCCTATGAAGACGCACTTCTCCACTTTGGGTTCGAGCTTATCAGGTTGAAGCTTTTTCACATAAGCATCGCATCCCCAAACTTTAAGAAACGACAGCTTAGGTTTCTTGCCAAACCATAGTTCATATGGTGTCGTCTCAACAGATTTAGACGGTGCCCTATTTAACGTGAATGCAGCTGTCTCTAATGCATAACCCCAAAACGATAGTGGCAAATCGGTAAGAGACATCATAGAACGCACCATATCCAATAAAGTACAGTTACGACGTTCGGACACACCATTGCGCTGTGGTATTCCAGGTGGCGTGAGTTGTGAAACAATTCCACATTTTCTTAAATGAAGGCCAAACTCGTAACTCAAATATTCGCCTCCGCGATCAGATCGTAGAAACTTTATTTTCTTGTTACGATGATTCTCTACTTCACTCTGAAATTCTTTGAACTTTTCAAATGTTTCAGACTTGTATTTCATCAAGTAGATATACCCATATCTACTCAAATCATCTGTGAAGGTTAGAAAATAACGATACCCACCGCGTGCTTCAACATTCATCGGACCGCATACATCGATTTGTATTATGTCCAACAAATCAGTAGCTCGCTCCATTGTTTCGGAGAACGGAATTTTAGTCATCTTGCCCATGAGGCATGGTTCGCAAGTATCAAATGATTCATAATCAAGAGATTCCAAAAGTCCATCCGCATGGAGTTTCTTCATGCGCTTTACACCAATATGACCTAAACGGCAGTGCCACAAGTATGTTGCACTATCATTATCAACTTTGCATCTTTTGGCATCAATATTATGAATATGTGTATCACTACGATCGAGATTCAACAACAATAGACCATTCACAAAAGGTGCGTGACCATAAAAGATGTTACTCATATAAATAGAACAACCATTATTCTCTGACTTAAATGAATAACCGTCTCGCAATAAACAAGATCCAGATATAATGTTCATGCTCAACGCTGGCACCAAATAACAATTATTGAGGTCTAAAACTAATCCCGAAGGTAGATGTAGAGGTAGCGTGCCGACGGCGATCACATCAACCTTGGAGCCATTCCCGACGCGCATCGTCACCTCGTCCTTAGCCAATCTTTGCTTATTTCGTAGCTCCTGTTTCGAGTTACAAATATGAGCAACCGAACCAGTATCAAATACCCAGGCGCTACTGCGAGCATTAGTGAGGAACACATCAATAACATGTATATCAAATATACCTTTGCTCACTTTGCCATCCTTCTTATCCGCCAAATACTTGGGGCAGTTCCGCTTCCAGTGACCAGTCCCTTTGCAGTAGAAGCACTCTGTTTCAGGCCTGGGTCCAGCTTTGGGTTTCTTCATGGGAGCGGCAACTTGCTTGCCGTTCTTCTTGAAGTTCCCCTTCTTTCCCTTGCCCTTTTTCTTGAAACTAGTGGTTTTGTTAACCATCAACACTTGATGCTCCTTCTTGATTTCTACCTCCGCTGATTTCAGCATCGCGAAGAGCTCGGGAATTGTCTTCTCCATCCCTTGCATATTATAGTTCATCACGAAGCCTTTATAGCTTGGTGGCAGTGACTAAAGAACTCTGTCAATAAAACTCTCAACCGGAAGATCAATTCCCAGCTGAGTCAAGTGGTTGTGGTACCCAGACATTCTGAGTATGTGTTCACTGACAGAACTGTTCTCCTCCATCTTACAGCTAAAGAACTTGTTGGAGACTTCATATCTCTCAACCCGGGCATTAGCTTGAAATATCAATTTCAGCTCTTGGAACATCTCATATGCTCCGTGGCGTTCAAAACGCTTTTGCAGTCCCGGTTCTAAGCCGTAGAGCATGGCACACTGAACTATCGAGTAGTCATCAGATCGAGCCTGCCAGGCGTTCACAACGTCTGCAGCAGCTCCTGCAGCAGGTCCATCACCTAGCGGTGCATCAAGGACATAATTCTTCTGTGCAGCAATGAGGATAATCCTCAAGTTACGGACCCAGTCCGTGTAGTTGCTACCATTATCTTTCAACTTAGCTTTCTCTAGGAACGCATTAAAATTCAACGGAACAGTAGCACGGGCCATTTATCTACAACATAGATATGCAAAGAAACTATCAAGACTAAGTTCATGATAAATTAAGTTCAATTAATCAAATTACTAATGAACTCCCACTTAAATTAACATCCCTCAAGTTAACTAAGTGTTACATGATCCAAATCAACTAGCCCATGTCCGATCATCACGTGAGATGGGATAGTCATCAATGGTGAACATCTCCATGTTGATCATATCTACTATATGACTCATGTTCGACCTTTCGGTCTCCAGTGTTCCGAGACCATGTCTGTACATGCTAGGCTCGTCAAGTTTAACCCAAGTATTCTGCTTGTGTAAAACTGGCTTACACCCGTTGTATGTGAACGTAGAATCTATCACACCCGATCATCACGAGGTGCTTCGAAACGACGAACTTTAGCAACGGTGCATACTCGGGGAGAACACTTTTATCTTGAAATTTAGTGAAGGGATCATCTTATAATGCTACCGTCGTTCTAAGCAAAATAAGATGCATAAAGGATAAACATCACATGCAATCAAAATATGTGACATGATATGGCCATCATCTTGTGCTTTTGATCTCCATCTCCAAAGCATCGTCATGATCTCCATCGTCACCGGCTCGACACCTTGATCTCCATCGTTGTGTTGTGGTCGTCTCGCCAACTATTGCCTCTACAACTATTGCTAACGCATAGCGATAAAGTAAAGCAATTACATGGCGCTTGCATTTCATACAATAAAGAGACAACCATAAGGCTCCTGCCGGTTGCCGATAAATTACAAAACATGATCATCTCATACAATAATGTATATCACATCATGTCTTGACCATATCACATCACAGCATACCTTGCAAAAACAAGTTAGACGTCCTGCCGGTTGCCGTGCGTGGTGGCGCCGCCGCGGCCGCCGACTCCGGTAGACCATTACAAAGCTCCTCCATGATGTCGCTAGTTCTGCCCAGGAGACAGCGGGAACCGTCCACAAGAGACACTGAGTCATTGACATGTGGGACCCATGTCCACCTCAGCGTATTTGTCTACATAGCATGCCATGTCAGCCCGACAAGTGGGCCCAACCTGTGAGTTTCGCTGTTTTCACGAGCAAATCAAACAATCAGTGCTCTCCTTTATAGATTAGGCGTAGTTTCGATGGTTTTTTGTACCATGGCTAAAATATCGTACCAAGTTGTTACCCTAGCCCCAACTGTAGTGGTTGTGGATAAATAACTCATCTTGATAAGAGAAATGTTATATATTTCGGGAAATTGGTCAGGAGTTTATCCCCTAACCACACATCTTCCCAGAGTAGCGTTTTGGCTCCATCACCAATCAATCTGTTGCTAAGACTAATGAAGATTTCTCTGACTTTCATCAAACCTTGCCAAAAGTGAGAGCCATTACCTCCATCAGCAACCCCAGTCAGAGTCAGGCCATGCAAGTGCTTCTTAGTATGCATCTCCTGCCAAATATCATCAGAGTTTTCCAACTTCCAAAGCCATTTCATCAATAGGCATTTGTTCATAACCTCCAAGTTCATGATCCCTAAACAATTACAACTCTTAGGCATACAAAGAACAGGCAAATTCACTAAATGTTTTTTTCTTGTCTTGAGTCTCCTGCCAGACCATTCTGGCTCTGCTAGAATTCATCTTCTTAAGCACACCTTTTGGTGCTTCCAGGATGGACAACATAAACAAAGGAATACTACTCAGACAAGAATTAACTAGAGTGATCTTGTCTCCAATGGATAAAAGGTTACCAATTGTGACGCCCCTGCTCGACCATGCACTAATCATACACGCAAATGCACACGATCGAGATCAGAGACTCACGGGAAGATATCACAACACAACTCTAAACACAAATAAAAGGCATACAAGCTTTATATTACAAGCCAGGGGCCTCGAGGGCTCGAATACATAAGCTCGTGATCAAGCGTCAACGGAAACAACAGTATCTGAGTACAGACACAAAGTTAAACAAGATGCCTTAAGGAGGCGGAAACAAACAACGACTCTGATCGAAAGAGGCAAGGCCTCCTGCCTGGGAGCCTCCTAAACTACTCATGGTCATCGGTCTCCACGTAGAAGTAGGCTCCTCCGGAAGTGTAGTAGCAGTCGTCGGCTGCGGCAGCTGGCTCCGGGGCTCCATCATCTGGTCGTAGCAATCGGGTATGGGGGAAAAGAATAGCAAAGCAACCGTGAGTACTCATCCAAAGTACTCGCAAGACTGACATCAGAACTAGTCTAATTATGCATCATTATCAAAGGAAGGCTGTATATGTGGACTGGACTGCAGAAATGCCGGAACAGGGGGGAAAAGCCTAGCCTATCAAAGACTAGCATCTTCAGCGTCTTGCAGCATTAGAAGAGTGCAGATTAGCATAATATAAAATAACAAGCATGTTGAAGCAAAGCCCAGAGATCCTTCCTCGACTCCCTGCGAGAAAGCAATCCCGGAGCTTACAATTAATTAACATGTATCCAGTTCAAGTAGTAATAGATCGGGATACAACACTGAGCGTCCTGTTACCATGGACACGGCTATTCAAATAGATAACTTCCCTGCAGGGGTGCACTACTGTTACCAACACGCTCGATTAACTCTGCCCGGACACACTTTCCTGGGTCATGCCTGGCCTCAGATGATCGACACACCGCAGCCCTACCTAGAGCTCAGCAGAGAGGTCCCCGCCGGTTTACATCCTAAGCGCTCAGGGGTCTTGAGCTATCGCCCTGGGCACTCCGGGTCGTTGCGCACAAGGTTAGATCAAGGCACCACCTCTGTCATGGATGGCGCCGATCCTGCCGTGCCGCACTGCTGAACTGGACGTCTGACAAAGCTTTCGGCTGATACATACGGCGCCGAGGGCCCAATAAACCATTATCCCGCGTGGTGGTAGTGCGTATATGGCCAGCGGCCAACTCAAATCAAATACCCAAATCCATTAGCGCGTTATTAGGAGCTCGCGGTGACGATCAGTACTCCTGTCGTCCCGTCTCGAGGAAGTGCAACAAGGTCCAGGCCCATCCCTCTCTAGGGCGGTCTCTGCCTGCCCGGCCGCACCTCGTAATTACCTCGCGGGTACCCTCACGGTCAACCCGACTTCATATCTCTCGCGGGTACCCCTCGGGGTCGACCCGACTTTACCCGGGGACTGTAGTAAAAATAGGATATCCGTGTGTTCATCACATCAAAGGGGAATCCGAGGAATCACCCTCGATGGATTCCTACTCGATGTAATCCGTCAAAGAGAACCAGGAGGAATCACCCTCGGTGGTTCCCACTTGAGGGGTTGCTCGACAGAGTCATCATCGGGGAGGGGAGAGCGAGGAATCACCCTCGGCAATCATCACCGATGAGCTATACTACAGAGATATCATCGAGACTGCGGTACGAGGTATCACCCGCGGCACTCGATAGTAGCCCTGCAGAGTCATACAACTAAGGGGGGGTGTGTGGTGATGTGTCGGTCTCGGCACGTCGATCACACGGATCGAGGCACAGGTAACAAAGCGGGGCATCCGGGACAAGGGTGAGGTGTCATTAATGGAACAATAACCAACCTATTCTAAGCAGTTTAGGATGACAGGTAAAGTATCAACAGTAGGTTACAACAATCGGGCTATGCATCAGAATAGGAGAAATCAATTACTGTAGCAAAATCTAATGCAAGCATGAGGGAGAAGGAATAGGCGATATAGGCATGCGTCAAGGGGGTTTTGCTTGCCTGGAAGCTCTGCTGAAAGGGAGGAAGGGTCATCGGGGACGTAGTCGATCACAGGGGCAGCGTCAGTCTCGGAGTCTACCGGAGAGAAGAGGGGGAAGAAACAATAAATACAAGCAACAAAAGCAATCACAGGTGCATGGCATGGCAGCACGTTACTCGAGGAGTGTTCTAATACAGTACTACGCAAGTTAGTCGGAGCGGGAAACATCTGGAGGTGTTTTACCAGCTCCGGGCATTTATCGGACAGATGAAACAGAGGGAAAAGTTCCATGTTCATCATGTTAGAGGGGTGTGACAGGTATGTGGGTGGCATATTCGGATTCTTCATATTTTTCTGATCGTTTTTCATATATAAATTATTTTCATCCGAGTTACGGATTATTTTATATGATTTTTCAAAGTTTTAATCATTTTCTGGAATTTCTAGAATTATTTAATTAGAATTATCCGAAACAGTGCAAGGGTGACGTCAGCATGACGTAGCGGTGACGTCAGCGGTCAAACCCAGCTGGTCAGGGTCAAACCTGACCAGTGGGCCCCGCATGTCATAGACACAGTGGCTAATTATGATTAAATTTAAACTAATCCGAGTTAATTAGCGGGTGACCCCACATGTCAGTGACAGATTAGACTAATTAATTTACATTTAAATTTGAATTAACTTAATTAGACGCGGGACCCACATGTCAGTGACACGGGTCAACCCAGTCAGCAGGTTGACCAGGTCAACCCGGTCAACGGACCCACTGGGGCCCGTGGTCAGTGACACAAGGGGCCCCACTTGTCGGGCCACGTCGGCGTCGACGGCGCCGTCGCCGGAATGGCTCCGGCGAGCCCCCCACGGCGGCTGTCTCGCCGGCGAGTCTCGGATTTGCGCCACGGTGGGTCTCCGGAGCTGCGGTTAGGCGCGTTCGACACGGCTCGGCGTCGCGCGCGCGATGGTGCTACTGGTTGGACTCGGGGGTGGCTGGAATGTCGCCGGCGACGACGTTGGCGGCGGTGGTGTTCGGGCGATGACGAAATCGGCGAAGTCGCGCGCGTTAGCTTGAACTAAGGGGCGGGGACGATCTACGCGTGCGTGCGAGCTAGTTGGACATGGCTGCGAGGGCGTTTGGTCGCCAGAGCGTTGCCGGCGACGAGCTCAGCGGCGACGGGCTCGGCCGCGTCAGGGACGACATCTACGGGCACAGCGAAGCGAGGGGGAGAGAGAGGAGGGGAAGCGGAGCTCACAGTGGACCTGCAGAGGTGCACAGCGGGCCCGGGGAGGACTCGAAGACGGCGGTGCGGCGACGGCGATCTCCGGGCAGAAGCAGCGAGATCAGCGGCGATGGCGATGAAGGAGGGAGGCCCGGCTCGTTCCAGTCGACGCAGCCGACGTAGTCGACGACGAGGAGGTCGGTAGACACGTCGGGGAGGTGTACGGGGTTCGGTGGCCGCGTGGCTACGAAGGAGCGGCCATGGCGCCGTGCGGGAGAGAGAGGAGAGAGCGACAGCGAGAGAGGGAGAGGGTTAGGGTTTGCCAGGGGAGCGTGCGGGGCCTCCATATCCGCTCCAGAGGTTCTGTAGCGCCTCGCTGTCGACATCCGCGCGGCGGGCGGGCGTGGACGGCCGGATGGTCTCGGGCACGCACGCGCGGCGGCGAGAGGTAGGGGAAAGGCCTCGGCCAGTGGGCTGGGCCGCACTGTACCCACTTGAAGCCCACAGGCACAGTGCCCCTCTGCACTTTGCTTTATTCTTTTCTGTTTTCTGCATTTCTTTCTGTTTTGTAAATTACTAGGCCACTAAATGACTTTAGAAAAATGTGGAGTTGTGTCACAAAATTGCATAGCAAGATTTAGCACTGCCAGAAATTGCTTGGGATAATAATTGAATTCACTTGAACTTTTATTAAATAAAAAGGGGTGAAATGTTGCTGTTCTGTTAATGTTTTAGGATGTTAGACTCATCTAGTGAATTTAGGTGATGTTGTTTTTCTTAACAGAATTAGTTATGGATTATTTGCTATTTAATGAACATTTTAGTTTCCAAGTTGGAACAACTTTTATTTTCACCTTAAATTTGAATTTCAATTTGAATTGGAATTTGAAATGAGATATGATTCTAATGTGATCAAGACTTACCAATCATGGTGACTTGGCATGATTAAGAGGTGATCACTGTGCTTAATACATGGGGATGTTACACCAATCCATCCAACCATCATTTTCTAAAAAAAAAACCTCCGACGTAACCCATTGTGAATTTCTCAGTCTTTTAGCATCCATAGGGAGCCCCAAATATTTCATAGGAAGAAGCCAGCCTCATAGGTGAAAATTTGTTTATACTCTTGCACTCAAGCAATAAATCTCACTCTTGTGAAAATCGATTTTCAACCCAGACAATTCCTCAAACACACATAGCAAAGTTTTAAATAGCCGGCGGCTATAGGATTCATGTATAATTGTTCGAAAAAGTTCTGAAATAGCCAGCTATAATTGATTTGGACGACTACCACTATTTGGCATAGCCTGCTATTTAAAATAATGACACAGTACAAATTTCAAATTCCCAACCTTCTCTAGGTCATCTTTCCATAAGGAAGATGATATCATCAGCATACTACAAAATGCCGAGGCCACCATCAAGAGATAAAGGTCTCCTTGTCTTGCACCTTTAAAAGTAGGAAGTAGGGGCCTTATATGGTCATTAACTTTGACATCCACTCTCCCTCCTCTACTCATCACCCAATCACACCGCTGATGATCGAGTACATATCAGTGCTATTAACCCCCCCCCCCCCCCCCCCCCCCCCCCCCCCCCCCACATCGCACACGATAAAGAAGAAATGTGTGTGATGAATGCATCACACATAATATATATAAATAGAACCATGTGACGGAAAGCAAAACGTGGGCGAAGGTGAAATCATCACACACCTTTTTCAAGCGAATTGTGTGCGATAAAATGCAGATGTTTCGCCCAAACAAACTATGTATAATCCATTTACTATTAGCACACACTTAGTTTAAGTGGCTTGATAAAGGGTGTGGGTGCGTTCACAGGGCTGCGATCGTTTAAAAAAATATTGATCCAAAGACTTATAAAATAAGATCGAAAATTAATGTTTTTTTATAAAAATAAGATTCCATCGAAGTGATCCATGCCAAAAGCCAGAAATAGACCAGATAATAAAGAGATATCACATATCTTTCTTGTTTATACCGAGGCCACTTAGGCCCGAAATGATTTGATTCCATGAGTAAATTTCTAAGCCCAGACTAAGCCCTAACCAGTAACCAGCCAAACTAAGTCTTCGACAGTTCGACTTGCACACCATACCACTACTAATACTCTGATACAATTGGATCATTCCCTGCCAGCGGCTGCTTAGTACTGAGAGAATGGCAGACGGCTCTTGTTGGCAGCGCGGCCGCAGAGGAGCGCGTTGGTCGGCACGGGGAGCTCGTCGCGGAAGGAGTGCGTCGGCGTGTACACCCGGAGGTAGAACTGCTGGCCGAGGTACCTGCGCACCCAATCCTCCGACCTCACGTTCCACATTCCCACGTTGTCCAGCGCGATGAAGATCGCCGTCCACGATCTCGGATACACCTTCGAAAAGCAACAGCAAAAGAGGTGAATAAAACACATGGATAGTATTTTGAAGTTTTTATACTACTATCAAGCAGGGAAAGAAAGAAAATCTAACCTGCACCGTGCACCTCGTGACTGCATCCACGAGATTGTAGCCTTTCCTGCTCTGCTCGCTCCACGCTCCCTTGTCCATCCTACGAGGACCAACGAGGAGAATGATCATGGAGCAGAGTATATATATACATATGCATCAGTCTCGCGACGAATTGATGTGCACTTACCCGACGACGAAGACGCTGTAGCCGTCGAGGTGCCAGCTCTGGACGCTGTCCTCGCTGTTCTCGAACACGACCTCGACGAAGGAGCGGTGGTCGGAGTCCATGACTGCCGTGGACTTCTTTAGCGCCGCGTCGGCGCCGGTCCCGTTCTGCGCCGCGCCGCCGTGGGTGGCCGCGGGGGCGTCCGGGATGCCGCCCATCCGGAACACGCCGCTGATGTTGTAGTAGTCGGCCAGCTTGAGGGGCGTGTCGGCGTCCACGTAGGAAACGCCGTTCACGCCGTACCTCGGCTTGCCGCCTACCTGCCCCGCCGAGTTGGCCAGCCGGATGGTGCGGCTCACGTTAATCGAGCCGTAGTGGTACGAGCCCTGCGGGTTCGGCCTCGGCCCGCTCGCCGTCAGGTTCGTCCTGCACGTGGTCACCACAGCAAGCTCAGACCCAAACACGCTGATTAACAGCCGTTTATCCCTAGAACGGACGGTCGAAACGACGTGATCCGTACCTGATGGAGCGAGCCTGGTTCAGTGAAAAGTCAACGTCACTCTGGTTCACAGCACGCAGAGGCCCGGAGACGGGGCCGGTCGAGCCGGCGTAGCGCAGCACGGCGGTGGAGTTGAGGGTGTGGTTGGTGAAGCGGGAGGAGACGGCGATGTGGTAGCCCCTGGCCGGGCGGTTGGCGGTGAAGAGCACGGAGAGCGACTGGCCGGCGTGGACGTCGAGGGAGGTGTAGGTGTTCTGCACCGTGTGGGTGCCCTCCACCTCCACGAGCGTCACGTTGTGGTCCTGGATCATGAAGTTGAGCGTGTTCCGCAGGCCGACGTTGGAGATGCGCAGCCTGTACGTCTTCGCCTGCTCCACCGTGAAGTTGGCGCGCCTCGGGCCCTTGCCGTTGATCAGGATGGCGTCAGGAGAAGGCAGCTGCTTTCCGTCGTCCAGCATGGCTTGGAGAGCCTGACAAGCAAAGCCAAGACGATCAGTTACACACACCAAAACTGAAATGAGCCGACACACGAGTGCATTTCGTGCAAGCCAATGCCTGTGATATATGTATACCTTGTGGGTGGTGTTGTACCAGTCGCCGATGAGGACGGTGAACTCGTCGGCCGGCGGGGGGAAGGGGACGGGGATCCGCGGGCGGTTGTTGATGCGGATGGCGCCGAAGCCGCCGGCCGCCTTGTGGAAGGCGAGCGACGGGAAGTAGAAGAAGCTGCCGATCTGGTCCTTGGCCTGCATGTGGTACGTGTAGTTCTGGCCCGGAGGGATCGGGCAGTTGGTGCCAGACACGCCGTCCTGCCACGAGTTCTTCCTTTGCTGGATCCCGTTCCTGTTCATGAGTACCCGTGTTACGTTACTGTTGCACTTGCACAAATGGTGGTTAAAAGTGCGTGATTTGATGAATGCTGCGGGTAACTCATTTGTAGTCGCCGAGATATCCGGAAAGGTGATATGAGATATATATCTTGCAGTAATTAAGTACCATCAAATTAAGCGCAAAACAAATACTAGGAGACATCACGATGCATGTAACAAAATTAACACATCACTATTCTCTGTGTTTGCAATTGGCAGTAAAGGAATTTGGCATGCATCTATTTTTGTTCAGTGACTTGCTGATCGCCGTTTCAAGATCAGATGCGCTGCAAAGCTTAAACCAGACGGCGCTGCACGACTTGAGTGCTACTACACGCAAACAAACTTCCCCTTTTACGATCGCTTTTTTTGATCTGGACGACACCGTAAACTAATGCAGATTAAGAAAAACTAAACTAATGCAGATTAAATCTGTCCAACGACGTTAGAGTAAGCTAAAACTGATGACAACCAGAAGGAAGTAATTAATGCAGATTGAACTGGTGCATGCAACACCAAAGAATGTCTCGAGTAAGCTACAAAGAACTTGCCATGAGAGCAGGAAGGGCTCCGGCAGCCGGTTGCGCACGTTGATGACCAGATTGTCGTTCGTCTGGCAGTCGATCTCAGGTCCCGGAAACTGCCCGTTGATCAGAATACCCTAGAGATCGAAAAGCAAACACGTCGCAGTTAACATCAGATGCAGCGCAGATTAAAACAGCATGGCTAGCTTGGCTCTACACTGCATGTACCTGCTGCGGAACTCCTCCGAGCGGATTGATGTCGCCATAGGTGACCTCCCAGTCGAAGAACCTGTAGGGAGCCTCCGCCTGCGCGGAGAGGACGAGGGAGAAGACGCACGCGAGGGCAACCACTAGCGCCGCCGCCGCCGCCATCTCGACCTCCGAGGGGCAGGAGACGAGACGAGATGGGATGGCGCAGAGAAGAGATGGATAGATGGCTCCGCGGGAGATGAGATGGTGGGCATTTATAGACGGCGGCCCCTCCCGCGCCGTATAGATGGAAATCTGTTGGGATAATCTCTCGAAATATTTTTGAATCTGTTACGATGTGCAGGTTGTTACAATTTTTTTTCTTTTTGGAGATGCGACCCCCTGCGGCCATGCAAGGCTGGCGTACAATTTTCGTGTTTTGACCCTTTGCGTGTAGTTTAGCCGGATTTGACCCCGGTTTGAAAATATTTCGGGATCTGACCCTTTTTTCTACCGTCGGGGATGTTGGCGGTAGGGTAGAATAGGCTACCGAAGGAGGCCACGGCGGTAGCCCACTCATCCACGTCAGCTTTGGTAAACGGCAACCGTCTCATGCCGTCCACCATACCGCCAGGGTCATTGGTGGTAGGGTTGCATGGGTCGTCGGCGGTAGGCTATGCAACCCTACCGCCAAAGACCCTGGCGGTAGGTGCCGAACAGTTATAAACCTGCGGGGGCCAGGGCGCAGGGCCCACCCACGAACCCCAGCCCCCATCTTCTTCCCTCAGCCGCGCTGCGCCGCAAGAATAGAGAGGAACTCCTCTCTCATCCCCTCCACTCCCCTCCCCCCTCCGATCTTCTTCGTTTCTCCATCTTTTTTGCGGATCGAGATGGCTCCGAAACGAGAAAAGTAAGCTCTCTCAATCCCTTCAATTCGTTTTAGTTAAAAAGTTTTCGATTCGATGCATTATTTGGCACAAGATGAACCCTATTTCATCTAGTAGATTTTGATTTTTATTGTTTTTAGGTTTGTTTAGTTAGGAGTAATATGATGTTTGATGTTGTTGAATATGATAGAACCATATTTCATCTAGTTCATGAACCCTAGTCATGTTCATGTTCATAATTTTTTTTTTGAATTGTTAATTGATGTTGTGGTTGAATATGATTGAATTCGATAGAACCCTATTTCAATGTAGTAGATGAATCCTAGTTCATGTTTCTATATAGTATCAACATGAACCCTAGTTCATGTTCATATATTTTTTTGAATTATTCATTGATGTTTGATGTTGTTGAATATGATTGATGCGGTGATGTGGTTAATGTGGTTGAATATGATTGGTTATTGTGATATGATGGATTAAAAGGATTGATTAACTAGTTTGAAGATGAACCTAGTTAATGTTTATATTATTTTTATAATTGTTGAATATGATATGATTGATGTTAGTTGAATTGTTGAATATGATTGGTTAATGTGATATGATGGATTAAAAGGATTGATTAACTAGTTTGAAGATGAACCCTGGTTCATGTTTATAGTATATTTTTTACAATTGTTGAATATGATATGATTGATGTTAGTTGAATGGTTGAATATGATACATTTGATGATTATATGTTGATAACTAAATGTTGTTGTTTTAGGAGGCCCCCCTTGGTCCGGCGGTCGGCACCAATTAGACGATGCTTGACCCGGCATTCGATAACGGTCATCGCGTCCGTTACATCGAGAACGGAGTGGTAAGAACAATGATCAAGGTCTTGCATCAAAATTTTGGCTTGGCAATAGTTAGTTACTAACTATTTTCATGTACACTTTGGCGGATGCTTCCGCCATTACGTATGGGGGTCACACGAAGGTCGCTCAGATGCAATACGACCACCGCTAAGAGCCGTATTACAGGAGAGCCGGGTTGTTGGGTTTCGTGCTCCAGTTCAAGCGTGTGCCCCCGACGCTAGTCCACACAGCTCTCACAGCGTTGGTGGACCGTTGGCGGCCAGAGACGCACTCTTTCCATCTCCCATGTGGTGAGATGACGGTGACCCTCGAGGACTTTGCCATGATCACGGCCCTACCGCTCCAGGGCCATGCTCTCATTGGGCGCGTGGAGAGGAAGAACTGGCCGGACAGGGTTAACGCCCTCATCGGCGGCTGCCCTCCCATGAAGGATAACCGAACATCTGGTGTACCACTGCCCTGGCTCCTGACCCACCGGGCCGTATGCCCGGAAGATGCCGATGCGAGGACCGTGGAAAAGTATGCGAGTGCCTACTTGTGGTTTCTTCTCACAGAGGTCGTGTTTCCAGACTGCTCGGGGGACACTGCCCTATGGATGTATCTCGACTTCCTGGCCGACTGGGATGCAGGGTACAGCTGGGGGTCTGCCGGCCTCACGTACCTATACCGTTCGGTAAGAGAGATATCTCAATATTCGTATATGATGTATGTGTGTGCTGCTTTAATTTGTGTCATCTGATCATCAATTGTTGTTTGTAGCTGGACGACGCAACGCAGAGGACCGAAAAATCGTCTGGTATGTGTGGATGTGTCTGGGCCCTCTCGATTTGGAGTTGGGAGCGGCTGTCGGTTGGTCGTCCTGAGAAACTGAGACGGACTCCATGGACGGAGTATGTCGAAGATGGCGACAGTGCTCGATACCCTACCATCGTGTACTCTTGGGACAAGGTTAAAATCTTCTCAGGCAAGGGCAGTGCGTTGTACAAGGCCTTCACCAACGAGCTGGACAACCTGACATCTTATCAGGTATACCAACGAGCGAGCTAGTTTTTTAATGTAGCAACTTTCACGGTTGCTTACCAGTCTTTCTGTAGGTTAACTGGTGGCCGTATCACGATAGAGATAGGGGTTTCGAGCTGAATGAGATGTGCTCTCCGGACCACGTTGTCTACCGGTGCATTGTCCCAATGATATGCGTGTACGCCGTCGAGTGGCACCTACCACAGCGCGTGGCCACGCAATTTGGCGTATTGCAACACACACCACTGGGACGCCCCAACGACACCGGTGGTTTCGTCCTTCACTGGTATGGGCTGCCATCTCTTTTACCGTGTTTTCTTTTAGTTTGACGTTCTTATGGTTTTTTATGTTTTATTGTTTGTTATGCCCACTGCAGGAAGAGTAGGCAGCATTGCCAGTCCTTATCAGCCTGGGGAAAAGAGCACGAGACTTACGTGAAAATGTGGAACGAGAGGAGGTTCCGCAAAGACGGGGAGAGGTCAGGGATTGACTGGAATGTGTACGAGAGCCACATGAATTGGTATGACGATGGCGTCAAGTTTCGTGTGCGCCTGAGGCCACAGTGGACGGCCGCGGACATCGCATCACTGCAGGAGGAGGAGGACTCTGAGGATGAAGCCTACAGGAAAAGCCTCAGAGATATGCAATGTGATTTCAGGGAGTATGCACCCCTGATGAACAGAGTGGTAAGTTTTGTTCGATTGTTTCGAGCCGGCAGTTGGATGGTGCTGACATGGTCATTCTCGCTAACTTATTCATGATCCTTACATTTGCAGGCTTCGGAGCTGAACAGAAACATTTTCGATGGCTCGAATGCACTAAGTTATGACCCCTGGACCGTGGAGGCTGACGGCAAGCTGAGGGAAGCGATGAAGGTAACTTTGAGCCTCATAGCATTCTGTTCGAGCAACCACAAATTTGATCCATGCCATGTTCTTATTTTTTTGTAACCCTAAACTTGATCCAAGTCATTTTCTTCTTTATTTGTTATTGTAGAAGATCATGAACCGTTGCCGCAAGCTAGCGGGCATGCTTGGGTGCGGTGCCTCGGTTGACGTGCATGCTCCTAGAGGGTCGACACGTGCCCTCGCTTCATCGAGCCACGCCGGCGGAGGTTCCTCTAGCCATGCCGCCTCGTCGTCTTGCATTGTTGAGGAGGCCGAGGGAGAAGATGATCAGAAAGAAGAGGAAGGAGGTGACGACGAAGGAGGTGATGAGGAGGAGTACGACGACGAAGACGGACCTCCACCCACTCAGCCAACCCAGGAAAAGAGGGGGAAACAGTCGAAGAAGGATTGGAAGAGTCCATCCCCGTTTCAGAAAGAGCGCTGTCGTCGCACAAAGAAGCCGGACGAAGCCCGCTCGAAGAGAAACGAGGAGCGTGCCGCCAAGAGGGGGAGGAACTAGTGATATGGTCGTGTTGAACTCGCTTAGTTAAGCTAGTTGTGAACGAGAACTTGTTTGCCATGTCGAACTACTTGGTGTTGTCGATTTGCTACCTATTTACCATGTTGAACCTATTTGATATGTTGAACCTATTTGATATGTCGATTTGCTACCTACCTATTTGGTGTTGTCAATTTGCTACCTATAATGTGTGAGATCATCATATTTTCATAACCTATTTGATATGTTGAACCTATTTGATATGTCATATTTGTAATTCAAATGGTCAAGTTCTTCTAAAAATATAAGTGAGAGAGGACCCTACCGCCAGGGACTGCGGCGGTAGGTTCTCACAGCCTACCGCCAGAGCACCCGGCGGAAAAGTGTGAAAACCTACCGCAAAAAAGCGTCGAATATCTGTTACAGAACCCTGACGTGCCAAGCGCACCCTACCGCCGCGGGGGGTGGCGATAGGGTGTGAAAACCTACCGCAAAAAAACACCTGTTTTCTGTTACAGAACGCTGGCGTCCGCGCAGGCCTGGCACAGCCTACCGCCGCGGGGGTGGCGGTTGCTTTAGCTACCCTACCGCCGTCTACCCCGATGGTAGTGCCGTTAGGACACGTCAGCCTGAAAACGGCTGGTTGACGGAAGCTGCCGTTAACCTACCGCCTGGGGGCCTGGCGGTAGGCTGTGCAACCCTACCACCATGGGCCCTGGCGGTAGGAAAAGGGTCAGATCCTGAAATGCTTTCGAACCGGGTCAGATCCGGCTAAACTACGCGCGCAAAGCGTCAAAACACCAAACTTACCCAAGGCTGGCATGACGGGCCAACTCTGGGCTTCGATTTTCGGCACATCGGGAACTGGGCCTTGCCGCCTTGGCTCTGTATGTGACACACTGGAGAAGCCAGAGTCCGGGCAAAAAAATAGGGACTGTCTATTCTACATCCGGCTGAAAACCAATTCGCTTTCAGTCATATTTTCTGGTCAACTAAAGGAGGACAAGTGTCATGTCCCTGTGTCCCCCCTTTTTGCTGTTTTTCTGTACCCATAAACAGACAAATACCCAGAACTTTAACGGGTCAACACCCGAAACTTTTGAATCACCCGTAAAGTTTAAAAACAGGACCACACCGGAAACTTTTGAGAAACACACAGATATCATCTATGGTAACTAGTTACAAAAACAACTAATACACTAACAATACAACTAAAGAAAAACAGTGAAAATACAACAAAAGTTCTCTGCAAAGACAAAACAAATGCAGCTGCAAAAAATACAGTGTAAATTCCACTAAAAGTACACTGCAAATGGCACTAAGATTAGCACTGCAGAATTCACAAAAAAAATACTAAAATTCTACTGAAAAAGCCACTAAAAATACAGTAAAAATCCAGCAAGAAAGAACTAAAAAATACAGTACAATTTACTGGTTATGGGAAAATAAGAACAAACTACTGAAAAAAAATCAGAACAATATTAAAGAACAGATACACATAGAATATATTACAGATTTTAAACTAGAGGGCCTAACAAATAAATTGCATAAACTACTGGAAAAAAAGAACTAACTAACATTATCAGATAAACTACCAAATACACTCTGCAAAAAAAGAACAAACTAATTAGAATCAATAACTGAACTGATAAAATGAACTGCAAAAGAATGTGAGAATCAATGCCAAAACACCAATTTGAAAAATTACACTGCAAAACAACTATAATTACAGTGCAATTACACTCATAATTACAGTGTAATTACACTGAATTTACACCAATTACACTGTAAGTCCAATGCCAAAATACACTGTAATTCAAGTAGCAAAAATACAGTGTAATTACACTGCAAAACAACTATAAATTACACTATGAACCCACTGAATACACTCAAAATACACTGCCAATTACACTGCAATTACACTATAAATCCACTGCCAATTACACTGTAATTACACTCAAAAAATACATTCAAAATACACTGTAAATCAGCTACCAATTACACTGTAAATCCATTACCAAATACACTGTAATTCAAGTAGCAAAAATACAGTGTAAAACAAATAGAAGTTACACTGCAAAACCACTGAAAAACGAATAGGAATTACGCACTAAACCAACGGCAGATCCAATGACAATTACAGTGCAAATCCAATGAAATTTATAGTGTGAACCCAACGATAAGTACAGTGTAAATCCACTAGGAATTACAGTGTAAACCCGAACAGGAATTACACTGCAAATCCACTGAGAATTACCGAGACAATCCCCTGTAAAACAACTATATAAACCCACTGAATACACTAAAAAATACAGTGTAATTACACCGCAAAACAACTATAAATTACAGAATAAACCTACTGAATACACTCAAAATACAGTGTAATTACACTGCAAAATAACTATAAATTACCCTATGTATGTGTGTATGTATGTATGTGGCCTCTACAATTCAGTGTATGTATAAATTACACTCTAGTTGTTACTATAAATTACACAGAATAACCCCACTGAATACAATCATAATACAGTGTACTTCAACTAGCAAATACATTGTAAATATACATGATACATACACTGAAAAACCACTAACAACTAGAGTGCAAATCCCCAGACAAATCACTCTGATTATACACTCAAGTTAAAACTGAAATTACACTAGCACTGAACACTGTAATCACACTAACAACTACAGTGGAAATCACCACACAATCACTGTGATTATACTACAAAACATTCAGAAATACACTGTAAAAACAACTAGGGGATTGCACTTGGGATATACACTACAAACTACTACCTATCACTAGAAAAAAAAAACTAGAAAATCAACTACAAATTACAATGTAAATCACTGAAAAATCCAGTATAATTACTATTAAAATTGATGGGAACAGGTGTAACCCAAGGGGGTCTAGGGGAATAGGGGGACAGAGTTCAAATTCGAGTGGATACACCAGACTACTACAAGTAAACAAGCCAAATAGGGCTAGGGGATTTGTGTGCTGACCCGTCCCTTGACATGAATAACTCAAACTCGTACGGCCAACAAAAATACAAAAACAGAAGATCAAATCTACGTGCATCCCAACTACCCCAGCTACCGGGCTTACCAGATCAATCAAAAGCATCCAGGAAACGACGCAACCTCACAAATCTACGCGGGAAATAGCTACGGGCATGGATACAACGAACAGATCCGACACACAAATTCTACTATCTACCTAACAGATCACATGAACAACAAAAGGGGAGGAGGGGAAATACCGAATCCGACGAACAAAATCGCCAGTAGCGGAAATGGAGACGGGTCGCTGCGGGACGGAGAGATGCAGCAGATCCCGCCGGCAGGAACAGAGAGGAGGCGGAGGAAGCGAGGCAACATGAGGGTGAGCACGGACAAATCACCACCAAAACGCTGGATCGAGCGGCGAGGCGGCGCTCCAAATCGCCATGGCCATCTCTCTGGGTCGACTGTTCGGGGTCGTTTGTACGAAATGACAAGAGACTGAGAGAAGGAGGAGCGACGCAGAGACACGCGTGCGTTTGCGGGTAACGGGTCAACAACGCGGGCCCGATAAAGAAACGAGACAAGTAAAAAAAAGAAAAACACGAATCTCCGCGCACAGATCGCACGGCCGAGAAAACAGATGAAAGCGAATTGTTTTTCATCCGGCTGAAAAATAGCAATTCCGAAAAAATAAGCCAGAGTCCGAGATTAAAAAAAGCCAGAGTCCGTCCACTGCCAGGTGGGCCCTCCCCACCGTAACTGCAGCCCGGCTCCTCCTCCTCCCGCGGAAGACCGGCCACCGGTAACCATCGCCACCGCCTCCCTCCTCCTCCTCCCCACGTCCGTGCGGCAGCGAGGATGCCGTTCTGCGGGGAAAGAGATCCTCCCCATGAGGCCATCAGGGTCCTATCCCAACCCCAGCGCCACGGCTCGCACGGTTCGTCCATTGTTTCGATTTGGTTGCGGTGGGGGTTCCGGCCGGGGTCTGAATGCCTGACCGGGGGACTGGGGATTTGAGCGCAGGGAGGAAGCCATGGAGGTGTGTCAGGTTAATCGTGATGCTGCTGCATGCGCTCTTCATCGGCGCCGTCTTCCTGCTC
Organism: Elymus sibiricus; assembly: GCA_039707655.1. Lineage (NCBI taxonomy): Eukaryota > Viridiplantae > Streptophyta > Magnoliopsida > Poales > Poaceae > Elymus > Elymus sibiricus. The sequence goes on from CM077666.1 coordinate 402,864,970, forward strand.
GATCCGGCCCTCCGGAGCCAAATCCGCCAGGATCAGTGGTATCACCGGCCCCCTCTCCCCTCCTCTCTTACCCCATTGGCTTCGCTGTTTCCGTTTGTTTTGATTATATGTTACATATAAGATTTTTGGAGTCGATTTTCTACTAGCTCGTCTGACGATTATTGCTCCCCGCTACCATTCCATCGTGTAATTGTTTTGTGTCATCTCGTGGCCTGCTTTAATTTTGAAGGGAAATCACTTTTGCTGTGTATGTTCATGGGTGCGGGGTGCCTGATATGTTAGAACAATATTACTACTCAGTGTTTTCTTTTAACCTTCCCAAGATTTAAAAAAAAAAACAGAGTGGTAATACTGTTCTAACATATCAGACACCCATGTACATACATAGCAAAAATGATTTCCCTTCAAAATTTTAGGCAGCTTATTTACAGTTTATGGATACTGGAAATTCATTAAGTCATATATCTGCTCTCTGTTTTTCAGTAGCATGTTGTTATCTACTCCCTCCGATCCATATTAATTGTCGCTGATTTTGTACAAAGTTGTACTAAATCAACAACAATTAATATGGATCGGAAGGAGTAGAAGGTATGTTACTGGTCATCTGTCTTTAGTCTTCCTATATACTGTCCACTTTTGATGCCAGGTACATTAGTTTATATGGAGCGCTGGTGTTGTTTACCTTGGCGCAATACCTGTATACAGCTAACTCATCACCAGGGTAATTCATGCTTCTTGATGTTATTGAGCCCTAGAGGAAGGAGTATGCATAGGAACATCGATGCCTTTTAAAATGCACCTCATTTGGTCCTTTTGCTGTTAGGTATGTGGCTGATATGTTGAAGGCTGGATCAGCTATGCACGCAACCTTCATTAATACAGCGACAATCTCAAAGTAATGTCGTAAGTTCTTTTGTTTTGCGTTGGTTAGATATGTGTATATTTGAAGGGCTGGAGCCTGCCAGTTGCGCAGACTTACTTTGTGCTAAATTAAAAATGTTTTTTTATGATTAAGAAAAGACAGGTCTGTTCAAAAAATGGAAGCTTAAATTATTTCATGAGCCGCAGCAAAATAGAGCAACACAACTCACAATCTGCTACACCTTCGTCGCTTTTGCAAATGATGGATCTATATCCTCCTGGATCATCCAGCAGGTGCACTTGTCTGGATTTGGAATTAAATTTTTTTCCCTCTTCCGAGGTGTAATTTTCAATATATATTGCCATCTATTTTCGTTCTGTGATATGGTTGTATGCTTCCATTTTGTTTAGGGATTTGACCTGCTCTTACTGCCATCTCATTCAGGTAATCTCTATTATTCTAATTCTCTATTATTCTAATGTTGCAGTCTATTGTAATGTTCTCTATAGTCAAGGCAATGATAAAATAACTGGTGGAAAAATACTGGTGGCAGCCAGCCAGCAGTATAACCATCTTGGAATATTGATGTTAGTGCTTATGGCAGAACAAATAAAATTCTCTGAAAAAAATATATAGAAATGAAAGATCAGTTGACTTACTGTCATTGGTATATGTATCATTTCAATCATGGACTATCTGTAGTTTGTCTTACGTAAACTTGATTTAAAGATCAGTGGAAAGCAACTAAGCAGGTCTTGTGTCATGTCCAATATGTTTGATTACTAGATTATTATGACATGTGCTTACTGCTCTTGTTTGCATACCTATGAAGCTGTACCCTAGAGGGGAGTAGTGTGTCAATTATGTTACTCTCCTTTCTCATTGTACCCTGTGAGTCACATATTACAAACCACAAGAAGACTTTCTATCACTTTATGCTTCATTACCATTTACCAATCTGACAATCTATTTGGCAAGATAGTAGATTGTTTTTATATTGCATAAAGAACTAGTGCAGGCTTACTGACTCTGCTCAGCATAATATTGAGATTGTGTTATGTGAGTTTGTTATTCTCAAATATCTATGTCACATTAACTTGCAATGTCCATGAAATATCCTTAACTAGCACACGTTTCTGTTATGCTGGTCGCCAAAGCTCATCTTTTGGTGTTGACTACCTTTCACAGCCACCACGCACCAAGCATTGTCATGATTGTGATAAGTGTGTTCTCCAATTTGATCATCACTGTACATGGCTTGGAACATGCATTGGCATAAGGAATCATTGCCGTTTTTGGTGAGATTTTTATTTACACATTTTGCAGCTTATCTTTCGAACACATTAAAATCTCGAATGCACGATATATATTACGTTTTGTAGTTTAGTGTATGCTATTATGTGCAAATGCCGCAACATCCTTACCTCCTCCAGTTTTTGTACTCCGCGGTCCCTATCGTTTAACAATAAATCCAGAAGCCCCCTGTGCAGAAGTTATGTTGTATTGAGGACTGGCCTTTTACCTAATAATGAGTCCATGCCCTCATACTTTCTCGAGTCTCTACTTTCTCTATATCAACTGTTAACAAGGAATTGCTTGATTTCAATTGGAACTGTGTACTGGTGACCATTCCCACCATTTCCCTTAATATTGATCTAGTGGAATTGGCAGGCTTTTACTTCTTTTTGCCATACAATCCATCAAGCTTTACTCAGATAGTCATATCTACCAAAATCCAGATACCAGTGTTTAACATGATGTCATGTATCTTGTGAATGTGCTTTGGACATATCTGGGGCATGCTAATTCTTAACTCCTAACTTAAAGCACATCGGGTAGGTTTACAGAGTGCCTTGTTGGCATTGTAGTGCTTCTGTGGCTCCTGTACTTCTTTTAATATCAAAGGAAAAATAATGAGAAGGAGAACTAATGATTATTGGACTTGCGAAGTCTCCCCTATATAAGTAGAATTGCAGCTCTCAAAGAAAAAAATAATAAGAACACTAGTGATTATTGGACTCACAAAGTCTCCCCGATGTAAGTAGAAATTGCAGCTCTCCTCCATTCCTTTATTTCTGTTAACAGCTATGTCCTCTTAATATGCATTTAATTTTAGAAATACTGCTCTTAAATGCTTCTGATGATATATTGGAATATACATATGTGATGTTATGTTCTATTTTATGACTCATCAAAACTATATCCAGCTTATGTCATTGCATAAGTGATATTTTCTAGGTGGTACATATTTGGACAAGCAAGTTTAGTTGTTTGGACTGTTGCTCTCTACATCCAGTTCTTACATGTGGATATGAACGGGTCCTGGTATGTACCTCTACCTTTTTAGATCTAGTTTCACTACTCATGGTATGTAGTTTGGTTTTCAATTTTGTTCGGCAAACATTTTATTTGTTTTTTAATCGACAGGTTGAAGGGTTTGACTGGCTTGACACTGTTGCTGCCGTTGATATTAATCCTCATAGTTTTGCTGATCTTACTCATGTTGCATACGTAAGTTTTTACGTTTATATTCACAGTAGTCTGTTCTTTCAGAATTCGCAATCTGCTATGCAGAATACAAAGAAAAACTATAACAATAGCTGTTGACATCAGGAATATCTTACATGTTGTGAAGTCGCAAATTAACAGGATGATTATTGTATTCACGAGCTTGTGTATATCTGTAGTTACCTTGCTCTTACGAACCAAACAACATATGAAATTGCCAGACGGAAGCGAATATCTTACCTAAGGTATGAAATGGCTGAAGACTAGCATTTTTCTTGTTATATTTGCTTGTCTCTAGTCCACCATAATGAATTGATCAAATGCCACTTACAGGGAAGTTCCTAGAAAGGTACATCCTTTCAGCAAAGGTATCTGCAGGAACCTCTATGACCTCTGCCTCTCCAGACAGAAGGGATATGTTCTGGAAGCAGTACCCCCACCAGAGGAACTCGAAGCCCGGGCTAGACCTTACACCTGCCGAGACGTAATCTGCTGCCGGTGCTGCTAGTACGCGCTATATGTGAAAATACATTAGTTTAGTTTGATGCATATAATAACATGATAGAGATACTTGTGGCTCATTGATGATGTACAGCATATATAGGCACCTTTTTGTCTCCTATAGAATGCATCCGGATCAAACGATGCCATTAGATTGATCTGAGTATGCATGTAGATTTTTCAGTTTATTCCCTGTAGGTTGTAGCTTCATAAAAACATAGTTTGAACTTCGTCGCACATTCGCTATAGAGCGTTGTGTCTGGGCGATGCAGCTCTTATGTTGAAATGCACAACTGAAAACTCATTCGGTCTGTATCTGATGATTGTTTGTCATCACTACTGTATATACGTACATATCAGCTGATCTGAAGGTTTTTAGACACTGAAAACAACGAAGCTACAAGCATATAGAACAGCTGATATACTATACTCCCTCCATTCCTTTATACAAGGTGTATTTGTTTTTTCAAAAGTCAAATGAGTACATGTTTGACCGAGGTTTTAGAAAAATATATGAATATCCACAATATGGAATTTATATCATTAGATACATCATGAAAAGTAGTTTCATATTTTATCTATTAGGTATTACAGATGTTGTTATTTTATTTTATAATCTTGGTCAAACATTCAAATGGTTGACTTGCACGGAAACCAATACACCTTATATTCTGGAACGGAGGGAGTATTTCTCATCAGAAACAAAAGGAAAAACAAGAAAGCATTACATCGCATTAATACGTCTTCCGTTGGTAGACACCAAGCTTGCTTCCATCTTTTTAATTTCACTGGAACTCCGCGGGCTTGAAGAACTGCACGTGCAGGCCCGTGGCGACGAGCCCCCACAGGTTCCCGACTATGAGGACGAAGCTGAGCCCCATGCCGAGGCTCCCCAGCGCCCAGTTGACGCACCACATCGCCGTGCCCCTCCCGGGCTTCATGATGGCCAGCCACATGAAGCACGGGTAGGCCAGGGTGACCGGCAGCGAGATCCCGCCGAGGAGGCCGGCGAGCTCCGACAGGAAGGGCAGCGCGACGGCGATGAGGAGGTTGACGGCGCCGAAGAAGGCGCGGAAGCCCGCGCGCAGCCACCACGGGCACGGCCGGTTCTTCTTGTGCACGTACCCGGCCTCCATGTTGTCGAACACCGGCATGGCGTAGATCTGGAACGTGGTCAGGCAGTTGACGATCACCAGCAGCGTCGCCAGCCCCACCACCAGCCGGGACACGTCGCGGCTGTGGAACTTGTACAGCGCGCTCAGGATCCCGTTCGGAGGTATCTGGTTGCCGTAGGCCCAGAACCCGCCGTTGGCGACGGGGTAGAGGCAGAGAGCGACGACCACGTAGGCGAACTTGACGCCCTTCCACATGGGCACGTGAGAAGGATGCTTCTGCGTCGACGGCATTGTGCCCTGCAAAGCCAACACGCTCACTCTCAGCGACTTTTCTTCATCATCATTCTCAGTGCGGCACAAACATCAGCAATGGCCAATGGATATGACATCCACTAGTTGCGGGAAGAATCTATTTCCAGGACTGACACTTACCTGAATCTCGAGCACAAGATTGTGCCCCCTGAAAGCGAACGCGATGATGCCCAGGCCATTCAGGACGGCGATCGTCCTGTCCACGTCGCTGCTGGCCTTGACCGGGTCGTAGGACACGCCGGCCACCCTCCCCTTGGCCACGGAAATGACCCAGATCATGGTGCAGTACCCGACCGCCGCCGTCGCCCCGACCAGGGAGACGCCGGCGATGGAGTTGAGGTTGGGGAGCTGGGACAGCACCACGGCCACGCAGACGAACACCACGTACCACTCCACCATGGTCGGCGGCCGCGCCAGGCACGCGGGCCCGCAGGCGATGCTGAAGAGGATCTTCATGCTGCCGCCGCCCACGATGATGAGCGCCGTGCAGGTCCCGGCCGACAGGTACATCGTCGGGAGCAGGGCCAGGATCTTCCCCCACCTCTCGCCTGTTTGGAGGCAAGGCATGCATGATGAGCGTGGAAGAGAGCGAAAGGAACGTCGTTTGCTACATGACGTTGCCGTGCTAATTAAGTCTGAGATAAGCGCGCGCGGGAATCGGGGACGTACCGAAAACGGTGGTGGCGAGGTGCATGTACCGGCTGTAGCGTGTGCCGCCGGCGACGGGCTCGTGGAGGTTCACGAGCAGCCGTAGCGTGTAGAGCTGCCACACGAATGCCACGGTCAGGCAGACGATCGCCCACGTCCTGCAAGAACCAAGTAACTGTAATGTTCATCGCTCGACCGAATATAGCACTACTACTGAATATAGATAGCACGGCGAGTAAGTAGAGAAGAGTAGGTCGGCACCATCCGAGGGAGGCGAAGGCGGCGGGGAGCACGAGCGCCTGGAAGCCCACGCCGGAGCTGAGGTTGTGGAAGGCGGCGTAGTAGGCGTTACCGCTCCTGGACGCGGTGATGGGGAGCCAGGCGTCGCGCGGGTCGGCGAGCTTGGTGATGTGGCCGACCTCCTCCAGGTAGCCCCTCACGCTCGCCACCGCCTTCTTCACGGGGCTGGCGAGCGGCGACCGGCTGGGCGTTGGGGAGGGTATCTGCGACGGCGGGACGGACACCGGCCGCGGCGTCGGCGGCGCCGACTGCACCTCGCTCGTCATGGCCGCTCGCTCCCTCCGGTGTAGCTCTCGAGCTAGCTAGCTATAGCTGTACCAGTGTAGGTGCCCGGCCGTGCCCAGACCTTGTGCGAGGAGGTGGCAAGCAGGGAGCTCGATCGGTTGGTTGCTGATTCCGGCAAGGCTCGACGGCACGGGAGATTTATAGGTGGAGTTTTGTCACGCCAGCGCGATTGGTGAACGTCGAGTTCGTTGAGCCGTGCAGTTTTTGGGTGTGGACACCGTGAAACCTGGGCAGCCTGCCTCGATCGATAGTGTGGCTGGTGAGGCCGAGGCTGATCGCAGCCATACATGCAGCGGCGACACGACACGATCATACGGTCTCGAGTGCATGCTGGTCATAATTAATGTTGGCACTAGGGAGCACACGGCAGCGCTGTGTCACCGGTCGATCTTTCGAGGTGGGATCGTCTGGCCTGCCGGCCGGTCTGACCATTAATTTGTTTCTGCAAGGTTAGATACGCATGGTCAGATACATATATGGACGTTTATTTATGCAGACGTACCGTACGCATAGTCGGCTCTCGGCTGGCGTTTTACTCCTGAGGTAGCTGCTTGGCTATAGCGCGCGGCCGGACCGGCGTTATAAACTCAGGATTTTGGGTCCAAAATATAGTGGAAAGTGGTCAAATTTCTTGTTGGAAATTAATTATCAACTCATGAAAAATACGAAACTGCTGGGCGAACGATGCAGCTTGGACGACGACTGCACGATGCCCGATCCAGCCGTCTGCTGCCCCCTGGTCATATGCATGGACGAGCTGATCTGCACTCTCGTGCAGAAATTGTCCATAAAGCATAGTATGCATAACACTGCTCTAAAAAATCTGGGGTATATATCTTCTATATCTAAATAGCTAGCTCCACTAACTATTTCTCTCAACATGCAAGCATGCCACGTCATCGCACAACATGCATGAGAAAAGACCCACCCTCACTACATATGTCTCTCAACATGCAAGCATACCACTTCATCATCATGAAACATGTATGAAAAAAAGACCAATCTCAACATACAAATATACATGAGAATTTTCATTCTATTATGCTATTTATATTTAATAAACATTTTACAACTATATAGTAATCAAACATAATAAATTATATGTATTTTTTAGTTTTAGTTTTTTATATTATTATTTCAAATATTCATGTTTTCATACAACGAAACACATTGAAATATGTTGCAAAATATTCCCGCAACAATGTGCAGGGTATCATCTAATTTGTTAAAACGGAGGCAAAAAATTTGTACGTAAATACGTGGAAGAGAGCTTCACACACAAAGTATTACCTCATATCTTGTCGCATGGCATGCATGAGTACTTGGACACCTGCTGTCTCGGCGGACCTTTATAACAAGGTCCTTGTTGCAAAGCCCCTAACGCAACAAGGTTGTTGTTGCAAAGGTCCTCGACTGGCTGGGGCGGTAGATCGGACGGCTATTTCGGGCGGCATCTGACGGTTGCTGAGGCGGCCGATCTAATTGATTTATCATCCGGTGTGGACGCGTAGCACTGCCCCAAAAAAATTGTATGTAAATACTTGGAAGAGAGCTTCACACACAAGATATCTCATAGCTCAGGAAAAAAGGTCCAGTTAATGAATGAAAAACTGGGCGAAAGCTAAGCGGCACACGTAAGGTACCCGCACACACCTCTTCAAAGAAAGTCTTGTCAACCACACATGTGTCACCATCATCACTTCTCCCAACTAGGCGCCATTGTCATCCCTAATCCCCGAACAAGCGTCTCCCACGTTGCCACAGACGATCGTCGATCCAACCCACACCGTAGAGGCAGAGGGGAGTCACATGAAGATCCGTGCCAAAACACAGCAACGCGCGACGAGGACATCACGGCTATAACCCTGACTGAGAGCTACGAAGAAGAACTATGCAAGGGTGGTGTCACAGAAGACCATCGAACACACCACATGTTGCCTGCCATCGTCGCCACCAGGACCCGTCATCGCATCTTCGACCTCACAGCAACAAACGAATCGAGACAATCCCGCGGACACACCCAGGCTCTCCTTGTCACACCGACGAGGATCTCCAACATCAGATCCATAGCTCGAAACCGCCTCTCCGGCTTCCGTCGAAGTTCCCCGAGCAAGCCTCGGGCAGAGCCGATCGCATCTGCGCCCCCGCGTGCACCTGCACATGTGCGACCGCTTGCATCGGCCAGAGCCAGCAGCACGCTACCCCTTGCCGCCCAGGACCTCCACGAGTTGGCGCCGCGCTCACCCACCCCCGCGTCGCCATGGACCTCGACATCTCGCGGCTGTAGGCCTGAGCGCCGCCCGCCCTGGACCTCCACGTGTCGACGTCGTGCACGACCTCCCAGCACCGCAAACGGCCAGAACCGTGCCGCACATGCATCAGCGCACGCGCACACTCGCATGTGCACATCAAGGCATCGGCCGCGCGCCTTCGCCGAGCCCAACAGCCCCCGCGCCGCACAGCTCGAGCGAGGGGAGACGAAAGCAGCCCCCCGCCGCTAGCACTGCGCGGGCTTTTCCCGATGATACCCTCACGCGGCGGTGAGATTGAGGAGGGACGGGATGGGGTTTGCTGATCGGTGGATGGGTTTGGCTCCCGGCCCGCTGGGAGGAGCGACAAGGGAGAGAGCTAACTGGTTTTTTCAACCGTTGCTGCTAGTTCTGCATGTATTTTTCAAAACAGTGTTGTTAAATCTCAGTCGATGCTATATTCCTAAGATTTTGCGTGGAGATTCGTGCATTTTTTTTTTGTTTTTTGTTTTTTCTTTAATATGTAATGTCACTTTTTTTTTGCGAGAAACTTTCAATCTATTCATCTTTAATCATGGCAGTACAAAGAACAACAGAGGTAATATGTAAATATGTAATGTCACTTGATTGAGACTTGATTAAATCTCAGTCAATTGAGGCCTAGCCACACCCTTCTGTGGGGAAAACTTTGTTTTTGCCACGTCCAAAGAATTATAAAAACCGCCAAGCGCCAGTCATGCGACTCGAGGGCACCGGAAACAAAAGGCAACAGTCGGCATTGCGAGCTTCGTGGTCGAGTACCACACTGCCGTTGCCTACTCGATTACTGTGAGGGGCCAAAAATCAACTGATGTCGCCCGCGGCATGGCATATAATTTGGCGCATCACGTACCCCTGATGGTCGTGGTGTCCAACAACTGTCCATATCAGCGCACCTCGAACGGTTGGAGGGTATGCATGCGCCGGCCGACGCGTCCATATCAGCTCCCCCCTCGCTGGCGCGGTTCACAATTAATCGGGCGAGCCCAAAGTTCAGCATGTAGGTGCAGCGACTTTCCCGTGTCATTGACTTAAATCTCGTGCAAGATTCAACCACAGGAAAGCATTCACACGGCGAGGAGACCTGTTTGCGTACGAAATTCCAGGAATGTCTAGTGCTTATTACGCTTTAGTGATCTATAAACGCTCTTATATTTCTTTACGGAGAAAGTACGTACGGCTGTAGGAGAGCCAGGATCAGACGACAGACAGGACCCTCGGGTCAAGAAGATAAATGCCCAAGCTGCTGATAGAAGAGACCCCGGCCCGCCATTTGAGTGCCGCTGGTGGCTTATCGCTCGTTTTTGTGATGGTAAGTGTGTGCACATTCCCAATCTATCATACGCGCAAGTTGATGACAATCGTACCGAAGCGAAATGATGACGTCGAGCCGATTGGTCAAGTTTCCCTTCGCTTTGCTCGAGTCGTTATCAAATCGGCGAGTAGGGAGCTATGGAATCATGAATGTGACGACGCATGTCACGAAAGATTGCTAAAAAAATTCGAGCACTAGCTCACGAAGACTATTCTTCGTCTGAATACGTCAACCTCGTCAAAAAGTGGGAATAATCGAATGATGGAAGTTAACCAAAGCAGTTCTTCTTTGGAGAGGGTATGGAGAGATTGGTCCGAAAGGAAGCAGCGGTGCGCTGACAAGAAGATGTTTCCCGCCAAAATAAAAGATGACAGGAATGATGCTGGTGTCTTTTTTTTTTTTTGAATTTTTCACGTCTTTTTTCTGGTCGCATGGCATGCATGAGTACTTGGACGGGAAAATTTGGCTGTGCAGCTGCCGTTGGTCATGCATGGTAGGGGGCCGCCGAGGCGAGGCACTGACCAGGGGTTGGCAGGCACGGGTCGAGCAGTGGTGTGTTTAGTTATTCAAGTGTTTGACGAAAACGGAAGCGCACCAACCGTAAATGGACTCTGTTATTTAAGAACGAAAACAAAAAGGGACGGGACTCACTCGATTGACTGCGTGTTGGTGTGGTGGCCAAGCAATCAGGGTGTGGGCTTGTCAAAAGTTTGTCAGCATGGCTGGTGGATGGAGTAGCTAGCAGTAGCACTAGTGCCGCTGGTCGCGTGCTTGTTGCGCGGGAAAAGACACAAAGGGGAAGAAAAAACTGGCAGGGTAACGGAGGTTGGGAAAACGTAGCAGGACAATACCATGAGTGAGAGGAGTACAATACCTTTTTTTTTCACAGGACCTCTGTAACATTTTTGAGACAAACAGGACCTCTGTAACTAACAGGAGCTTAATGTTCACCTCCGTGCTTCTGATGGTGAGCCCTAGTCTGATCCAACGCATTATCGTCATCTTGTTGGGAGTCTTGTCTATCTCGCTGTCACTCGTCCAAATATTTTCTATCCTGTTCATATTCTGAGCCAGTTTGTTTCTGCTCCCACTTCGGTTCACTATAGTCACCTTCTTCGTGTTCTACAATATCTTCGTGGCACGATATCTCACTGTCTCTTCTTTCCCGTTACAGCTCCAGGCCTATTCGGATGCTACGTGGGCTAGTGATCCTTCAGATCGCCGTTCTCTTTCTGTGTACTGTGTTTTTCTAGGTGGTTTTCTCATTGCCTGAAAGACGAAGAAACAGACTGCAGTTTCCCGTTCGAGTGCAGAGGCTGACATGGTTACGCTGGTTACTCGAGGATTTTGGTGTTTCTGTTACTACGCCTACTACACTCTTGTCAAACAGTACATCAGTATTGCGCGGCATCCCGTGAAGCATAAGCTTACCAAGCATATTGGTGTTCATGTTTTTTTTGTGCGCGCTGGTGTGCAGGACCATGTTATTGCTCTTCAGTATGTGTCTTCTGAGTTACAGCTGGCGGACTTCTTCACGAAGGCCCAAACTAGAGCGCAACATGGATTTTACCTCTCCAAACTCAGTGTTGTGGATCCACCATGAGTTTGAGGAGGGGGGGGGGGTGTTAGAGTTATATTTATGATGCCCTTTGGCTTTTTGTATTTTGGCCTTTGGCCTCCCACCTGTACTTGTATATATGATGACTTTGCTTCCTAATAATACTAAGTTGCTATTCCTAACAAGTTGGAATCGGACGGAGACTCCTGAAATCAAAGGGAAACAGTGCCCTTAAAAAAGAAAGAAATGATGGGGAACATTGCATAAAAATAAAATAAAAATCCTACGAAACACTCAATATATAATCTATGGAGATGCTAGCAACGAGAGGGGAGTGTGTCTACATACCCTTGTAGACTGAAAGCGTTAACGATCTAATGATCGTGGTTGGCGTAGTCGTACTCGCGTCGCGATCGAATCCCATCCAAGCACCGCACGAGCAACACCTCCAAGATGTGCATGCTACTTGTAGACTGCGTTGGTATTTCCCCGAAGAGGAGAGGATGATGCAGTATAGTAGTGATAAGTATTTCCCTCAGTTAAGAACTAAGGTTATCAATCCAGTAGGAGAACCAAGCAAAATTCCGTTAAGCGCACCTGCACACATAAAAGCAAACACTTGCACCCAACGCAAATAAGAGGGTTGTCAATCCTCTTAGCGGTTATTTACAAGGATTAATTCTGATAGTGATAAATAGATAAACTAAAATACTAAATAAAATAAAAGTAAATAAATTGCAGCAAGGTATTTTTAGGTTTTTTTATATATGATAAAGTAGACCCGGGGGCCATAGTTTTCACTAGAGGCTTCTCTCTCGAACACATAGCATACGGTGGGTAAACAAATTACTGTTGGGCAATTGATAGAAAAGCAAATAATTATGACGGATTCATGGCAATGATCATGTATATAGGCATCACGTCCGAGACAAGTAGACCGACTCCTGCCTGCATCTACTACTATTACTTCACCCATCGACCGCTATCCAGCATGCATCTAGGGTATTAAGTGTGAAACAGAGTAACGCCTTAAGCAAGATGACATGATGTAGACAAAGTAAACTCAAGCAATATGATTAAACCCCATCTTTTTATCCTTAATGCAACAATGCAAATACGTGTCATGTCCCCTTCTGTCACTGGGATTGAGCACCGCAAGATTGAACCCATCACAAAGCACCTCTCCCATTGCAAGATAAATCAATCTAGTAGGCCAAACCAAATTGATAGATCGGAGAGAAATACAAATCTATAATAATCATGCATAAAAGAGTTCAGAGAAGACTCGAATATTTCTCATGAATAATCTGATCATAAACTCACAATTCATCGGATCCCAATAAACACACCGCAAAAGAAGATTACATCGGATATAACTCCAAGAACATCGAGGAGAACATGGTATTGAAGATCAAAGAGAGAGAAGAAGCCATCTAGCTACTAGCTATGGACCCGTAGGTTTGTGATAAACTACTCACACATCATTGGAAGGGCAGCAAGGTTGATGAAGAAGCCCTCCGTGATCAATTCCCCCTCTGGCAGAGTACCGGAAAAGGCCTCCAGATGGGATCGCGGAAGAACAGAGGCTTGCGGCGGCGGAAAGGTTTTCTCTTCTGTCTCTCTGGTATATTGGGAATATTTGAGAATTTATAGCGCTGAAATTATGTCAGGAGGGGCTACGAGGGGCCCACAAGCCTGGGGGGCGCGCCCTACCCCCCTAGGCACGCCCTCCAGGCTTGTCGCCTCCTCGTGGCTCTTCTGGTCTTCCCCCAAAGCTTCGTGGGTCTCTTCTGGTCCAGAAAAAATTAATCGAAAGTTTTTTTCTCGTTTGGGCACTTTTTGATAATTATTTTCTGAAAATGCAAAAACAAGCAGAAAACCGCAACTGGCACTGGGCACTGGGTTAATAGGTTAGTCCCAAAAAATGATATATAATGGCATATAATTGCATATAAAACATCCAAGATTGATACTATAATAGCATGGAACAATAAAAAATTATAGATATGTTGGAGACGTATCAAGCATCCCCAAGCTTAATTCCAGCTCGTCCTCGAGTAGGCAAATGATAAAAACAGATTTTTTGATGTGGAATGCTACCTATCATGTTTCATCATGTAATCTCTCTCTTACGGTATGCATAATAAGATCCGAATGATTCAAAGCAATAGTCTATAGTTTGATATAAAGACATCAATACTCAGGTATACTAATAAACAATCATGTCTTTTAAAATAAAAATGCTAAAGAACGTTATCCCTACAAAATCATATAATCCTGTCATGCTCCATCTTCTTAACACAAAACTAGTAGAAAGCCCGTGCGTTGCTACGGGCTATATTGCATATAAATCAATTAGACAAATAATTAAGATTGTTTTCAAGGTCGAAGCTCATTTCTTCCTCATATGTGCGGGCGTGTTCGGACATCATTGTAATCAAAACACATTGTAATTCAGAAAATGTCACGTGTGGCTTATGACGGTGTTGCGACGATTATCACCTACTAGTAATGATATGACGACATGGGTATAGTTAGAAAGGGCGGCGAATGATCGCATGCGGCGGTTGCACTCTTCGTTTCCACACAAAACTCAACAAATAAGTTTCCTGGACAAAATAAAAAGCTCAGGATGACAAGGGATCGTATCAGCCATGTCCTATGTATTGATTTATATATAGTTGTGTTGATAAGCATCGCAGTCAATTTTAAAGCACATATGCTAGTACATCACACAGCGAAGTGTTTGGCATTCCACTGAACTGAGACGGACATGAATCGGTAAGTATTCTTCACCTTACAGATTAAAGACAATAACACCTCTCTTAATTATGCCTCCAGTAGGCAATATTCTTTTATTTTATATTGGCTAGTAATAGCCTTGACGATTACTTCAGGGAGCACAGATTACAAATTTGAGTCGCTTCTGCATCTGTTGAGTTGGGCAATAATTTGCCAAACATCACTCCTGCTAACATAATCGTTCACAAAAATAAGTACACAACAATTATCCTTTTTTGAACAGAAAGCGGGAATTGTAAGAGAGCTTGATTGTAAGTACTCCCTCCGTCCCAAAAAGCTTGTCTTGCATTTATCTAGATACGGATGTATGTAGACACGTTTTAGTGTTGGATACATCCGTATCTAGACAAATCTAAGATAAGCTTTTTGGGACGGAGGTAATAGAAGGCAACATGCAATGCCTTTCTCAAAGCCTTGATTGCCTCAACTATTTGGTCTCACAAAAAAACTCTTGTAACAAGAATTGCAAAAACTTGCACATGAGCAGAGTATCAAGGTTACAGCAAACACTAAATGACAGACACTTTATGTAAAATTCTGGTGTATCCTGCATATATGCGCAAATACTTCACCACTCTCCTGTCTCCTAATTAAGAAATTACGGAGTAAAAGGGCTAGAAATGAAAAATAAATAGTAGTTTGAAAGAGAAAGGAAATGTCCTATCAAACAAAAATGACACACCTAGGACCAGGAGGCAAGATTGGTAACAGTGATTGCATGGACCGAATGAGATCCGAGAAGTACCATCTTAAAAAAGAGGTTAGCATAAATTAGGCAAAACTTTTGCATGTTCCATTCCTAGAACCTGAATGCACTCTCTGCCATGAGCCAAGCTTGACTTGACACATGTTCAACTATAATTTGGTACAACTGTGTGCCATCAACAAGTAACACTTTGCACCATACATGAGTGAATCGTCTCAATTTGTGTCATGTTGTGTCATTTACATGACAGGTAAATTAAAAAAATAAACATTTCTTGGTTGGGTACCACCTGCTTTCTATAAAGAGACCTGCAAGTAAATAACACTGTTACACAAACAAGTACTGAACTATAAGTGTTATGCATTCCTTTAGCTAGTAAGAAAAGGGCCTCGTACTGAGATGATTAGAAAGCTATTTATCAGTTTATGATAGGAATGAACATAGTAATGGAGCCTAGATGTCTTGTAATAGTTTCAAATCATTTACCTACAAACTGTATCGATCGTTAGAACTGGGTGCCTCTACAAAAAACATGTGAGCCATTAACATTTTCCTGTTGTCTTCCTTTGTAAGATCAATTAAAGTTTCAAACCGGCAGGTTCAGTCATAAATCTAAGCTAAATTCTCCTAAGAAGGGACTGTAAAATCATCTTGGTGGACGAGCTATCAACGGCTCTAGTTAAGCATGCAACAACGTTATCCATGTATTCTACTTCATCAGAGATAAACATGAAGATATTTGACTGACCTTGATTGCCAGCAGGAGAAAAAGGAAAAACATATAGCCTTGTCAATGGCCAGTCATCATCTAGGAGTGGAGATTGTATGATTTGATTTCTTCATCCTATTTATTTATTTTTCTTTAATTATGAAGAAAGCAACATTCGTATGCATGAGAAAAAACCGCATGTTAACTCATGATATTTTTTCTATAAAACCGAGACTTTGAGCGTACGAATCCTATTCATACAAATTTGAGAACTCTAGGATGTGACACTAAAAAGGTTGCGGCTAAAATATAGAGAACCACAACAGTTTGGCAGTCCAACCTGGTCAAAGCATATATCGATGATTCAGAATTAAGATGTTCAACACGTAAATAATTTTTATTAACAGGTCTAAGCTACATTAATCAGATGAAATGGAACTGATAACAGGTCATAATAATACACGACAAACTAAACAAAGTCTCGGTTACGTTCGTATCGCAACACACTAACACTTAACTGAACTCAAAACTATTCTGTAGTGACACCCTATACGTATGCATTCATATAGAACACGGTTCCTTAATTTGGTTAGAAAAAGTAGGACTGTAGTGACTGCAGAAAGATTCCATGCATGAAGAAATGACCAATAGTTAAATCACGTTATAAGCCTGACTGTCCTGAAGATATTACAAATTCTATGAACCTTCTCATCGAGCTCTTGACATTCAGTGCTGGCTAGCTTAAGTTGCATGCATAGAAATGATTGTTCCGCTAGAACATGGTTTCCTTCAACTCCGGCAGGAATTCAATGAAATAGACTGTAAATTCACATGAATTAGCACAAGTTGTGTATTAGCAGATAAAAAATACACCAAGAGGAGTCAAGTCTCTCAACATGTCAGTGGAGTAGTAATTAATAAATGAGGCAGGAGTCACCGTCGTGATGACGAAGTGAAGCCTCAAGCATGGCAGCCGTAAATCTGGTTCTGGCCCTACTGGGTA
This sequence comes from Elymus sibiricus, assembly GCA_039707655.1. Classification (NCBI taxonomy): domain Eukaryota; kingdom Viridiplantae; phylum Streptophyta; class Magnoliopsida; order Poales; family Poaceae; genus Elymus; species Elymus sibiricus. The sequence continues at coordinate 402,881,882 of CM077666.1, forward strand.
CTTGCTCCTTGCTTGCCACCTTAAACAAACTACAAACAAATACAGCCATGGCTAAATATTCTTTCTAAACTCTGCAATGACATAGTCATGCTATAAGAACAAACGCAAGATTAATGGGGTGTTTGGTTTCGACATCTGCTAGCCTCACCACATCGTTGGCACGCCAAATAATGCTTTGGCATCCCGCTTCTTGCCGACGTATAGGCATGAAAGCGAACTGCACCCGCCGATGTACGTAGCCTGGGCAAGCCAAATAACTGGCTCCCATTCAAACAGATACACAACATGCCGTCAACACCATTTTTTTGCTTGGCCAGGTGTTGGCTCATATTCCAAACATTAGATGACCAGCACCAAACGATTATCATCCAAGTCAAGATGAAAGTCATCACCCCTCAGCGTTCCAAAATTTTGCAGTACAAATTGTGATACATCATCAGGTTCCCCTGCGAACAGAACAAGATCAAGATGAATACAATACAGCACACACCTGCAAAATTCAGAACCAACAAATCTAATTTCAAACAGAAAAGAATAAGGGCTAGCTTATGCTAAGCTGACATCTCGGATGACCACCACTGAATCAGCAGCATTCCAATTCAAAATGTGCCCTAGGTGTTCTGGAAACATTATCAGGTGCTCCCTGCATACAGAACAAGATCAGTAAATGTCTGTAAAATCAGGAACCCACAAATCTGGTTTAAAAAAAGAATTGAGGGCTAGCTTGTGTTAACCTGATGAGCCACGACAACTCTGCAACTATGAAGAACCAGCTCTACTTTACTTGCGAAGACAGATTAATGAACAACATAGCATGGCGTTCAAATATTTGTAATCTTCAAAGTATTACCTCGGGCCTGCGCTCGGAAGGTGAGCTGCACAGCTCGGAAGCGCTACAGTACCAGCGCGATGAGATCCGGACCGACGCGTGTCCACATGATCCAGCCCTCAGCCTCGCCATCGTGGAGGAGCCTTCCTGCCTCCATGAGCAGTTCATGCTCTGGGAGAGAGAGATTGTTGTGGGATGTGGGCGCACACAGTGATGTTAAGCCTTCCGCAGCCCGCCAGCCAACGAGGCCGCCCACTCGCCGCCGGCCAACCGGAGCGGCTAGGGTTAGCCACGCTAGCTCGTACGGGGGCAATCGAGACGGAAGGATGGCGGCGCTACTTGGAGAAAGGGGTTGCGCCGGAGTCCAGAGGCGAGGGTTTGGCCGACGGCTTGGGAGGGAGCGACGACATCGAGTTCGCGGCGGTGGCTAGCAGAGAGAGGCGAGGGATGGGGATGTCATCGCTGTTCGTTGTGTTCTCCTGTGCTGAGAGATCGGTCCACGGATGGAAAAAATCGAAGGAGGAGCCATGCACAAAAAAGCGGGCGGACGTGCAGTTCCTCGCGCTGGGGTGCGTCCCTTCGATCGATGGGGAGGGGGTACGAAAGGAAACTCTTCAAATGTGATGCGTTAGGAAAGGCAAAGGAAACTCTTCGAATGCGATGCGTACGTTAGGAAAGAAAAGATTTGGAATTGATTGCCATGAAACTGGATTTATTTGATTGGTAACGTGCTATTGGTTTCTGCTTGTTTGTAACATGTCTTCTTAGGAAAGTTTGAAAAGGTTAGGAAAGTTTTTATTAAGAGGGTGAAAAAACCAACATGAGAAGATGGTGGTGGGAGGTGAGGCAAAAAAAAACCAGACGAAAATAAACCGGTGAGGAGAAGCTACCAAGTGAGACTTTAGGAGTAGAGATTCGTCTGAATTTTTTTTCGTGCGAGGGAGGCTAGGGCGTCGTCTAATTTTTTGTTCGTGCGAAGGGGAATCGCTACGTCATTGTTGTCCGTTTTTTTTGTTACCGCAGATTGGATCGGGGGAGGTGGGAGGAGGACGAAAAAAAACCAGACAAAGGTTGGAGGTGGGACGAAAAAACCCCGGAACGGAGACTGCCAACTGCACAATTAGGAGTAGAGATATTTATCATGCACTACCCCGATGACAAGCCGAGCAATTGGTTCATACTTTTTAACGCGCTTCAGCTTTTTTAACCCACACGCAATACATGAGCGCAAGCCATGGATATAGCACTATAGGTGGAACAGAGTATGGTGATACAGATAAATAAGGAGAAGTCAAAAATAAGAAGATAGTCTCACATCGACGAGCCTAATCAACGGGCTATGGAGATGCCCATCAATTGATGTCAATGCGAGGAGTAGGGATTGTCATGCAACGGATGCACTAAGAGCTATAAATGTATGAAAGCTCCACATGAAAACTAAGTGGGTGTGCATCCAACTTGCTTACTCATGAAGACCTCGGGCATTTGAGGAAGCCCATCATCGGAATAAACAAGCCAAGTTCTATAATGAAAAATTCACACTAATATATGAAAGTGACAAAATAGGAGACTCTATATGAAAAACATGGTGCTACTCTGAAGCACAAGTGTGGAAAAAGGATAGTAACATTGCCCCTTCTCTCTTTTTCTCTCATTTTTTTGGGGCTCTTTTCGGCCTCTTTTTTTTAGAACGGTCTCATGGACCTCATCTCCACTTTTCCGAGGACTCATTAGTCTCCACCATTCTTTCCTCACTGGGACAATTCTCTAATAATGATAATCATCACACTTTTATTTACTTACAACTCAATATTACAACTCGATACTAGAACAAAAATACGACTCTATATGAATGCCTCTGGCAGTGTACCAGGATGTGCAATGATGCTAGCGTAACATGTATAAAAATAATGAACAGTTGCTGAGTCACAAATACTATGTCAGCTATATGATCATGCAAAGCAATATGACAATGACGATGTGTGTCATAAAAACGGAACGGTGGAAATTACATGGCAATATATCTCGGAATGACTATGGAAATGCCATGATAGGTAGGTATGGTGGCTGTTTTGAGGAAGATATAAGGAGGCTTATGTGTGATAGAGCGTATCATATCACGGGGTTTGGATGCACCGGCGAAGTTTGCACCAACTCTCGATGTGAGAAAGGGCAATGCACGGTACCGAAGAGGCTAGCAAATTGCGGAAAGGTGAGAGTGCATATAATCCATGGACTCATATTAGTCATAAAGAACTCACATACTTATTGCGAAAGTTTATTAGCCCTCGAAGCAAAGTACTACTACGCATGCACCTAGGGGGATAGATTGGTAGGACAAGTCCATCGCTCATCCCCGACCGCCACTCATAAGGTAGACAATCAATAATAAATCATGCTCCAACTTCTTAGCATAACGACAGATCATACATGCATGCTTCGGGAATCAGAAACCTTAACACCAATATTCTTACTAAACCACAATTATCTACTAGCACCTCCCACATATTACCATCTTAATATCGTAAAACTATTGCAAGGAATCAAACTTATCATATTCAGTGATCTACATGAAAGTTTTTATTATATCCCTCTTGAATACCTATCATATCAGGACCAAATTCATAACCCGTGCATATTACCATTGCTATTCATTAGACTCTCAAAAAGATATAAGTGAAGCATGAGAGTGCAACTATTTCTTTAAAATATAACCACCGCCGTGCTCTAAAAGATATAAGTGAAGCACTAGCACTACTAGGGAAAAGCTTATAGGTAGCCGCTTACTAGTAGCGCGCTATATTAACCCGCGCTACTGCTACTTACTAGTAGCGCGCTATATTGACCCGCGCTACAAGTAAATATTACTCGTAGCGCGTGGCTCAAAAAAACACGCTACTAGTAAATATCCCCAATCGTGTCCCGCGGACAGGTCATAGTAGTAGCGAGGGTTTGCTAGGCCGCGCTAGCAATAGAAACGTAGTCGTAGCGTGGGTCACGAAAAGCGCTACAACTAACCCAGCCCACCCAGCCCAGAGAGACAACCAACCTAGCCTAGCGAACAGCCTCCATCGCTCTCTCAATTTCTCCTTTGCCTCCCGCGAACCCTCGCCACCGCCACCAACGCCGGGAGATTCCGGCTACTTCCGGCGGCCCTCGCCGGAGCGCAGCACACCCACGAGCTCTCCTCACGACGGTGCTTCCTTCCCTCCGGCCAGATCCGCTCCTTGCGGCCGCAATGGCTCGCGTGCGACCCCTCCCCGCGGCTTGGGTTTCGGCTGCCTCCAACTCCAATGCGGTGCGATCTCTAGTTCCCTCGATTCATGCCCTCTCCTCTCCCCTTCTTCCTTCTCTCCCAACCCCCCTCACTTATTTCTTCGATTCGGTGCAGCAGTCACCCTCCTCCATGGACGAGGACGACCATCACGGCACGCACGTGGTCGAGCTCGCCGTCGCCTGCTCCGGTGCGGTGCTAGCTGGACCAAGGACCTCCGCCTCAACAGATCCTAGCTTGGGTAAGCACCTCCATCCCCATGGCCGTTTTACTTTCTTCCTCTGTCCCTCTTCTCTGCTCTTCCATGAATCCTCTGGTTGCAGTTAGCAGCACAACCATAGCCACACAAAGGCGTGAGCATTGTTGTAGGCACCTCACCTAGCTCGCTTCAGATTCTGCAGATGTGCTCGCCTCAACTAATAATCAATATTTCTTTTTGCAAATAAGTTCTATTTAACAAAAAACAGTAGTTCAAACTCCTTAAAAATAGCAATTCAGTGTATTTTCTTGATCACGTGTTGTAGCTTAACTTATGTTGTGTTGTTACTGAACTGTAGATAAACTTGTTTAGCTGTAGCCGTACTGATGTTGTACTATTACTGAACCTGTATTTTGGCTCAATTTGAACTGCTGCATATGAAACACATATGCACGATTTGAACCGGTGGCGCTTCCGTCGCACCGGCCCCTTCCCCCGTCGCCGAGCCACCGATCCTCTCCCCCACGAGCCCGAGCGTGGATCCCCTGCAGCGGCCAAATCCCGGTCCAAATTTGAACCTGTATTTTTAACTGAATATCTTTTTGTAACTGAAATATCTGTGTACTTACAGTGCCATTTTCTAAAAATTCCAGTCCAAATTGTAGTGTAATTTTCATTTTGTAATTTATCCTATGTAAACTATAGTGTAATGTCAGTGTACTTACATATTTTAGAAAACTACTGCGAGAGTGAGAGGGACCATGTGCTGGTTCTTGCTATTCCCGCTGGCAATGGCCTGCAGGTGGAAGGAGGGGGAGGAGAGAGGAGCCGCAGCAAACCACCACGCTCTGCTCTCTTCCTGACGCTACTGCAGGTTCAGATGCTGCTGCTGCTGTCGATTCTGCTCCTGCCACCACGGTGGCCGCTCCTCCCGGCGGAGTCGCTTGCAATTGCAATGCCGCTCAGGCATGGTGGGAGAAGACCTTCTCGTTCCAGCGCAGCAATGGCACACAGCCCCTCGCCTTCCGCTTCGTCTTCGTCGCCGGCAAACTGCAGCTTCAGGAAGACCTCGGCCCTGAATTCGGCGTCCACGTACGGCCAAACCCAGGTACCTACAAACTCCCCTCTGTTCTATTTTAGACCAACTCTGTTTTTCTGCTAGTCAAATAGACTGTAATACTAGTACCATTGTGTAGCTAGATATATCATTGTTGGTTCTGATGCTTATTGATTGACACACCAAGTGTTGTTACTGCTGATGATTACTAGTACTACAACAATAATACATCTGCAACCAAGAGTTCAATTGAAATGACCTGACAGTAAAGGGTACAATGTTGTTAATACATCTGTTGTTGCTGATGCCTTCTTGCTTGCTTGCGAATGACCTGGGAATTACTTCTACTTGGTGCACAGCCTTTGCTTGTTGCAATTTGCCTCAAAAGCTTGGATTCATAATCTATAATAAGATTTGGTACTGCCTTGGAATTCCTTATCTCCTTTCACTTGTGGTCATGCCTAGCACTGTATCATTCTTAAGTTGGGTTTTCCCCAATTTCTAGGATTGGTCTGTTTGGTACTGATTATAATTAATATATACTATGCTGCTGCTATATGCTTTTGTTTCTGCTATTGTTACTTAGTGCTCTATAGGTTACTGTTATACTGTACTAATGCTCCAGGTTCTTTGTGAGTTCCTAGTAGTGGTCTTGGTTCATTGTTTAATTCCAGGATTTGTGAGTTCCTAGTAGGGAACACATGCACGGACATGAAGCTGCGGCGACGACGACGACGATATCGACATGGGGCTGCTGCGGCGACGATGATGACGACATCGACATCGACACGGGGCGTAGCGGCGATGACGACGACGACATCGTCACGGTGCTGCGGCGGCGACGACGACGATATCGACATGGGGCTACGGCGGCGACGATGATAACGACATCGACATCGACACGGGGCGCGGCGGCGACAACGACGACGACATCGTCACGGTGTTGCGGCGGCGACGACGACGACGACATCGTCACGGTGCTGCGGCGGCGGCGACGACCACGACATCAACACCATCAACACGGGCTTGTGGAGGCGAAATCGTCACGGTGCTGCGGCGGCGGCGACGACCACGACATCAACACCATCAACACGGGCTTGTGGAGGCGCCGACGCCGACGACCTATACGCGTGGCGTATATTGTATATATATGTATTAATTATCTATATCAGATATGTATGATTGACTGTATGCATAACATGTACGTATTATGAAATGCATGTATGTGAGTACTATGAAATGTATGTCTAAACTGGAATAGGTAGATTTTTTAAAAAAAATCCTAATTAGTTACTAGTAGCATGGGTGTATCATAGATGTGCTACTACTATTCTGTTAGTAGTAGTGCGGGTGTTAAATAGTAGTAGCACGGGGCACCAGCGCTACTAGTATGTCTGTTTATTAGTAGCATGGGCTAAAACAAGCGCTACTGCTAAAAAATAGCTGTAGCGTCGTAGCAGTAGCGCGTCTGCCAGCGCTACTGGTAGCAAAAAAACCAGCGCTACTGGTAAGCATTTTCCTAGTAGTGTAGAGCAACTGCCTAGCTCAAAAGATATAAGTGAAGCACATAGAGTATTCTAACAAATCACGAATAATGTGTGTCCCTCTCAAAAAGGTGTGTTCAGCAAAGATAATTGTGACAAACTAAAAGGCAAGCAAAAGCAAACAAACTATATCACAAGACGCTCCAAGTAAAACACATATCATGTGATGAATAAAAATATAGCTCCAAGTGAGTTACCGATAGATTGTAGACGAAAGAGGAGAAGCCTTCCGCGGCATCCCCAAGCTTAGATGCTTGAGTCTTCCTTGAATATTACCTTGGGGTGCCTTGGGCATCCCCAAGCTTAGGCTCTTGCCGCTCCTTATTCCTTTATCCATCGTAGTCTCACCCAAAACTTGAAAACTTCAGCACACAAAACTCAACAGAAACCTCGTGAGATCCGTTAGTATAACAAACAAATCTTTAACTTTAGGTACTGTTGTAAATTGATTCATATTTAATATTGGCATAATGCTACTGTACTCCAACTTCTCCATGACTCATACCCCCCGATACGATCCATAGATTCATCAAAATAAGCAAACTATGCAACAAAAACAGAATCTGTCTAAAACAGAATAGTCTGGAAAGATCTATTTAAATTCCATACTTCTGTAACTCCAAAAATTCTGAAACATTATGAAAACGTAAACAATTCATATACCAATACTGTGTAAACATTTCAGATTTTTCTGACGCTCCAGTACAGAATTAAAATTCCAGCACTGGACGCAAAACTTTCTGTTTCCCAAACATCATCAATTATACTATCATCAACATCATCCCAAAGGAACTACTTGGCACAAACACTAATTAAAAGATAAAAACACAATCATAACAGAGGCTATAATTGTGTAAACACACAAAAACAGAAGCTAAAACAAAAAATTATTTTATTTATTGGGTTGCCTCCCAACAAGCTCTTTCTTTATAGCCATTAAGATAGGCTTGAGATTACAATGATGCTCACGTCAAAGACAAGAATTGAAGCACAAAGAGAGCATCATAAAACATGTGACAAACACATTTAAGTCTAACATACTTCCTATGCATAGGCATTTTATAGGAAAACAAATTATCAAGACAAGCAATATCTAGCATATGCAAATAGGAAGAATGAAGCATTTATAAATTCAACACAAAGAGAGGCAATTTAGTGACATGAAGATATCTATAACCATGTTTTCCTCTCTCATAATAATTACATGTAGGATCATAATCAAATTCAACAATATAGCTATCATATAAAATAGTATCTTCATGATCCACATGCATAAAAGTTTTATAATCTTCCAAGATAGTGGGATTAACATCAACTAAAGTCATGACCTCTCCAAACCCACTTTTATCAAAAATTTCATGGAATTGAACACCCTCCGAATATGTGGGATTCTTTTTACCTAAAGTTGACACTCTTCCAAACCCACTTTCAATAGTATTATTATCAATATCATATTCATCATGAGGCTTAAATAAATTTTCAAGATCATAAGAAGCATCACCCCAATCATGATCGTTACAATAAGTAGTGGACATAACAAAATCATCATCCCCAAGCTTGTAGTTTTGCATATCATTAACACAATTGACATTAATAGAATTTATAATAACATCAATGCAATCATGCTTTTCATTCAAGGAGCTATCATGAATCACTTTATAAATTTCTTCTTTTAACACTTCATAACAATTCTCAGATTCATGATTTTCAAGCAAAACTTCATAAAGATAATGTAGTTCACTTAACTCACTAGCAATTGGTTCATCATAATTGGATTTTTTGAAAAGATTAGCAAGTGGATGAGGATCCATATCAATAGTTTTTTAGCAAGCAAAGATGCAAGCAAATAGAAAGCACATGGCAAAACAAGCAAATGAAAATATTTTTGCGTTTTTGTAAAATTGTTTTAGATGTGGGGGAGATGAAAATGAGAGGGGAATGCAAATAAAGTAAATGCAAGTGGATGATAGTTTATGCAAAGGTACTTGATAGGTTTTGGTGATGTCTCCCTGGCAACGGCGCCAGAAATTCTTTCTGCTACTTGTAAACTGCGTTGGTATTTCCCCGAAGAGGAGAGGATGATGCAGTATAGTAGAGATAAGTATTTCCCTCAGTTAAGAATCAAGGTTATCAATCCAGTAGGAGAACCAAGCAAAGTTTCGTTAAGCGCATCTGCACAAACAAAAGCAAACACTTGCACCCAACACAAATAAGAGGGTTGTCAATCCTCTTAGCGGTTATTTGCAAGGATTAATTATGATAGTGATAAATAGATAAACTAAAATACTAAATAAAATAAAAGTAAATAAATTGCACCAAGGTTTTTTAGGTTTTTTTATATATGATAAAGTAGACCCGGGGGCCATAGTTTTCACTAGAGGCTTCTCTCTCGAACACATAGCATACGATGGGTAAACAAATTACTGTTGGGCAATTGATAGAAAAGCAAATAATTATGACGGATTCATGGCAATGATCATGTATATAGGCATCACGTCCGAGACAAGTAGACCGACTCCTGCCTGCATCTACTACTATTACTCCACCCATCGACCGCTATCCAGCATGCATCTAGGGTATTAAGTGTAAAACAGAGTAACGCCTTAAGCAAGATGACATGATGTAGACAAAGTAAACTCAAGCAATATGATTAAACCCCATCTTTTTATCCTTAATGGCAACAATACAAATATGTGTCATGTCCCCTTCTCTCACTGGGATTGAGCACCGCAAGATTGAACCCATCACAAAGCACCTCTCCCATTACAAGATAAATCAATCTAGTAGGCCAAACCAAATCGATAGATCGGAGAGAAATACAAAGCTATAATAATCATGCATAAAAGAGTTCAGAGAAGACTCAAATATTTATCATGAATAATCTGATCATAAACTCACAATTCATCGGATCCCAACAAACACACCGCAAAAGAAGATTACATCGGATAGAACTCCAAGAACATCGAGGAGAACATGGTATTGAAGATCAAAGAGAGAGAAGAAGCCATATAGCTACTAGCTATGGACCCGTAGGTCTATGGTAAACTACTCACACATCATCGAAAGGGCAGAAAGGTTGATGAAGAAGCCCTCCGTGATCAATTCCCCCTCCGGCAGAGTACCGGAAAAGGCCTCCAGATGGGATCACGGAAGAACAGAGGCTTGCGGTGGCGGAAAGGTTTTTTCTTCTGTCTCTCTGGTATGTTGGGAATATTTGGTAATTTATAGCGCTGGAATTAGGTCAGGAGGGGCTACGAGGGGCCCACAAGCCTCCTCGTGGCTCTTCTGGTCTTCTCCCGAAGCTTCGTGGGTCTCTTCTGATCCAGAAAAAATTAATCCAAAGTTTCTTTCTCGTTTGGACACTTTTTGATAATGATTTTCCAAAAAGGCAAAAACAAGCAGAAAACAGCAACTGGCACTGGGCACTGGGTTAATAGGTTAGTCCCAAAAAATGATATATAATGGCATATAATTGCATATAAAACATCCAAGATTGATACTATAATAGCATGGAACAATAAAAAATTATAGATACATTGGAGACATATCAGTGCACACGTATGGCTCGATGACGTCTCCTGCTCCTTGATCCAGCAAGCGGGGGTGGAGAGGTAGATGGGATCTAGGCCAGCACGATGGCGTGGTGGTGGTGGCAGCGGAATTCCGGCAGGGCTTCGCCAAGCGCGTACCGGAGAGGAGATGGTGAGAGATGGGAGAGACGGCGGCCAGCAAAGGGGTGAGCCCCCTCCCCTTGCGCCTCCCCTCCTTATATAGGGGTGAGGGAGGGGGCTGGTATAACGCCTCGGACACACCCGCCTGTGGTCGTTACTCCTGGCGGGATCTAGACTGGCCCCACAGATCAATACTAGTCTTTCCTGCGCACTTTGTCCTCACTCGTGCGCACCCAGGACTAACTTCCCAGTCGGTCACCCATCCTGAAATTACTTCAAGCTGAGCACGCTTAACTTTGGAGTTCTTTCTGAATGGGCTCCCGAAAAAGAAGGAATTCCTTATTGATATGAGTAATCTATCATCCCTAATAAGCCAGGCTATCACATACACCCCCACGCAGAGGAACCGACGTCCTCGTCGGGCCACAGGAACGTTCCCTCTTGGCACATACGTCTGTGCGTCCAGTCCGGCACATGTGCCATGCCGTGTGCCATGACGGGTCACAAATGTCATGCACAACATGACCGCGCACCTGGCCCGCAAACATTTGTGTAACCGCGAGGGTCGGCTCTGATACCAACTTATAACGCCCCGGACACACCCGCTGGTGGTCGTTACTCCTGGCGGGATCTAGACTGGCCCCACAGATCAATACTAGTCTTTCCTGCGCACTTTGTCCTCACTCATGCGCACCCAGGACTAACTTCTTGGTCGGTCACCCATCCTGAAATTACTCCAAGCTGAGCATGCATAACTTTGGAGTTCTTTTCGAATGGGCTCGCGGAAAAGAAGGAATTCCTTATTGATATGAGTAGTCTATCATCCCTAATAAGCCAGGCTATCACAGCTGGCCAGCCCTTGCCCCTCCTCCAAGGGAGGAGGCGGCGGCCAGGGGGGGGAGCCCTCTAAGACAGGCGGAGGCGTTGCCCCTCCCCTAGGGTTTGACCAACTCGAGACGCATGGGCCTTGGGGGGCTAGTGCGCCTTGCCCATGTAGGCCAAGGCGCCCCCCTATAGCCCATGTGGGCCTCCGGGGCAGGTGGACCCCCGAAACCCTTCGTTGCCTCCGGTACATTGCCGGCATATCCCCGAATTTTTTCGGTACTCCCAATATCACTTCCCATATATAAATCTTTACCTCCGGACCATTCCGGAGCTCCTCATGATGTCCTGGATCTCATCCGAGACTCCAAACAATATTCGGTCTCACCAACATGAATATCCCAATACTACCCTAGCGTTACCGAACGTTAAGTGTGTGACCCTACGGGTTCGAGAACATGCACACATGACCGAGACACCTCTCCGATCAATAATCAGTAGCGGGACCTGGATGCCCATACCGACTCCCACATATTCAACGAAGATCTTTATCGGTTTGAACCACGATGTCAAGGATTCAGTTAATCCCTTATACAATTACCTTTGTCCGGCGATATGTTACTTGCCTGAGATTGGATCGTCGGTATCGCCATACCTGATACAATCTCGTTACCGGCAAGTCTCTTTACTCGTTCCGTAATACAATATCCCCGCGACTAAACTCATTAGTCACATGCTTGCAAGCTATTCATGATGTTGTATTACCAAGAGGGCCCAGAGATATCTCTCCGTCATACGGAGTGAGAAATCCCAGCCTCGATCCATGCAACCCAACAAACACTTTTTGAGATACCTGTAGATCACATTTATGATCACACAATTACGAAGTAACATTTGATTACCCACAAAGTATTCTTCCGGTATTAGGGAGTGGCACGATCTCATGGTCTAAGGAATAGATACTTGACATGAAGAAAGCTGTAGCAATTAAACTAAGTGATACGATCAGATGCTAAGCTTACGATTGGGTTTGTCCATCACATCATTCTCCTAATGATTTGATCCCATTATTAAATGACAACTCATGTCTATGGTTAGGAATCCTTAACCATCTTTATCAACGAGCTAGTCTAGTAGAAGCTCACTAGGGACACGGTGTCTGTTTATGTATCCACACATGTATTTAAGTTTCCGGTCAATACAATTCTAGCATGGATAATAAAAATTTATCAAGAACAAGAAAATATGATAATAACAACTTTATTATTGCCTCTAGGGCATATTTCCAACAAGAAAATGATCGAGTAAGCAGCAGAGAGGAAACCCGAAACAAAACCCGACTGTTTGAGCAGCGCGCCAGAGATGGAGCTGATCGAGAGCAGGTTGACGGGGATGGAGATCTCCATGTGCGAGTCCAATACGACGCCGAGGATGAAGATGAAGAGCATCATAGAGGAGCAATTAGCTAGCCTGAGGCGCATGAAAGAGTTCCAAGAGAGGATCCGGAGCAGGCGAGAGTGACTTCTTCGACCCACGGCCACCTCCTCGGTACGAGTCTGAGGAGAAAAAGGAGAAGGACCTAGTCCTATAGAGGAGCATGAGATGGAGCTTAGCGACAGCGATCTTGCCGGGTGTCATGGTCACTAGTCTGACAGTAAGTACTGGGGGTACGAATGTGGAGCAGAGCCTAGCTACAGCACAAGTGTGACACTCAGACTTAGCGAGTTCAGGCCCCTCTCGGAGGAGGTAAAAGCCCTACGTCTCGTGCCCTGAGGCCTGTTTCTCTGGGGGTATCTGATTAAAATGAGTGCTTAACCCTGTGACGGGAGGGAGAGTGCGTCTTATATAGGAGTTCGCTGCAGCCTCTCCGCCACCACGTCGCTGGGCCTTTATGACAATAATTGTAGCGGTTAAGGGCATTTAACACTGGTTAACACAACTATGACTATGGCAGTTACTGGTAACGGTAGCCATAACTATGATTAAAGTCTAGTTGAAGACTACCCGACCGTTGCAGCTCCACGCCGTCCACACGTCTCCTCTGTCCGAGTGATGATGACTGGCCGATTGGAGAGTAGACGTCCGTCCGAGTGCTGTCCGTGCAGGGTCCGAGTGAGTCCTTCGCGGTGTGCATCCGGTTGCACTTGTGACCCAGGGGTCTCTGAATAATAGCATGGGTCTTAGGTGGGCACTAGATGTCAGGTCCTTGTCCCTACCAGTGGTAGGTGACCCCATCATTAGCCCCCGAATCGGTTGAGGCTTAACAGGACGGGTGGGTTGAGCTTTCGGAGTGGTCCAAGTGCTTCAGGGGCACTCGGCCTCCGCTCTTCCCACAGTTATCCTCGGGAGAAGCCGCAACAGATTCTGGACTAGAGAACTTCTGAGTGATCGGATGGTGCCGATTGCTAGGCAAAACTTGGTGGCATCCGCGTGTCTCTCAGGAGAGATGGACTTGAGGCCGAGTGAAGGCATGCCATGAAACTCGAGTGACGATGCCGGTGCGTGGACTGAATCTCCGGGGAGATGCCACCCTGTATCCCTGGGGAACACCAGCGCGGGCCAACTCCGAGTCCAAATTTACGAGTCCTGCGCCTTGGAACCTAGTGAAAGGGCCAAGTTAACCCGCGGAGGGGTGTCGAGCTCGTCCTTTCGCAATCCTGGAGGTGACTCTAGTTGGGTGTTTAACGTGTCCGAGTGCACGGAGGCCTGTGGAAGGCGGTCGGTCGGGCCGATGGGTGTTTCTTAGGAAATGAGGCGGGTGTGATCTGTCAGGCCAATTCGCTGCGGGATTTCCGGGATTCGAAATAACGCGTGCGCGCGCAGAAGCGGTTACGTCGCGGTTAGTGGGGAAAGTGGGGCGTGGTGCCTCGATTTTTGCCCTGACAACCGCTACATGTCCCGACATGTCTGCACACGCTCCCGCCGCGAGCTCCGTCCGATCCAGAGATCTGCGGCCGAGATTCCGCCTGACGAATTTTTACCCGCGGTATAAAGCCAGCGTGGGCTAGGGTAAATTCCAGATCCCCTTTTCCTCCCCTGTCCTCCACTCTCCCCTTCCTCTCGCTCCTCCGTCTCGAGCTCTCGATTGCCCGAAACCATATTGAAGGACACGACGGCTAGGTTGGAGAGGGCGAAGAAGGCGGGGAAGGGCGCATCCTCGAGTGGCGGCGTGGCGGCGGGCCGCGTCCAGGGGGACTAGGTCCCCTCGCGGGTGACAGAGGACCGGCTGAAGGAGCTAGAGGACGAGGGACTGATCCCCGTGGGCGGCTGGAGGCTGCCCGAGGTGGACGAAGTCGAGCCCGCTCCGAACGCCGACGAGCGAGTCCTCCTCGTCACCCACGTCGAGCAAGGTTTTTCGATGCCTCCACACCCTTTCTTTCGCGCGTTCTTAGATTTCTTCGGGGCGCAGCTCCACCACCTTCCGCCGAATGCGGTGGTCTACTTGGCAGCTTTCGTCTCACTGTGCGAGAACTTCATCGGCTGCTACCCCCATTGGGGGTTGTTCAAACATATTTTCACCTGTCGGTCGATGACGGTGAAGAAAGACTCACCCAGGGGCACCAAGACTAGTGTGACGCAGCAGTGCAGGGGATTAGGGATCTAGCTCAGGGGGCACTCGGCCTTCCCCAAGATGAGCTTCCCCGACTCCATCAAGGGCTGGCAGGACAGCTGGTTCTATTGCAAGGACGTCCCGAGTGAGGGGAGCCCAATTGGGTTGCCTCCATACTCGGTGGCGAGGGTCGCTGCTCCTCCATCTCTCACAGTCGCCAAGGAGGAGAAGGTGGATGTGGGAATCTTGGTGGATGCTTTGGTGGGACTGGTGCGGGCCGGAGTCGATGGGATGGACCTGCTGGAGGCGTTCCTTAGTCGGCGGATCCAGCCGCTGCAGGATAGGGATCACCCCATGTGGCTATACCAGGGGCCGAGTGATCCCACCCGAGTGCACCCCGACGTCTTGTCGGCAAGGGTCCTCGAGGGCAAGATCAAGGCAATCACTTTAGCGCGAGACAATCCGCGCGGAGCCAGGAGGGTGCCCTCGTACGACTTGGACAATCAGCCTATCGACGTAAGTTCACACTCCATCTGAGTGCCCCATATGACAGTTCTTCCGCGCCTGTTTATGTTTTGACGAGTGACTTCTTTTCGCAGAGTTTCCAGAAGATGCTTTCGCAGGTGCTGGCCGTCGACCGTGACCCAGAGGACGTGACGAGCGACACGGAGCGCCAGCACCCGGATGACAGCAACGAGGAGGAAGAGGGCAACGACGAGGAAGAGGAGGAAAGCGATGAAGACGCAAGCGACACTGAGGAGGGCGAGGAGGCCGAGTCTTCCTTGTCTAAGACTGTTCCCCGGGAGTGCCGCACCAAGGAAAAGAATGACCCGGGTATCAAGTCAAGGAACACATGGGCGCCGAGTGATTCAAGGCCGACTACTTCGGCTTCTTCGCGCTGAGCGAAGCGCCTGAGGGCGGAGGATGTTGACTTGGCAGAGAAACAGCCTAAACAGCCGAAACAAGTCTCCGCCAAGGCCCGGAAGGCGGCGGTGCCAAAGATCAAAGTGGCAGTGCCACTGGCTTCAACGTAAGTACTCGAGACCAGCTCTCTTCCCCACATAACTTTCATTCGTCTGAGTTACCGAGTGATCTCCTATCTTAGAGCAATGAGACGTCAACGACTTCACCGGACCCGGATGCTCCAAAGCGAGGCCAGACTGAGGGTGATGCTGCCAACGCTGCTACTTCCAAGGGTAAGGTTTTATTGACTGCCGTTCGTCTTGAATCTTGTCTGAGTGGTTTGTGGCCTGATGTTATCTCCCGAATGTCCATGCAGCCCCAGCTGAAATCATCCATCTGGAAAAAGACGACAGGGTTGACCTGCCGAAACCGGAAGCCGACAAGGGGGTGCCGACTGGAACTGACATCGTCATGCGGGAGGCTTCGCCCGGCCAAAAGACGCATGTTTCTCTTGCGAAGACTGCCAAGGAACCAGTCGGCCCAAGTCCTCCGGCTCGGGCTCGCTCTTCATTGGTGCTCGCCGCACTGCCTCCCAAGCCTATACCCGCGCCACCCTCGGCTCCCACCACTACCTTCACTCTACATTGGGTCCCAGAGGACAAAGTGGGGGCAAGCAAGGAAGCCTTGGTCCAAGTCGAGGTGATGAACAGTCGGCTGCAAGAAGTGTACGACGCCCGCGAGGCTCTGAGGACCAATGTTCGAGTAAGTACCATTGTAAGTGTTGTTCGAAGTTTTTTGTTTTGAATTTGTAGCTGAACTTCCGTCAGTGGGTTTGCGCGGGGCACACCCACTGGGTGTTCATTCTTCTCCAGTGGGGGCACGCTGAGTGCACCCACTGGATGTAATCCCCGAGGCTCCCGTTGACTGGAAACGGTCGGCGGGAGTCTTAGAACTCTGTACTGTCGTTGTTTCCACTCGGGTCGACCGAACTGTTTACCGAGTGTGTTCTTTCCGGTGGGGGCACACTGAGTGCACCCACTGGATGTAGTCCCCGAGACTGCTATCGATTGCGGGCAATCGGTGGGAGTCTGATAAAACCCACACATAGGCTTTTTTTAGCTCAACACAAGTCACTTTCCAGTGGGGGCACGCTGAGTGCACCCACTGGGTGTAGTCCCCGAGACTACCGTCGACTGGAAGCAATCGGCGATAGTCTTAGAGTTTTTTTTATAACACTCGGAGTGTCACTCCTCACTTGGCTGGCCGAGTGGGAGGCTTGACAAACTAGAAAGCTTCGAGCTGATCGAGCTTGTCTGTCTTGAGGTCGATGATGAAGACCAGTGTGTTGTTGTCCTCGATCTTCTTCATTGCCGACTCAGTTGTAAGAGGGTATTTCAGGGTTTGATACTGGTCAAGCTTGTTCCTTCACCCGGCTGACAACTTCCTTGTTTTGCAACAGAGGGCCTGCGAGCTGGGAACCCACTATGCCAACTTGGAGAAGGAGATGGTGCAGCTCAGAGTGGACCTGGACGCGGAGAAGCACAGGAGCAGTCGCCTTGAGAAGGAGAAGAACACCCTTGGAGGTAAACCCTGTTGTTTGACCGTTAGTTGAGTCATGTTTTTCTTTTGATCCGAGTCAATTCACTTCTTCAGATGTCCGTGGTGAGAATGCTCAACTTGTAATGAGGCTGAGGACTTCTATTTCTTTAGACACCATGAAGCAGGCCCTGGAGGACAAGGACAAGGAGCTGGCGCTGGTGCAGAAGGAAGCCAGGAGCAAGACCAAGGCTGCTAAAGAGAAACTAGCTTCAGTCAGTAAGCTCGAGGAGGAGATCAAGACCCGGAAGGTTGCTGCTGAAACAACCAAGAATGAAGTTTCCGAGCTCAGGAAGGCCAACGCCGAGTGGGAGGTGAAGCACAGCAACCAGGCAAGCGTCTTTGAAGAGGAGAAGAAGACCTTGAGCGACCAGATCACGAAGCTTCTTGAGAAGAAGGGTGAGCTGGAGTAGTACATCCAAGAGTTTGGTGAGGACATGGGCAAAAAACTTGAAGGTAAGCTGCACTGCCGAGTGGATTTTATCCGTTTGCTCTAGAATTTTCGGCCTTCTCTGACCCAAGCCATTTTTCTTTGACAGAATTCTGCTATAACTTTGAGCTGGAGACGGACCGAGTGGAGAGGGACCTGGATCCTTCAAGATAGCTCCTCAAGGACAGTGCCGCCATGGCCATTCTCCGTCTGGAGGAGCGCCTCAAAAGCGCCATGGGATACATTATCCGACTGAGGTCTTCCCTGTCCAAGATCGATCAAGAACTACTCCCCAACGAAGAGCTTCAGACTGACGTGGAGTCCATGATGACTCGGCTGAAGGATATCCCAAGCCGTGTGCAAGCCTGGAAGAAGTCCACTGCTCGCTGCGGTGCTGACGTGGCTCTCGCACTCGTCCGCGTCCACTACAAGGACGTGGATGAGGAGAAGTTGAAGTCACTGAAGGTCGCCAACAAGAAGAAGCTCAAGTTTGAAGACTTCATGGAGACATTCATCGAGGCCGCGACTCGGATCACAGACGGCATCAACCTGGACACCTTCGTCGACCCGGCCAATCCTCCCGTAGTGGAGTAAAAAACATTTAAATCCTGATTTCCCTCAGAATGTCGAGTGGTTGATGTAACCGTGATACTTTATCGGGCCCATGGCTCGCATACTTTGCTTTTGCTGGGAGAACTCGAGCAGATCGAAGTTTATTCGGATATTCGAGCCTTTGTTCTACTTGCCAATGTTGTTTTTTGACTTAGGCGAAATCTGGTTCGCGGCTAAGTTCTCGAGTGTGGAGCGTGTCCGCACTCGGATAGTTTTTAATTTTTAACTTAGGCAAAACCTGGTTCGCAGCTAAGCCCTCGAGTGTGGCGCGTGTCCGCACTCGAATAGTTTTTAACTTAGGCAAAATTGGGTTCGCGGCTAAGCCCCGAGTGTGGCGTGTGTCCGCACTCGGATAGTTTTTAACTTAGGAGAAATCTGGTTCGCGGCTAAGCCCCCGAGTGTCGCGCGTGTCCGCACTCGGATAGTTTTTAACTTAGGCGAAATCTAGTTCACGGCTAAGCCCCCGAGTGTGGCGTGTGTCCGCACTCAGATAGTTTTTAACTTAGGCGAAATCTGGTTCGCAGCTGTCAGAGTCTAGGATCTGCGTCCAAGAAACTTCTCCAAGAACTTAGGATTCAAACTCTGGGGGACTTTGCTTGGCAACCTACGACACGATGGCAGCTACAGCGGAATCACGACGGGCTCACTGGCCCTCACCGGGCACGAAGGGGACGCGCGAGCTACCCAGGTTCGGGCCACCGTGCGGTGTAATACCCTACTCCTGCCTGTGTTGGATTGCTCTGTGATGGAGAGCCTGTGGCTCGAGGTACACGAGGTGTGGGGGAGAATGAGTCGATCCCCCTACATGGAAGCGGCCCTGTCCCTTTTGTAGTGCCTTGGTCCTCTTCCCCGAAAATATGAGCGGAAAAGGGTAGCCACAGGGCGGCAATTCAAAGGGGAACAGGCGCGCAGGCTTATCCTGACTAAAGGCGGTCTCCGCCTGGTAAAGTAGTTTTCCTGACGTCTTGGTGGGCTCGGCGATGACCTCCGTCCTGCCGCGCCGATCCGTCCTGATCTTCTATCACTAAAGAGGAAACACTTTGGGACTTGCTTTGGGGGAGGCAGATGCCCCTGCTCCCTTATCACCAGAATGGAAGCTGGGCTCGGTCGCGCCCCGCTGTCCTTATCCTGACAGCGGGTCGTCGCCCAAGTGCTGGGCGCGGAGCCCTGCGGCTGACGCCGTACACCCTGCCTCATGAGGAGGCTTCGCGAGGGGAGCCTCGCGAGGCATCCTGGTGCTTGGCGGTCTCGGCAAGGCCTGGCCTGGCAGCGAGGGGCCTCGCGAGGCTCGCCCCCTGCGAGGCGGCTTCCTCCGGAGCGGCCGAGGCGAGGCCTCCCTCATGGGCCGGCCCAAGCGCTGCCCTCCAAGGCAGAGGCAGACGGGCCGTGGTACCCTGGTTCCCACTGGGCCGACAGTAGCCCCCGGGTCCATGGCACGCACGTTCCGCCCATTGGGGACAAAACGACATGGGGCCCACTGAGCTGCCGGGCTCCGAGGTGACGCGTGGCGGTTTTTGCGGGGGCGAGACACCCCCACTCCCCACGACGCCTCGGTAACCGCCGTCCGGGCGATGAAGCCTGCCCGCGCAGGGTGCAGGCACATCATTGCGCTTCGTCCCCATCTCGCCCTTCATCTTGCACGAGCAGCTGTAACACCCCAAAAATTTAACCATATTTTTTATTAAGTAAAATTTGACTAGGAATAAAATTTTGAATTATAATAGGTCTTTTATTAATTTTAGAGTATTTTCTATTTTCCGTTTTCAAAAATTCTTCCCTCCATTTAGAATTTTTTTTTGTAAAATATTGTGGGATTTGGTAGTTGTCTTAAATCAATTCATTTATATTTTAAATAACAATAGGAAATATTTTCATAATAAAATTTTGCCCAAGCTAATTATTTTACAAGCATTTTCAATACTTGTAGTACTTCTGTTGCACTACTCCTATTTTAAATAATTCTCTAAAAATTCCACAAAAATTATGAGAGGTCATGTGATGCCTATAGGTCACTTTTATGCAAAAACCCAACCTGGTCTTTTGAAAATTTTGAGTATAACATCCTCTTTTCAATTCTGTTTTATTTTTGAGTTTCAACTGCAGCCCTAATTTCCCTTGCTCAAACAATTCTTAAATTTTTCCCACTTGTAGTCCTTCCAAGTAAACCCTTAAGTCCAGGAGCCCACCCCTACTTGCATCATTTTAGTTCACCAAATAATTCTCTCAATATTTGATCCAGATCTAAAATTCTTCCAAACTTGCACTAGCAAGTATCTCCTTTTGCCAAACCAACTCCACCATCATCTCTATCATCTAAGGAGACACCCACCTACCAAGTATCACATCCAAAAAGCTCCCTAGCTAACCCTAGCATTTCTTCAAGCACCCTGTGAGCATGGCTGAAACTTTGCATCTATCCAACATGCATTGCACTCTAGCTCTTTTAGCCAAACCAGCATGTCCATAATTTCTCTCATGTTCATAAGCTTCCTCCTGCTAAGTTGTAGCTTGATTGGGTTCCTGTAGATGCCACTGTCATTTAGTCGAGCATGTGGTGCACGTGTCCAGAGCGCGGCCGGAGTGCGTGTATTGCAGTCACTGGCATCGAGCTGCTGCCGTGCTCTAGCTGCCTCTCTTGCTCGCTCTGGCCTTCCCTAGATCGGCAGATCATCCCCGCACCCCACCGACACCTCCACTTGGCCGCTAGTGCCGGCCAGCACCGGCCAGCCGCCGTCCCGAGTTGCCGCCGCCGTTTTCCACTCGGGCACGCCACCGCCCAAGCCGCCAGCCCGCCCTCTCCTTAACTGCGGACCACCGCCTCTCCGCCGACCTCAACTACCCTTCCAACGGCCTCAACTACCTTAGCGGCGCCATGAATGGCCGCCGCCGCCGAGCCTTGTTCGGGAAGCCACGGGACCGACCTCCCTCGCGCTATATAAACTCACCCCGGGCTCCTGCAGCTCCTCAGGACCACTCCTCCCTCCCCTACAAACCTCCCGTAGCACCCAAATGATCGGACGTGGTCTTCTCCCTCCCCTCCGGTGAGATAAACCGCCGCGGCGCTCCAGTCGAATTCGTCACCACCCGAGCCTCCCCCTCTCCATTCTCTTCACCTACAACCTCCCCTCGACCCCACGAAACCAACCCTCCTCTCAATTGTTCTCGGGAGCCGCCGTAGACGAGGACCCCATCCTGCCCGATGCCGCCGTCCGCCGAGAACTTCGCCACGCTCCACTCCGGCCATCCCCAGTGCTGCTCAAACCACCTACGGGCGCGGGATGGAGTGGCGGATCCGTCCCTGCCGTCGCCCGAGGCCGCCGAGCTCTCCATCAACGGCAGCGAGCAGCGCCGGCTCTCCTCTGTTCGGCCGCGAGGGAGAAGGGAGGGGTGGACCGGTCAAACATGACAGGTGGGCCCGGTGGGACCCACCGTCAGTGACACACGGTCACCGCACGCTGTGTAAGTGGAGACGGGTTTCTCCCCAAACTGTCTTCACGCGGGGAAAGCGTATTCCCAGCAATACGCTTTCGACGTCAACAACTTCTTCGTGCGGCTGAGTGACTGGGCTGGCCCAGTGGCGCCATGCAACTAAATCGCGCTCAGGGCGCTTCTCTGCTCTTTTTCCTTTTCTTTTTCAGCAGTATTCAAATAATTCTACCGAAATACTTTCAAATCCCAATCTGATGATTCTAATTTCTAAATACTCCTAAAATCATGCTCTATTAATCCAAATAGGGTGAACATTTTTACTAAGCCTTGTCTCTACTGGATCTATTAAACAGTCCAATTAGTCATTTATTTCAGCTTAGAAACTCTCTAGGAAATTCATATGAACTCCAAATAATTTGATTCTTTTTCTGTAATTCATCATTTTTCATCTAGTTTATTTTAGGATTTATTGTAAAATTTTCCAAACAACTTTTTAGTACTGTTTTTGCTTTATGTGGTAATTGCAATATTTTTGAAAATAGGAAATGGAGGGAAGATAAAATTTTCAAACTTTTGGAGTGCACCCAATATTTCTGCATGATCAAGGTAAGCATCTTGAACACTTGATATGGTGATTGCATGGTTCAATGTTGGCAAGAATAATTGAATCATGCATCTATTGAATTCAAATAAAATTTGCATGCATGTAGTGTTGGCATGTTTCCTCGTACCGTGCATCGTGTGCTTGTCATGACTAACTTGCAAGAGCAGGTATAAGAGAAATACCATTACCGGCAGAAGGGTGATCATGTCGGAGCGTGATCATGCCTTGTTGGTTATGCATGTTGGGACATGCAAGGGTTGTGGCCCTGTTTTGGTGTTACTATTGAGAAGAAATTATACTGTACTAATCAACTGCAGGAAACATAAGCCTCATAAGTCGACCATAGATCGAGTCTTGTTCCAGTAACCCCCATACTTGTTTCATGCTACCACTGGTCCCTGCCACAGGTAGGGTATGGTTTAGTAAGTTGATAACCCCTTTCCGTGCACACACCGTACAGAGAGGCCATGGTGAAAGATACCAGAGGCCTCTGGTAGGCATGTCACCTGGTCAGGGGGCATGGGTGTATCCGGCTGGGCCGAGAGGGGGGCACCCCTTGTAATCCGCGTGTATGAATAGTGATCCCATGCTATTCGAGATTGTAGTCTCCCCGTCTTAGAGTTTATCTTGAACGATGCCTTGGGTGATTCCTGGCATCAGGAAAGTTAATCTGGTGTGTGCTGGTCAGGCGTGTTTTCAACCCAAAGACCATAATTGGAATTAGTCAGCATCTCAGTGCTTGCTAAAGAAATCCTTTACTTGTGGGTAAAGAGTACACCCTCTGCAGAGTTATACCTATTCGAATAGCCGTGTCCGCGGTTAAGGACTACAGTCTGGGTTGGTCAAGTGTCGGTCTCTGGAGGAAATAATTAAATTGAGCATGATTTATTTTGAAGGATAATTATTGTCGCCACTGACGCTATCATGAGTATTATGGTTGTCATGAATATTATTGTTATTATTATGGACTAGCCGTTTCTCTTATTTTTGTTTTCTGAGTGTCTCATGGGCTGGCTAGACTACCCGGGCACTCATTTATTTTCAAGACCTCTCGTGGCGTCGCTTGAGTTTTCGGGCGGTCCTGTCTCGCCCGATTCTCTTTTAGACACCCATTTGGCATTTCTTTTCAAGACCTCTCGTGGCGTCGCTTGAGTTTTTGGGCAGTCCTGTCTCGCCCGATTCTCTTTTAGACACCCATTTGGCATTTCTTTCCAAGACTTCTCATGGCGTCTCTTGAGTTTTCGGGCGATCCTGTCTCGTCCGATTCTCTTTTAGACACCCGTTTGGCATTTCTCTTGGATACTCGGGCGGTCTTGTCACGCCCGATTCTCCACTTTATATTTTCTTTTGGATTCTCAGGCGGTCCTCTCTCGCCCGATTGTCCACTTTTAACTTTCTTGGTTTGTCACAAGCATTTTATTTTTCTGCACATGCTAATATTTATCATGCCATGTTTTAAATTTCAGTCAGCATGAGCATATCATTTAATCCATAATGAGCATATGCATTCGGTATATCTTATGTTCATTATGTTTGCGAGTACATTCGAACGTACTCACTGGCTTGTCCCTGGCTATTTAATTGGCCAGGTCAGGATTTCAACGGGGAGTACCACAACGACGTCCATGTGGAGCCTATGATAGTAGCCACGCGGGATTGGAATTATCCTGGTCAGCCGTTCCTATGGGAATGGAGCCCCATCGACGTTGGAGAACCACGAGTTGCTTCCATCATCCTCACTAGAAATCATTATTGTATCATTAGATCTTTATGGTCTTGTATCCAAATTCTTGTAATTGCTTGGTAATCTGTAACAAGGACGTGTCCACCAGTAACAGTAATCCTGGGCTGGTGACGACACGAGGGGTTAATTTCTGGGATATCATGTCCTGGAAATCCGGCCCCAACAGCCTTGGTATCAGAGCCAGGCTGACCATTGGCTAACCCTATCTTAGCCTGGTCATTATCCTTAGGTTTCCACACCGTCCAAATCTTTCCTGTCCGTAGCCAAGCCCATCTCATCCGACAAGTCCGCACAGTGACCAGCCGACATCTTTTGACAGTCGGTGCCCAACCTAACAGCAGGTCCATAGGTCGTGTGCCTGTGGCCGACACCGAAGTTGTCCCATGCACAAGCGTGCGATGGAAGACTCTGCTGGCTTATAAAGGAAACCTTGCCCCAACTCAGCACATCACAACCTCACTCTCAGTTCGATAACCAATCACCAAGATGCCTGGTCCAATCGTTCACAATGAGACCACCGCAGTCGAGCTTGGTGACTTTGTGGTCATCCTCGCCAATCTCACCCGTCGTGCTTTCGGCATCGAAGAGCCGCCTGAGTATGTTGTGTACCAGGAGCACACGAGTGATGCCATCCACCACTTCTGGGCCACGGTGCACATCTATGGGAGGGGCACCGCATCGGAACGCCCCTACCGGTTCACCGGGAGGACGACCTCCGACGAGCCCCAAGCCATCCTACTTGCAGCCCGAGAGGCTGTAGTTCAACTCCGGCATTTGTCGCCGAGAGTTAACATCCGCCCCTTCTACTACTACCCTAGCCGTGAAGGCTATGGTAGCTCGACCCAGGTCGCCAACGGAGACCATGAGTCGGATCCTGCCCTGGTGCATCTGGTGCGCTACCTGAGAGCGCAAGAGGCACTATTCGATCAGGTCACCCTTGATCTGATTGCGACCCGCAGGACGCTCGCTCTCCTGACCCCGGTGAGAATTGAAGCTGCACCCACCACCACCCCGATAGTGCTGCTTGGGAGGCTTGTTGAGCCTCCAAGTTCCGCCCCTGTTATCTACCCGGGCAGTGCCTTCGCCTCCCCCGAGGAACTCCGTCGTCTCTTGGAGACCCACTCCAACGGGACGGTGACCTCGACACCCCGCGAAGGGCACCACCACTACCCCAGCCCAGTGGCTCCCCATCCGACCCCGGTCAACTCCGACACCGAAGCACACGAAGAGGCCTCGACATCTACAAGACGCGCCCGTCTAGATGTCGATGAGGTGGACTGAGTCCACCAGTATTGTTGCAGAGCCTTAGTGGCCCTGTTACCCTGTATTTTCGTAGTAGCGGTTGTATGGTGTAGTAAGTTTGTAAACCACTTGTGTGCCAATGGTAATATGCGTGCCCTGTCATAAATTGTTGACGTGTGGTGACTGAGTAAATTCTGGACGTGACTGCCGAACCCCCCCTAATCGACGCACACAGTAATACGTCACATTCCTTGTTGGGATCGAGGTCTAAGTTTTTGACCAGACAGCCCTGCGCCGGAACCGGTGCACAAGTCGTACTGGCGTCGCTTCACATTTCCTCACCCAGGCACTCTATAAGAGGCCATGTCCGCAAACCACACCAGCCATCATCAGCTCGAGCACTGCTTTTCCCCATCCACCCATCCATGTCTCACCCCGGAGTCTACCGGAGAACCCCCGATGCAAGCCCTGGTAGTTTTGTTAGGATTTTGTGGGATTTTACCTGCAATACCCTTGGTTCCATCCACCCACCCCAGTATGAGTTGTACAAGATGAGGATCACCTCTGATTGCTAAAAATACTGGGCAGTTGTGCACATCCCACCAGCAGATTTGAACCAAGGCCCTCTGTATGTTGTCTTCATCGGGAGATCCATGCCAACCTCAGGCATGGCCATCGAGGCTGCTACTTATGAAGCAGTTACCCGTCTTCAATTTGCGGTACCCTATGCCAGTGCAAGGGAATACTGCTATTTTCCGAGCCGCGCAGCTTTTGGAGCAGAAGCTACGTTCCGTTGTGAACGTATAGAGAGCGATCCAGCTCTGGTCTATCTCATTCAGTATGTGATGGCCCAGGAACGTTTCACCCAGCAATTACTGGAGTATCTCCACTATCTTGCTTTTCTAAATTCCCGGATCGCCATTGGCGGACCCCCTCTGCCAGCCCAGGAAGGACGCGTTCTTCGTCTGCTTCCTCCACTCCCTCCGGAAGAAGAAGAATGTGCTCCAGCACCCAGAACCTTTCCGCAAGACCTCGTAGATCTTACCTTCGAAGCGTAGGCAGTTATGAGCGTGGTTGCTGCTGCATCCAGCACTTATTTTCGTGATGCAATTTTTGCGATGTAATTTAGGGCGCATGTTATAAGTGCATTGCTATGTTGGCATTCTGCATAGTATTGTTTGTTGTGATATGCAATTAATTCTTCCGCCTTAACAAATCTCGAGGGCGGGATTTTCTTAAGGGGGGTAGAGTTTGTAACACCCCAAAAATTTAACCATATTTTTTATTAAGTAAAATTTGGCCAGGAATAAAATTTTGAATTATAATAGGTCTTTTATTAATTTTTGAGTATTTTCTATTTTCCGTTTTCAAAAATTCTTCCCTCCATTTAGAATTTTTTTTTGTAAAATATTGTGGGATTTGGTAGTTGTCTTAAATCAATTCATTTATATTTTAAATAACAATAGGAAATATTTTCATAATAAAATTTTGCCCAAGCTAATTATTTTAATACCATTTTCAATACTTGTAGTACTTCTGTTGCACTACTCCTATTTTAAATAATTCTCTAAAAATTCCACAAAAATTCTGAGAGGTCATGTGATGCCTATGGGTAACTTTTATGCAAAAACCCAACCTGGTCTTTTGAAAATTTTGAGTGTAACATCCTCTTTTCAATTCTGTTTTATTTTTGAGTTTCAACTGCAGCCCTAATTTTCCTTGCTCAAACAATTCCCAAATTTTTACCACTTATAGTCCTTCCTAGTAAACCCTTAGGTCCACGAGCCCACCCCTATTTGCATCATTTTAGTTCACCAAATAATTCTCTCAATATTTGATCCATATCTGAAATTCTTCCAAACTTGCACTAGCAAGTATCTCCTTTTGCCAAACCAACTCCACCATCATCTCTATCATCTAAGGAGACACCCACCTGCCAAGTATCACATCCAAAAATGCTCCCTAGCTAACCCTAGCATTTCTTCAAGCACCCTGTGAGCATGGCTGAAACTTTGCATCTATCCAACATGCATTGCACTCTAGCTCTTTTATCCAAACCAGCATGTCCATAATTTCTCTCATGTTCATAAGCTTCCTCCTCCTAAGTTGTAGCTTGATTGGGTCCCTGTAGATGCCACTGTCATTTAGTCGAGCATGTGGTGCGCGTGTCCAGAGCGCGGCCGGAGTGCGTGTATTGCAGTCACTGGCATCGAGCTGCTGCCGTGCTCCCGCTGCCTCTCTCGCTCGCTCTGGCCTTCCCTAGATCGGCTGATCATCCCTGCACCCCACCGACACCTCCACTTGGCCGCTAGCGCCGGCCAGCACCGGCCAGCTGCCGTCCCGAGTCGCCGCCGCCGTTTTCCACTCGGGCACGACACCGCCCAAGCCGCCCGACCCCGCCAGCCCGCCCTCTCCTTAACTGCGGACCACCGCCTCTCCGCCGACCTCAACTACCCTTCCAACAGCCTCAACCACCTTAGCGGCGCCATCAATGGCCGCCGCCGCCGAGCCTTGTTCGGGAAGCCACGGGACCGACCTCCCCCGCGCTATATAAACTCACCCCGGGCTCCTGCAGCTCCTCAGGACCACTCCTCCCTCCCCTACAAACCTCCCGCAGCACCCAAATGATTGGACGTGGTCTTCTCCCTCCCCTCCGGTGAGATAAACCGCCGCGGCGCTCCAGTCGAATTCGTCACCACCCGAGCCTCCCCCTCTCCATTCTCTTCACCTACAACCTCCCCTCGACCCCACGAAACCAACCCTCCTCTCAATTGTTCTCGGGAGCCGCCGTAGACGAGGACCCCATCCTGCCCGACACCGCCGTCTGCCGAGAACTTCGCCACGCTCCACTCCGGCCATCCCCGGCGCTGCTCAAACCAACTACGGGCGCGGGATGGAGTGGCGGATCTGTCCCCGCCGTCGCCCGAGGCCGCCGAGCTCTCCATCAATGGCGGCGAGCAGCACCGGCTCTCCTCTGTTCGGCCGCGAGGGAGAAGGGCGGGGTGGACCGGGCAAACATGACAGGTGGGCCTGGTGGGACCCACCGTCAGTGACACACGGTCACCGCATGCTGTGTAAGTCGAGACGGGCTTCTCCCGAAACTGTCTTCACGCGGGGAAAGTGTATTCCCAGCAATACGCTTTCGACGTCAACAGCTTCTTCGCGCGGCTGAGTGACTGGGCTGGCCCAGTGGCGCCATGCAACTAAATCGCGCTCAGGGCGCTTCTCTGCTCTTTTTCCTTTTCTTTTTCAGCAGTATTCAAATAATTCTACCAAAATACTTTCAATTCCAAATCTGATGATTCTAATTTCTAAATACTCCTAAAATCATGCTCTATTAATCCAGATAGGGTGAACATTTTTACTAAGCATTGTCTCTACTGGATCTATTAAACAGTCCAATTAGTCATTTATTTCAGCTTAGACACTCTCTAGGAAATTCATATGAACTCCGAATAATTTGATTCTTTTTCTGTAATTCATCATTTTTCATCTAGTTTATTTTAGGATTTATTGTAAAATTTTCCAAACAACTTTTTAGTACTTTTTTTGCTTTATGTGGTAATTGCAATATTTTTGAAAATAGGAAATGGAGGGAAGATAAAATTTTCAAACTTTTGGAGTGCACCCGATATTTCTGCATGATCAAGGCAGGCATCTTGAACACTTGATATGGTGATTACATGGTTAAATGTTGGCAAGAATAATTGAATTATGCATATGTTGAATTCAAATAAAATTTGCATGCATGTAGTGTTGACATGTTTCCTCGTACCGTGCAACGTGTGCTTGTCATGACTAACTTGCAGGAGCAGGTATAAGAGAAATACCGTTACCGGCAGAAGGGTGATCACGTCGGAGCGTGATCATGCCTTGTTGGTTATGCATGTTGGGACATGCAAGGGTTGTGGCCCTGTTTTGGTGTTACTATAGAGAAGAAATTATAATGTGCTAATCAACTGCAGGAAACATAAGCCTCCTGAGTCGACCATAGATCGAGTCTTGTTCCGGTAACCCCCATACTTGTTTCGTGCTACCACTGGTCCCTGCCACAGGTAGGGTATGGTTTAGTAACTTGATAACCCTTTCCATGCAAACACCGTACAGAGAGGCCATGGTGAAAGATACCAGAGGCCTCTGGTAGGCATGTCACCTGGTCAGGGGGCATGGGTGTATCCGGCTGGGCCGAGAGGGGGCACCCCTTGTAATTCGCGCGTATGAATAGTGATCCCATGCTATTCGAGATTGTAGTCTCCCCGTCTTAGAGTTTATCTTGAACGTTGCCTTGGGTGATTCCTGGCATCAGGAAAGTTAATCTGGTGTGTGCTGGTTTGGCGTGTTTTCAACCCAAAGACCATAATTGGAATTAGTCAGCGTCTCGGTGCTGGCTAAAGAAATCCTTTACTTGTGGGTAAAGAGTACACCCTCTGCAGATTTATACCTATTCGAATAGCCGTGTCCGCGGTTAAGGACTACAGTCTGGGTTGGTCAAGTGTCGGTCTCCGGAGGAAATAATTAAATTGAGCATGATTTATTTTGAAGGATAATTATTTTCGCCACTGACGCTGTCATGAGTATTATGGTTGTCATGAATATTATTGTTATTATTATGGACTAACCGTTTCTCTTATTTTTATTTTCTGAGTGTCTCATGGGCTGGCTAGACTACCCGGGCACTCATTTATTTTCAAGACCTCTCGTGGCGTCGCTTGAGTTTTCGGGCGGTCCTGTCTCGCCCAATTCTCATTTAGACACCCGTTTGGCATTTCTTTTCAAGACCTCTCGTGGCGTCGCTTGAGTTTTCGGGTGGTCCTGTCTCG
Organism: Elymus sibiricus; assembly: GCA_039707655.1. Classification (NCBI taxonomy): domain Eukaryota; kingdom Viridiplantae; phylum Streptophyta; class Magnoliopsida; order Poales; family Poaceae; genus Elymus; species Elymus sibiricus. The sequence continues at coordinate 402,912,208 of CM077666.1, forward strand.
CCCGATTCTCTTTTAGACACCCGTTTGGCATTTCTTTTCAAGACCTCTCGTGGCGTCGCTTGAGTTTTCAGGCGGTCCTGTCTCGCCCGATTCTCTTTTAGACACCCGTTTGGCATTTCTCTTGGATACTCGGGCGGTCTTGTCACGCCCGATTCTCTACTTTATATTTTCTTTTGGATTCTCGGGCGGTCCTGTCTCGCCCGATTGTCCACTTTTAATTTTCTTGGTTTGTCACTAGCATTTTATTTTTCTACACATGCTAATATTTATCCTGCCATGTTTTAAATTTCAGTCAACATGAGCATATCATTTAATCCATCATGAGCATATGCATTCGGTATATCTTATGTTCATTATGTTTGCGAGTACATTCCAACGTACTCACTGGCATGTCCTTGGCTATTTAATTGGCCAGGTCAGGAGTTCAACAGGGAGTACCACAACGACGTCCATGTGGAGCCTAGGATAGCAGCCACGCGGGATAGGAATTATCCTGGTCCGCCATTCCTGTGGGAATGGAGCCCCATCGACGTTGGAGAACCACGAGTTGCTTCCGTCATCCTCATTAGAAATCATTGTTGTATCATTAGACCTTTATGGTCTTGTATCCAAATTCTTGTAATTGCTTGGTAATCTGTAACAAGGACGTGTCCACCAGTAACAGTAATCCTGGGCTGGTGACGACATGAGTGGTTAATTTCTGGGATATCATGTCCCGGAAATCCGACCGCGGCAGCAGCTCCTCTGTTCTTCCTCCTTCAACTTCCAATCTTTCCACCGCCATGGCCCCAGGCAAGAAACCCGCGACCGCCGAGGCCTCCTCCAGCAAGAGCTCTCCGGTGGTGGAGCTCAGTCTGGCCTTGCTGCCGGCCACCATCAATGAGAGCGGGCTAGCCAAGGCCCGCCCCCACTTGGCCTCCACGCACTTCGAGGGAGGCGTCACCAAGATCTGGCCGGGCTCACACCCACGGCAAGACCTCGGACTCACAGTGGTCCCCGTCTTCTTCCACTCGCTCTTCACCGGGCTGGTGCCACCCTTCTCCGACTTCCTCCTCGCCATCCTTTAGCACTATGAGATTTGTCTTCTCCACCTTCACCCCAACTCCATCCTCGTCCTTGCTCTCTTCGCGTACCTCTGCGAGGCCTTCCTGGGAGTGATGCCGTCCGTCGCGCTCTTTCGAACCTTTTATAGCCTGCGGGTTTTGTCCTCGGGGAACCACCGCTCCAGTGGTGCCTCCTTCCGCATCGACGACGAGATGCGCAAGGGCTTCATCGACATGAAGATCTTGAAGAAGGTGGAGAACTTCAGGTCGCGCTGGGTTTATGATGATGCCCTGCAGACCAGCCCCCTCTTGGTGAGCCCCACCGAGCCGGCCGAGAAGACCCCCCGCTGGGAGCACAAGAAGCTCAGCGGTGTTGCCCTGGGGCCGATCCTGACGAGGCTGGCGGAGCTGCGCGAGGCCGAGCTTACGGCGGGCATGATCGCCAAGGAATTCCTCCGCTGCCGCATCACGCCCCTGCAGAAGCGCTCGCACCCAGTGTGGGAGATCACTAGTGCCGAGGACCGGATCCGGCTGGCGCGGGAGTCCCTCTCGGCCGAAGTAGTGGCCGAAGCTTGGGAAGTTTTATTTCCCGAGGAGGCGGAGGAGATGCCTCACGACGTGCGCCCGCTGTACCGCTGGTCCAACAGGGATGAGCTGGTCGCGGCGATGCCCCAGTTCGACCAGTGGGGGTTGGTCCGGACGGACCTCGAGGAGTCTGAGGAGCTTCCCGAGGACTCTTTGGGGACGGGGTCCGCCTCGGGCGACCACGAGGCCTCTGACTCCGGGAAGGAGCGCAGTGAGGAATCGTCCCCGCCACCCCCTCCGTCCCCGCCGGCACATCGCTGGCTTCGGCTGGGCGAGGACGTGGGCGACGACGGGGACGCGTTTTGCGTTGTGCCGGCCAGGCCCGTGCCGGCGGGGAATGGAGGAGACGGTGCCACGGAGGCCGGTGAGCCCCACGAGGAGCGGGCGGAGGGGACCACCGTGGCTGCCGACTCCGACGGGACTCGCGCCGCGCCCTCGGGTGGCCGCCCAGACGCGCTGCACGATGGGGGCAGTAGCAGCGGCGCCATCAAGGAGCAGAAGAGGAGGTGCTTTTACCCCAAGGATGAGTAAGTTCCTCCGCCCCTTCCCGTCAATCCCTGCTTCCTGGCTACTGCGGCCCTGATGAGCTTTCGCCTGCGCAGGAGCCCCGAGCTGGCCGCCGAGGAGGAGGACAAGACCAAGGGGAGGAGAGCCGAGGTCGAGGGGCCCCCCCTCCTCTGAAGGCCGCCTCGCTCACCGTGCCGGCGCACCTGGCGGCGAACCCGATGGGAGACAGCGAGGAGGCCGAGCGGCGGCCGGAGAATGGGGGTGTGGCCGCCGATGGCCAGGGGGCGCTCCCCCAGTGGCACGCGGAGGCGACCCTCCGGCGCGAGGCGACGCCTCCCATGCCTGCCGCGGCGGAGCTCACCGTAGCCTTTGCGGGAACCGTCCCTGGGCCTGAGCGCCCGGCCATCGAGGTGTCCAAGGCGACGCCGGAGCGCGGGGCGGCACCGCCGGCGCCGGGGGTGGCCATCCTGGGCCCTCCATGTCAGACGGCGAGCGCGACCCCTGCTGGGGGCGACAGTGCGGGCCTGCTGAAGGGGCCCGAGATCGTGCCTTCCTGTCCGACGACGCCAGCAGGCGGCGAGGAGGCCTGGGCAAGTCACGCCTTGGTGCTGGGGGAGAGCGGCACCGCACCCTGGGGCAGGGCTGTCAACAGCGTCAAGGCAGCCCTCGAGGTCCTCGAGGGCGAGCTTAGGAAGGAGGCGGAGCTCCAGGCCGAGGAGCGGCGGAGGCTGGCGGATGGGTGGAGCCAGCTTCGGGAGGCGGCGAAGCTCGACCGCCAGCGGGACAAGGAAGCGTAGGCGCAGCGCAAACAACTCGCCAAGGATGCCCAGGCGTCCCTCGCGAAGGCCCTCGAAGACACCCAGGAGGCCAAGCGGCGGCGGGAGAAGGCGGATGCTTACGAGAAGACGCTCTGGGAGCAGGCTGCCTCGCGTGAGCGCCGGCTTAAGGCGCGGGAGGATGCCGCGGAGGCCCTCGAGGGCCGGCTGGCGTCCCGCGAAGCTGAGCTCTCAAAGCGCGAGGTGGAGGTCCTTAGGTCCCAGGAGGCAGTTGCTACCCGCGAGGCGAACGCCTAGACCCGGGAACGCGAGCTCGCGGCATCTGCGTCCCCGCAGGAGGTAGAACGAGAGCGCCTACTGGCGAAGGAGCGTGAGCTGGCGGCCGCCCAGGCCACTCTCGATGAGCAGAGGAGCCTCGCAGCCAAGCGGGACGAGCTCCAGGCCGAGGTTGACGACCTCAAGAAGCAGCTGCTGGACACGGATGCCACCGTCGAGGAAGCGTGCCGCGACCTGTTGACCTAGGCGACAACACGACTCTTCAGCAACCTCCTCCGCCTCGACGATCGCTTCGACTTCGGGCGGGTGGTGACCCCTATCCCGGCGGAGCTCCGCGAACCCCTCGAGGAGGCTGTGAGGGAGCGCCTGGCCGGCTTCGTCGGGCTGTACGCCTTCGAGCCTGAGGTCAGCGGCGGCGGCGGCGAGCCCCCTCGCGACGGTGGTGGGAGCGGCGACGGCGGCGCCTCACGCGCCTAAATTCTCCTTGACCTATTGCTTTAATAGGGTAGACGCGGCCCCGTGGGGGCGTGAAAACATTTACATGGTACTTTTGTTGTCAAGCACTTAGTGATTTACGCGTTTTCGTTTTCCTCTCAAGGCCTTTATTTCCTTTTTACATTGCCTTCGTGCCCTGCGTCGCTGGGACCCAGGTCCCGAGGCGGGCTACGACCGTCGCTGGCGTGCCCAGAGCATGCGCTCAACAAGGCCAGAGGGTGTAGGGATGTCAGGGCTGGTAGGAGTCCCTGAGGCGCGATGCTCAGGGTCCCCCCCTTGACACGCAGGCGGCTCGTGCCAAGGAAATCGAGATGCCAAGGGAGAGAAACGAGAGAGAAAAGACCCGAGGGGTGCCTTAGACTTAGCTCCTTCGAGGCATGCGGCTTGGGGCAAGTCCTTCGTAGGGAGCAGGTCGTGAGGCGGGGTCCCTCGTGAGGCCCTCCGCCTGCAGGACGCCGCTCACAAGGCCTCCCGAGGGGGGCTCCTGAGGCCTTCGATATCCTGCACCAGGGAAACTGCCAACTTTTTGCAAGAAGTGCAGCAGGGCGCGCTCGCGAGGTCTCCTATGGGTGTTATGCGAGGAGACAAGAGCACCAAGGACCTGGTGAGATGACGTACACGGGAGCAGGCCCGCGAGCCAGAGCTCAGTCGCTTAGGTTTTTCAATGCTGCTAGGACTGACCCGAGCACAGACACCGTGCCCCAGGAGACAAGGGCATCAAGGACCTGGTAAGGTGACGTGCACGGGAGCAGGCCCGCGAGCCAGAGCTCAGTCGCTTGAGTTTTTCAGCGCTGGTGTGACTGACCAGAGCACAGACACCGTGCCCAGCCCCCGCTCGCGTGACAGGCGCAGGTGAGACCACGAGCGCGCACCACCGCTAGGGCACCCTCAGGTGCAAGCACACAGGGTTTTGGAGGAGATGAGCTTTACTGATGCATGAAACGGGTTCATTACATAACAGAAAGATACATGCTGCTGTGCTCGACACGGGTCAGCTTGTGGATGTGACGGCCGAAGGCCCCTCAGGTAAGTAGGCCGCCAGCGCTGAGCATGGGGCTTCCACGAGAGTGGGAAGGAGCTTTCACGTGCGGGAGGCAGCGTGGGTAGAGAGAGCCCCGGAAAGTGTACAGCTCCATGTCGCTTGTATCCGTGGGGCACGGATAGAACTTACGGTGATGGCAGGCGTTCCATGTGTTTGGTACCGGAACACCCGCCTCCATCATGAGTGGGGCCGCGGCGGGCCGTTGGGCGGGTGTTAACCACCTCCGTATTCCTTGCGATGTGGGACTCCAGGCTCATGCGCGTTAGCCTCGCGAAGGTGGCTCCGGCACCCTCCAGGCCAAAAGGCATACGCGTGAGCCAGGGCGAGCCCGCGGCGATGCGCGGAGGAGGGAAGGGGCCCACGGCACGAGCCTAGTTGAGGGCGATGAAGTCGACGCACATGTGCGCACTACCGCGCGGCCTGGCGACGGGGGTGAGGTTGGCGATCCACTTGGGGTGGGGAGCTTCACGTTGATTCCAGTATCCTGGAGCTTGCTGACTTCCTGGGTGATGACTTCCTGCTTCTCGGGCGCCTGATGCCCTTCCTTCTGCTTGACGAGCCACTCGCTTCGGCGCGCGGCTGAGTGGTGCTCGATCACCTCCCTCGGTAGGCCGGGCTCGCCTAATGTTGTCCAAGCCAATGCATCAGGGCTTGCCCGGAGGAAGGCGACGAGCGCTCCTTCCTATTTGGGGGAGGGCCCGCCACTGACGGTGAGGGAGGGGCCTGCTTCGTCTCCATCTAGCGACGCCTTCTTGGACTCGGCCCGCTCCTGAGAGAGCAGGGGCTTCTTCTTCACGGGCGTCTCCTCGGCAGGCCCAGGCACGTCCTCATTGGCCGGGTACGCGATGGAGGCAGTCTTGTAGGTGTGCTCGAGGGTTTGCAGCGCATCCTTCTCGTCGCAGCGAACGATGAGGGTACCGCTGCAGCCGTGCATCTTGACGAGGCCGTAGGTGTGGTGGGTCGCGGCCATGAACTTGGTGAGCACCGGGTAGCCCAAGATGGCATTGTAAGGCAGGCCAATGTGAGCCACATCGAAGACGATGAACTCCGTACGGTAGTTCTTGCGGGTGCCGAAGGTGACGGGAAGGCGCACCTGCCCTAGGGGGACAGTGGAGCCGTCGGTGATGCCTGAGAAGGGCCTGGTGGGCATCAGGCGCTCGTAGGGCACTTGCAGCGTCTCGAAGGTTTCCACAGAGAGTACGTTGAGGCCTGCTCCAGCGTCGATGAGCGTCTTGGTGACGGCCACATTGCTGATGGTAGGCGTACACAGCAGGGGGACGGCGCCCACGGCCTTCGTGGACTTAGGGTGGTCGTTGGCGTCGAAGGCAATGGGGAACTCAGACCACTTGAGGCGGCCGGCGGACTCGAGGGCCGGGAGGGCCGCGTTCACCTCCCGAGAGAACTGCTTGAAGTAGCGGTTGAACGGAGGGGCCTGGGCCCCGCCGAGGATGCAGGCCACCCTGCGGGGCTCTTGGTAGCCCCCAGCGTTCTCAGCGGGAGGGGAGTCCTTGGCGCGTATTGGGGCGGCATTGGCCTAAGGGTCAGCTTGCCGCGGCTGGTTCTGCCAGCCCTGACGGTTGTTGTCGCTAGCGTCGTTGTTGTGGCTGTCGCCCCAGCGGCTGCCTCCATTGCTGCCACCACGGCCCTTGTCACGCTCCTTGCGGCTGCCGCGGTGCTTGGTGCTGCCCTCGTGAAGCAGCTTGAGCTCGTGGCAGTCCTCTGTGCTGTGGGAGTTCATGTTGTGGTAGGCGCAGAAAGGACGGTCATCCTTCTTGGCCTCGCCATGGTCGCGGCCGCGCTTGTAGTCCGGCTCCGCCGCGAGCACGGTAGGGCCCTTGCGCTTGGTGTCCTTGCCCTTGGGTTTCGCCGCGTCAGGCTCATCGTCAGCGTCGTTGTAGAGGAAGAAGCGTCCCTCTTCGGCCTTGGCGCAGTGGTCGGCGAGGACGAACAGCTCTGCTGCGGAGTCGAGCTCGTCCCTGACTGAGAGCTTCTCGCGCATCTTCACGTCCATGACGCCATTGGTGAAGGTGGAGACGATCGCGGCGTCAGAGGCCTTCGGGATCTTGTGGCGCAGATGGCTTAAGCGCTCGATGAACTTGCGAAGGGGCTCGCCAGGGCGTTGGCGCATGTTCTGCAGGTCGTTGAGCGTGAGGGCACGGTCGCTCGTGCCCTTGAAGTTAGCGACGAACTACTTGCACAGGTCCTCCCATGAAGAGATGGACGCCTTGGGGAGGTTCATGAGCCACGAGCGCGCAGCGTCCTTGAGGGCCATGGGGAACCAGTTCGCCATGACCCGGTCGTCCCCCTCGCGGCCTGGATGCTGATGGTGTAGAGCAGGAGGAACTCCGTGGGGTTAGCGGTGTCGTCATAGCGCTGATGGAGCTCTGGCTTGAACTTGTCGGGCCACACCACTCGACGTAGCTCGGGGCGAGGGCCAGGTAGCCCCCGTTGGTGACTGCTCCACTGTCGAGGGCTGCGCGGTTCTGGCGCCCTGCCATGGTGACATCATGGAGAACACGGTCCTGGCGGTTGCGCGCCTTCTCAAGGGCCACGCGAGCGTCCGGGGGCATGCGGTGGTCGATCTGGCAGCTGTCGCCGTCACCTTCCGGCGCGAGCGAGCCACGGGACGGCTCCGGGGCGCGCGCGACGGGGCAGCGCTCAGTCATGTCGCGGTTCGGAGGAGGAGGAGGAGGCGCGTCGCGCCCTGCCCGGTCGGCGCGGGACGGCAGAGCAGGCAAGGAGCGAAGGGCGCCTGGCCATCACGCGCGGTGTCGACGAGCTCGGTGATGCGTCCGAGCCAGGCGTCGTAGCCATCCTCGGTGGGACGATAGCGCAGCAGCTCCTGCGCCATGAGCAGCGCGGCGTGCGGAGTGGGAGGGTCGCGATGCCCAAGCGAGGAGGTGGCGGCGGAGCGGCCGTGCGCCTACTCGTTCACCGATGGGTGGGCGAAGGAGGCCACCCGCTCCACAACAGGCTCGGTGGCAGCGCGAGGGTGCCACCCAGGGTTGCCGCGTGGACCCTGACAGCGGCGCGGCGCGCAACGCGTTCCCGGCGAGCGGCGGCGGCAACCATGTTGATGCTGGCATCGAGGTCGAAGGCGCAAAGACGGCAAGTCCCCCTACCTGGCGCGCCAAATGTCGGAGTCTAGGATCTGCGTCCAAGAAACTTCTCCAAGAACTTAGGATTCGAACTCTGGGGGACTTTGCTTGGCAACCTATGACACGACGGTAGCTAGAATCACGACGGGCTCACTGGCCCTCACCACACACGAAGAGGACGCGCGAGCTACCCAGGTTCGGGCCACTATGCGGTGTAATACCCTACTCCTGCCTGTGTTGGATTGCTCTATGATGGAGAGCTTATGGCTCGAGGTACACGAGGTGTGGGGGAGAATGAGTCGATCCCCCTACATGGAAGCGGCCCTGTCCCTTTTGTAGTGCCTTGGTCCTCTTCCCCGAAAATATGAGCGGGAAAGGGTAGCCACAGGGCGGCAATTCAAAGGGGAACAGGCGCGCAGGCTTATCCTGACTAAAGGCGGTCTCCGCCTGGTAAAGTAGTTTTCCTGACGTCTTGGTGGGCTCGGCGATGACCTCCGTCCCGTCGCGCCGATCCGTCCTGATCTTCTATCACCAAAGAGGAAACACTTTGGGACTTGCTTTGGGGGAGGCAGATGCCCCCGCTCCCTTATCACCAGAATGGAAGCTGGGCTAGGTCGCGCCCCGCTGTCCTTATCCTGACAGTGGGTCGTCGCCCATGTGCTGGGCGCGGAGCCCCGAGGCTGACGCCGTACACCCTGCCTCATGAGGAGGCTTTGCGAGGGGAGCCTCGCGAGGCATCCTGGTGCTTGGCGGTCTCGGCAAGGCCTGGCCTGGCGGCGAGGGGCCTCGCGAGGCTCGCCCCCTGCGAGGCGGCTTCCTCTGGAGCGGCCGAGGCGAGGCCTCCCTTGTGGGCCGACCCAAGAGTTGCCCTCCGGGCCAGAGACAGACATGCCGTGGTACCCTGGTTCCCACTGGACCGACAGCAGCTAAGCCCCCGAGTGTGGCGCGTGTCCGCACTCGGATAATTTTTAACTTAGGCGAAATCTGGTTCGCAGCTAAGCCCCTGAGTGTGGCGCGTGTCCGCACTCGAATAGTTTTTAACTTAGGCGAAATCTGGCTCGCAGCTAAGCCCCCGAGTGTGGCGGGTGTTCGCACTCGGATAGTTCTTAACTTAGGCGAAATCTGGTTCGCAGCTAAGCCCCTGAGTGTGGCGCGTGTCCGCACTTTGATAGTTTTTAACTTAGGCGAAACCTGGTTCGCAGCTAAGTCCCCGAGTGTGGTGCATGTCCGCACTCGGATAGTTTTTAACTTAGGCAAAATCTGGTTCACAGCTAAGTCCCCGAGTGTGGTGCATGTCCGCACTCGGATAGTTTTTAACTTAGGCAAAATCTGGTTCGCAGCTAAGTCCCCGAGTGTGGTGCATGTCAGCACTCGGATATTTTTTAACTTAGGTGAAATCTGGTTCGCGGCTAAGCCCATACACCCACTGGGGGCGAGTTGTTAGTTTCCGAATGCTGTTAGTCACCGGAGTGAAAACATGGTGTTGGTCCAAATTAGACAAAATACATGAAAAGTAAAGCTTTTATTCATCTAATTTCATTCAGAACATTATTACAATGGGGAGAAATTTATTCTAAGTGAAGAATTTGCGGAGCAGATCCGCGTTCCAAGCTTGGGGCTCTTCCTCACTCTTGGTGAAGTTGTAGAGCCGATAGGTGATACGTCTCCAACATATTTATAATTTTTGATTGTTCCATGCTATTCTAGTATCAATCTTGGATGTTTTATATGCAATTATATGCCAATATATCATTTTTTGGGACTAATCTATTAACCCAGTGCCCAGTGCCAGTTGCTGTTTTCTGCTTGTTTTTGCCTTTTCAGAAAATCATTATCAAAAAGTGTACAAACGAGAAAAAAACTTTGGATTAATTTTTTCTGGAAAGAACAGACCCACGAAGCTTCGGGAGAAGACCAGAAGAGCCACGAGGAGGCGACAAGCCCGGAGGGCGCGCCAAGGGGGGTAGGGCGCGCCCCCCAGGCTTGTGGGCCCCTCGTTGCCCCTCCTAACCTAATTCCAGCGCTATAAATTCCCAAATATTCCCAATATACCAGAGAGACAGAAGAGAAAACCTTTCCACCGCCGCAAGCCTCTGTTCTTCCGCGATCCCATCTGGAGGCCTTTTTCGGTACTATGCCGGAGGGGAAATCGATCACGGAGGACTTCTTCATCAACCTTGCTGCCCTTCCGATGATGTGTGAGTAGTTTACCATAGACCTATGGGTCCATAGCTAGTAGCTAGATGACTTCTTCTCTCTCTTTGATCTTCAATGCCATGTTCTCCTTGATGTTCTTGGAGTTCTATCCGATGTAATCTTCTTTTCTGGTGTGTTTGTTGGGATCCGATGAATTGTGAGTTTATGATCAGATTATTCATGAGAAATATTTGAGTCTTCTATGAACTCTTTTATGTATGATTATTATAGCTTTGTATTTCTCTCCGATCTGTCGATTTGGTTTGGCCTACTAGATTGGTTTGTCTTGCAATGGGAGAGGTGCTTTGTGATGGGTTCAATCTTGCGGTGCTCAATCCCAGTGACAGAAGGGGACATGACACGTATTTGTATTGTTGCCATTAAGGATAAAAAGATGGGGTTTAATCATATTGCTTGAGTTTACTTTGTCTACATCATGTCATCTTGCTTAAGGCGTTACTCTGTTTCATTCTTAATACCCTAGATGCATGCTGGATAGCGGTCGATGGGTGGAGTAATAGTAGTAGATGCAGGCAGGAGTCGGTCTACTTGTCTCGGACGTGATGCCTATATACATGATCATTGCCATGAATCCGTCATAATTATTTGCTTTTCTATCAATTGCCCAACAGTAATTTATTTACCCACCCTATGCTATGTGTTCGAGAGAGAAGCCTCTAGTGAAAACTATGCCCCCCGGGTCTACTTTATCATATATAAAAAAACCTAACAATAGCTTGCTACAATTTATTTACTTTTATTTTATTTATTATTTTAGTTTATTTATTTATCTCAATAAGATTTAATCCTTGCAAATAACCGCTAAGAGGATTGACAACCCTCTTATTTGCGTTGGGTGCAAGTGTTTGCTCTTGTATGTGCAGGTGCGCTTAACGGAATTTTGCTTGGTTCTCCTACTGGATTGATAACCTTGGTTCTTAACTGAGGGAAATACTTATCTCTACTATACTGCATCATCCTCTCCTCTTAGGGGAAATACCAACGCAGTCTACAAGTAGCAGGAAGAATTTCTGGCGCCGTTGTCAGGGAGACATCATCAAAATTACCAATTACCTTCGCATAAACTATCATCCACTTACATTTATTTTATTTGCCTTTTATTTGCATTTGCCTCTCATTTTCATCTCCCCCACTTCTAAATATTTTTTTTACAAAAAACACAAAAATATTTTTATTTGCTTGTTTTGCTTGAAGTTGTTATCATGTCTGAATTTGAGAAAGTTGTGGTTGAAAGTGCTAGCGAGGATTGTGGTAGTGAATCTCTTGGGGATAAAACACACTCTTTTGATCTTAATCATGACCCTCCGGAGACTAAACCCCCCACTAATTTTAAGACTAAAGTTTATCATGTGGGGAATGGTAATATTATTGGGAAAAACATTATTCAGGAATTCTTTAATTGCGCGGGAGTTATACCAATAATTAGTGGATCTATTCTTGATAAAACAAATTGTTATGTGGATGCTATTGCTATGCTTGTGGTTAAATTAGAAAGAATTTTTTTACATATCCACCCCGCCTTACAAAAGATATTTTATGAACTTCCCAACATCCATGATCCTAGGGCTAAGAAAATTGCCACTATAACTTATGCATGAATTTGATTATATAATCCGAGAAGCTAGGGATATTTTTTCCTTTTACAATATTAATTTTGAACATCCTCCTATAGAGGAGATTCTTCATGATAAAGACACTATTTGTAGGTTGGAATCTAGTATTTGTAGGTTGGAGTCTAAAGATTACTTTGCTTATGGTAAGAATATTAGAAGGAGAGTTCCATAGGCCGAAATAATTAAAACTATGTACCACCATGCTTGTGATAAATTTGAGTGGGTTACTAAAGGAATTGATGAGGGATTTAGTGAATAATGGTTTAAGGCTATGGCTAGAGACCCCATTGATGATGAGATACATGTTTTATATGAGGACGTTTATGGTGATGATCCTGAGTTTGAAGTTATGAATGTTAAAGTTATTAATCAAAGCCCCTTCAATTACCTAAGCTCACCCACTAGAAAAGAAGAGAATGAGAGTATATAATTAATGAGAAAAGTTTTGGAAGATTTAATCAAAAAGGACTTGTTGATGAAGGATGACAACACTTGAAACTATGCATTATGCCTAGCTAGGGGCATAAAACAATAGCGCTTGTTGGGAGGCAACCCAATGAATAAAATAAATTTTTTCTTTTACTTTCTGTTCTTGAGTTTTTACACAATTATAGCCTCTATTATGATTGTATTTTTATTCTTTAATTAGTGTTTGTGCCAAGTAATGCCTTTGGGATGATGTTGATGATAGTATAATTGATGCTGTTTGGAAAACAGAAAGTTTTGCGTCCAGTGCTGGAATTTTAGTTCTGTACTGAAGATTCAGAAAAATGTGAAATTTTTACACAGTATTGGAATATAAATTTTTTACGTTGTACTAATTTTTCAGAATTTTTGGAGTTACAAAAGTATGGTTTTTAAATAGATCTTTACAGACTGTTCTGTTTTAGACATCTTCTATTTTTGTTGCATAGTTTGCTTATTTTGATGAATCTATGGATCGTATCGGGGGGTATGAGTCATGGAGAAGTTGGAGTACAGTATCATTATGCCAATATTAAATATGAATCAATTTACAACAGTACCTAAGTAATGGTGCAATACTTGCCCTCTTGTGTTTTGGAGATTGTTGACAGAATTAGGCATGGACTGATTTGTTTGCTAGTGCACACAGAAAGAAATAGTCCATGCAGTGCCGAAGAGAATGCTGTCTCAGGTGTACAGTTCGAAGAACTTCACCAAAGATTATCTAAGTCGAAGAAGAGAATGAGCAACCGAGAAGAATGAAGTGAAGGAGTTGACCCCTCGAATGTTTATTGCTGACGCAAAGCAATTGGTTCGGTGATCGCGTCCGAAGAAATTAACTGCAGCGATGGAAGACGAAGACGAAGTGAAGACATAGCATTCTTTTCGTCGTTCTTCTTTCATTCATTTGAGTCATAGGACCTCCGTACTATTAAGAGGGGTATATGTTCTCGAAGCTTAGACCCGCTGTGATGCCTAGCCCGAACCTATGCGAGACCGAGAGAAATCCCTTTATGCTTCGAATGATTACCTGCCAGCAGAAGACGTTGTTCTTCGTTGCTGTAGGAGATCTTTCGAACTGAGGAGTTAGCATTACTTGCTCCGCACGTAATGTTACCATTGTGCTCAAATTCCGACCGTTGGACTTGTGTCGTTCGGCCATTGGCTGCTCCACATGTCCAATTTGGTCATTTCCCATCCGGGAAGGCTGCGTCTATGAATAGCCACCCCGCTCCAACGTTGCCCATTGGCTGCTCCTCTTAAGATTTCTGAGAAGATTGATTGAGCATCCCCTCTCTGAGTGATTTGAGTTTAAAATCCACCGAGAGAAAAATCAAGAGCCGAAACTTAGACAGTGGTTGAGCATCACAGTAGTTCTGAGTTAGAGTTCTTGTACCTATTACTCTTGAGAGCTGCCCACTCTCTAGACGGATAGGTGTCGGCTCGAGTGTCGAAGAGTATTGTCTTCACCGAGCGAGATCTTCAGCAACCAAGAGCCTTGTGGTTCGCGAAGAGAGCTGAAGAGAGTTTATCTTCAGTGAAGGTTTGGAGATCGCCGACAAGTATCTACCACGAGTGAAATCAACTGGAGTCTGATCAGCTCTGAGTTGAAGGAGAACAGGGCGAGGAGAGTTTATCCTCAGTGTTAAATCACAACCCCTCCAACCAGACGTAGTCCTTTGGCAGAAGGGTGAACTGGTCTACCAAATTCTTCTGTCGCCATCGAGCACCACTGGTTCTCTTTACATTACTGCATTTCCTTCAGCAGTTTACATTCGTGCTCAGTACCGATAGTTGTACCTGATCAATCACAGTTCATCAACTATCTGTCGCGTTATTATCGTTCTTCACTTCGCATCAAGTTAACTTGTTTATCATCGCAATACCGTATGTCTGCGTGATCTCATCTCATGCCATATTCATTCACCCTGTCATCATTTCCAGTGCATTTCTATCGCAGTCATACTTAGTTTTCTCTCGTAATTGAGCTCCAGATTACTAGTTGCATTTCTATCGATCAAGTTGGACTTGTGATATTCATCGCTCGATAAAATTGCTGCATTCTTTATCGATAGATTTGGTCCTCTATAGCGAGCTGAATTGAGTGCGTTGCTACCGAACATTATTTCCGCTGCCGTGATTGGGATCGGTTCAAAACATTCGAAAGAAATTTTGAATCTCCCATTCACCCCCCTCTGGTCGATATACTCTCGGTCCTAACAATTGGTATCAGAGCAGGTACTCCCTGTCTCTGTTTATTAAAGGTCTAACAACCTTGGAGTTTTGAGTATGTCGTATGCAGGTAGATCCTCGCACTCTGAAAGGTTTCCTATCTTCGATGGAAATGATTATATCTACTGGAGAGATCGAATGAAAATCAGACTTCAAGCTATCAACATTGAACTTTGGCAAATTGTGGAAGGTGGATACACTGTTAGGCATCCTGATGCTCTTTCTTCGAATGACGAAGTTATGATACAGTTGGATGCTCAAGCAAAAGATATTATCAGCAACAGCATCTCGAGAGATATCTTTATTCGGTTCCGAAAACTTGACACTGCTAAGCAACTCTGGGATGCCATCAAAGATGTTCATGAAGAATTTATCGCCAGAACAGATCAACACACAGATATGCTTCGTGCCATGTTTGCTGGGTTCAGAAGTCTTCGTAAGGAAAGTGCTATGGAACTCACTGATCGGTTGACAAATATCATTGAAAGGCTTCGCCAACGTGGAGTAACAGATATCACCGATAGAGATGTGGTCAACAAGCTACTAAGTGCTCTTGATGCAACCTACGATCCAATCGTGACTGAAATCAAGAAAAGACCAGACTATGAAGAACTTCACTATGTCGAGATCATGACGCTGTTGTCCATTCACGAAGAAAAGATGGAACTTGAGAATGGGATTCAAGAATCTTCTTCGGAAAGCGAAGGGGAAATTCTATCTCACTATGGCAGTCCTCAAGAAGAAGATATCGAGAATCAACGCTCTATCACAAGAGAAATGGAAATGCTCACTGAAAGACTAAGCTATCTCAGAAGACAGAATCTATGTCTCACAAATGATGATGAAGTTGACACACCTGGATCGTCTAGGAAATTGCCTTTGAAAGAAATGAAATGCTTCAAGTGCAAACAACCAGGTCACTTCATAGCAGACTGTCCTTGTTGGGAACAAGATGAAAAACACAGCAACAGATGGACTAATCGTCACTGCTCTGGATTCATTCAAGTGGATCGTCACACTAAGCTCTCGAAGAAAAATGAAGCTACCGCATCATCTTCTTCGTCGAGACCAGTCACTGACGTGCAAACAAGAGCGACCATTGAATCCAATCTGAAGAAAATATTGCAGCTGACTAGAGTGTGTGCAGAAATGAATATGGAATCTGAAGATGAATCATCTGACTCCGAATCAGAAGACGAAGAGTTTTACAGAAACCTAGGAAGAGGCAATGCATTCTTCGCATATGAACCATCCGCGAAGTCTCTCGAATCAGATACGGATGACAATACTTCAAGTGATAATGAACCTGTTGCATTTTGTCTCATGGCAAAAATCTCAAAGGATCAGGTATCAGCAAAGCACCAAAAATCTAAGACTGCATATTCCTCTGAATACATTGCCTATGCTAAACTTGTTAAGATTGCAAAATCTCAACAAGATGAGCTAGAACGACTTGAGATGAATCTCAGGAAAACCGAAGGATTACTGGTCGAAGAGATGGAGAAGAATCAAAACTTGACTGAAAAGCATGATGCTTTCTCCTCAACGTTTGATGATCTTTCCGAACGATATGATTCTCTTACAGTTGACTATGAGAATTTATCAGATGAACTCCTTGACATGAATCAAGAACTCGGGTCACTGAAAGAGTCTTATAACGTGCTTGCGAAAGAAAAATCTTCTCTCTTCGCCGAGCAATCTAACAACCTTCCGGATGATTTTGTGCCTCCTTGCTTAAAATGCCTAGAACGTAGCAATGCTGAGTCAAATGCTGAAACATCTAATGCTGCCATCAATAATATTGCAACTGCTTCGAATGAAATATCTAACCCCTCCTCCGAGGAATTTGTTGCTATTTCTGATGAAAATTGCATGCTAAAGAAATTGCTTGAGACTGGTATGCTAAAGAGCCTCAAAGGGAATCAAACACTTTGTGATGTGCTCAAGAAGTCAATACTGCACAAAAACCCCCGAAAAGAAGGATTGGGTTTCGAAAGGAAACTCAATGTTGATGGAACCTACTGGACTCCCGAGCAATATCCTCGAACAAGTTGGTTCTTGCTGGGAGCAAAACTCTCGAACCTGCGCTCCTGTCTGGATATGACACTCCCATTCCTGTTGGTTCTGTCGAGTCTGATGACTCAAACTACAAAGTTTTCAAACAACAGAATGGTAAGGTTTTTGCTCGATATGTTGGGACTAACTACAGGTCTGGTTCACCCAAGAAGCAAATCTGGGTGAAGAAATGTATCATTGAAAATCTATGACAAAAGGAGTATATGCGCATCTCCTCGAATCATTATGCTCGTGTCTCTGGGAACAATTTCAATGCTTACTCATATGATTACTCTCGAGATACACAGGTGATCTACGGAAATCAACGAAGGAATGTCCCTGCTTAGTCAAGACAAATGAGATCTGCGCCGCCCACACAAGTGTGGGTTGCGAGAAAGAACTAACCCATCTTGCAGGAACTCGCTCTCAGGGATTTTGATCGTATATCCTTGGCCTTGAGATCTATATTGTTGGTGCTAGTTCTTTGTGTTTATTTGCTCTATGTTTGTTGTTTGTCTTCGAGTTGCCGTGTTTGTGTTTCGTCCGATGAACACCTCACTCATAGCTTCTCTGGTTTGGCGTTTCTTCTCGTTTGCCTGAGTGATTTGTTTCGGACCCTTTTATCCCTCTATTCTCTCTCATCTAAATCTATGATGTCCGTCATGAGCATGCAATTTGATCTGAAGTAAATCTCTCTCTGACGTCCTTGGTCGCGAAAGAAATTATCTTCGAACATTTACTCATTTTTGGCGTTGTGCCCTTCATACCTTTCGTCCTCCCGCTCTCTTCCCGAGATTTTCACAGGAAACGGTTGCCACGTGCCCACGATCTTTTTGATCGTGATCGTGTCCGTTGAATGCGGAACGTCCCGCATCTGTAGGCCGTAGATTTCGGAGGGGTGGTTCAGCCCTCCAGCTATAAATACCTCTCGCCGCGTCTTCTTCTTCATTGGCGCAAACCCTCGTTTCACCCTCATCCGAGCCCGAGCTCGAAGCAACTCCGGCGAGAATCTCCGCCGAGCAACTCCGGTGAAGCCTCGTCGCAGCTGATCACGCCGGTGCGGTAATCCTTCTTCCCGCATTGCCGTAGTTGATCTAAGTTGCCAAGTTAGGGCGCCTAGATCTGGAACTGCTCGTCTCCATCTCTCTGTTCTTGGGCAGTTCTTACCGTCTCAATTTATCTCGATTTATTTCACTGCAGTAGATCTTTAGGAATCACTAGGATTTGACTAGTGCGGTTTGTAGTTCTTCCTCGTACTCGGTCTCCTCATCTTGGGTTCATATGTGTTGTCCGAAAGATTAGATGGTTTGCAATCTACCCTGTATCATCTGAGGCTAGCTTGTAAAATTTATCAAGGATATCTAATTGGATTTCCATGGGTTCCCTAATCCTCCTAAAAATCTTTTTCATTCAAAAATAGTTCTGTGCATGCTTATGACCCTACCTTGTTTTTCCCTCGCATCTATTCTATTTCACAGGTTGGTCATGTCACAGATTTCGGAAGAACACTTAGATTCTGAAGGATATTTGCCTCAGTTCCCACCAAGATCAGAACGAATGAGAATGACAGGAGGAGGAAAATCCTCGAAGCCACCCAAGGCCCCGAAAAAGAGACAAGAGTCTGTGTCTGAAGAAGATTCGGAAGAAATTCCCTCTGCTCACAGTCAGCCTGAGGATGAATTAGTCACTGACGCTCTAACCATCTTCTCTGATGAAAATCCCAAGAAGGGCGGTCGTGGCAGAGAAAAGAACACTACTGTTGAGATGTCAGATCCCGAAAGCTACAGAACTCCACCTAAAGGAGAATCAACAACAGATCGCAACAACAGGTTGCAGAGAATTCGCCGCCACTGGGCTGGCAAATGATTCCGTTATCAAAATGTTCGCGAAAAGTACCAGATCCTATTTGCCTTCACGCCACCATGGAATGACTGCATTGCAGAAAATTGCATTGGCCCAGATGATGAAAAAGTCAGGCCACCTCAGCCAGCAAATGCTCATCCTGACTCCCTCAAAACTATCGCTGATTTCCCCGAGGAAGTGGCTAAAAGGACGAAAGCCAAGGCCAAATATGAAGCCAGAGAAGCAAAGAAGAATCAAGTCGAAGCTAGAAACGTTGCGCTAACCCAGCAAGACGTGCAGAAAAAGAAGGAACGTGCATCAGCTTCGAAGGGAAGCAAGTCTGAGAAATCGGTTTCCCCTCGTGCACCACGAAACAAAACCCTTGTCAAAAGAACCAAGAAGGCTGTTCCCGACTCGTCTGATGAGTTATCCGATGAAGAAACCCCAGATGAAATTCCATTGTATGATCGTCCCGCCATTCTCAACAAGCCACACATGAGTCCTTCGCCAGTGAAAACATTGCCATCACCGAGGAAGTCTCCCAGGCATGCACCTATGCCTTCCACCGATAAACCTTCCGGTTCTGCGGCCCCGAGGACTTTGGCAGGTGCCGCTACGAAGAGAAAGCTGCAGTCAGAAGAGAAAGCAGTTGTGGCTGCCAAAAAGGCCAAGCTCAATGTTCCTGCTTCCACAGAGGAACAAAAATATGACTTCAATTTCATGATTGATGTAACTGACAGCGCTGCTTATGATGCTAATGCTAATGATGTGTGCGATCTCGATTTGCCCGATGATGTTACCAAATTGGTGACGAAGCATTTTATTGAGCTGAAGAAAATCTCCAAGAAGCTCAACAAAGTTTTCAAAGAAAAACAAGCTGTCGAGCAAATGAGAAATGAGGCCAAATCTGAGTCCGAAAGAAAAAGGAGGAACAAAGAAATTGTTGAACTCACCAAGGCTCTGAGCGTCTTGCGCAATGAGAAAATTGAGTGGCACTCTCGCTTGCACATGGAAGTATCTCAACTGTGTGACAGGAGAAACGAGGAGATTGCTCACCAGGCAGATCTCGCTCGGAGAAGAGCTCAAGAAGAAATGCGTCAGAAGGCCAGGGCGAGATCAAGCAAACCGAAAGTTAACAAAGAACGCCGCCTTCAGAACGTCTCTGCTGATCCTACCTCAATACCCTTGCAGCAAGTTCCACCTTCTCCTCCTCGCGAAGATGAACCCATGCAGCAGGCTGGTACTGTAGAGGTTCTCATTCCTGATCCAGTTGCCCAAGTGCAACATGAAGAAGTTGATATATTCCTGGTAAGGACTGATGAGGAAAATGCACCTCCCAAGCAGCAATCCCCAGCTAATGAAGTTGATGAAGAGATTGAGGTTGAAAAGCCAGATCCATCACCTCCGAAAACATTGCAAGTTGAGCCCTCCAAATCAAATGAGGAAAATGATAAGAATGAGGGGGAGCTCAATGCTTCCCGAGAGAAAACACCCCCGGTCTCATCATATGGTGCCCCTACCCAGATGGATGTTGATCCTGCTCCTCGAACCACTGCACCATAGTTGGTACAGGAAGAAAATAAATCAGATGAGCCGATGGCTTGAGAAGAAACTGCCCCACCCGCCGTGCCTCATGCTACCGAGAAAGAAGTTGTCTCACCTCCCACCGAAGAAACTGCAAGAAAAGAAAAGGCCCTTGTACCTGAAAGTCAGAAAGATGCCGAAGGAGTTCCGGCGAGCAAGAACAACAGTCAGTCAAGTGCTTCAAAGCTGTCTGCGCGACAAAAATCAAGGAAGTCTCATGCTCCTCTCAAGCCTATCGATGAAGGTGTGCATGCACCTGATGATGTCCGAACCAAATCCATGGCCGATGAGGAATCGCTGCGAAATCCACTGGAAATCTTTCCTCTATTTCCCGTCGAAGATGGCCCGAACGGTCCAGCATTTAATGAGCAGTTTCATCGCTCAAAACTTCCATTCTTTGGGACCAGTCCGTATGAAGGAGAAAGGACTTCGTTGTCACCGAGGTTCTGGACAAAGGAACAGGCTGTGTATTATGCTCGTATTCTGTATGGCAATAATCGTATATTCGAGCACAAGATTCTGGATTTTGCCGAGCTAGAAAGCATACCCTGATTCCGTCACACCATCGAGTAAATTGAGCAGGTCTATCTGAAGAGTTTTCTTTGATTCAACCATGGCTGGAACCGTGAAGTTGTCCTTCAGTTCTATGCCACTCTTTATATCTCAGGGGACCTCAACGACAGCAACACATGGATCCTCGAATGGATGACCGAGGAAGAAAGAATCAAATGCTCGGCTGACCAGTTTTTGGCCCTGTTAAATTTACCTCGTTTCGAATTCGATGTCTCACGAGAACACAGACTGCATTTCTGGGATGTATCCGAAGCTCAATTGCATATGCTGATGGACCCTAAGCTTGTTGGTGACGAGTGCACTGAAGCAAATCCAAAGCATCTGGCCTATGAGAACAAAGTGTTGTTCAATATCCTCTGCAATTCTCTCACGCCAACAAACCGGCCTGAAAACATTCAAGGAATTGTGGCTAATTCTCTTCATGCTATAGCTCATGGTATTCGGTTTGACATTCCCGATCTTCTTATTCGCAACCTGGCCTATGCAGCTGATAGCCCTCAAGTATTGAAGCCATTTGCACCATGGGTCATGTTCGCCATTGAGCAGCTTATCGAGAAATAGTTTTTCTGCCCATATGTCCCGAAAGTTTTCATGCCACCAGTCCGAGACACTCTCCGAATTGTAAAGGATATTGGGAAAGGAAAGACACCAATTGATGCAACTGCTTCTGCCTCTGCGAAAGCTCCGAAGGTTAAGAAGGTCACAATTGAAATCCCTCGTGAAGAAAATCCATCTCTGTATGAGATCTGTCTCCGTACTCAGCAAGTTTTGGAAAGTCACATCAAGCTCGATCGCAAAGAAAAAGTAGAAATGCTGACTGAAATCAATCTGCTTCATAATTATGCTCATCAAGCCCTGTTGTATGAAAAGGAACAGAAAAAACGCTCATGGACTCTTCTCCGCAAGCATTACTCTCGTAAACAACTGTCTGCGAAGGGAATCGAGAAAGATTATGATCATCTGGAGTTGTTTGAAGTCCCTCGCATCCGAAGGCAAACTCATGTGCTTCCTCAGCGCTCTGCCTCAACCGACCTGCTATTTGTCGAACCCGATGATGCACTCGAAGACACAGCAGGCACATTCATATACAAACCAGATGAACCTCGCACTGCTACTCCCGATGCTGATCCCGAAGCCCGTGCTGCATCTCCAACTCCTGCCTCGGCCTCGACCATCGCTCGTTCTGCTTCGCCGAACAGTTCGAGTTCTGGGGATTCTTCGGACGAGTAGTTCCTCGCATGGCTCCTCTTTCCTTTTTGACACTTGTTGACAAAAAGGGGGAGATGAACATCGAGAAGATAGAAAAGCGGGTCATTTGTAGGGTGTTTCAATTTGCCTTTTGCTTTTCGTTCGAACAATTTGCTTTTGGTCATTGAACTTTTGGTCGTGGAACTTATTCTCACCGTCTGTGGTGATGACACACTGCGTCGTCATGTACCGTTAATAACCCCTGCAATGCTATAGTTGCTATCATTTCATTATTTGTTTGCAGGTGCAATCGAATGCTTACTTCCTTGCAATGATTATCCTCAATAATTCATTTTTCATGCAAGATTAAGTGAAAGCAGTTCAAGGAGAATTGGAAATCATGTCTCTCGAAGAGAGAAATCTCATTACTTAAAACTTCATATATCTTACTCCTATGCTTATCTTTCGATATCTAACGATGCAGGAGAAGAAAAATAGCTTCAGAATAAAGTCATTCGTGAATTCGAAAGAAAATTCTATCTATCTGTCTGACAAGATGTTTTCCCTCGCACATATCTATGGTATCATTTTTGTTGCAGGAAAACATCGTCTGAAATATATCCACTCCGAGCAATATAGTTGAGTCTCCCTTACTCTGATTGCTTTTGCCCTGATTGTTCCTCGAACATCTAACTTGCAGGGAAATTTATATCTCGTGTGGAATTTAAACTGTGTTCTGAGAAAATCTTCATGGCGTATCCTTTGCCACAACGCTTTTCAAACGATCATTGCTATCTAACTAACCTTTGTCAAAGGTTGTGTGTGGCAGGAAATACCTCAGACACCACCGAGTGCATTGGATAAAGCTACGAATGAGATCATCTGCCAATGTCACTCATACGAAGATTCACCTCGCCTCCTTATTATGTCCTAATGATCAGTCAAATCAGAATGATGCATATCTTTAGGGGGAGCGTGTCTTATCTTCGTATTTATCTCTCGTCTTTCAATTTCCTTCGCATTCCATTTCATTCCTTTATCTATCTTTCGATGTGTTCTGTTTTGTCAACAATCGTCCAAAAAGGGGGAGATTGTTGGTGCAATACTTGCCCTCTTGTGTTTTGGAGATTGTTGACAGAAACAGGCATGGACTGATTTGTTTGCTAGTGCACATAGGAAGAAATAGTCCATGCAGTGCCGAAGAGAATGCTGTCTCAGGTGTACAGTTCGAGGAACTTCACCGAAGATTATCTACGTCGAAGAAGAGAATGAGCAACCGAGAAGAATGAAGTGAAGGAGTTGACCCCTCGAATGTTTATTGCTGACGCAAAGCAATTGGTTCGGTGATCGCGTCTGAAATTATTAACTGCAGCGATGGAAGACGAAGACGAAGTGAAGACGTAGCATTCTTTTCGTTGTTCTTCTTTCATTCATTTGAGTCATAGGACCTCCGTACTATTAAGAGGGGTATAGGTTCTCGAAGCTTAGACCCGCTGTGATGCCTAGCCCAAACCTATGCGAGACCGAGAGAAATCTCTTTATGCTTCGAATGATTACCTGCCAGCAGAAGACGTTGTTCTTCGTTGCTGTATGAGATATCTTTCGAACTGAGGAGTTAGCATTACTTGCTCCGCACGTAATGTTACCGTTGTGCTCAAATTCCGACCGTTGGACTCGTGTCATTCGGCCATTGGCTTCTCCACATGTCCAATTTGGTCATTTCCCATCCGGGAAGGCTGCGGCTATAAATAGCCACCCCGCTCCAACGTTGCCCGTTGGCCGCTCCGCTTAAGATTTCTGAGAAGATTGATTGAGCATCCCCTCTCCGAGTGATTTGAGTTTAAAATCCACCGAGAGAAAAATCAAGAGCTGAAACTTAGACAGTGGTTGAGCATCACAGTAGTTCTGAGTTAGAGTTCTTGTACCTATTACTCTTGAGAGCTGCCCACTCTCTAGACGGATAGGTGTCGGCTCGAGTGTCGAAGAGTATTGTCTTCACCGAGCGAGATCTTCAGCAACCAAGAGTCTTGTGGTTCGCGAAGAGAGCTGAAGAGAGTTTATCTTCAGTGAAGGTTTGGAGATCGCCGACAAGTATCTACCACGAGTGAAATCAATTGGAGTCTAATCAGCTCCGAGTTGAAGGAGAACATGGCGAGGAGAGTTTATCCTCAGTGTTAAATCACAACCCCTCCAACCAGACGTAGTCCTTTGGCAGAAGGGCGAACTGGTCTACCAAATTCTTCTGTCGCCATCGAGCACCACTTGTTCGCTTTACATTACTGCATTTCCTTCAGCAGTTTACATCCGTGCTCAATACCGATAGTTGTACCTGATCAATCACAGTTCATCAACTATCTGTCACGTTATTATCGTTCTTCACTTCGCATCAAGTTAACTTGTTTATCATCGCAATACCGTATGTCTGCGTGATCTCATCTCATGCCATATTCATTCACCCTGTCATCATTTCCAGTGCATTTCTATCGCAGTCATACTTAGTTTTCTCTCGTAATTGAGCTCCAGATTACTAGTTGCATTTCTATCGATCAAGTTGGACTTGTGATATTCATCGCTCGATAAAATTGCTGCATTCTTTATCGATAGATTTGATCCTCTATAGCGAGCTGAATTGAGTGCGTTGCTACCGAACATTATTTCCGCAGCCGTGATTGGGATCGGTTTAAAACATTCGAAAGAAATTTTGAATCTCCCATTCACCCCCCCTCTGGTCGATATACTCTCGGTCCTAACAATTGGTATCAGAGCAGGTACTCCCTGTCTCTGTTTATTAAAGGTCTAACAACCTTGGAGTTTTGAGTATGTCGTATGCAGGTAGATCCTCGCACTCTGAAAGGTTTCCTATCTTCGATGGAAATGATTATATCTACTGGAGAGATCGAATGAAAATCAGACTTCAAGCTATCAACATTGAACTTTGGCAAATTGTGGAAGGTGGATACACTATTAGGCATCCTGATGCTCTTTCTTCGAATGACGAAGTTATGATACAGTTGGATGCTCAAGCAAAAGATATTATCAGCAACAGCATCTTGAGATATATCTTTATTCGGTTCCGAAAAATTGACACTGCTAAGCAACTCTGGGATGCCATCAAAGATGTTCATGAAGAATTTATCGCCAGAACAGATCAACACACAGATATGCTTCGTGCCATGTTCGCTGGGTTCAGAAGTCTTCGTAAGGAAAGTGCTATGGAACTCACTGATCGGTTGACAAATATCGTTGAAAGGCTTTGCCAACGTGGAGTAACAGATATCACCGATAGAGATGTGGTCAGCAAGCTACTAAGTGCTCTTGATGCAACCTACGATCCAATCGTGACTGAAATCAAGCAAAGACCAGACTATGAAGAACTTCACTATGTCGAGATCATGACGCTGTTGTCCATTCACGAAGAAAAGATGGAACTTGAGAACGGGATTCAAGAATCTTCTTCGGAAAGCGAAGGGGAAATTCTATCTCACTATGGCAGTCCTCAAGAAGAAGATATCGAGAATCAACGCTCTATCACAAGAGAAATGGAAATGCTCAGTGAAAGACTAAGCTATCTCAGAAGACAGAATCTATGTCTCACAAATGATGATGAAGTTGACACGCCTGGATCGTCTAGGAAATTGCCTCCGAAAGAAATGAAATGCTTCAAGTGCAAACAACCTGGTCACTTCATAGCAGACTGTCCTTGTTGGGAACAAGATGAAAAACACAGCAACAGATGGACTAATCGTCACTGCTCTGGATTCATTCAAGTGGATCGTCACACTAAGCTCTCGAAGAAAAATGAAGCTACCGCATCAACTTCTTCGTCGAGACCAGTCACTGACGTGCAAACAAGAGCGACCATTGAATCCAATCTGAAGAAAATATCGCAGCTGACTAGAGTGTGTGCAGAAATGAATATGGAATCTGAAGATGAATCATCTGACTCCGAATCAGAAGACGAAGAGTTTTACAAAAACCTAGGAAGAGGCGATGCATTCGTCGCATATGAACTATCCGCGAAGTCTCTCGAATCAGATACAGATGACAATACTACAAGTGATGATGAACCTGTTGCATTTTGTCTCATGGCAAAAACCTCAAAGGAGCAGGTATCAGCAAAGCACCAAAAATCTAAGACTGCATATTCCTCTGAATACATTGCCTATGCTAAACTTGTTAAGATTGCAAAATCTCAACAAGATGAGCTAGAACGACTTGAGATGAATCTCAGGAAAACCGAAGGATTACTGGTCGAAGAGATGGAGAAGAATCAAAACTTGACTGAAAAGCATGATGCTTTCTCCTCAACGTTTGATGATCTTTCCGAACGATATGATTCTCTTACAGTTGACTATGAGAATTTATCTGATGAAAATTGCAGGCTAAAGAACTTGCTTGAGATTGGTATGCTAAAGAGCCTCAAAGGGCATCAAACACTTTGTGATGTGCTCAAGAAGTCAATACTGCACAAAAACCCCCGAAAAGAAGGATTGGGTTTCGAAAGGAAACTCAATGTTGATGGAACCTACTGGACTCCCGAGCAATATCCTCGAACAAGTTGGGTTCTTGCTGGGAGCAAAACTCTCGAACCTGCGCTCCTGTCTGGATATGACACTCCCATTCCTGTTGGTTCTGTCGAGTCTGATGACTCAAACTACAAAGTTTTCAAACAACAGAATGGTAAGGTTTTCGCTCGATATGTTGGGACTAACTGCAGGTCTGGTTCACCCAAGAAGCAAATCTGGGTGAAGAAATGTATCATTGAAAATCTATCTGTCACTGCTAACCTGAACCTGCAGAGCAATTCTCCTCGAGGAAATGAAAATCCATCGCAGTATGGGACTGCAACCTCCTCGAATGCATATCAGCTAAACCTTCGACAAAAGGAGTATATGCGCATCTCCTCGAATCATTATGCTCATGTCTCTGGGAACAATTTCAATGCTTACTCATATGATTACTCTCGAGATACACAGGTGATCTACGGAAATCAACGAAGGAATGTCCCTGCTCAGTCAAGACAAATGAGATCTGCGCCGCCCACACAAGTGTGGGTTGCGAGAAAGAACTAACCCATCTTGCAGGAACTCGCTCTCAGGGATTTTTATCGTATATCCTTGGCCCTGAGATCTATATTGTTGGTGCTATTTCTTTGTGTTTATTTGCTCTATGTTTGTTGTTTGTCTTCGAGTTGCCGTGTTTGTGTTTCGTCCGATGAACACCTCACTCATAGCTTCTCTCATTTGGCGTTTCTTCTCGTTTGCCTGAGTGATTTGTTTTGGACCCTTTTATCCCTCTATTATCTCTCATCTAAATCTATGCTGTCCGTCATGAGCATGCAATTTGATCTGAAGTAAATCTCTCTCCGACGTCCTTGGTCGCGAAAGAAATTATCTTCGAACATTTACTCATTTTTGGCGTTGTGCCCTTCATACCTTTCGTCCTCCCGCTCTCTTCCAGAGATTTTCGCAGGAAACGGTTGCCACGTGCCCACGATCTTTTTGCTCGTGATCATGTCCATAGAATGCGGAACGTCCCGCATCTGTAGGCCGTAGATTTCGGAGGGGTGGTTCAGCCCTCCAGCTATAAATACCTCTCGCCGCGTCTTCTTCTTCATTCACGCAAACCCTCGTTTCACCCTCATCCGAGCCCGAGCTCGAAGCAACTCCAGCGAGAATCTCCGCCGAGCAACTCCGGTGAAGCCTCGTCGCAGCTGATCACGCCGGTGCGGCAATCCTTCTTCCCGCATTGCCGTAGTTGATCTAAGTTGCCAAGTTAGGGCGCCAAGATCTGGAACTGCTCGTCTCCATCTCTCTGTTCTTGGGCAATTCTTACCGTCTCAATTTATCTCGATTTATTTCACTGCAGTAGATCTTTAGGAATCACTAGGATTTGACTAGTGCGGTTTGTTGTTCTTCCTCGTACTCGGTCTCCTCATCTTGGGTTCATATGTGTTGTCCGAAAGATTAGATGGTTTTCAATCTACCCTGTATCATCTGAGGCTAGCTTGTAAAATTTATCAAGGATATCTAATTGGATTTCCATGGGTTCCCTAATCCTCCTAAAAATCTTTTTAATTCAAACATAGTTCTGTGCATGCTTATGACCCTACCTTGTTTTTCCCTCGCATCTATTCTATTTCACAGGTTGGTCATGTCACAGAGTTCGGAAGAACACTTAGATTCTGAAGGATATTTGCCTCAGTTCCCACCAAGATCAGAACGAATGAGAATGACAGGAGGAGGAAAATCCTCGAAGCCACCCAAGGCCCCGAAAAAGAGACAAGAGTTTGTGTCTGAAGAAGATTCGGAAGAAATTCCCTCTGCTCACAGTCAGCCTGAGGATGAATTGGTCACTGACGCTCTAACCATCTTCTCCGATGAAAATCCCAAGAAGGGCGGTCGTGGCAGAGAAAAGAACACTACTGCTGAGATGTCAGATCCCGAAAGCTACAGAACTCCACCTGAAGGAGAATCAACAACAGATCGCAACAACAGGTTGCAGAGAATTCGCCGCCACTGGGTTGGCAAATGGTTCCGTTATCAAAATGTTCGTGAAAAGTACCAGATCCTATTTGCCTTCACGCCACCATCGAATGACTGCATTGCAGAAAATTGCATTGGCCCAGATGATGAAAAAGTCAGGCCACCTTAGCCAGCAAATGCTCATCCTGACTCCCTCAAAACTATCGCTGATTTCCCCGAGGAAGTGGCTAAAAGGGCGAAAGCCAAGGCCAAACGTGAAGCCAGAGAAGCTAAGAAGAATCAAGTCAAAGCTAGAAACGTTGCGCTAACCCAGCAAGACGTGCAGAAAAAGAAGGAACGTGCATCAGCTTCGAAGGGAAGCAAGTCTGAGAAATCGGTTTCCCCTTGTGCAGCACGAAAGAAAACCCTTGTCAAAAGAACCAAGAAGGCTGTTCCCGACTCGTCTGATGAGTTATCCGATGAAAAAACCCCAGATGAAATTCCATTGTATGATCGTCCCGCCATTCTCAACAAGCCACACATGAGTCCTTCGCCAAGGAAAACATTTCCATCACCGAGGAAGTCTCCCAGGCATGCACCTATGCCCACCGATAAACCTTCGGGTTCTGCGGCCCCAAGGACTTTGTCAGGTGCCGCTACGAAGAGAAAGCTGCAGTCAGAAGAGAAAGCAGATGTGGCTGCCAAAAAGGCCAAGCTCAATGTTCCTGCTTCCACAGAGGAACAAAAATATGACTTCAATTTCATGATTGATGTAATTGACAGCGCTGCTTATGATGCTAATGCTAATGATGTGTGTGATCTCGGTTTGCCCGATGATGTTACCAAATTGGTGACGAAGCATTTTATTGAGCTGAAGAAAATCTCCAAGAAGCTCAACAAAGTTGTCAAAGAAAAACAAGCTGTCGAGCAAATGAGAAATGAGGCCAAATCTGAGTCCGAAAGGAAAAAGAGGAACAAAGAAATTGTTGAACTCACCAAGGCTCTGAGCGTCTTGCGCAATGAGAAAATTGAATGGCACTCTCGCTTGCACATGGAAGTATCTCAACTGAGTGACAGGAGAAACGAGGAGATTGCTCACCAAGCAGATCTCGCTCGGAGAAGAGCTCAAGAAGAAAAGCGTCAGAAGGCCAGGGCGAGATCAAGCAAACCGAAAGTTAACAAAGAAAGCCGCCTTCAGAACGTCTCTGTTGATCCTACCCCAATACCCTTGCAGCAAGTTCCACCTTCTCCTCCTCGCGAAGATGAACCCATGCAGTAGGCTGGTACTGAAGAGGTTCTCATTCCTGATCCAGTTGCCCAAGTGCAACATGAAGAAGTTGATATATTCCTGGTAAGGACTGATGAGGAAAATGCACCTCCCAAGCAGCAATCCCCATCTAATGAAGTTGATGAAGAGATTGAGGTTGAAAAGCCAGATCCATCACCTCCGAAAACATTGCAAGTTGAGCCCTCCAAATCAAATGAGGAAAATGATAAGAATGAGGGGGAGCAAAATGCTTCCCGAGAGAAAACACCCCCGGTCTCATCATATGGTGCCCCTACCCAGATGGATGTTGATCCTGCTCCTCGAACCACTGCACCACAGTTGGTACAGGAAGAAAATAAATCAGATGAGCCGATGGCTTGAGAAGAAACTGCCCCACCTGCCGTGCCTCTTGCTACCGAGAAAGAAGTTGTCTCACCTCCCACCGAAGAAACTGCAAGAAAAGAAAAGGCCCTTGTGCCTAAAAGTCAGAAAGATGCCGAAGGAGTTTCGGCGAGCAAGAACAACAGTCAGTCAAGTGCTTCAAAGCTGTCTGCGCGACAAAAATCAAGGAAGTCTCATGCTCCTCTCAAGCCTATCGATGAAGGTGTGCATGCACCTGATGATGTCCGAACCAAATCCATGGCCGATGAGGAATCGCTGCGAAATCCACTGGAAATCTTTCCTCTGTTTCCCGTCGAAGATGGCTCGAACGGTCCAGCGCTTAATGAGCAGTTTCATCGCTCGAAACTTGCATTCTTTGGGACTAGTCCGTATGAAGGAGAAAGGACTTCGTTGTCACCGAGGTTCTGGACAAAGGAATAGGCTGTGTATTATGCTCGTATTCTGTATGGCAAGAATCGTATATTCGAGCACAAGATTCTGGATTTTGCCGAGCTAGAAAGCATACCCTGATTCCGTCACACCATCGAGCAAATTGAGCAGGTCTATCTGAAGAGTTTTCTTTGATTCAACCATGGCTGGAACCGTGAAGTTGTCCTTCAGTTCTATGCCACTCTTTATATCTCAGGGGACCTCAACGACAGCAACACATGGATCCTCGAATGGATGACCGAGGAAGAAAGAATCAAATGCTCGGCTGACCAGTTTTTGGCCCTGTTAAATTTACCTCGTTTCGAATTCGATGTCTCACGAGAACACAGTCTGCATTTCTGGGATGTATCCGAAGCTCAATTGCATATGCTGATGGACCCTAAGCTTGTTGGTGACGAGTGCACTGAAGCAAATCCAAAGCATCTGGCCTATGAGAACAAAGTGTTGTTCTATATCCTCTGCAATTCTCTCACACCAACAAACCGGCCTGAAAACATTAAAGGAATTGTGGCTAATTCTCTTCATGCTATAGCTCATGGTATTCGGTTTGACATTCCCGATCTTCTTATTCGCAACCTGGCCTATGCAGCTGATAGCCCTCAAGTATTGAAGCCATTTGCACCATGGGTCATGTTCGCCATTGAGCAGCTTATCGAGAAATAGTTTTTTTGCCCATATGTCCCGAAAGTTTTCATGCCACCAGTCCGAGACACTCTCCGAATTGTAAAGGATATTGGGAAAGGAAAGACACCAATTGATGCAACTGCTTCTGCCTCTGCGAAAGCTCCGAAGGTTAAGAAGGTCACAATTGAAATCCCTCGTGAAGAAAATCCATCTCTGTATGAGATCTGTCTCCGTACTCAGCAAGTTTTGGAAAGTCACATCAAGCTCGATCGCAAAGAAAAAGTAGAAATGATGACTGAAATCAATCTGCTTCATAATTATGCTCGTCAAGCCCTGTTGTATGAAAAGGAACAGAAAAAACGCTCATGGACTCTTCTCCGCAAGCATTACTCTCGTAAACAACTGTCTGCGAAGGGAATCGAGAAAGATTATGATCATCAGGAGTTGTTTGAAGTCCCTCGCATCCGAAGGCAAACTCCTGTGCTTCCTCAGCGCTCTGCCTCAACCGACCTGCTGTTTGTCGAACCCGATGATGCACTCGAAGACACAGCAGGCACATTCATATACAAACCAGATGAACCTCACACTGCTACTCCCGATGCTGATCCCGAAGCCCGTGCTGCATCTCCAACTCCTGCCTCGGCCTCGACCATCGCTCGTTCTGCTTCGCCGAACAGTTCGAGTTCTGGGGATTCTTCGGACGAGTAGTTCCTCGCATGCCTCCTCTTTCATTTTTGACACTTGTTGACAAAAAGGGGGAGATGAACATCGAGAAGATAGAAAAGTGGGTCATTTGCAGGGTGTTTCAATTCGCCTTTTGCTTTTCGTTCGAACAATTTGCTTTTGGTCGTTGAACTTTTGGTCGTGGAACTTATTCTCACCGTCTGTGGTGATGACACACAGCGTCGTCATGTACCGTTAATAACCCCTGCAATGCTATAGTTGCTATCATTTCATTATTTGTTTGCAGGTGCAATCGAATGCTTACTTCCTTGCAATGATTATCCTCAATAATTCATTTTTCATGCAAGATTAAGTGAAAGCAGTTCAAGGAGAATTGGAAATCATGTCTCTCGAAGAGAGAAATCTCATTACTTAAAACGTCATATATCTTACTCCTATGCTTATCTTTCGATATCTAACGATGCAGGAGAAGAAAAATAGCTTCAGAATAAAGTCATTCGTGAATTCGAAAGAAAATTCTATCTATCTGTCTGACAAGATGTTTTCCCTCGCACATATCTATGGTATCATTTTTGCTGCAGGAAAACATCGTCTGAAATATATCCACTCCGAGCAATATACTTGAGTATCCCTTGCTCGGATTGCTTTTGCCCTGATTGTTCCTCGAACATCTAACTTGCAGGGAAATTTATATCTCGTTTGGAATTTAAACTGTGTTCTGAGAAAATCTTCATGGCGTATCCTTTGCCACAACGCTTTTCAAACTATCATTGCTATCTAACTAACCTTTGTCAAAGATTGTGTGTGGCAGGAAATACCTCAGACACCACCGAGTGCATTGGATAAAGCTACGAATGAGATCATCTCCCAATGTCACTCATACAAAGATTCACCTCGCCTCCTTATTATGTCCTAATGATCAGTCAAATTAGAATGATGCATATCTTCAGCGGGAGCGTGTCTTATCTTCGTATTTATCTCTCGTCTTTCAATTTCCTTCGCATTCCATTTCATTCCTTTATCTATCTTTCGATGTGTTCTATTTTGTCAACAATCGTCCAAAAAGGGGGAGATTGTTGGTGCAATACTTGCCCTCTTGTGTTTTGGAGATTGTTGACAGAAACAGGCATGGACTGATTTGTTTGCTAGTGCACACAGAAAGAAATAGTCCATGCAGTGCCGAAGAGAATGTTGTCTTAGGTGTACAGTTCGAGGAACTTCACCGAAGATTATCTACGTCGAAGAAGAGAATGAACAACCGAGAAGAATGAAGTGAAGGAGTTGACCCCTCGAATGTTTATTGCTGACGCAAAGCAATTGGTTCGGTGATCGCGTCCGAAGAAATTAACTGCAGTGATGGAAGACGAAGACGAAGTGAAGACGTAGCATTCTTTTCGTCGTTCTTCTTTCATTCATTTGAGTCATAGGACCTCCGTACTATTAAGAGGGGTATAGGTTCTTGAAGCTTAGACCCGCTGTGATGCCTAGCCCAAACCTATGCGAGACCGAGAGAAATCTCTTTATGCTTCGAATGATTACCTGCCAGCAGAAGACGTTGTTCTTCGTTGCTATAGGAGATATCTTTCGAACTGAGGAGTTAGCATTACTTGCTCCGCACGTAATGTTACCGTTGTGCTCAAATTCCGACCGTTGGAGTCGTGTCGTTCGGCCATTGGCTGCTCCACATGTCCAATTTGGTCATTTCCTCAAATGCCCGAGGTCTTCATGAGCAAGCAAGTTGAATGCACACTGATACGTCTCCAACGTATCTATAATTTTTGATTGTTCCATGCTGTTCTAATATCAATCTTGGATGTTTTTATAATCATTTAAAACAATTATATATCATTTTTGGAGACTAACCTATTAACTTAGTGCCCAGTGCCAGTTGTTGTTTTCTGCCCTGTTTTTGTTTTACAGAAAATCAATACCAAACGAAGTCCAAATGCCATGAAACTTTTTAGAGATTTTTTATTGGACAAGATAAACACTGGAAGCTTCGGGAGAGCGCCAGAAGATGAAGGAGTGGGCCACGAGGCACCAGGGTGCGCCCCAATGGGGTGGCGCGCGCTGGTACCTCGTGGGGCCCACCCAGCTCCGTTTGACCTAATTCTAGCACTATAAATTCAGAAAAAAATCAGAAACCCTCAGGGGAGTCCACGAAATACTTTTTCCGCCACCGCAAGTTTCTGTTCTCGAGAGATCCCATCTGGAGGCTTTCTCCGGTACTCCACCGGAGGGGGAATCGATCACGGAGGGGTTCTACATCAACCTTGCTGCCCTTCCGATGATGCGTGAGTAGACCTTCGGGTCCATAGGTAGTATCTAGATGGCTTCTTCTCTCTTTTTGATCTTCAATACAATGTTCTCCTCGATGTTCTTGGAGTTCTATCCGATGTAATCACTTTGTGCGGTGTGTTTGTTGGGATCCAATGAATTGTGAGTTTATGATCAGATTATCCATGAAATTATTTGAGTCTTTGCTGCACTCTTTTATGCATGATTATTATAGCCTCGTATTTCTTCTCCGATCTATTGATTTGGTTTGGCCAACTAGATTGATTTATCTTGCCATGGGAAGAGGTGCTTTGTTGTGGGTTCGATCTTGCGGTGCTCAATCCCAGTGACAGAAAGGGACATGACACATATGTATCGTTGCTACTAAGGGTAAAAAGATGGGGTTTATTCATACGTGAGTTTATCTTGTCTACATCATGTCATCGTTCTTAAGGCATTACTCCGTTCTTATGGACTTAATACACTAGATGCATGTTGGATAGCGGTCGATGTGTTGAGTAATAGTAGTATATGCAGGCAGGAGTCGGTCTACTAATCTTGGACGTGATGCCTATATACATGATCATTGCCTTGGATATCGTCATGATTATTTGCTTTTCTATCAATTGCCCAACAGTAATTTGTCTACCCACCGTATGCTATTTTCTCGAGAGAAGCCTCTAGTGAAACCTATGGCCCCCGGGTCTATCTGAATCATATTACTAAAACCCTAAAAATATTGCTGTCATTTTTTTTATTTTTTTTATTTTGTATTTTTGTTTCAATCTATCTATCTATCACATACAATTTAATCTTGCAATTTACCGCCGAGAGATTGACAACCTCTCGTTTGCGTTGGGTGCAAGGATTTGTTGTTTGTGTGCAGGTGCTGCTAACGAGGTGTTGTGTGATTCTCCTACTGGTTCGATAACCTTGGTTTCATAACTGAGGGAAATACGTATCTCTACTGTGCTGCATCATCCCTTCCTCTTCGGGGAAATACCAACGCAAGCTACAAGTAGCAGGAAGAATTTCTGTGACCGTTGCCGGGGAGACATCATCAACATCTATTAAGTACCTTTGCATAAACTCCCATCTCCATGCATTTACTTTATTTGCCATTTGCCTCTCGTTTTCATCTCCCGCACTTCTAAAACGTTTTTACAAAAATACAAAAAAAAAATCGTTTGCTTTTTCTAGTTTGCTCGCTTGCCTGCTTGTTACCTTGTTTGCTTAATCATGATGCCCCAAGAGAATTATCATGATAGCTCTTATTATAAAATTTTGTTCGAAATTGAGAAAAATACTAAAGATTACATGACTACACAGTTTGAGCACATTTTTACCGAGGAACTCAAAGAACACTCTACTTTACTGGATGCTATTGCAAAACAACTTGATGATGTTAGTAAAGAAGTTGCTAGTCTTCAATCTCAATTTGCTCTTACTGAAAATTTGCTAGGAAAAATTTCTGATGCTCAAGCTACGCTAGTAAATCAAATGGCGGCTAAACCGGAATCATTAGAACAAAGTAATGACGAGGATATTAAAATGATTGGTGTTTCATCTATTGATTCTCTGTTTAGCAATATTAAACTTGATGAAAAAGGGACTGAAAAAAAGTCAACTTTAGCTAAAGAGCGTCCCCATAATTCGGAGGGTGAAAATCTTGATAAGAAAATTGCTAAAAGTGGGTTTGGAGAGGTAAAAACTTTAAATAGTGATGTGCCCACTCTCTTGGATTACAAAGATTTTAATTATGATAATTGTTCTTTGATTGAGTGCATTTCTTTGTTACAATCCATGTTAAATTCACCCAACGCTTATGAGCAAAACAAGGCTTTTACTAAACATATCGTAGAAGCAATGATGAAAGCATTAGAAGAAAAGTTAGAACTAGAGATTTCAATTCCTAGAAAATTATATGATGAATGGGAACCCACCATTAAATTAAAAATTAAAAATTATGAGTGCAATGCTTTATGTGATTTGGGTGCTAGCGTTTCAACAATTCCAAAATCTCTATGTGATGTGCTAGGTTTTACCAATATAGATGAATGTTCTCTTAATTTGCACTTGGCGGATTCTACTATTAAAAAACCAATGGGTAGGATTAATGATGTTCTCATCCTTGCAAATAGAAATTATGTGCCCGTTGATTTTATTGTTCTCGATATTGAATGCAACCCTTCTTGCCCCATAATACTTGGTAGACCGTTCTTACGAACTATAGGTGCCGTTATTGATATGAATGAAGGGAATATAAAATTTTAGTTTCCATTAAAGAAGGGTATGGAGCATTTCCCTAGGAAAATAATTAAAGCACCATATGTATCAATTATGAGGGCCGCTTATGGAATCAACTTAAAAGATGACAATACTTGAAACTATGCATTATGCCTAGCTAGGGGCATAAAACAATAGCGCTTGTTGGGAGGCAACCCAATGAATAATTTTTTTCCCGTTATTGTCTGTTTTCACTGTCATGCTACTGGTATGATTGTGATTTTGTGTTTTTAATTAGTGTTTGTGCCAATTAAAGCCTTTGGGATGATTTGGAAGATAGTATAATTGATGCTGTTTGAAAACAGAAAGTCTGCGTCCAGTGCTGGAATTTTGATTTTTCTCTAGAATGTCAGAACCTTCTGAATTTTTTACACACTATTGATATATGAATTTCCCACGTCTTCCTAATTTTTCAGAATTTTTGGAGTTACAGAAGTATGACCATAATTCAGATTTCTACAGACTGTTCTGTTTTTGACAGATTCTGTTTTTGATGCACTACTTGCTTGTTTTGATGAATCTATGGATTGTATCGGGGGGTATAAGCCATGGTGAAGTTAGAGTACAGTAGGTATAATGCAAAAATAAAATATGACTGGGTTTTCAACAGTACTTATAGTAGTAATTTATTTTGTTATACTAACGGATCTCACGAAGGTTTTGTTGAGTTTTGTGTGATTGAAGTTTTCAAGTTTTGGGTGAGATCACGATGGATGAAGGAATAAGGAGTAGCAAAAGCCTAAGCTTGGGGATGCCCGAGGCACCCCAAGGTAATATTCTAGGAAGACTCAAGCGTCTAAGCTTGGGGATGCCCCAGAAGGCATCCCCTCTTTCTTCTACCAACCATCGGTAATTTTACTTGGAGCTATATTTTTATTCGTCACATGATATGAGTTTTGCTTGGAGCGTCTTGTATTATATGAGTCTTTGCTTTGTTTGCTTTTTAGTTTGTCACAATCATCTTTGCTAAGCACACCTATCTTGAGAGAGCCACACGTTTATCATCATTTGTTAGAATACTCTATGTGCTTCAATTAATTCTTTTGAGCTAGGCAGTTGCTCTAGTGCTTCACTTAAATCTTTTTGAGCACGGTGGTGGCTATATTTTGAAGAAATAAACTCTCATGCTTCACTTATATTATTTTGAGAATTGACAAGACTAAAATTTTGAAGAAATGAATTCTCATGCTTCACTTATATTATTTTGAGAATTGATAAGATTGAAATTTTGAAGAAATATTTGCACTCTCATGCTTCACTTAAATCTTTTTGAGAGATGATAATAGTAACGGTAATTTGCACAAGATATGAAATTGGTCCCAAAGTGATGAATATTCAAGAGGGATATAAATAAAAACTTTCATATAGATCATTGGATATGATAAGTGTGATTCCTTGCAATAGTTTTGCGATATGGAAATGATAATATGTGAGCCATGTTGGTGAGTAATTGTGATTTAGTAAGAATATTAGTGTTAAGGTTTGTGATTCCCTATGCATGCACGTTGAGTCAATAGTTATGCAATGAAAATATATCCTACTTATGGTGCATTATTCGGTGTTAGTTGTGTTCAATGCATATTTCCGACCGTTTTTGTTTTTTGGTTGGTTGCTTCTCAATCTTTTGCTAGCCTTCATTTGTACTAAGCGGAAATACTGCTTGTGCATCCAAACTCCTTAAACCCAAGTTGTGCCAAATGAGTCCACTATATCTACCTATATGCAGTATTTCCATGCCGTTCCAAGTAAATTTGCGTGTGCCAACTCTAATTTTCAAAATATTTTTTCTGTTTTGTGTGCCCGTACCACTCATGAAGCGGGAGGGGGTGGCCATTATATTCCATGCTAGGTTTGTTATTCTCACGATGAGTGTTTATTCACTTGTCATTGCACGAGAGAATGGTTGGCAATAGGGATGCCCAGTCCCACAATGAAATAAAATTAATAACAACAAAATTCCTTGGAAAGTGATGGTATGGAGGGCACCCGTGGATACGGCTAGCCATGGATTGTGAAAGAATGGTGGAAAGAAAATGAACTTTACTTTCTGTTTGGGAACCACCTATGATGTGTCTAGCATGGAAAGTATTGGGAATTCTCGGTCGTTTTCGTTGACAGGAAAAGCATGCCTCTCAAAATGTTTTATCTCTTTAATTTCAGCTTTGAGCTCTGGCACATTTGACAAATCTCTGCTTCCCTCTGCGAAGGGCCTATCTATTTACTTTTATACAATTTTTATTTTATTTGAGTCTCCATCTTCTCTTACAAAAGCACCAACTAGAGAGCACTATTGTCATACTTGTGCATTGCATGTAGCTAATATTTGAGTGAGTTTCATGAATGGATCAATGATTGAGCATAATGGGCTAGGGATAACTTTCTTTAGCGTTGATAGTTTGAAAGACATGGTTCCTTGTTAGCATGCTTGAGTATTTATATCTTCATGTCAAATTATAGACTATTGCTTTCAATCATTCAAGTCCAATGTCCATGCTACAAAAGAAAAGAATATGTGATGAATATGTTAGGCAACATTCCACATCAAAAATTCTGTTTTTATCATTTACCTACTCGAGGACGAGCAGGAATTAAGCTTGGGATGCTGATACGTCTCCAACGTATCTATAATTTTTGATTGTTCCATGCTGTTATAATATCAATCTTGGATGTTTTTATAATCATTTATAGCAATTATATATCATTTTTGGAGGCTAACCTATTAACTTAGTGCCTAGTGCCAGTTGCTGTTTTCTGCCCTGTTTTTGTTTTACAGAAAATGAATACCAAACGAAGTCCAAATGCCATGAAACTTTTTGGAGATTTTTTAATGGACAAGATAAACACTGGAAGCTTTGGGAGAGGGCCAGAAGATGAAGGAGTGGGCCACGAGGCACCAGGGCGCGCCCCAGGGGGGGTGGCGCGCCCTGGTACCTCGTGGGGCCCACCCAGCTCCGTTTGACCTAATTCCAGCACTATAAATTCAGAAAAAACCAGAAACCCTCAGGGGAGTCCACGAAATACTTTTTCCGCCGCCGCAAGTTTCTTTTCTCGAGAGATCCCATCTGGAGGCTTTCTCCGGTACTCCGCCGGAGGGGGAATCAATCACGGAGGGGTTCTACATGTAACACCCCGATTTTTGGCCCTTTCTTTTTCTTTTGGATTTCTTTGAATTTTTATTTGGAGTTCTTTTTTCGTGGCTATGTGGTCTTGAAACCTGGGAAGATCTTCTCTCCTGCCACTTCCTAGTGGCATTTCATTCTCAAATCTATCCCAAGGCCATGTCATTTCCATCTTAGCCCAACCCCAATATTTATTTCTTGGGAATATTCCTTTTTCTATTAAAGGAATAACCCTGTTTGCCCTAGGTTGTGAAGCAACCTACATTTCTGCCATTACACAAATTCCCAAAAAATTCTCAAAAATTATTTGGATCATATCTACCACAAATATGTCAAAATCCATCCTTGCCTAGTTCAAAAATAATTCAGGAATATTCATTTTCTATTCTGTCCAGAATGGCACTTTGTGAAGGAAGTGCTATTTATATTTTCTTGATTGCCTTCAATTTTTTTGGGAAATCTCTCATATCCAAATAATTGCCACATGCCAAAATTCAACTTCATTTGCCTAGTAAATCTTCCTCAGCAAATTTCCAAAGTTTCTGTCCAGAGAGAAGCTTTGTGAAGGAAGTACTAGCTAGCATTATCCAAATGAGTTGAAATTTTGGTAGATCATTTATATGGTCAAATCATTGCTCTCCACCAAATTTCATATCCATCCAACTATCTATGTGAGCACTCCATCCAATCTTGGTTTCTGGTCACAATTTCAGTTTGTGAAGCAACTATAGTTTATATTGCTTCAAAAATTCTGAAATTAATCCAGGACCTAAAGATCCCTAAATAATGTGAGCATGACAAAACTCATATTATTTTGCCAAGCCATTTGCTCCACAAAATTCCCCCAAGTTTCTGTCTAGTGGGAAGCATTGTGAAGCAAGTACCACTTTGGTGTATCCAAATGGTATGAAATTTCTGCAGTGCCTTCATATGCCCAAATGATCACCCTCTACCAAATTTCAGCTCAACCCAAGCAACCATGTGAGTGCTACTTCCTGATCTAGCTTCTGGACCAAATTTGGCAGTTGTAAAACAACTATGTTAAATTCTGGTCCCAATCTCTTCAAAATCCACAGGATCATAGTACTTCCTACCCTACACCCCTGAGACATCCTGGTTAGCTTTTATCCCCTCTAATTTGATCACTATATCATGCCTAAGTTTGCAACAGCAAACTTCAGCCGATCACTCCCATCAGAACACAGTAGGTTTCTTCGAGCTATCACTTCAGAGAGGTCCCACTCAGCAAGGACTACGCTGTAGACATCTTTTTGCAGACCCTCGTGCCCTCTCCTCGCCATGCCACGCGGTGACCACGCGGCTGGGAAGCAATTGTCGCGCTCTGGATGGCGTTTAGCTTCGAGCACTCCTTTGCTCGTCGTTCCCGTGTGTCCCACCGTGTCTACAACATCGACCACCCTCCCTTTCATCCACGTAGCCTCCTCCCCGCCCCTCCCGTCGCCGTCCAGACGCGGACACCGCGTGCCCCGAAAGAACAGTGGCACAAAGGTAGCCCCTGCCCCACACGGTGCGCCAAACTTTGCCCGCGTGCCTGGCACTCCACTAACTCCCTCTCACGTCGCCTCTACTGCCCGCGCGTGCCCGGCTCCGCGCCAGAGTATCGTCTTCGTGCCCGCGGCGGTATCCGGAGAGAGCACCTCGCCCCGGCTATTTAAGCCATCCCTGGGGTCTCCCGACCTCACAAGCCTCCTCTCCAACCTCCCAGAAGCCTCCCCAACTTCTCCAATGAGCTCGAGGAGCTCCCTACGCTCGCCATTGCCGCCACGGCCGCCGTCTCGGCCGGCTCAAATTCGAGCTCCATGGCGTCTCCCCCTCCACCTAGCTCTCCCAATGAGTCCCTTCCTTCCACCTCAAGCCCCCCCCGCACCCCATCTCTCCCTCCCGCGTGGCGTGCAGCGCACTCCGGCAACGGCCGACGCCATGCTCCGCCATGGCCGATGCCCTGCTCGTCTTAGCGCTCCCCGGAGGCCGTGCGGGAGCCCACCCGAAGCGCTGTGCCGCCCCGATCTCTCCGGTGGCCGGGGCACCGCGAGGGATGGCCGGAGCCGCCTGGGCGAGCGCCGGCGCCGCGCGCCCTGCCTCTGTCTCGTGGGCGGGAGCGAGGAAGGACAAGCCTAGCCCGTGGACCCCAGCGGCCCCACCTGTCATCCAGAGGAGCCCCGGGCCCAGCGTTTTAAAGTGAAAGCGTATTTGTGCCAATACGTTTTCTCGCTAGGGAAGCCTAAACAGCTGGAGCAGCGGCCCAGAATGCGCTTTCTCTATCCCGAAGGCGTATTTTCTGGAAATGCGCTTTCCATTTCACCCCGCCGGCCAAAACTCTTAAATAGCGTACGTTCGTCCATTAAGGCCAGAAGTGAACAGATTTTTATTTGTTTTCTGCCTAACGAACGAACGGCCATAATTTTTCAACCGTGACTCCGATTCAGGTGATTCCAAAGCCCACGATTTCAGTTCGTCGAGCCCGTTCCGATGGCATCATTTTATGAGGTTGTCATACTCTGAAAATGACCATTTTTCCCTTGCCCTTAAAACAGCTCCGCCGGGAGGGAAACTTTTTCGGCGATTCCTTCCGCGGGTACCTCGCATTTCTCCCCGGTGAATCCTTCATCCCCAGGCAAGCCACAACAGCCACTTGCATGATGGCATTGCAATAGCCATGGTTTCCACTTGAATATTTAATAATTGTTTGCTCATTTAATTATTCTGTGAATGCTATGTATATGCTTGGGAATCCATGCTCATTGTTTATGCCATATTCATTTTCATCTAGTGAGTGATATGATTAATTGCTAAGGACACTGTTATCATGATTTATTCTTGTAATCATTTCTGATGCTAGTAATAATGTTAAGCTCACATGAGTAGTTACGGTTTGATATGAAAGTACTTGTGATATTCATGATCATCGTTATGCCATGCTCATTTGCATCTAGTAGATTAAATG
This sequence comes from Elymus sibiricus, assembly GCA_039707655.1. NCBI lineage: Eukaryota > Viridiplantae > Streptophyta > Magnoliopsida > Poales > Poaceae > Elymus > Elymus sibiricus. The sequence continues at coordinate 402,954,316 of CM077666.1, forward strand.
ATTTATTATTGTCGATGTTATGTTGTTAAATGATTATGTTGCCCATCCATGATTACACTGGTGTCATGTTCATATGCATTGGCATCTCATCATGTTATTTTGTTATGACTCAGCTCATCACCATTCAAGTTACACCTGGCATTAATCGAACTTGAACAAATATGTTGGCTGAGTCATGGTGCCACCAAATCGAGCTCACCAGTGCAACCACACTTGCATGGATGGGGAGGCCCTAATGCGGTCTATTGTCATGCCTCTCGCCGGTGCCTCCTACGAGGGAAGGTTATGGGTGCGCGCTATCCTGATCAGGTAGGCTACCATAGCCTTGAGGACCCGAGTTTTGATGGTACCAAGGTCCCCGTTTGGGACAATGTTGATGTTTGGCCACGACGGTGGCAGCCACAGAGGTGGCGGATGTCACATGTTGACATCAAGGTCACCCAGGACATAGCCCAAAGGGGAGTTTGTCGGAGTGGCCGGGAGAGTGTCATGCAATAGACTGGTTTTGTCGGAACATCGTTGGTCCACCCGAATGGGAGCACGAGGCCATGAGTTCCGTAGTGTGGGTACAGTGTACTAACCTCTGCAGAGTGTATAATCTATCGATAGCCGCGTCCTCGGTCATGGACACAGTTCGTAGTAGGTCACACTATGGGTCAACAGAAATAATAACCTGAATAATAAACAACCCCGGTTCCATGAGGAAAGAAGTTGGTTGATCTTTATGTGGTCATGCGATGATCACAGGTAGAGATCAAGCTCCGTGTGGTCATGTGATGATCACGACGGTAAGAAAGATTGATATCTATGGTGGTTACAAGATAACCTCCGAGTAGAGTAAGTTGGTCCATGAGACCTTAAATGTCGACCCCCTTGCATGCTAGTGCTAGTACCATCCTGTTCATATCATGAATTATATGTACATGCCATGCTCATGTTGTTGCCATGTTCATGTTGTTGCCATGCTCATGTTGTTCTAGTAGTATCGTGTTCATCTTTGATGATTAACCTGTAAATGCCATGCTGTTGTATGTCTTCATTGTTTTGGTTGCTGTGAGCTTGCGAGTACATTCAAAGTACTCACCTGGCGTGTCATGCCAGATTGCAGGTGATGCCGTGATTGCTTGTTTGTCGAGGATCCCGAGGTTGCGCTCTAGGATACGTCCCAGCCAGAGTCCCTGCGGAGTGGAGTTCATCACCGTCGTCGTTGTTCCGCTGCTAGAGTTTATTCCGCTTCGAGATGTTCCGCTGCTAGCATAGAGCTACCTTAGCAGGCGAAGTGTCGCCGTGCCCCTAGAACCTTTGTAATATCGTACCCTTGTGCCCGTATTATTAGTAATAAAGAGCTGATTTGTTCTATGCCTAGCAGTGCCGTATTCCACAAGACTTGATCTCTGGGCTGGAATACGGGGTGTTCCGATCTCTCTGAGCCGGGGTGCCACAGTGATTGGTATCAGAGCAGGTCTGGCTGTAGGACACCCTAGTCAGCGCGAGCATTAGATACTGTTAGTATAGAGTCTAGTCGGCTTGCTGCCCTTGATTGCTGCATTTGTTTGTCGCATAGCATGCATATAGACTCATTATATTGTCACTAACGGTTGATCTTGTGAGTGTAGGTGGCAACGGTTTCGATCCACTACCTGCACCCTCCTGTTTTGCATTCTTGCTCTTTGGTGTTTTGTGTCAGCTCTGTCCCAGTGGAGTGATGCCGAGGTACCTAGTGGTGTCAATCATTTGCAGGATTGATGCACAGGTATCGCACCAATATTTTCTCTTCAGCCACACCTATTGTTTCGGTGGTAGACATGTTTCTACCCCGGATCTTGCCATCCAACCCGCCGTCTGGCAACCCTCACCGGTCTCTGTTACCAGGAAAGGGCAATGCTAGCAGGCTTTTCTTTCCACCGCTATCCTACCCTATCACCCATTCCCTGGAAAAGTACGGTTTCCGTCCGTACGCTTGATGATGATGTGGTCGTGACATCCGTGTCTAGCCACATGATCACCGAGTCCGTCCTCACCTCCGAGCCCGTCCAGATGCAACCGGTGCTGAGCCAGCGTTTGGTGTAGCTCTGTTTGCACCAACCGCTCCACACACTGATCGACTTTCGTGCACACCGCCACAGCATATTAGATCGTAGTACCGGAGTTCCCTCGAGAATTGTGTGCTTAAGTAGGCATGCATAGTGAGGTGAATAGCTGTGAAATGTGATGTTGCTTGTATGTAATCTTAATGCTGTGTGTGCTTTTGTTTTAGTCGTTTCTTTTGTTCCTTTCTTTGGGCCTTCGGTGTTACCTTATTTCCCCTTATGAAAGTTGCTCATCAACCGACACCGGACTCGAAGAATCAGTAAGGATTTCAAATATTTTGAAGCTCAGCTAAACATTATGAACTCTCAGCCGACTGCATTATATTGAGAATATTCGGTTTGAATACAAATGATATTCTGGAATAACTATTAGCATCAAGACTGACTCAGTGTACAGCCATCACAATCGTAATAAACCAGCTGGAAGACAATTTGTGTGCAAGACAACAGTACATTTTCAGTCAAAGGAATATCAAGGGTATACCTATATATGGCATTCAGTCTGCATATCACGGAGAGAAGCTTCTGATGTAAGCAACCTAGTCTTTCTCCGCAAGCTACCAGAGAAGCTTATGACGCAAGGTTCCGCAGTCTTCCTCAGTACGATATGTGGATAGCTTACAGTGTAAGGTAGTCAGTCTTTTTCGGTAAGCTACCGCAGAAAGCTTCCAGCATAAGTCACCAAATCCTCCCCACCAAGCAACCAGGAGGAGAAGTTTCTGAGGTACGGTACCCAGTCTTCTTCAGCACGCTATCCCGGCAAAAGCTTCGAGTATAAGCTATTCAGTCTTCCTCAGCACGCTACTCTCAGATAGCTTCCAACACAAGCTATCCAGTCTTCGTCAGTACGGCACTACAAACAGTCATCGGCAGTGGTACAAGATATTACATAGTGATTTGGCAGCATATGGCAATGCATCCCAAGAATCAGATCCGCAACAGTTTGTCAGAAGCAAGAATCAGTCAGGACACAAGTCTGCCTCGGGAATAAAATGTTCAGATAAACATACTTCCATATATATTGAGTATGCTACCAAGGTCATGCAAGTCACTCATACGATGAGGCAAGCACGGTGAGAATCTGACAACCACAGGAAGGGGAAGAAAGCCAGTATACCCCTCAGTGTGTTGCAAGGACTGACAAGCTATGAAGCAAGACAATGTTGGGACAATAATCTTGACAGTGCATATCAAGGCCAGCTTCCTTCCAACCGACAAAGTGATATCATTAACCTCTGTCACTGTCATGTATGATTGACCACAACAGTGAGCTCTGTCCAAGTAACTGTGAACCTGGCATATGATCCTGATGAACCCTTGCTTACCTTTTCCTGGTGACGGCACCACGCCTATGTTCTAAGCTGCTTTTGGCCGTCCAGGGTGGATGCCGACTTTATATTTCTCTTTTCAACAACTGGCCGTGTTCTGAGCTGCTTTCCGGCTGTCTCGGGCAGCTGTTGAGTTTCTTTTTGTAGCAGTGACCCTATGCTCTGAGCTATTCTTCGGCCGTCTTAGGGAACTGCTACATTCTTCTTATCAACACTGCCTCATGCTCTGAGCTGCTTTTCAGCCGTCGTGAGCCATGGTTGAGTTATTTCAGTAATGTCCCAGATCTGAGTTGTAAAGACCGTTCTGGTGGCTACTGATTTATTTGCTGATTTCTTGCAAAGGTTCGGATGATCATTGCCCTACAGTTAAAGCTTGAGAGATGATAAACTTGCCAGTTAAACGTTGCTGCACTGCCTGAGGATAAGGATAAGGTATGACTGCTGGAATATTGCACCTGACAGTACCTATGGTCACACGAAGAATTACGGGTATATAAGGCCAATCTCTTGCAGCAAAAGATCCGAAAAAAGAAAACAATAATGAAGGAGCAAGACCGGCAATACATGTATGATAATTGTTGCATGAACAACATGGTACGGATACCCAAGACAGTCTGATTCCGTATCGATCACCATGAACACCCACCCAAGGGGGTCTACTCTGTTTGTAAGGACCTCATATCAAGGTGACAGTCGAATCATCGGTACGGATTTGAGACAGTGCAGCCAGCCAAGGTAATTCAGAACTACCTTCATGCAATCAGACTCTGCCAAAAGAACGGCTATGGTTCTCAGCATTGTGTTGAACCCGAAGGCCATGCATCTACTCTAGCAACCCGAGGCAATGATTAAAGGTTTCATGCCCACCGAGGAACTTTCTACACAACTCCATTGACTACTATCGGTGCTTGATAGAAGAATGTCACGTCAATTGGAAATCACTCCCGGACTTATGGAAATTCCAGTCATGATAATATCAGATGAGCCAGCAGACATAAAAGAATGGAAGTCGGAGTAAGGATGAACACATGAAGGAAGACCTGTCAGAATGTGGGATACGGTGAAGCAAACCACCCCAGAGCAAGGCAGTCAGTCAGATGCAATTCAAAGGGAACACCAAGAAAAAGGATACCCGAGTTGGAAGCGGTCTCCTTAAGTCAGAATATTCATACTAGTTCCCTGAGCAACCAAATCTCGAGGACGAGATTTATCGTAAGGGGGGTAGGTTTGTAACACCCCGATTTTTGGCCCTTTCTTTTTCTTTTGGATTTCTTCGAATTTTTATTTGGAGTTCTTTTCCGTGGCTATGTGGTCTTGAAACCTGGGAAGATCTTCTCTCCTGCCACTTCCTAGTGGCTTGTCATTCTCAAATCTATCCCAAGGCCATGTCATTTCCATCTTAGCCCAACCCCAATATTTATTTCTTGGGAATATTCCTCTTTCTATTAAAGGAATAACCCTGTTTGCCCTAGGTTGTGAAGCAACCTATATTTCTCCCATTCCACAAATTCCCAAAAAATTCTCATAAATTATTTGGATCATATCTTCCACAAATATGTCAAAATCCATCCTTGCCTAGTTCAAAAATAATTCAGGAATATTCATTTTCTATTCTGTCCAGAATGGCACTTTGTGAAGGAAGTGCTATTTATATTTTCTTGATTGCCTTCAAAATTTTTGGGCAATCTCTCATATCTAAATAATTGCCACATGCCAAAATTAAACTTCATTTTCCTAGTAAATCTTCCTCAGCAAATTTCCAAATTTTCTGTGCAAAGAGAAGCTTTGTGAAGGAAGTACTAGCTAGGCTTATCCAAATGAGTTGAAATTTTGGTAGATCATTTATATAGTAAAATCATTGCTCTCCACCAAATTTAATATCCATCCAACTATCTATGTGAGCACTCCATCCAATCTTGGTTTCTGGTCACAATTTCAGTTTGTGAAGAAACTATAGTTTATATTGCTTCAAAAATTCTGAAATTAATCCAGGACCTAAATATCCCTAAATAATATGAGCATGCAAAAACTCACATTATTTTTCCAAGCCATTTGCTCCACAAAATTCCCCCAAGTTTCTGTCTAGTGGGAAGCATTGTGAAGCAAGTACCACTTTGGTGTATCCAAATGGTATGAAATTTCTGCAGTGCCTTCATATGCCCAAATGATCACCCTCTACCAAATTTCAGCTCAACCCAAGAAACCATGTGAGTGCTACTTCCTGATCTAGCTTCTGGACCAAATTTGGCAGTTATAAAACAACTATGTTAAATTCTGGTCCAAATCTCTTCAAAGTCCACAGGATCATAGTACTTCCTACCCTACACCCCTGAGACATCCTGGTTAGCTTTTATCCCCTCTAATTTGATCATTATATCATGCCTAAGTTTGCAACAGCAAACTTCAGCCGATCACTCCCATCAGAACACAGTAGGTTTCTTCGAGCTATCACTTCAGAGAGGTCCCACTCAGCAAGGACTACGCTGTAGACATCTTTTTGCAGACCCTCGTGCCCTCTCCTCGCCATGCCACGCGGTGACCACGCGGCTGGGAAGCAATTGTGGCGCTCTGGATGGCGTTTAGCTTCGGGCACTCCTTTGCTCGTCGTTCCCGCGTGTCCCACCGTGTCTACAACGTCGACCACCCTCCCCTTCATCCACGTAGCCTCCTCCCCGCCCCTCCCGTCGCCGTTCGGACGCGGACACCGCATGCCCGCGTAAGAACAATGGCACAAAGGTGCCCCCCCTGCCCCACACGGTGCGCCGCACTTTGCCCGCGTGCCTGGCACTCCACTAACTCCTTCTCACGTCGCCTCTACTGCCCGCGCGTGCCCGGCTCCGCGCCAGAGTATCGTCTTCTTGCCCGCGGCGGTATCCGGAGAGAGCACCTCGCCCCGGCTATTTAAGCCGTCCCCGGGGTCTCCCGACCTCACAAGCCTCCTCTCCAACCTCCAAGAAGCCTCCCCAACTTCTCCAATGAGCTCGAGGAGCTCCCTACGCTTGCCATTGCCGCCACGGCCGCCGTCTCGGTCGGCTCAAATTCGAACTCCATGGCGTCTCCCCCTCCACCTAGCTCTCCCACTGAGTCCCTTCTTTCCATCTCAAGCCCCCCCCCCCCCGCAACCCATCTCTCCCTCCCGCGCGGCGTGCAGCGCACTCCGGCAACGGTCGACGCCATGCTCCGCCATGGCCGATGCCCTGCTCGTCTTAGCGCTCCCCGGAGGCCATGCGGGAGCCCACCCGAAGCGTTGTGCCGCCCCGATCTCTCCGGTGGTCGGGGCACCGTGAGGGATGGCCGAAGCCACCCGGGCGAGCGTCGGTGCCGCGCGCCTTGCCTCTGTCTCGCGGGCGGGAGCGAGGAAGGAGAAGCCTAGCCCGTGGACCCCAGCGGCCCCACCTGTCATCCATAGGAGCCCCGGGCCCAGCGTTTTAAAGTGAAAGCGTATTTGTGTCAATACGTTTTCTCGCTAGGGAAGCGTAAACAGCTGCAACAGCGGCCCAGAATGCGCTTTCTCTATCCCGAAGGCGTATTTCCTGGAAATGCGCTTTCGATTTCACCCCGCCGGCCGAAACTCTTTAATAGCGGACGTTTGTCCGTTAAGGCCAGAAGTGAACAGATTTTTATTTGTTTTCTGCCTAACGAACGAACGGCCGTAATTTTTCAACCGTGACTCCGATTCAGGTGATTCCAAAGCCCACGATCTCAGTTCGTCGAGCCCGTTCCGATGGCATCATTTTCATGAGGTTGTCATACTGTCAAAATGACCTTTTTTCCCTTGCCCTTAAAACAGCTCCGCCGGGAGGGAAACTTTTTCGGCGATTCCTTCCGCGGGTGCCTCGCATTTCTCCTCGGTGAATCCTTCATCCCCAGGCAAGCAACAATAGCCACTTGCATGATGGCATTGCAATAGCCATGGTTTCCACTGGAATATTTAATAATTGTTTGCTCATTTAATTATTCTGTGAATGCTATGTATATGCTTAGGAATCCATGCTCATTGTTTATGCCATGTTCATTTTCATCTAGTGAGTGATATGATTAATTGCTATGGACATTCTTATCATGATTTATTCTTGTAATCATTTCTGATGCTAGTAATAATGTTAAGCTCACATGAGTAGTTACGGTTTGATATGAAAGTACTTGTGATATTCATGATCATCGTTATGCCATGCTCATTTGCATCTAGTATATTAAATGATTTATTATTGTCGATGTTATGTTGTTAAATGATTATGTTGCCCATCCATGGTTACACTGGTGTCATGTTCATATGCATTGGCATCTCATCATGTTATTTTGTTATGACTCAGCTCATCACCATTCAAGTTACACCTGACATTAATCGAACTTGAACAAATATGTTGGCTGAGTCATGGTGCCACCGAATCGAGCTCACCAGTGCAACCACACTTGCCTGGATGGGGAGGCCCTAATGCGGTCTATTGTCATGCCTCTCGCCGGTGCCTCCTACGAGGGAAGGTTATGGGTGCGCGCTACCCTGATCAGGTAGGCTACCATAGCCTTGAGGACCCGAGTTTTGATGGTACCAAGGTCCCCGTTTGGGACAATGTTGATGTTTGGCCACGACGGTGGCAGCCATAGAGGTGGCGGATGTCACATGTTGACATCAGGGTCACCCAGGACATAGCCCAAAGGGGAGTTTGTCGGAGTGGCCGGGAGAGTGTCATGCAATAGACTGGTTTTGTCGGAACGTCGTTGGTCCACCCGAATGGGAGCACGAGGCCATGAGTTCCGTAGTGTGGGTACAGTGTACTAACCTCTGCAGAGTGTATAATCTATCGATAGCCGCGTCCTCGGTCATGGACACAGTTCGTAGTAGGTCACACTATGGGTCAACAGAAATAATAACCTGAATAATAAACAACCCTGGTTCCATGAGGAAAGAAGTTGGTTGATCTTTATGTGGTCATGCGATGATCACAGGTAGAGATCAAGCTCCGTGTGGTCATGTGATGATCACGACGGTAAGAAAGATTGATATCTATGGTGGTTACGAGATAACCTCCGAGCAGAGTAAGTTGGTCCATGAGACCTTAAACGTCGACCCCCTTGCATGCTAGTGCTGGTACCATCCTGTTCATATCATGAATTATATGTACATGCCATGCTCATGCTGTTGCCATGCTCATGTTTTTGCCATGTTCATGTTGTTGCCATGCTCATGTTGTTCTAGTAGTATCGTGTTCATCTTTGATGATTAACCTGTAAATGCCATGCTGTTGTATGTCTTGACTGTTTTGGTTGCTGTGAGCTTGCGAGTACATTCAAAGTACTCACCTGGTGTGTCATGCCAGATTGCAGGTGATGCCGTGATTGCTTGTTTGTCGAGGATCCCGAGGTTGCGCTCTAGGATACGTCCCAGCCAGAGTCCCTGCGGAGTGGAGTTCATCACCGTCATCGTTGTTCCGTTGCTAGAGTTTATTCCGCTTCGAGATGTTCTGCTGCTAGCATAGAGCTACCTTAGCAGGCGAAGTGTCGCCGTGCCCCTGTAACCTTTGTAATATCGGACCCTTGTGCCCGTGTTATTTTAATAAAGAGCTGATTTGTTCTATGCCAAGCAGTGCCGTATTCCAGAAGACTTGATCTCTGGGCTGGAATACGGGGTGTTCCGGTCTCTCTGAGCCGGGGTGCCACACTACATCAACCTTGCTGCCCTTCCGATGATGCGTGAGTAGATTACCATAGACCTTCGGGTCCATAGGCAGTAGCTAGATGGCTTCTTCTCTCCTTTTGATCTTCAATACAATTTTCTCCTCGATGTTCTTGGAGTTCTATCCGACGTAATCACTTTGTGCAGTGTGTTTGTTGGGATCCGATGAATTGTGTGTTTATGATCAGATTATCCATGAAATTATTTGAGTCTTTGCTGCACTCTTTTATGCATGATTATTATAGCCTCGTATTTCTTCTTCGATCTATTGATTTGGTTTGGCCAACTAGATTGATTTATATTGCCATGGGAAGAGGTGCTTTGTAGTGGGTTTGATCTTGCGGTGCTCAATCCCAGTGACAGAAAGGGACATGACACATATGTATGTTTGCTACTAAGGGTAAAAAGATGGGGTTTATTCATACGTGAGTTTATCTTGTCTACATCATGTCATCGTTCTTAAGGCATTACTCCGTTCTTATGGACTTAATACACTAGATGCATGCTGGATAGGGGTCGATGTGTGGAGTAATAGTAGTATATGTAGGAAGGAGTCGGTCTACTAATCTTGGACGTGATGCCTATATGCATGATCATTGCCTTGGATATCATCATGATTATTTGCTTTTCTATCAATTGCCCAACAGTAATTTGTCTACCCACCGTATGCTATTTTCTCGAGAGAAGCCTCTAGTGAAACCTATGGCCCCCGGGTCTATCTAAATCATATTACTAAAACTCTAAAAATATTGCTGCCATTTTCTTTTATTTATTTTATCTTGTATTTTTGTTTCAATCTATCTATCTATCACATACAATTTAATCTTGCAATTTACCGCCGAGAGATTGACAACCTTTCGTTTGCTTTGGGTGCAAGGATTTGTTGTTTGTTTGCAGGTGCTGCTAACGAGGTGTTGTGTCATTCTCTTACTGGTTTGATAACCTTGGTTTCATAACTAAGGGAAATACTTATCTCTACTGTGCTGCATCATCCCTTCCTCTTCGGGGAAATACCAACGCAAGCTACAAGTAGCACACACCCACTTAGTTTTCACGTTGAGCTTTCATACACTTATAGCTCTTAGTGCATCCGTTGCATGGCAATCCCTACTCCTCGCATTGACATAAATTGATGGGCATCTCCATAGCCCGTTGATTAGCCTCGTCGATGTGAGACTATCTTCTTATTTTTGACTTCTCTTATTTATCTCTACCACCATACTCTATTGCACCCATAGTGCTATATACATGGCTTGCGCTCATTTATTGCGTGGGGGTTGAAAAAGCTGAAGTGCGTTAAAAAGTATGAACTGATATGTCTCCAACGTATCTATAATTTTTGATTGTTCCATGCTGTTATATTATCAATCTTGGATGTTTTTATATGCATTTACAGCAATTATATATCATTTTTGGAGACTAACCTATTAACTTAGTGCCCAGTGCCAGTTGCTGTTTTCTACCCTGTTTTTGTTTTACAGAAAATCAATACCAAACGAAGTCCAAATGCCACGAAACTTTTTGGAGATTTTTTATTGGACAACATAAACACTAGAAGCTTCGGGAGAGGACCAGACGCCAGAAGGGGTGGCCACGAGCCACCAGGGCGCGCCTGGGGGGGGGGGGGGCGCAGGCGCGCCCTGGTGCCTCGTGGGCCCACCCCAGCTCCGTTTGACCTAATTCCAGCACTATAAATTCCCAAAAAATCAGAAACCCTCAGGGGAGTCCACGAAATACTTTTTCCGCCGCCGCAAGTTTCTGTTCCAGAGAGATCCCATCTGGAGGCCTTCTCCGGTACTCCGCCGGAGGGGGAATCGATCACGGAGGGGCTCTACATCAACCTTGCTGCCCTTCCGATGATGTGTGAGTAGTTTACCACAGACCTTCGGGTCCATAGGCAATAGCTAGATGGCTTCTTCTCTCTTTTTGATCTTCAATACAATGTTTTCCTCGATGTTCTAGGAGTTCTATCCGATGTAATCACTTTTTGCGGTGTGTTTCTTCGGATCCGATGAATTGTGAGTTTATGATCAAATTATCCATGAATATTATTTGAGTCTTCTCTGATCTCTTTTATGCTTGATTATTATAGCTTCATATTTCTTCTCCGATTTATTGATTTGGTTTGGCCGACTAGATTGATTTATCTTGCCATGGGAAGAGGTGCTTTGTAATGGGTTCGATCTTGCGGTGCTCAATCCCAGTGACAGAAAGGGACATGACATGTATGTATCGTTTCTATTAAGGGTAAAAAGATGGGGTTTATTCATAGGTGAGTTTATCTTGTCTACATCATGTCATCGTTCTTAAGGCGTTACTCCGTTCTTTTATGGACTTAATACACTAGATGCATGCTGGATAGCGGTCGATGTGTGGAGTAATAGTAGTAGATGCAGGCAGGAGTCGGTCTACTTGTCTCGGACGTGATGCCTATATACATGATCATTGTCTTGGATATCATCATGATTATTTGCTTTTCTATCAATTGCCCAACAGTAATTTGTCTACCCACCGTATGCTATTTTCTCGAGAGAAGCCTCTAGTGAAAACTATGCCCCCCGGGTCTATCTAAATCATATTACTAAAACCCTAAAAATATTGCTGCCATTTTCTTTTATTTATTTTATTTTGTATTTTTTTTCTATCTATCTATCTATCACATACAATTTAATCTTGCAATTTACCGCCAAGGGATTGACAACCCCTCGTTTGCGTTGGGTGCAAGGATTTGTTGTTTGTGTGCAGGTGCTGCTAACGAGGTATTGCATGATTCTCCTACTGGTTCGATAACCTTGGTTTCATAACTGAGGGAAATACTTATCTCTACTGAGCTGCATCATCCCTTCCTCTTCGGGGAAAATACCAACGCAAGCTACAAGTAGCAGGAAGAATTTCTGGCGCCATTGCCGGGGAAACATCATCAACATCTATCAAGTACCTTCGCATAAACTCTCATCTCCTTGCATTTATTTTATTTGCCATTTTCCTCTCGTTTTCATCTCCCCCACTTCTAAAACGTTTTTACAAAAATACAAAAAATATTTTCCGTTTGCCTTTTTCTTGTTTGCTTGTTTGCTTGCTTGTTATCTTGTTTGCGTAGTCACGATGTCTCAAGAAAATACAAAATTGTGTAATTTTCTTATACTAATAATAATGATTTTATTAGTACTCCGATTGCTCCTCCCGCCACTAGTGCGGAGACTTGTGATATTAATGCCGCTTTGCTAAATCTTGTTATGAAAGAACAATTTCTGGTAGTCCTAATGAAGATGTTGCATCCCATCTTAAGATTTTCGTAGAATTGTGTGACATGCAAAAGAAAAAAGATGTGGATAATGATATTGTGAAATTAAAATTATTCCCATTCTCATTACGGGATCGTGCAAAAATTTGGTTTTCATCTTTACCACGAAATAGTACCGATTCTTGGGATAGATGTAAAGATGCTTTTATTACTAAGTATTTTCCTCCCGCGAAAATTATTTCTCTTAGAAATCAAATTATGAATTTCAAGCAACTTGATCATGAACATGTTGCCCAATCTTGGGAGAGGATGAAATTAATGATAAGAAATTGGCCTACTCATGGTTTGAATTTATGGATGATCATACAAAAAATCTATGCGGGATTGAATTTTCTTTATAGAAATTTTTAGATTCCGCCGCAGGTGGTACTTTTATGGAAATTACTTTGGGGGAAGCGACTAAATTTCTTGATAATATTATGGCAAATTATTCACAATGGCATACTGAAAGAACACCTACTAGTAAAAAGGTGAATTCTATTGAAGAAATTAATACTTTGAGTGATAAAGTTGATGCGCTTATGAAATTGGTTGCTAGTAAAAATACTCATATTGATCCTAATGATGTGCCATTGTCTACTTTGATTGAGCAAAATAATGATCCTGTAGATGTGAATTTTGTCTAGCGAAACAATTTCAATAATAATGCTTATAGAGGTAATTGCAATGCTAGGCCGTTTCCTGGAAATTCCTCTAATAATTATGGCAGTCCTTATGGTAATTCCTATAATAATAATAATAGGATGCCCTCTGATCTTGAAAGTAATATTAAAGAATTTATTAATGCTCAAAAAGTTTTCAACACTACGATAGAAGAAAAATTGAGTAAACTTGATGATATGTCTAGGAGCATTGATAGAATTATTCATGATGTGGAAAATCTTAAGACTGAAATTTTTCCGCCCAAAATTGATATTAGTGAATCAATCAAAGCTTTATATGTCTCCATGGATGAGAGTAAGAAAAGAACCGCCATTGGAAAAGCTAAACGGGATTTTTTAGAAAAAGCGATTCCTCCCAGTTTTTATCATAGTAATGATGAGGATATTAAAATGATTGGTGTTTCATCTATTGATTCTTTTTTTAGCAATATAAAACTTGATGAAAAGGGGACTGAATAAGAGTCAACTTTAGCTAGTAGGCGTTCCCATAATTCGGAGGGTGAAAATCTTAATGAAAAAATTGCTAAAAGTGGGTTTGGAGAGGTAAAAACTTTAAATAGCGATGTGCCCACTCTCTTGGATTAGAAAGATTTTAATTATGATAATTGTTCTTTGATTGAGTGCATTTCTTTGTTACAATCCATGCTAAATTCACCCAACGCTTATGAGCAAAACAAGGCTTCTACTAAACACATTGTAGAAGCTATGATGAAAGCGTTAGAAGAAAATTAGAACTAGAAATTTCAATTCCTAGAAAATTATATGATGAATGGGAACCCACCATTAAAGTTAAAATTCAAAATTATGAGTGCAATGCTTTATGTGATTTGGGTGCTAGCGTTTCCACAATTCCAAAATCTTTATGTGATGTGCTAGGTTTCACCAATATAGATGAATGTTCTCTTAATTTGCACTTGGTGGATTCTACTATTAAAAAGCCTTTGGGAAGAATTAATGATGTTCTTATTCTTGCAAATAGAAATTATGTGCCCGTTGATTTTATTGTACTTGACATTGAATGCAATTCTTCTTGCCCAATAATACTTGGTAGACCGTTCTTACGAACCATAGGAGCCGTTATTGATATGAAAGAAGGGAATATAAAATGTCAGTTTCCATTAAAAAAGGGTATGTAAAATTTCCATAAGAAGAAAATTAAAGCACCATATGAATCCATCATGAGGGCCACTTATGGAATGAACTTGAAAGATGACAATACTTGAAACTATGCATTATGCCTAGCTAGGGGCATAAAACAATAGCGCTTGTTGGGAGGGAACCCAATGAATAAAATAAAATTTTCTGTTATTGCGTGTTTTCAAAATTATGCTACTGGTATTATTGTGTTTTTGTGTTTTTAATTAGTGTTTGTGCCAAGTAAAGCCTTTAGGAAGATTTGGAAGATAATATAATTGATGCTGTTTGGAAAACAAAAAGTTTTGCGACCAGTGCCCGAATTTTATTTATGTACTGGAGCGTCAGAAAAATCTGATATTTTTACAACGTATTGTTATATGAATTTCCCACGTTACCCTAATTTTTCAGAATTTTTGGAGTTACAGAAGTATGGCTTTTAAATAGATTGCTACAGACTGTTCTGTTTTTGACAGATTCTGTTTTTGATGCACTACTTGCTTGTTTTGATGAATCTATGGATTGTATCGGGCGGGTATAAGCCATGATGAAGTTAGAGTACAGTAGGTTTAATGCAAAAATAAAATACGAATGGGTTTGCAACAGTACTTAGAGTAGTGATTTATTTTGTTATACTAACGGATCTCACGAAGGTTTTGTTGAGTTTTGTGTGATTGAAGTTTTCAAGTTTTGGGTGAGATCACGATGGATGAAGGAATAAGGAGTAGAAAAAGCCTAAGCTTGGGGATGCCCGAGGCACCCCAAGGTAATATTCAAGGAAGACTCAAGCGTCTAAGCTTGGGGATGCCCCGGAAGGCATCCCCTCTTTCTTCTAGCAACCATCGGTAATTTTACTTGGAGCTATATTTTTATTCGTCACATGATATGAGTTTTGCTTGGAGCGTCGTATATTATATTAGTATTTGCTTTGTTTGCTTTTTATTTTGTCACAATCATCTTTGCTGAACACACCTATCTTGAGAGAGCCACACGTTTATCATCATTTGTTAGAATACTCTATGTGCTTCACTTAAAATTTTTGAGCTAGGCAGTTGCTCTAGTGCTCCACTTAAATCTTTTTGAGCACGGTGGTAGCAATATTTTGAAGAAATAAACTCTCATGCTTCACTTATATTATTTTGAGAGTTGATTAAAATTTTGAAGAAATGAATTCTCATGCTTCACTTATATTATTTTGAGAATTGATAAGATTGAAATTTTGAAGAAATGAATTCTCATGCTTCACTTATATTATTTTGAGAATTGATAAGATTGAAATTTTGAAGAAATATTTGCACTCTCATGCTCCACTTAAATCTTTTTGAGAGTTGATAATAGTAACGGTAATTTGCACAAGATATGAATTTGGTCCCAAAGTGATGAATATTCAAGAGGGATATAATAAAAACTTTCATATAGATCATTGGATATGATAAGTGTGATTCCTTGCAATAGTTTTGCGATATGAAAATGATAATATGTGAGTCATGTTAGTGAGTAATTGTGATTTAGTAAGAATATTAGTGTTAAGGTTTGTGATTCCCTATGCATGCACATCAAGTCAATAGTTATGCAAAGAAATTATATCCTACTTATGGTGCATTATTCGGTGTTAGTTATGTTTAATGCATGTTTATGACCATTTTCATTTTTTGGTTGGTTTCTTCTCAATCTATTTGCTAGCCTTCATTTGTACTAAGCGGAAATACTGCTTGTGCATCCAAAATCCTTAAACCCAAGTTGTGCCAAATGAGTCCACTATATCTACCTATATGCGGTATTTCAATGCCGTTCCAAGTAAATTTGCGTGTGCCAACTCTAATTTTCAAAATAATTTTTCACGTTTTGTGTGCCCATACCGCTCATGAAGCGGCATGGGATGGCCATTATTTTCCATGCTAGGTGTGTTATTCTCACAATGAGTGTTTATTCACTTGTCATTGCACGAGAGGATGGTTGGTAATAGGGATGCCCAGTCCCACAATGAATCAAAAATTAATAACAACAAAATTCCTTGGAAAGTGTTGGTTTGGAGGGCACCCGTGGATACGGCTAGCCATGGATTGTGAAAGAATGGTGGAAAGGAAATAAACTTTACTTTCTGTTTGGGAACCACCTATGATGTGTCTAGCTTGGAAAAAAATGGGAATTCTCGGTCGTTTTCGTTGATAGGAAAAGCATGCCTCTCAAAATATTTTATCTCTTTAATTTCAGCCTTGAGCTCTGGCACATTTGACAAATCTCTGCTTCCCTCTACGAAAGGCCTATCTATTTACTTTTATGCATTTTTTTTACTTGAGTCTCCATCTTCTCTTATAAAGCACCAACTAGAGAGCACTATTGTCATACTTGTGCATTGGATGTAGCTAATATTTGAGTGTGTTTCATGAATGGATCAATGATTGAGCATAATGGGCTAGGAATAACTTTCTTTAGCGTTGATATTTTGAAAGACATGGTTGCTTGTTAGCATGCTTGAGTATTTATATCTTCATGTCAAACTATAGACTATTGCTTTGAATAATTCAAGCCCAATGTCCATGCTATAAAAGAAAATAATATGTGATGAATATTATAGGCAGCATTCCACATCAAAAATTCTGTTTTTATCATTTACCTACTCGAGGACGAGCAGGAATTAAGCTTGGGGATGCTGATACGTCTCCAACGTATCTATAAAATTTTATTGTTCCATGTTGTTATATTATCAATCTTGGATGTTTTTATATGCATTTACAGCAATTATATATCATTTTTGGAGAATAACCTATTAACTTAGTGCCCAGTGCGAGTTGCTGTTTTCTGCCCTGTTTTGGTTTTACAGAAAATCAATACCAAACGAAGTCCAAATGCCACGAAACTTTTTGGAGATTTTTTATTGGACAAGATAAACACTAGAAGCTTCGGGAGAGGACCAGACACCAGAAGGGGTGGCCACGAGCCACCAAGGCGCGCCTAGGGGGGGGGCAGGCGCGCCCGGTGCCTTGTGGGCCCACCCCAGCTCCGTTTGACCTAATTCCAACACTATAAATTCCCAAAAAATCAGAAACCCTCAGGGGAGTCCACAAAATACTTTTTCCGCCGCCGCAAGTTTTTATTCCAGAGAGATCCCATGTGGAGGCCTTCTTCGGTACTCCGCCGGAGGGGGAATCGATCACGGAGGGGCTCTACATCAACCTTGCTGCCCTTCCGATGATGCGTGAGTAGTTTACCATAGACCTTTGGGTCCATAGGAAGTAGCTAGATGGCTTCTTCTCTCTTTTTGATCTTCAATACAATGTTCTCCTCGATGTTCTTGGAGTTCTATATGATGTAATCACTTTTTGCGGTGTGTTTGTTGGGATCCGATGAATTGTGAGTTTATGATCAGATTATCCATGAAGATTATTTGAGTTTTCTCTGATCTCTTTTATGCATGATTATTATAGCTTAGTATTTCTTCTCTAATTTATTGATTTTGTTTGGCCGACTAGATTGATTTATCTTGCCATGGGAAGAGGTGCTTTGTAATGGGTTTGATCTTGCGGTGCTCAATCCCAGTGACAAAAAGGGACATGACACGTATGTATCGTTGCTATTAAGGGTAAAAAAGATGGGGTTTATTCATACGTGAGTTTATGTTGTCTACATCATGTCATCGTTCTTAAGGCGTTACTCCGTTCTTTTATGGACATAATACACTAGATGCATGCTGGATAGCGGTCGATGTGTGGAGTAATAGTAGTAGATGCAGGCAGGAGTCGGTCTACTTGTCTCGGACGTGATGCCTATATACATGATCATTGCCTTGGATATCATCATGATTATTTGCTTTTCTATCAATTGCCCAACAGTAATTTGTCTACCCACCTTATGCTATTTTCTCGAGAGAAGCCTCTAGTGAAAACTATGGCCCCCGGGTCTATCTAAATCATATTACTAAAACCCTAAAAATATTGCTGCCATTTTCTTTTATTTATTTTATTTTGTATTTTTGTTTCAATCTATCTATCTATCACATACAATTTCATCTTTCAATTTACCGCCGAGGGATTGACAACCCCTCGTTTGCGTTGGGTGCTAGGATTTGTTGTTTGTGTGCAGGTGCTGCTAACGAGGTGTTGCGTGATTCTCCTGTTGGTTCGATAACCTTGGTTTCATAACTGAGGGAAATACTTATCTCTACTGTGCTGCATCATCCCTTCCTCTTCGGGGAAAATACCAACGCAAGCTACAAGTAGCATGAACCAATTGCTCGGCTTGTCATCGGGGTAGTGCATGATAAATACTTTGTGTTAAGAAGATGGGGCATGACAGGATTATATGATTTTGTAGGGATAACGTTCTTTAGCATTTTAATTTTGAAAGACATGATTGTTTATTAGTATGCCTGAGTATTGATGTCTTTATATGAAATTATAAACTATTGCTTTGAATCATCCGGATCTTATTATTCATACCATAAGAGAGAGATTACATGATAGGTAGCATTCCACATCAAAAATTCTGTTTTTATCATTTACCTACTCGAGGATGAGCAGGAATTAAGCTTGGGGATGCTTGATACGTCTCCAACGTATCTATAATTTTTTATTGTTCCACGCTATTATAGTATCAATCTTGGATGTTTTATATGCAATTATATGCATTATATATCCTTTTTTGGGACTAACCTATTAACCCAGTGCCCAGTGCCAGTTGTTGTTTTCT
The DNA here is from genome assembly GCA_039707655.1 of Elymus sibiricus. Taxonomy (NCBI): domain Eukaryota; kingdom Viridiplantae; phylum Streptophyta; class Magnoliopsida; order Poales; family Poaceae; genus Elymus; species Elymus sibiricus. Next base: position 402,973,197 of record CM077666.1, read on the forward strand.
GCTTGTTTTTGCCTTTTCAGAAAATCATTATCAAAAAGTGCCCAAACGAGAAAAAAACTTTGGACTAATTTTTTCTGGACCAGAAGAGACCCACGAAGCTTAGGGAGAAGACCAGAAGAGCCATGAGGAGGCGACAAGCCTGCAGGGCGCTCCCAGGGGGGTAGGGCGCGCCCCCCAGGCTCGTGGGCCCCTCGTTGCCCCTCCTGACCTAATTCCAGCGCTACAAATTCCCAAATATTCCCAATATACCAGAGAGACAGAACAGAAAACCTTTCCGCCGCCGCAAGCCTCTGTTTTTCCACGATCCCATCTGGAGGCCTTTTTCGGTACTCTGCCGGAGGGGGAATCGATCACGGAGAGCTTCTTCATCAACCTTGCTGCCCTTCCGATGATGTGTGAGTAGTTTTCCACAGACCTACGGGTCCATAGCTAGTAGCTAGATGGCATCTTCTCTCTCTATGATCTTCAATGCCATGTTTTCCTCGATGTTCTTGGAGTTCTATCCGATGTAATCTTCTTTTGTGGTGTGTTTGTTGGGATCCGATGAATTGTGAGTTTATGATCAGATTATTTATGAGAAATATTTGAGTCTTCTCTGAACTCTTTTATGTATGATTATTATAGCTTTGTATTTCTCTCCAATCTATCGATTTGGTTTGGCCTACAAGATTGATTTGTCTTGCAATGGGAGAGGTGCTTTGTGATGGGTTCAATCTTACGGTGCTCAATCCCAGTGATAGAAGGGGACATGGCACGTATTTGTATTGTTGCCATTAAGGATAAAAATATGGGGTTTAATCATATTGCTTGAGTTTACTTTGTCTACATCATGTCATCTTGCTTAAGGCGTTACTCTGTTTCATACTTAATACCCTAGATGCATGCTGGATAGCGGTCGATGGGTGGAGTAATAGTAATAGATGCAGGTAGGAGTCAGTCTACTTGTCTCGGACGTGATGCCTATATGCGTGATCATTGTCATGAATCCGTCATAATTATTTGCTTTTCTATCAATTGCCCAACAGTAATTTGTTTACCCACCGTATGCTATGTGTTCGAGAGAGCAGCCTCTAGTGACAACTATGGCCCCGGGGTCTACTTTATCATATATAAAAACCTAAAAATACCTTGCTGCAATTTATTTACTTTTATTTTATTTAGTATTTTAGTTTATTTATTTATCTCTATAAGATTTAATCCTTGCAAATAACCGCTAAGAGGATTGACAACCCTCTTATTTGCGTTGGGTGCAAGTGTTTGCTCTTGTGTGTGCAGGTGCGCTTAACGAAATTTTGCTTGGTTCTCCTACTGGATTGATAACCTTGGTTCTTAACTGAGGGAAATACTCATCTCTACTATACTGCATCATCCTCTCCTCTTCGAGGAAATACCAACGAAATCTACAAGTAGCAATAGGCTCCGTTATTCAGTACTTTTGATATCGCGAAGGGTCCCTGCCATGGTGGCGCCAGCTTGTGAGGTTTCTGCTGGTCCAGTCGGAGGACCAGGTTGCCTTCCTGGAAAGCGCGTCCCTTGACGTGTCTATCGTGATAGCGACGCAGGTCTTGCTGATATGGAGTTATCCTGATAAGAGCCAACTCGTGTTCCTCCTCCAGCAGGTTGAGGCCATCTTGATGTGCTTCCTCCTCCGCCGCCTTCGAGTATAGATCCACTCGGGGGGAATTGTGGAGCAGGTCACTCAGGAGAATGGCCTCCGAACCATACACTAGGAAGAATGGAGTGCGCTTCGTGGACCGGTTTGGAGTTGTCCGCAAGCCCCAGAGGACCGATGGCAGCTCAGTGACCCAGGCTGTAGGATCGAAAGTATGTCTAGAGGGGGGGGGGTGATTAGACTACTTGACCAAATAAAATCTATCCTTTTTCCAATTTTAGTTGTGGGCAGATTTTAACAAGTATATCAAGTCAAGTAACACCCTACACGTGAAATTCTAAGAGTGTAGCAGCGGAAAGTAAAACATTGCACATGTAAGTAAAGGAGGGGATTGGAGATTTCAAACGCAATGAAGACACGATGATTTTTGGCATGGTTCCGATAGGTGGTGCTATCGTACGTCCACGTTGATGGAGACTTCAACCCACGGAGGGTAACGGTTGCGCGAGTTCACGGAGGGCTCCACCCACAAAGGGTCCAGGAAGTAGCAACCTTGCCTATTCCACCATGGCTTCCGTCCACAAAGGACTTGCCTCACTCGGGGTAGATCTTCATGAAGTAGGCGATCTCCTTGCCCTTACAAACTCCTTGGTTCAACTCCACATGATCTTGGAGGCTCCCAAGTGACACCTAACCAATCTAGGAGACACCACTCTCTAAAAGGTAATAGACGATGTGTCGATGATGAACTCCTTGCTCTTGTGCTTCAAGTGATAGTCTCCCCAACACTCAAACACTGTCTCATAGATTTGGCTATGGTGGAAGAAAGATTTGAGTGGAAAGCAACTTGGGGAAGGCTAGAAATCAAGATTCAAATGGTACGATTGGAATATCTTGATCTCAACACATGACTAGGTGGTTCTCTCTCAGAAAATGTATGGTGGAAATGTAGGCACGTTCTGATGGCTCTCTTACTTGGTAAGAGGGTGGTGGAGGGGTATGTATAGCCTCCACACAAAATCCAACCGTTACACACTTTTGACCAAACTCGGTGGCACCGACTGGAATTCTCGGTGAGACCGACCTGTGCATAAGATGTGAACTTTTGAAGTTTCGGTGGGACCGAATGGAAACAACTCGGAGCGACCGATGTGCAATGGTAGGGAAATCCTCGTTTCGGTGGCACCAATTGCAACATCTCGGTAAGACCGAAATAATTGCAACAAGGCAACAGAAAGTTGGCAAACCATCTCGGTGGCACCGATTGCAAAACTCGGTTGGACCGAAATAATTGCAACTGATGACAGAGAGTTGGCAAGGCCATCTCGGTGGGACCGAGATCCATATCGGTGGATCCGACTTGTTAGGGTTTGGCTTGTGGCACTGTCCTTATGAACTCGGTGGGTCCGAAAGGATAGGATTCGGTGGGACCGAGTTTGACTTTGGGAAAATAGGACAAGTTTGGATAGAGAAAGTGGCTGAGGATTTTGGAGCAATATCACTAAGCACTTGAGCAAACAGATCATCGTCAAAAGCTCATCCCCTTTTAATAGTATTGGCTTTCCTATGGACTCAATGTGATCTTGGATCACTAAACCGAAAATGAAGAGTCTTGAGATTTTGCCAATGCATGTCCTTAGCATTTTTAGGGGTCCACATTCCCTAGTCCTTGCCATGCCAATCATTGAACTTCCTGAAATTTTTCACTTGAATGTTTATTAGTTCAATGAGATATATGTTGTTATAAATTACCAAAACAACCCGGGGATTAGTTCCACTTTCAATCTCCCCCTTTTTGGTAATTGATGACAACATATAGATCAAAGCTTCGATAGAGGATATAATCAATGAATAGTATCATCGCTTTGAGAAGTATGTGATAAGCAAGAGCTCCCCCTAAATTTGTGCATTATTTAGAATTTGCGTTTGAATGCAAATGCACAATTGATTAGGATCATGGGTGACTCTTCCATGTCACATACAACTTGGTGGAGCGCACAAAATGATATGAATGGAATAGTAAAGCACGCATCACCAACAACACATGTGAATGATCATACATAGATAAAGATAAAGATAACCAATGTGCATAACATGAAGCATTGTAAGATCAAGCAAACACACAACCAACGTAGTTCTCAAACATAACGAACAAAGTAGCAAGCACGAACCAAACACTCTCAAAGAAAATCAAACGAAGCAAAAGACAAGACACACTCTCTCTCTCGAAGCCTAAAGATCTATACAAATTCTTCCCCTTTGGCAACAAGTACCAAAAAGCTCGAATAGGTATAGAGCTACTCGTCACTCTAGGCATGATCTCCGGCAGCTCCTGGAGGTGAAGATCTCTGGCTGGCAGCTCCGGTGTGCGTCGACGGCGTTGAGAGAACTGCGTGTGCAAATGCTTCCGCTGAAGTTTGCTGTGCTGGTGGAGTAGACACTGGCGGTGGAATGGATGGAGCAGCAGCTGGGGCAGAAATGGTAGTCCTCACATCTGCAGTAGGTACAACGGCAGACCTCGATGCCCTAGGCACTGTATGGAACCTGTCTGTGGTAGGTCTCTCATCACCACTGTCCTCATCAGACTCTCTGACTCTACCGACATCTTTCTTGAGCTTCTCCGTTGTTGTCTGGATCTTTGTGACTTTCACATCAAGATCATAAAACTTTGTTTCCACAATCCGCTCTAAGCTTGCCTGATTCTTCACAAGGTTGGCCAGACTTTGTTCAATCCTCTGGGTAGCTTCTAGCAAATAAGTCATCTGATCAGACTTGGTCTTGAGCTGAGCTATGGATGAGCTAGGACCTGATGCTTCCTTGGCTGCTTTAGCTGCAGCAGCTGCTTGTATCTTCTCCTGTGCCTCAGCAGAAGTAGGGTGAGAAGGATCCATCACTACTACATTGTCCTCGAACTCTGGAAACAATGGAAGGTGCTCGCGGTCAAGAAGATATGTGCTCGTTCCAACCTTGGAATTGATGAGCAACTGAATGTGCGAAGCAAAACCACATGACCTCTTTTGGTCAGCTGCTGTCCTCTTTATGATTTCTACAATCAGACTTATAACTTTGAACTTCTGTGGAACATCAAGCAGGTGTAGCAAGTTGATGGAGTGGCCACGTATCATCTTGTCATCTCCAGATTTGGGCATCTAGGTATGCCTCAAAATAGTGTTTGTGGTGGCCAAACCAGGTAGCAAGTGCTTCACTGAACCTAGCTTGTGAGTCCCAAGGTCCTTTTCTGGAATAGGCTTATACATGTTCTTCATGGAATTGTGATCTTTCTTGGGCTTAGCATAAACATCAATGTCATGCTCTTCATCCTTAGGAGCATCAAGAAGAGCAGCCCACTCAGTGATAGAAGACTGGTATCTCACTCCTTCAGTCATCCACACAATCTTCCCATTTGAATAGAAATGTGTCGTGGAATAGAACTGCATGATCATTTCATAACTCCATGATGTAAGTTTCCTTCCAATGAAGGTATCAATCCCAGCAAGCTTGAAACTCTCATGAACATGAGGAAAGTAGTCTTCATTCTCATCAATGTATTCCCATTTTACCCATCTCATGTCACTGACTATTGGTTTCTTGTCTAGCAGCACCGTCTCATAAAAATCTTGTTGCTCTCGAGTGTGAAACCTATAGTCACATGCTGTTTTTCTCCTGATAGAATAAGGATCATTCTCTCTCCATTTTCTCAGACCATTATCTCTTCTTGCCTTCATATCTTCTGCAATTGGGTGAGTATCATCATGATCAGGCAACTTTGGCCTTAGCTTCTTGAGCACTAGTGGCTCATCATCAACATCAGCTTCAAGCACTGGGGCCTTATTCTTCTCACTAGCTGAAACATCTCTTGTGGTTCTTTTGGGTCTGGTTGTTGTAGATTTCTTTGTCTTGGAGGAGGTGCTGGATTTCATTGCATTTGCCATGAGCTTCTGTTGCTTTGCAGGAGGTGGATTTGCTGCTGGTTCTTCCACCTCATCAGTTGCATCATCTCTCCTCATGGAGGTTGGCTTGAAGATCACATGGGCAGTTTATTTTCTCTCTCTCTCTTCTTGCCTGCAACTTTTTCTTTTGAGCCACTTGGCTTCTCAAGAGTGATTGTCATTCCTTGCTTGGCTGCAGTTGATGCTGAAACTTTTCTGGTTCCTTTCTTCTCTTGTTTGCTTTCATATTCCTTGTGCACAACAGCTGGCTTCTTCTTCTTGGAGGTCACTTCCTTAGGCTGGAAGTCCTCATCCTCTGTGTCTGAACCCTTAGCTTTTCCGGTTCTTTTGGTAGCCTTAGGCAGGTTGCTAGGAGTGCTCCTGTTGCCTTCATCATAGCTCTCTGATGGACTAGATCCTTCACTCAGAGCAACATTAGCTTCAGAGGCATTCTGACTGTCACTTGCATCAGACATCTTGCAAACAAACCTATGAATAGTTGGGTATGGGTAGAGTAGATGAGTCATCACAAAAAGGCAGCTGGTTTTTGAAAAAATGAGTTCAAATCTTAGTTTCAACTTTTCACAGAAGGAATTTCGGATCATCCGAGTTGATCATTTCGGTGATACCGAAGCACTTAACAGAAACTTGGCACACAGTTTCGGTCAGACCGATTTGTGGCTCGGTGTCTCCGATATGCTAGGGTTTCACAGAAACTTACTTTCGGTCTCACCGATTCGTACAACTCACTGGCATCGAGGGGTACTAGTGCAATGGCTAAAGCCAAATCGGTGACTCCGAAAATTTCAATTCGGTTGGTCCGAGATGCATTCTGCGAAAACTTAAACCTATTTTTTTTGCTCGAATCTATTCTAAGGAATTTTATATGAGGAATGAATATTGCAAACAGTGGCATGAATCATGGCGAATACCCTAGTGCATTGAATCAGAATTTGAAGCACAAGGGGATCAGATTTTACCCTAACTTGGCGCAAATCCTCTACGGCGGCAACGGAGGGAGAGATTCCCGTTGACGGCGATGGAATCCAACGGCGTGGGCGCGCTGGACGCAAAGGCGACAGTCCGGAGACCTGGCGACGGCGGCAGTGGGGCGCGAGTTCGAGGGGTTTTGAGAAATTTCAATCGAACGAACCCGCTGGATATATATACCCACTGGCTGTCGGTGGCTCCGATTGAAGCGAATCGGTGGCACCGAGACGTGCAACTACTTGCAGTTTGGCGTATCGATGGCTCCGAGATGATTCATGTCGGTTGCACCGAGATTAAAAATATGATCAGTCTAAATGGTTTCGGTGAGACCGAATGAGAATGGGTTGGTCTAACCGAAAGACATCTAGAAGGTTTTGGAGTTCTGTCCTTGACAGATCGGTGACACCGAGTGTGCCTCACCCGGAGGGTCCGAAAAACACTTGTTCAATTTTTGTGATGTAGCAAGAATGGAATTTGAGACAAGAAAGAATAGATAGCTAGAGAAGGTGCTTAGGCATTCTTGTACATTCACTTGGCCAGAAACACCAAGACAATCAAAACAACAAATGGATGTCCTCGAATGAAGAAAAATGCATTTCAACATGCTCACACAATAAGATAGCAATTGAAATATGTGTCAAACATGCACAACCATTTCTAGCATATATCAAACAATGGGCGATGACATAGTCATCTATATATGAGTATATTGACTTAGGAGCCAAATGAGAACATTTGATCATAGGTCATACTCATCGTTTAAGCACAAGTGGGGTTACCACTTTTACATAAAGCATTAATGTGTTCACACCAATAGAGTTGCTTTAGCTCAAGTCTTAGAGCAAAGCTCCCCCTAGATGTGATATCCCCCCAAGGAGGGATGAACTAACCTTGGGTTTTGTCGATGATGACTTCATGTAGATGTTGAAGATGTGGATGCTCAATGTTGATGTAGACCATCAAGAGTTGGGAGCAATCCTTGGAGTTTTGCACTTTCAATACCTACATGGGTTAGTCGCACACAAGGAACATACAAAGATATCCATAGACATAGAGTGAAGTGCACATATGATGATGTCCATGAATGCATTGAATACCTTGTCCCTTGCCTTACCTACAAAAGGGTTTGTGACTCCATGAACTAGTGCAAGATGTTGAAGTTGGTTGCACAAGTTCTTGCCATAAATGAATGTGAGTGAAGTTTGTTGGCGGAGTCACCCTCAAGAACTCTCTAGTTCTTCTTCTTTGGGACCCACATTAACTTGATGGGAATCCTTGGAGTTGTGGTAGCACTTGATGAAGTAAAACTTGATGAAGTCTTGGGAACCCACTTGACCAAGGCTTGAGGTGCTTCTTCAAATGAGTCAATCTCCTCTTGAAGCTTGTCCTTGCCTTTTAGCTTGAGGTATTTTGGTGGTAGATCATCTTGAGCTTGTGTCCCCTTGAAAGTAGTAGGATCATACTTCTCTTGTTGAGGAACAAACTTCGTCTTGGGGTATTGATCTTCTTCCCACTCAACTGTAGGAGATATGCCCTAGAGGCAATAATAAATGTTATTATTTATCTCCATGTTTGTAGTTAAGTTTATATTCCGTGCTATAACTGCTATGGTTCTCGAGTCTGCAATAACCACGAGGCTCGGAGGAAGACTCATATGCACGTGTGGAATAACAAACGGTAAAATGTATTCCTAGTCATGCCTCTAAGACTAGCTCAAGTGTTGCATGATGGTCCTGTTTTCCTGATCATGGGCATGTCTATGCCGGCAACTTTGAGGGCACAATGTTAGGAGAACACTTGTGTTGAATCGACCCGAATTAATGTTATGCTATGAGATACATTCGTCACAAGTTAATGCTTAATAACACAGAGAAAGTTAATGTTTGCATAATTCCTTAGACCATGAGAGTATCGAGTTTCTTCATGCTTGCTTCATGAACTTTGGGGTTTGTTAAACGTCATCCGTAAATGGGTGGCTATTACGGCGGCTTACGGGTTCATGGACAAGTATGTCAAGTAACTTGATAGCTCAAGATTGGGATTTGCTCCTCCGACGATGGAGAGATATCTCTGGGCCCTCTCGGTGTTACAGTATCCACCATCGTCTGGCCAGACACATTGTGATTTGATCACAGGCATGCCGGAAGACGGGAACGAGAAAAGAGAACAAAACCGGCAACGAGGTAACTGGCATAGTGGACAAGTTGTTGATCCACGGGGATGCTGATAAATCTCACCTCGGGTTTTGTAACATATCGCGAAGCAACAGGAATAGCACACGGCAACTGGAGGTTCACTCGAATATTTATTCGTGTGGGTATAGGGGTCAATATGGGTGTCCACGGCTCCGATGTTGATCATTGATCGGAAAGAGTTCCGATCATGTCTATGCTTCACCGAACCTATAGGGTCACACGCTTAAGGGTCATCTATCTGCTGAATACTAGACAGGGAGTCTGAGAGAAAGTCACCGGAAAAGTTTCGGAGACAGCGGAAAAGTTCCGGAGAGAGAGCACCGGAATAGTTTCGGTAAAACTGAAAAGTTGTTTCAGGGTATACCATTAACTCAAATTGGTTTCGGCACAGGCCTGGAAATTCTTGGAGGGTGCCAGAATTGTTCTGGGAACTTCTGGTATTTTTCGGAGAAAAAACCCGGAAATGTTCCGGAGCTGCCGGAACCGCTTTGGTTGCTTTTCGCAGATGAAAATCACTAATCCGAAATTGTTTCGGAACGCATCCAAAATCATTTTAGTGGGTGCTGGAATTATTCTAAGACCCACAGAAATATTTTCGAATTTAACGGTCGCGGAAAAATGTTTCCGTGAATAGTGAAAGTGCTTTTTGGGTGGCTTCTTGGAGAAGCCACCTTGAGGGCCTTTTGGTATTTTTCCCCTTGGCTTCTTGGAGAAGCCACCCTTGGGCTTGGCCTATAAATAGGGGTAGAGGGGGCTGCCTAAAGACACACTCTTTCTCAACATACACAAGCCATGCATGATCTGGCCTTCTTCTCTCCCTCCCCGCGAAATAGTTTTGTAGAGCCGAAAGGCTGTCTGGGTTCCGGTGGGAACTAGTTCTGGACGGCGAAGCCCTGCCGGATAGATGACACCGTATGTGTGCAACCCCGTAGAGAGGTCGTAGGTTCGATCTTTTTGCCCGAGGGGCTATTCGAGGGTCCTCCCGAAGGGCTGTCCGAGTTACTGTCCGAGTTTCGGGGGTCCTCCCGAAGGGCTGTCCGTGAGGCCTCCCGGAGGGCTGTCCGAGGATCCGTCCGGTGGGACTATCCAAAGGACTGTCTAGAGGCCTCCCGGAGGGCTGTCCGAGGATCCGTCCGGTGGGACTATCCGAGGGACTTTCCAGAGGCCTCCCGAAGGGCTGTCCGAGGATCCGTCCGGTGGGACTATCCGAGGGACTGTCCCGAGGCCTCCCGAAGGGCTGCCCGGAGATCCGTCCAGTGAGCTGACGAGGGAGTACATCCTTGCGGTTGGGAGGTTGTAAAATCCTAGCTACGGGGATCTACACCGCCGATCGTCATCGACTCTACTTCCGCTGCGCTACGAGTCGGTAACGAAAAAGATCAAACCTTGTATGCAGTCTCCATAGTGGTCCTGGGCTGGTGCGTAGGTCGGAAATTTTTTGTTTTCTGTTGCATTCCCCTACAGTGGCATCAAGAGCCGTGCTATGCATAGATGCAGGTTATGATCTAGAATACATAGAGATGTATGGGTGTTGCACAATATAATTTGTAGTAGATGAGTTCTACTGCTGATAATTATTTATGCGGGTACCAGATGAAATCTGTTACCCGATGTTCTTGTTGCTTCCCTGGAATTTTCATATTTCTGATCTTGATAACAGCATGGTGGAGTTTCAAAGTTCTGGCAATCCGCGATCCTGATTGATCAACGAAGTGCTAACAGTTCGTTGAATTCCACCATAGTTAAAAAGAAAGATGAAATTTCGCAGACAAAAGGGCAATGCGGATATGATCTGCACGGGGGTCATGCGTATGACGAAGTTTAGTATAGGCTCGAGATTTTATTATCTCGTGTTTCATACACCCCGTAAAGTTAATCTAGCGACTTGAATAATCATACTTGATGATGGACGTAGGTAGCTTTAGTTTGTTTTGAAACCTTAGAAGCCACGTAAAATGAAATTTTGCATAAACCGATTAGAGGCGTCTAACTTGGTTTTGCAGGATGGTTTGCATGTGCATATGATGTGGTATAGCAGTGCTCATATTAATTTGATTATGTATGAGATGACTATATGATGTAAATTAACATGACCTGCGTGTCATGATTCGACATGATGGCTGGAGCCATATGATTGTCACTTTAATGACTTGCGTGTCAACCTTAAGTAATGCACTTATTTTATTAGCTATAGAGATAGCAATATTATCTGGTGCATCGACAAGGTGGTGGCAATCTTCGCGAAGGTGAACACCGACGCAAAATGCCAAAGACGAAAAAATTAAAGACTTCTCCGTCAGAAAGGGCTATACCATATCATGCTATTATGAATTGCCTGAGATGTTTATCCCTTATGATGCACCCTTCTTGATTGCGCGGTAGTCGCTTTTTTTAGGGTGATCTCTCACTTAAAATATCAAAGTAGTTAGTGTTCACCCTAGTGTAGCACCGTCTGAAATTCGTATCTTTTCGGGGTGCGCCATGTCCACATGGGTACGAACGAATCGAGAGGAATGAGGCGGGTGAGGTCAGACCTCGCAGCAAGATCACTTGGTTGTCTTTGACATTCAGGCAGGATCGTCCTGAGCTCGGAACACACCCATCGAAAGATGAACAAGAATCACATAGAGATGTGATTGGCAAGTTGGCCTACCGATTAAAATTCTCGTCATCAGTGATGTCCACATCAATGGCGTTGAATTGAAATGCGGGTCTTGTATCACTCATAATCAATTTTGAGAGATATTGATTTGAGTGGGAGCGCACTTTAGAATTAACTTGTTTAATTCTCAGTGCAATTAATTATGAACTTTGTCTAAGTGTGATTTGCATAATAGTTGTAGAATAATGGCTCGCGTTTCCACCTTCCCTGTTAAAATTGAATAAGCTGTTAAATATCTGGTTAAAACTTTACGGTTGGTAACGTCATGTGAGGATTGTCCTCAAAAGTGTCAAGAAGGATTTTGTCCTATCGCATGCTTTTGGTATTCTCCCGCTAATGCTATGGATAATGTGACTCTCGTCCTTTGATCCAAAAGCTAGAATTCCATTACGGTCAAGTGCAATATGTTTGCTTCCATGAGACCCGAACTTCAAAAGTTTGGGATAGCTACGTGATATTCATGGAACTGAAAATCATTTTCAGACACAAACAAAGGCTAAAGGTATGGGATATCCAAAGCAATGTTTGTTTTGCAAACTATTAGTAAAAGTGTTTACTATGCATTTGACTAATAACAGAGGGATCCAGTAGAACGCCTCTCATATGATGATGGTGAATAAAACAACAACTTAAGAGAAAGGAAATGTCCGAAGGGTGTTAGTATGACTTACACACCTAGGAAGTCCGGGGCTAACGCCACTCTTAAAGTTGGGTGCTTCTTCTGAGAGTAGGAGAAATACTAAAAGTTAAACTATTAGAAGTATAAAGGCAAAAGAGTGAAGACTGGAATATCCAGCTCATGTATGAATGTCATACGAGTTATAGATGTATGGAAGGCTGGTCAAAGAAATAGTTCTTGGGAATTATGATTAAACATGCTAATCACTAATTCTTGGGTATTGTGAGTTGATCACAAAATATACCCGCTCGATTGCATTTTGCTGCGACTCGATGCAAGGACTACTACGGCCTAAAAGGCTTGCCGGGAATCAGGTTAAGATACGCGCTGGGAATATAGTAAACGTTACTATACATTCCATCGGTGTATTCCCAATGTATTTATTTTATTAAATTCATTTTAGAGTTTTACACACTCTAGCCCATTGCATAAGGTATCTTGCAGGAAGGTTATTCATAAGAGAACTTTTGATGTTCGGTGTTATGAATAACATAAGGGCCATACTTTCATTATGAATGAGATGTATGTTATGAATATTGATAATAATACATTACCTCTGTATTTACTTTCATAATTCATTTTAGAGTTTTACACACTCTAGCCCATTTGCATAATGATTGTTGCAAGAGTGTTGTTCATAAAAGAACAATTGTTGCTCAGTATTATGAATAACATAAGGGCCATACTTCCATCATGGATGGGATATATGTTATGAATATTGATGGTAATATGATACATCCATAACACTGATGCTAAATGTCACAAGACTAAAAGAATACCACACATGTGTGGCACTGCATTTGGTCACATTGGAGAAACCCGCATGGAGAAATTCCAGAATGATGGATTTTGAAGTCGTTTGATTATGAATCATCTGACACTTGCAACTTTCCTCCGAAAAGTGAAGTGACTGAAATACCGTTCACAGGCCATAAGGAACGAGCAACGAACTTATTTGTGATCATACATTTTGATGTATGTAGTCCGATAAATGTTGTTGCTAGCAGTGGATTTATCTATCTTCAGAAATGCTCAAGTAGATATATGGATATTTACTTGATGAGACGTAAGTCTGGATCTTTTGAAATCATTCATAAGGTTTTAAATATGAAGTAGAAATTATTGTAACAAGAAAATTATGTTTCTGCAATTTGATTGCGGAAAGGAATATTTGAGTTACAAGTTTAGCGAATGTCTGATGAGTTGTGAAAGGAGTTTCATAACTTACACCTCCCGGAACACCACTGTGAGTGGAATGTCCATGAAGATGTAATCAAACCATTTATGACATGGTAAGATCAAAGATGACATAAATCAATTTGCCATTATCCCTTTTAAAGTAATGCTTTAGAGACTGCGGCTTTTACACTGAAAAGAGCACCATCAGGTCTGTTGAAATGACGCCATGGTATGGTACGCCCAACCATGTTTTGTCTTTTCTTAACATTTGGAATATGGGGCTTGTGTACAATATTTACAAACCTATTCCAAATCATAGAAGTACTACTTTGTAGGTTATCCCAAGTAACTGGAAATTCCTCCACCACTATACCGAGGCAAAAGGTTCGCCACCGAGAACGGTATGCTTTTAAAGAGAATGGTTCTTGCAAAAAGGTGAGTGGGAGAACAGTGCAACTCGATGAGATAACAGTATATTCGTCATCAGATCAAAGGAAAGAAACCTTGGAAGTAATTCCAGAGTTTCCTACTGCGACTGATACGGAAGCCTCTACATGAGATGTATGGACTTCGGTCGAACTTGCAACTGAACCACGTGGGCAAAACTCATGCAAACCTCTCAGGTGCGCAAGTCAGATATTGTTGTTAGACAACACTATACCTACGATACACAAGGAAGCGTTGATGGGCCCTGACTTCAGAATTGGCTAAATGCCAATACAATCCGAGATAGTTTCCATATAAATGATTCAAGATCATATCTTGATAAACCCTTCGGAAGACTTAGAGTCTAACGAACATTAATGGAACTATAAACTGATGTGGATAAAATGTTTTATCCATAGAGCTTGACTTGTTGCAATAACAAGTTCAAGGAGTTGACTACGATGAGGTTGTCTCACCGTAGCGATGCTTAAAGTCAGATCGGGTTAAACTAGCAATTAATACATATTTCAATCTTGAGATATGATACATGGATACCAAAAGGATTTCCATGTGATGGAAATGCAACCTAGGACTTGCATGTGATACAGTCCGAAGTATTTTGTCAATCCAGAGGATGCTAGTAAGTATGCAAACTTCAGAGTTCCAGCAATGGACAGAAGAGAGCAAAATGGAGTTGGAATCTTCGTTTTGATGAAATAGTCAAAAAGAATTTGATTTCATCAATAGATAACGAAGATGCTTGTGGTTACAAGAAAGTAAGTGGGAGCATAATAATATTTCTAAAAACTTTGTGTGCTTGACACATTGTTGATTGGAAATAATATAAATTTCTTGACACGAATTAGGACTTCATTGAAAATAGTTTTTCGATGAAGTGCTTGGGCTAAATAGCCTTGATATTAGGCATATTTATCTACGAGATAGAATTGCCTAATAGGCTAAGCCAAAAATACATATTGACAAGATGCTGAAACAGTTTAGCATAAGAACGCCAAGGAGTGATTCTTGCCGAAGTCACATGGAAAGAGTTTTGCAAGACTCGGTGTCCCAAAACACTGATGAGCAAGATACATGATGGAGATTCCACACACTTTCGTGTTTGGATTAATCATGTATTCCATGGTATGTAAAACAACCAGATATGTCCAGTACTCCCAAGGAGTTGCGAGTAAAGATACCAAAGTGATCAAAGTACTGATCATGGGACAACAGTGGAAAATGTCATTAAGTACTAAAGTAGCACTGATGACATGTTTTCTCGCAAGCAGAGATTATGAAGTGCTCGTTGTAAGTAATTGCATCAATACAGTCTTCATCATTACTCCATGTGATTTTCGATTTAAGTTAAGGGTTTTGTATAATACACGATATGGTGGCACGGTGTTTGGAAATCGTTCCAAACAGGTTACTGTGGCGAATTCTATAACTAAGGCTAAGTATGTTGCCGCTTTCAAAGCGACATAGAAGATGTTGAATCATACAGTTCGTTCATGAACTTAGTATGATTCCAAGATGGCTTTGGTCAATGGAACACTATTGAAGATAGTTGCTCCATAGCTCAGTCTGAGGAATCAAGGTTTGACCAGTGATTCACATATATACGAAGCCAAGTCCACACAAAATATGAATTTTGTGAAAGCATGAAAACACGACGATATGCAGAGATACACACGGAACTGAAGTTGTCAGATCCGTTGGACATCAGACTATACCACAAGCGAAGCATGTTTTACACCGGTATGCCATAGGTGTAAAGTGCATCAGCATTGACTAGATTATTGACTCTAGTGCAAGTGGGAGTCTGTAGGAGATATGCCCTAGAGGCAATAATAAATGTTATTATTTATCTCCATGTTTGTAGTTAAGTTTATATTCCGTGCTATAACTGCTACGGTTCTCGAGTCTGCAATAACCACTAGGCTCGGAGGAAGACTCATATGCACGTGTGGAATAATAAACGGTAAAATGTATTCCTAGTCATGCCTCTAAGACTAGCTCAAGTGTTGCATGATGGTCCTGTTTTCCTGATCATGGGCATGTCTATGCCGGCAACTTTGAGGGCACAATGTTAGGAGAACACTTGTGTTGAATCGACCCGAATTGATGTTATGCTATGAGATACATTCGTCACAAGTTAATGGTTAATAACACAGAGAAAGTTAACGTTTGCATAATTCCTTAGACCATGAGAGTATCGAGTTTCTTCATGCTTGCTTCATGAACTTTGGGGTCTGTTAAACGTCATCCGTAAATGGGTGGCTTTTACGGCGGCTTACGGGTTCATGGAAAAGTATGTCAAGTAACTTGATAGCTCAAGATTGGGATTTGGTCCTCTGACGTTGGAGAGATATCTCTGGGCCCTCTCGGTGTTACGGTATCCACCATCATCTGGCTAGACACATTGTGATTTGATCACAGGGATGCCGGAAGACGGGAACGAGAAAAGAGAACAAAACCGGCAACGAGGTAACTGGAATAGTGGACAAGTTGTTGATCCACGGGGATGCCGATAAATCTCACCTCGGGTTTTGTAACATATCGCGAAGCAACAGGAATAGCACACGGCAACTGGAGGTTCACTCGAATATTTATTCGTGTGGGTATAGGGGTCAATATAGGTGTCCACGGCTCCGATGTTGATCATTGATCGGAAAGAGTTCTTGTCATGTCTATGCTTCACCGAACCTATAGGGTCACACGCTTAAGGGTCATCTATCTGCTGAATACTAGACAGGGAGTCTGAGAGAAAGTCACCGGAAAAGTTTCGGAGACAACGGAAAAGTTCCGGACAGAGAGCACCGGAATAGTTTTGGTAAAACTGAAAAGTTGTTTCAGGGTATACCATTAAGTCAAATTGGTTTCGGCACAGGCCTGGAAATTCTTGGAGGGTGCCAGAATTGTTCTGGGAACTTCTGGGATTTTTCGGAGAGAAAACCCGAAAATGTTCCGGAGCTGCCGGAACCGGTTTGGTTGCTTTTCGCAGATGAAAATCACTAATCCGGAATTGTTTCGGAACGCGTCCAAAATCATTTTAGTGGGTGCTGGAATTATTCTAAGACCCACAGAAATATTTTCGGATTTAACGGTCGCGGAAAAATGTTTTCGTGAATAGTGAAAGTGCTTTTTGGGTGGCTTCTTGGAGAAGCCACCTTGAGGGCCTTTTGGTATTTTTCCCCTTGGCTTCTTGGAGAAGCCACCCTTGGGCTTGGACTATAAATAGGGGTGGAGGGGGCTGCCTAAAGACACACTCTTTCTCAACATACACAAGCCATGCATGATCTGGCCTTCTTCTCTCCCTCCCCGCGAAATAGTTTCGTAGAGCCGAAAGGCAGTCTGGGTTCCGGTGGGAACTAGTTCTGGACGGCGAAGCCCTGCCGGATAGATGACACCGTATGTGTGCAACCCCGTAGAGAGGTCGTAGGTTCGATCTTTTTGCCCGAGGCACTGTTCGAGGGTCCTCCCGAAGGGCTGTCCGAGTTTCGGGGGTCCTCCCGTAGGGCTGTCCGTGAGGCCTCCCAGAGGGCTGTCCGAGGATCCGTTCAGTGGGACTATCCGAAGGACTGTCCAGAGGCCTCCCGGAGGGCTGTCCGAGGATCCGTCCGGTAGGACTATCCGAGGGACTGTCCAGAGGCCTCCCGAAGGGCTGTCCGAGGATCCGTCCGGTGGGACTATCCGAGGGACTGTCCCGAGGTCACCCAAAGGGCTGCCCGGAGATCCGTCCGGTGAGCTGACGAGGGAGTACATCCTCGCGGTTGGGAGGTTGTAAAATCCTAGCTGCGGGGATCTGCACCGCCGATCGTCATCGACTCTACTTCCGCTGCGCTACGAGTCGGTAACGAAAAAGATCAAACCTTGTATGCAGTCTCCATAGTGGTCCTGGGCTGGTGCGTAGGTCGGAAAATTTTTGTTTTCTGCTGCGTTCCCCTACATCAACTCCATTGGCATTGAACTTTCGTTCAAAACCAATACCTTGGTTCTTCCGGTGCCTTCCTTGCTTGCGCACAATTTCCTCAAATTGCTTACTCCCGGCAAGGCTCTTGTAGACACCCTTTTCTATAATTCCTTTCAATAAATTGTTTTCTTGCTCAAGTGTAACTTGGCTAAGAGAATCATTAGTGGAATCAATAGAACTACTAGAAGTAACAACATTGGATTTAACATTGTTATTGTTACTACTAGAGGTAGAACCTTTTTACCCTTGTTACTTGTTTGCTTAGTTTTAACTTGTGGCATAAAGGTAGACAAGAGTAAACGTTTGGCAAGATATGAAGAACTCTTCGTTCGAAGATCATCATTGATAGCTTTAAGAAACTAATGCTCTTGCTCTAAATTTAGCTTCTCGAAGCGTAGCTTCCCATGAGATCTTAAAAGCTCTCTATGATCCACTTGAGTTGTTTCATGAGCTAACTTAAGAGCAATTAGTTATTTAGTTAGACGCTCAATCTCCTTCATAGCATTGTCATTCGTTTCCTCTTGACTATTATTACTAGCATTTTCATTGTAGCTCACATCACTAGTCTTATCAACAAGTAAATCATCATCACCAAGCAAATCATCATCATCACTATTGAAGTCAAAGTATTCGGGGGGTGATACCTTAGGGCCATTTGCCATGAAGCATCTTCCAATTCCTTCATTTGGAGAGTCAAATAGATCATAGGAGTTGGATGATACAAGAGCAAGTCCGGCAACACCTTCATCTTGACTATAGTTGGAGTTGGAGTGATAGCTTCTCTCGGAGTGGTTGTCCGAGTCGGAGCCGGAAATCCATTCACCAACATGAGCTTGATGTCTTCTTCTAGTGTAGCTCTTGGATGACTTGCCTTCCTTTCTGAATCCTTGCTTCTTTGAGAAGATGTTCATTCATAACAATCATCTCTACCCCTTCTCTCTTGGTGAGGTGATTCATCTCTTCTATGTCTTCCTCTTGGTGATTCGTCTCTTTTCTTGTGAGGTGCCGTACACTCATTGGAATAGTGTCCAGGTCTTCCACAATTATAGCAATTTCGGTCATGACATGATGATGTTTTCTCATAGTGTCTTGAGCTTGAGCTTCTTTCTTTTCCTTTGTTCTTGTAAAACTTGTTGAACCTTTTCACCATTAGGCTTATCTCTTCATTGGATGCTAGCTTGTCGCTTGAAGTTGTGGGAGCATCGGTTGAGGCTTTGTAAGCACCACTTGATTTGTTGTGTAGCTCCTCTTTGTCCTTGAGTGACATCTCATGAACAACAATCCTTCCAATGACTTCCGTAGGCTTGAGATCTTTATAATTTGGCATCATTTGGATCAACGTGCACACGGTATTGTATTTTCCATCCAAAGCTCTAAGGATCTTCTTGATGATGAATTTGTCGGTCATCTCTTCACTTCCTAAGCCGGCAATCTCATTTGTGATGAGAGCAAGCCTAGAGTACATTTCAGCGACTCCTTCACCATCCTTCATCTTGAACTTGTCAAGTTGACTTTGAAGCACATCGAACTTGGATTCCTTGACGGACTCAGTACCCTCGTGCATATCAACCAAAGTATCCCAAATTTCCTTTGCATTCTTGAGGCGTCTGATCTTGTTGAACTCCTCGGGGCACAAACCGTTGAAGAGAATGTCACAAGCTTAAGCATTGTATTGCAACATCTTCAATTCTTCCACGGTTGCTTCACGATCTGGTTTCTTACCATCCTCTAAGAATTCACCTTGCAAGCCAACACGAACAATAGCCCAAACGGCGGGGTTATGACCAAGAATATGCATTTTCATCTTATGCTTCCAACTAGCAAAGTTTGTACCATCAAAATATGGACCTCTACGGTGATAGTTACCCTCACTAGACGCCATACTCTCCTAGGTTGTAAGACCAATGCAATGGAGATCAATGTTCTGATACCACTTGTAGGATCGAAAGTATGTCTAGAGGGGGTGATTAGACTACTTGACCAAATAAAATCTATCCTTTTCCCAATTTTAATTGTGGGCAGATTTTAGCAAGTATATCAAGTCAAGTAACACCCTACACATGCAATTCTAAGAGTGTAGCAGCGAAAAGTAAAACATTGCACATGTAAGTAAAGGAGGGGATTGGAGATTTCAAACGCAATGAAGACACGATGATTTTTGGCGTGGTTCTGATAGGTGGTGCTATCGTACGTCCAGGTCGATGGAGACTTCAACCCACGGAGGGTAACGGTTGCGCGAGTCCACGGAGGGCTCCACCCACAAAGGGTCCACGAAGAAGCAACCTTGCCTATTCCACCATGGCTTCCGTCCACGAAGGACTAGCCTCACTCGGGGTAGATCTTCACGAAGTAGGCGATCTCCTTGCCCTTACAAACTCCTTGGTTCAACTCCACATGATCTTGGAGGCTCCCAAGTGACACCTAACAAATCTAGGAGACACCACTCTCCAAAAGGTAATAGACGGTGTGTTGATGATGAACTCCTTGCTCTTGTGCTTCAAGTGATAGTCTCCCCAACACTCAAACACTCTCTCATAGATTTGTCTATGGTGGAAGAAAGATTTGAGTGGAAAGCAACTTGGGAAAGGCTAGAAATCAAGGTTCAAATGGTAGGATTGGAATCAGGGCCGGCCCTGAGGGGGGGCAGAGGGGGCGGCCGCCCCGGGCCCCCGAATACGAAGGGGGCCCCGATGCCCTGGTTCATGTGCATGCACAGAGATGTTTAGCCGTGTAATAAATCAATCTATCTCTAAAAGAAAGACAGATCGATCTGTTAGGGAAAAAAGGTTATAGATCGATTACTTCACGGCTTGACGCATGCGTAATCTTGTCGGCTTTAATACATCTCTTTCCCAATTGGCAAAAAATCATCCCAAGACTCAGCCTTAAGGTCGCCCCAGAAATATGTAGGTTGCCGTCTAATTGAGATGTCCGGCTGCTGGGCGTGATTAGTGGAAGAAGGTATTGCGATTTTCCAGATTCTCATCAACCTCTATTTCAACGCAATTCCCCTTCTTTTATAGCCTTTTGAGATCGCTCATTCATTCATGAATGTCATCCTCATACATATCTCTTTCTTACACTCTGATTTCTTGTTTTGATTGGGATTAGAAAAGAGGAACTCAGATGTAGGTTCTTGACTGGTAAGCAGCAGCAAAATTTTGCAATTTCTAATTTTCTAGTCATCCAGGTACGTACCTTATTCCATAACTTTCTTACCATTTTATTAATTAGCAGTGTTCTTAATTTCTTGTATGATATGTTCGTGTGCTAACTAGCAAGACTGGTAGTATCCATATGGTAATGAGAATAAAAACAAGCATACGACTTGACTGAATCCTCGATAGGAGCATAGGCATTTTGTTAGAACATACACGACTACATCTACTGCTGAATTAGACGAACTAGCTCTAGTTACTGCTGAGGAACTCGGATGTAGGATGCTAATATATTCAGTAAACACGAAAGTGTTACTTATATTCACATAATAAAAACAAGGTGTCGATTAACCAGAGCGACTACTTTTATTGTAAACGTTTATGACCCCGGTTTTTTGAATAGTTGAGATGACAAGGCAACAAAATTATAATGTATCAAACATTTATTTGCGACTGAAATAGAAAATAAATACTCATATGTTTATGTGGCTTTAGGGGTTAGGGCCCCTTTCTATTGTCTCGCCTCGGGCCCCTGAAATCTCAGGACCAGCCCTGATTGGAATATCTTGATCTCAACACATGAGTAGGTGGTTCTCTCTCAGAAAATGTATGGTGGAAATGTAGGCACGTTCTGATGGCTCTCTTACTTGCTAAGAGGGTGGTGGAGGGGTATATATAGCCTCCACACGAAATCCAACCGTTACACACTTTTGACCAAACTCGGTGGCACCGACTGGAATTCTCGGTGAGACCGACCTATGCAAAAGATGTGAACTTTTGTAGTTTCGGTGGGACCAAATGGAAACAACTCGGAGTGACCGATGTGCAATGGCAGGGCAATTCTCGTTTCGGTGACACCGATTGCAACATCTCCGTAAGACCGAAATAATTGCAACAAGGCAACAGAAAGTTGGCAAGCCATCTCGGTGGCACTGATTACAAAACTCGGTTGGACCGAAATAATTACAACTGATGACAGAGAGTTGGCAAGGCCATCTCGGTAGGACCGAGATCCATATCGGTGGATCCAAATTGTTAGGGTTTGGCTTGTGGCACTGTCCTTATGAACTTGGTGGGTCCGGAAGGATAGGATTCGGTGGGACCGAGTTTGACTTTGGGAAAATAGGACAAGTTTGGATAGAGAAAGTGGCTGAGGATTTTGGAGCAATATCACTAAGCAATTGAGCAAACAGATCACGATAAAAACCTCGTCCCCATTTAATAGTATTGGCTTTCCTATGGACTCAATGTGATCTTGCATCACTAAACCAAAAATGCAGAGTCTTGAGCTTTTTCCAATGCATGTCCTTAGCATTTTGAGGGGTCCGCCACTGGTACAACGAGCTGCTATACAAACGGTTTTTACCCCCTTTCCGCGACAGAGTTTTAAACCGTCGCCTTACATGTGTGTGCGATAGGGGGGGGTCCTCCCACAAGACCCAGAAACCGTCGGCGATAGGGAGCACGCAAGCATACGCTTCGCAGAACTAAGCGTATGTGATGCCCGATCTATCCCAAACGTGACTCGTTACACAACTGTTTGTGATCTATCGAATATCCCAAATGCTCCATCCATACTACTCGTGTGTGCTCACATTACCATCGCAATCAGTATTCTGTGGTGCAACGTTTACGATGCGTGCCCCATCACAAACAGTTCACGATTGTAAAACGTGTATGATAAGGAGACTATCACACACATTCACTTCTCTCGAACCGTATGCGATATATAATCAAGAAGATTAGTTAATCATCGTACGAGTGTCGGATAGGATTACGAAACGTTGGACTGTAGTACCAGTGTCGTACAGGATAACTATCACACACACTATTCTGTGGAGCAAACGTTTACGATGCGTATGACATCAGAAACAGTTCATGATTGTAAAGCGTGTACGATAAGGCGACTATCACAAACAATTAGTTTGCTCACACCGTTTGTGATATAGTCTAACATCACACACGCTTTGCAAACGGCAACTGTGTGCATGGTCACACACGTTTCCTCTCTATGAACCGTGTCGGATTATGATGTATATCACACACGATGTGCTTTACAGACCGTGTGCGCCGTAATGACCTGCAGAGCGTATTTTCACCCTAATTTAATCATTGCTATTTAAAATTGTACCAAATTTGAATTTGAAAGTTGGCTATAACTTTATTGATATCCATCAGGTTCAACAACCAATGCATTATTCGATTCACAGGTACATATGTTCAAGAGTTACATATAAAAAAAGAATTACATATGCACCAAATAAAGAATGATGAACCAGGGTTGTATACTTGTACTATTAAAGACGGTAAAGAAAGAGGCGAAAGACATTCTGGTTGCTAAACAAGGTGAGGCGGAATGCCCATATTGTGCCCTCCTCCATGCAGAAGGCACGCACGACTCTAGTCCAACCCCTTGTGATGGCCGACCGCCCATCCTTCACTGTCTTCATGACGACATCTAGATAGTCATTGTGTTCTGGTAGAAATACTTTAACCTTTGCATGGCCACCAATCATGTAGTTTGAGAGGTAATCTTGAGTAAACTGCTTTGGGAACCACTGCAAAGGAAAAAGATTCAGACATTGTCATCTATCACAACTCATTATGGGCAGTAAAAAGAAGCATGCAGAGTTCTTACTTACCATCCTGTAGTTCACCGTTGTCTTGGACAAAGTGTAAACAAATAGTTTAATTGCCATCTCTTGACCTATTTTACTAACAATCTTTATCAGTTTCCTCACTTGATGCTGGTTCATGAATATCTCATTGCCCCATACGCAAAAAGGGTCGAAGCGCGGATCTTTACCAATGACATACTCCCTCCGTCCGGTAAAGAGTGACCATTTGGCTATAAAATTTGTCCACAAAAGAGTGTACTTTTATCTCTCCAATGCACTTTAAAGTAGAAAAAATTGTTTCTCTTTCATCACACGGTAATCAAGACCAATAACATTCTACACATGGTCTTCTTAAGTTTCACATGCACTTAGCTCATTGGAGGTTGGGTAATTAAAGAGGAGAGAGATGGTGCCTTGCACATTTCCAATGCATTTTTTTACTCCACTCCATAATTTGTCCTAAAATTTCTATATGTTCACTCTTCACCGGACAGAGGGAGTATGTACCTACAAGCACCAAGTTAATATTAGAAGCTAAACAACAATTGCACAATGATGTAGTACAACACTCCCTCCGTCCCATTATATAAGATCTTAGTACATCCAATATACTCACATATTGGATGAATTAACATCTTATATTATGGGGTGGAGGGAGTTTATTACATTGTTACAAATATCGGCCGATTAACTACAGTTAACTGCTGCTGTGTTGTTGCTGTTGCTGCTCCTCTATGTGTATCTAGACATCATCAGAACATTAAGGTAACACTCTTCCTTGTTGCTATGTATCTTAGGATTGCATATTTAGACATTCAGTACAATGCATGTTGCTATGTAGCCTCAAATATATTATATATGGCCCTAGTTAACCTACCGATAAATGGGTTACAGATATATTCAGTTAAATGTCTGATTCGCCGATTAATCCCTTATTAGCCCCCGACCGATATGGTACCAGCTACCGATATCCTGAACAGTGAGTATATATAAGACATGGGATGAAACTAACCTCGAAGGAAAACATCAGTCGTTCCCAATATTGTCCTCTGTAAGTACATCGAAAGGCATGTTAAGCACAGCAGGTTAAACATCAACCAAATATATCCATGGTAGACAACATAATCTCCAAATGATAGCTTCATTGTGTAGGTTTAAGCACGCTAGTTAAGCAAAACAAGAAGTGGAAAGGTGTGTTAACTGCATGTGACATCCCCAGATTACTAAACCCAGGTTATGCTAATCAGTCATGTCAAGTCATCATCATTATGCCTAAGAAAAACAATTAAGAACTATTCCAACCTCAAATTCAAATTTAGAATTAAGTCCAAATTAATAATTATCCAAACAGCAAAACAAAAGTGTTCATAATTTTGCAAATAATCATTAAGTAATTGTAAAATAGAAACCAACATTAATTGAAGTATTTAAATGACCTTAATTAATTAAAACAGAGACCAAAACAGCTTTATTTAATCCAATTTCATTAAAACAAAATTGAAATGAAACTATCTTGCCTCCAAACCTTTTTTATGACATTACCTAATAATGCATAGTAATTATTCGTCAAGGTTACACATTTTATAAAAGTCATCTGGTGGCCAAACAATTAGTAAAACAGGAGCTGTAAATAAAGCAGAAAAATAGAAAAGAAAAGGAAAAGAATAAATGGAAATTCTCACTGTGCACTTGGACCCAACAGCTCTACAGTGCGGCCCAGCCCATCTCCTGCGGCCTTCCCCTACCTCTCGCCACTGCTGCACAAGGCCGCGTGCCATCGCCATTTCGCCCGAGCCCATCGCCCCTGCGGCTCCCCTCGGTGGATAAGGGCACCCCCGAGTCCCTCGCTCTCTCCCCGCGAACCCTAGTTTTTCCCCTTTTTCCCCCTCGCACGCATTTCTCCCTCTCTGCCTCATCTGCCCGAATGTCGTCGCCGCCGCCTCGCCATTACCGCGGCCACCAGCCTCCCCCACGACCAACCAAGGCACCGGGAGCACCGCCTGCGTCGCCTACGTCGACGTGCTCGAGCTCGGAGCCACCGCATCGCTGGATCGCGCCCTTCTTCCCCGTCGGCCACCGCGTGTCTCCCACCGTCGATCTACTCCACGCCGTCTTCCCCGCGCTTCTCCGAGCTCGACATCCACCTCTGTAAGCGCGCGCGTGTCTTTTTCCCCTTAGCCCGAGCTCGATTTCGAGCTCCGGTGCCGTTTGCCCCTGTTGCTTGCTCCGGCCACCGCTAGATGAGCTCGCCGCCGGCGTGGTAGCCCTCCTCCACTCCCCCCAGTAGCACGGTTGGATGCGGCTCTTTGCGCTGAACCAATCCCCGCCGTCCGCCGCCTCGTTTGGTCGCCGGAGCGCAGCTCCGGTGGGCCGTCGCCGCGTCGGGCCTCGCCGCCGGCCTCTCCCAGGTGTGCGCTGGTTTTAAACCAGCCGGCCGGCTCACTGACATGCGGGCCCGCCCGTTTAATTAACCACTAACCTAATTAACCTAACCCACTAACCCATTGACAGCGGGCCCCACGCGGATCAATTAAGCCTAATAAAATCTGTTAGTTAAATTAACCACCTGACAAGTGGGGCCCACGGATACTATTCAAATGGATAAGCAGTGCTGAGTCAGCGTGCTGACTCAGCACTGGGACCCACCAGTCAGCCTCTGCTGACTGGTCCTGTTGACTAGTCAACGGTCACAGTTGACTGCTGACTGGGCACTCAACTGGGACCCACTGTCAGCCTCACGTGTAAAAGTGTGGGTACACTTTCGGGTACCCGTAGCAATTAGGTATTAAAATAATTTCGAATTAAAAATAATCAGGAAATTCCAGAAATTGTTTAAAACTTTGAAAAATCATATAAAATAAACAGTAACTCGGATGAAAATAATTTATATATGAAAAACGTTTAGAAAAATATGTAGAATCTGAATATCTTATCCACATACCTGTCACACCCCTCTAGCATACCGAACATGGGACTTTTTGCCCGTATTCTATAAATGAATAGTGCATAACTTTAATAAAATAATTCCAAATAAATTCCTAAATTATCTAATACAGTTAGATAGGCATTATATCACCTCTGCATGTGATTTAGGCATGTCCTGCATCGCTGTTGCATTATTGCCGTGTATTTATTGTTTCTTCCCCCTCCTTCTCTCCCGATAGCCCCCGAGACTGCCGACGACGCTGTAGTGTACGACGACGTCGCCGACGACCAGACCCCTTCAGCTGAGCTTCCAGGCAAGCAAAACCCCCTCGATCATAAGATATCGCCCATTCCTTTCTCTCTTATGCTTGCATTAGAATTGCCCCTGCTACTGTTCCGATAGCTCCTATTCTGATGCATAGCCTGATGTTGTCGCCTTCTATTGATACATCGCCTGCTATCCTATTATGTTTAGTTAGGTATGATATGTCTCATCTGTGGCCCTTCACCCTTGTCCGTATGCCATGCTTGTTACCGGGCCGTGATCACTCTGGGTGAGGATCACGGAAATGTTTTACAATTCTGTCATACTTAAATTCCTAAAGTCGGGCTGGCCCCAAGGGTGCCCGCGAGAGAATCATATTAAAGACGGGTCGGCTCCAAGAGCACCCGCGCGTCATGTGATACCAAGTCGAAGCAACAGGAACCCTGCTCATCTCTGCGAGTTACTAAACATGCTTAACGGATTTGGGTATTTGATCTGAGTAGGCCGTTGGCCTTATACGCACTACCACCACGTGGGATAATGGTTTAATGGGGCCCTCTACGTCGTATGTATCAGCCGAAAGCTCTTCAGACGTCACAGCTCAGAGATTCGGCCTGATTGTTAGGGTGGGCTGGTTCACTTGTGTATACAGTGTCGCGCCTGGGCCCCGACCAGCGACCCAACATGCAGGAGTGCGAAGGGCAATGGCCCAAGACCCCTTCGTGCTTAGGATTTAGACCGGCGTGTTGACCTCTCCGCTGAGCCTAGGTAGGACTGCGTCGTGTCGATCTCCCGAGGCCGGGTATTACCCAGCAAGTGTATCCGGCCAGATGTGATCGAGTGTGTTGGGTAACAGTAGTGCACCCCTGCAGGGAAGTTATCTATTCGAATAGCCGTGTCCACGGTAACATGACGCTCGGAGTTGTATCCTGATCCACTACAACTACAAATTGATGCTGATTTAATATTAAACTGTAATACTGCTCTCGGGATCGCTTTCTCGCAGAGAGTCGAGAAAGGTTTTCAGGGCGTTGCTATTATATAACCACTATTATATGCTACTGTGCTCTACTCTCTTCTGATGCTGCAAGATTGCTTCAAGATGCTAGTCTTCGATAGGCTAGGCTTCTCCCCCTCTATCCTGGCATTCTGCAGTTCAGTCCAAAGATATAGCCCCATTCCTTTGATACCGATGCATAATTAGTATAGTTCTGATGTCAGTCTTGCGAGTACTTTGGATGAGTACTCACGGTTGCTTTGCTTCCTCTTTTTCCCCATACCCGTTTGCTACAATCAGACGGCGGAGTCATGGAGCCAGACGCCATCGCTGGAGACTACTACCAGGAGAGTCCTGGAGGCACGTACTACTGGGTTGAGCCAGCCGACCAGGAGTAGATTCAGAGGCTCCCAGGCAGGAGGACTGCACCTTTTCGATCAGTGTCGTTGTTATGCTAGCCTTCTTAAGGCAAACTTGTTTAACTTTGTGTCTGTACTCAGATACTGTTGCTTCCGCTGATGCTTGTATGACTCGAGCTTATGTATTCGAGCCCTCGAGGCCCCTGGCTTGTAATATAAAGCTTGTATGACTTTTATTTGAGTTTAGAGTTGTGTTGTGATATCTTGCCGTGAGTCTCTGATCTCGATCGTGTGCATTTGCGTGTATGATTAGTGCACGGTCGAGCAGGGACGTCACAAGTTGGTATCAGAGCCGACTGCCTGTAGGAAGCCCCTTTCCAACTCCTTGGCCGAAGTTGAGTCTAGTCTTTGAAAAACTATTTTACTAACATTGTTGTGTGGCTTACGGGCCCACATCGCAAATGGATGGGATTAGGATCTTTTATTTCGCACCTTTACTCTAGGACTCTGATCTCTCTTTTATTCGGGTTAAAGATTTTGCTAACTCTAACTTTAGGTTATCGTAACCACTTTCTCCCGGAGAGCTCCTCATTCCAGATGATCGCTTGATGCACCAAAAGGTTCAGTAGATGCTCTTCAGTGATTCCCGAGACCCTATGTGCCCACCGCCTTTGCAATTCTCTACCACCGATAAATCCCTGTGGTTAACTACCTACACTTGGCATTCATATAATCTTTCCCCGTTGCTCTTGTTATTACAAGATATCCCGAAACATTTTCCTATATTCCGAGAATCCATTGTGCCTACTGCCTTGCAGCTTCTTTCTGCATGAATACACTTACGAATAATTCCTCACATTTACCGGGGATTCCAACTTACTCATCTTTTTATCAGAGCATCTGCCTCTAATCCCCCGATTTGGAAATCGTAAACCCTTCGTATTTAAGCTTCGGCTTATTCAGATGTTCCATAAACCGATGCATTTCCATCCATTCTTCTTCTGGTTGAGTACCGATACTCACACTAGATTCATTGCGACCACCTGATCTTTTGGTGGATTACTATCCGACAGCCCATTCGTATATTAAATCATTGACGAATTTCCCCTGATACAAAATGCCTCTGGCGAATTGTATCATCTACTCCGGGTCGTTAGCCCTCTGCTTTTGAGCGTGTATCCGTCGTCCTGTTAGTGTGTTGTATAGATTCGTAAAAATGTCCTGATGGGTTGAACCTATGCTTTCCCCAAACCATGTGAACCCGAAAGTTATGTGGGTTATACTCTACTGGCGTTTCATCAGATAAATCTTCAACACTGCAATTTCTTCGAAAACAAGAAGCGAATGGAAGGTTATGCATTGGAGAAGTGGGAGTCGACCTTGAACTTTGTGTTCATGCCCATGGGAACGATGTAGACCGCCACGGAAGCTTCTTGCAAAATATTTATTCATTTGTATAATTCTTCCAGTTTCCTTAACTTGATTCCATGCAGTAATGGTTCTGACCATGCTGACCTCATTTGATAACTCCATTCCCGTGCCTCGTCTATTTTTCAACAAGGTTAAAGCACCTGCCATCCGCAGATCAACGATCTAGTTCAGCTTCGATTTTGTTTTACCTTCGAGTATTACCCTCTGGTATCTCGAGGATACCGTACCATTGCACTACATCTTATGAAGCTTTGATAACGTGATAACTTTCCCCGTCATAGTAATTCCACGGGTTCTGATTTGTTGTCAACCGAGAACACCGATAAGTGAATTAAATTCACCCTATAACACATTGACCTTCTGCTTCCCCATTTCTTCTGCTTGATCATGTTATTGATCAATTACATCTTCCTGAAACTTTTCGATAAATTGTGTCGTGATCATCGTCAACATTTTGACTTCCTCTGGGATGTCAATTGAACTCATGGTGAGAAATACCATTTTTGCCCCTCGATGATTTGTGTTATCATCGACAACATCCTTGACTTCCTGCCAACACAGACTTGGTCATGTTTTACTTATACCTTGTTTTCCCTACTATTCCTAAAATTGCTCCTTGTGTATTTCTTATGATCTTCGGACCCAACCCTTACTTGAAACACCATATTATTGCTACCCCGAAGCATGACTGTGGTATTTCAAATATCAACAAGGACATTGGAAGCGCAATGCTAAATGTTTCTTGATAAATCATCCAAACACCATTGTATGGGTAAAATCATGAATTTCTTCGCCCCTTTATCTAAATGATTTTGTACTTGTTGTCCTGCCATGTATATCATGCTCTGCTTTTCCTTGGGAAGGATATACACCTAACACTTGTGTATAGTCACATTTTCCTTTCCATTGGTCTGTTTAACCTTTCTTGTAAATCTAACTTATCTGAGCAGTGATAATTCCCTGCTTATGTAAACACCTCGGTGTACAACTCTGTCAGTAAGACCCTGTTACTATTGCTGTTAACATTTTGGTAACCATCGATGGACCAGAACTTTGCCTATTGGTCCGCCTCATTTCAACGAGCAGGAAAATGGTTCTCTTCGTCCCTCGCGCTAGGTATCGACGTTGTTGCCAACATAGTGGACAAGCTGTTCTCTGACAAGCCTTGTATCGTGATTGTAAAAGATGTCACCAGCCTTCCTATTCTTAATCCACCCTAACTACAGTTCCACAGGACCAAAACATGACTCTCCTGTACATCCCTGTTCCCAAAGTTATTCCTCGCACTTGGCCTCGTATGAAATTCACGAGCCATCTACCATGAGATATTCAATCTGGTATCAGACGCAGTGCTTATGCCTGATGCTCTGGACCCCTTTTAATCATCCGTCATAGACATCGAATGTTGGCCTATCCGCTTGAAACTTCTCATACCTTCTTTTATATCTCTTGATGTGTTTCCCTGAGTTTCAACTCGAGAGATACCATGTACTTTATTCCTTGAGACAACCCCGGTTGATTAACCTTATACCGATCCAACCTCCTTATAGTTTCCCCTCCTACCTTACTCATAAGTACGATGAAGTTCCTGGAAAAAAGATGCCAACTTCATCACGTTGCGCTGATGCAGAGAAATGAAGACCCCAAACCCGATGGGCCGACTTCTTTAAGAAGAGCAACCAAGACTGAGAAGACTCGTTAGAATTTCGTAACCAGATCAATACCCCTTACTCTACCTCTTAATTCTCGGGACGAGAATTTCTTTAAGTGGAGGAGAGTTGTGACATCCCCAGATTACTAAACCCAGGTTATGCTAATCAGTCATGCCAAGTCATCATCATTATGCCTAAGAAAAACAATTAAGAAATATTCCAACCTCAAATTCAAATTTAGAATTAAGTCCAAATTAATAATTATCCAAACAACAAAACAAAAGTGTTCATAATTTTGCAAATAATCATTAAGTAATTGTAAAATAGAAACCAACATTAATTGAAATATTTAAATGACCTTAATTAATTAAAACAGAGACCAAAACAGCTTTATTTAATCCAATTTCATTAAAACAAAATTGAAATGAAATTATCTTGCCTCCAAACATTTTTATGGCATTACCTAATAATGCATAGTAATTATTCGTCAAGGTTACACATTTTATAAAAGTCATCTGGTGGCCAAACAATTAGTAAAACAGGAGCTGTAAATAAAACAAAAAAATAGAAAAGAAAAGGAAAAGAATAAATGGAAATTCTCACTGTGCACTTGGACCCAACAGCTCTACAGTGCGGCCCAGCCCATCTCCCGTGGTCTTCCCCTACCTCTCGCCACTGCTGCACAAGTACGCGCGACATGGCCATTTCGCCCGAGCCCCCTCGCCACTATGGCTCCCCTCGGTGGATAAGGGCGCCCCCGAGTCCCTCGCTCTCTCCCCGCGAACCCTAGTTTTTCCCCCTTTCCCCCGTCGCGCGCATTTCTCCCTCTCTGCCTCGTCTGCCCGAACGCCGTCGCCGCCGCCTCGCCATTACCGCGGCCACCAGCCTCCCCCACGACCAACCAAGGCACCGGGAGCACCGCCTGCGTCGCCTACGTCGACTACATGGACACGCTCGAGCTTGGAGGCACCGCACCGTTCGATCACGCCCTTCTTCCCCGTCGGCCACCGCACGTCTCCCGCCGTCGATCTACTCCACGCCGTCTTCCCCGCGCTTCTCCGACCTCGACATCCACCTCTCTGAGCGCGCGCGTGTCTTTTTCCCCTTAGCCCGAGCTCGATTTCGAGCTCCGGCGCAGTTTGCCCCTGTTGCTTACTCCGGCCGCCGCTAGATGAGCTCGCCGCCGGCGTGGTAGCCCTCCTCCACTCCCCCAAGTAGCACGGTTGGATGCGGCTCTTTGCGCTGAACCGATCCCCGCCGTCCGCCGCCTCGTTTGGTCGCCGGAGCGCAGCTCCGGTGGGCCACTGCCGCGTCGGGCCTCGCCGCCGGCCTCTCCCAGGCGCGCGCTGGTTTTAAACCAGCCGGCGGGCTCATTGACACGCGGGCCCACCCGTTTAATTAACCCCTACCCTAATTAACCTAACCCACTAACCCACTGACAGCGGGCCCCACACGGATCAATTAAGCCTAATAAAATCTGTTAGTTAAATTAACCACCTGACAAGTGGGGCCCACGGTTACTATTCAAATGGATAAGCAGTGCTGACTCAGCACTGGGACCCACCAGTCAGCCTCTGCTGACTTGTCTTGTTGACCAGTCAACGGTCACAGTTGACTGCTGACTGGGCAGTCAACTGGGACCCACTGTCAGCCTCACATGTAAAAGTGTGGGTACACTTTCGGGTACCCGTAGCAATTAGGTATTAAAATAATTTCGAATTAAAAATAATCAGGAAATTCCAGAAATTGTTTAAAACATTGAAAAATCATATAAAATAAACCGTAACTCGGATGAAAATAATTTATATATGAAAAACGATCAGAAAAATATGTAGAATGTGAATATCCTATCCACATACCTGTCACACCCCTCTAGCATACCGAACATGGGACTTTTTGCCCGTATTCGATAAATGAATAGTGCATAACTTTAATAAAATAATTCCAAATAAATTTCTAAATTATCTAATACAGTTAGATAGGCATTATATCACCTCTGCATGTGATTTAGGCATGTCCTGCATCGCTGTTGCATTATTGCCATGTATTTATTGTTTCTTCCCCCTTCTTCTCTCTCGATAGCCCCCGAGACTGCCGACGACGGTGCAGTTTACGACGACGTCGCCGACGACCAGACCCCTTCAGCTAAGCTTCTAGGCAAGCAAAAGCCCCTTAATCATAAGATATCGCCCATTCCTTTCTCTCTTATGCTTGCATTAGAATTGCCCCTGCTACTGTTCCGATAGCTCCTATTCTGATGCATAGCCTGATGTTGTCGCCTGCTATTGATACATCGCCTGCTATCCTATTATGTTTAGTTAGGTATGATATGTCTCATATGTGGCCCTTCACCCTTGTCCGTATGCCATGCTTGTTACCGGGCCGTGATCACTCTGGGTGAGGATCACCGAAATGTTTTACAATTCTGTCATACTTAAATTGCTAAAGTCGGGCTGGCCCCAAGGGTGCCCGCGAGAGAATCATATTAAAGACGGGTCGGCTCCAAGAGCACCCGCGCGTCATGTGATACCAAGTCGGAGCGACAAGAACCCTGCTCGTCTCTGCGAGTTACTAAACATGCTTAACGGATTTGGGTATTTGATCTGAGTAGGCCGCTGGCCTTATACGCACTACCACCATGTGGGATAATGGTTTAATGGGGCCCTCTACGTCGTATGTATCAGCCGAAAGCTCTTCAGACGTCACAGCTCAGAGATGCGGCCTGATTGTTGGGGTGCGCTGGTTACGTCACTTGTGTATACAGTGTCGCGCCTGGGCCCCAACCAGCCACGCAACGTGCAGGAGTGCGAAGGGCGATGGCCCAAGACCCCTTCGTGCTTAGGATTTAGACCGGCGTGTTGACCTCTCTGCTGAGCCTAGGTAGGACTGCGTCATGTCGAACTCCCGAGGCCGGGTATTACCCAGCAAGTGTATCCGGCCAGATGTGATCGAGCGTGTTGGGTAACAGTAGTGCGCCCCTGCAGGGAAGTTATCTATTCGAATAGCTGTGTCCACGGTAACAGGACGCTCGGAGTTGTATCCTGATCCACTTCAACTACAAATTGATGCTGATTTAATGTTAAACTGTAATACTGCTCTCGGGCTCGCTTTCTCGCAGGGAGTCGAGAAAGGATCTCAGGGCGTTGCTATTATATAACCTCTATTATATGCTACTGTGTTCTACTCTCTTCTGATGCTCCAAGATTGCTTCAAGATGCTAGTCTTCGATAGGCTAGGCTTCTCCCCCTCTATCCTGGCATTCTGCAGTTCAGTCCAAAGATATAGCCCCATTCCTTTGATATCGATGCATAATTAGTATAATTCTGATGTCAGTCTTGCGAGTACTTTGGATGAGTACTCACGGTTGCTTTGCTTCCTCTTTTTCCCCATACCCGTTTGCTACAATCAGACGGCGGAGTCACGGAGCCAGACGCCACCGCAGGAGACTACTACCAGGAGAGTCCCAGAGGCACGTACTACTGGGTTGAGCCAGCCGACTAGGAGTAGATTCGGAGGCTCCCAGGCAGGAGGCCTGCGCCTTTTCGATCAGTGTCGTTGTTATGCTAGCCTTCTTAAGGCAAACTTGTTTAACTTTGTGTCTGTACTCAGATACTGTTGCTTCCGCTGATGCTTGTATGACTCGAGCTTATGTATTCGAGCCCTCGAGTCCCCTGGCTTGTAATATAAAGCTTGTATGACTTTTATTTGAGTTTAGAGTTGTGTTGTGATATCTTGCCGTGAGTCTCTGATCTCGATCGTGTGCATTTGCGTGTATGATTAGTGCACGGTCGAGCAGGGGCGTCACACTGCAAAGTTCATACTTGCACATATAGAACATCACTTTGTGAATAACTAAAATAAGCAAGGCATACTACGAACAACCAAAGATAGCAATTGAAACCGGACATATGCTAACTACGAACAACCGAACAACCAAAAACCGTTAAAAGTGGCATATGCTCGCTACAACAGGCTTAACAGCAACCAAATAGTCATTCATATTGGTATTGTTGAAACTGGTATTGATGAAATTGAACTGCACAGTTCATACTTGCACATATAGAACATCACTTTGTGAATAATAGAAATAAACAAGGCATACTACTAACAACCAAAGATAGCAGTTGAAACTAGACATATGCTAACTACAAACAACCGAACAACAACAAAACGTTAAAAGAGGCATATGCTAGCTATAACAGGCTTAACAGCAAGCAACTATAGTCATTCATATTGGTATTGTTGAAACTGGTATTGATGAAATTGTACTACACGGTAAATAGTTGGACATATAGAGCATCACAGTGTGAATAACTGAAATAAACAAGCCATACTGCAAACAACCAAACACAGCAATTAAAACTAGACATATTCTGACTACAAAAGGGGCTCGACAAAACAAATCATGGGTTCCACCCTATGAAGAGGCACGGCAAAACAAATCATAGGTTTCCTTACTTGTCACAGATGGGCTCCTTCGCATGGGAAGAACGCAGACTCTGGGTGCGCTCCATGTTGTCGCAGATGGGCTCCTTCCCCTTGGAAGAGCACGGCTGTAGGGTGCCCTCCCTGATGTCGCAGATGTGCTCTTTCCCCTTGGAAGATGCGGAGAGGGTGCCCTCCTCGTGGTCACCGTCGATGAGGTCTGACTTGGCAGCTGAGGATCCCAAGCCAGCGTCGCAGAACATGTCCTTCAGAAATGATAAAAGGGGCTCGATGGCGATGTAGGATGGCAAATTCTTGACAGCGAGGCAGAGGATATCAGCGGCGGGGCCATGGATGAGATCGACGGCGGTTGAACCCGAGAGGTTGGGGGTGGACCACTTAACCTGTGACATTGCCCGCGTCAGGCCGTCGCTGTCGACGACCTCGATGTCGTAGCCGGCGTCCGCGACATGCCAGCATACTCTAGCCCGTTGATTGAGAGCCTGCGGCCAGTAATCATCGTCAGCTTCCTCGGTGGCCACCTCGTCGACGTCGGGCGAAGAGGCCACGATAAACCTCTTTTGGGCCATTAGCTCCTGGGGCTCCACAGGAAGCGTAGCCGGGCTTAGGCTGTGACGCTCTGGAGTGGGGGAGGGGGTGGGGATGGGGATATGTGGGAAAGGGGGCGTTTGGCAGGCGTCATCTAAGAAACTCAGGGTGGCTAGGGTATGGAGATCGGTGGGTAACCTGCACGGGCATGGCAGATGTTAACGGCGGAGGCGGCACGGTGGCGGCGGCGACATTTCTAGGGTTTCGAGCGAGGGAGGGGTGGTGTGTGTGTGTGTGTGTGTGTGTGTGTGTGTGTGTGTGTGTGCGTGCGAGCGCGCGGAGTTTTTGGGGTGTGTGTGTGGAAGGGGGGGCCAAGGTGGTGTTTGAGGAAATGACGCGGGTACTGAAAAATTTATTAGGCGGGAGTAAAATGCCGAGGCTACTGAAAATTTGGATGAAGGGATTGAGCAACACACATCGCACACGGTCCAAACATAACAACCGTGTGCTATCAAACAAAAAAAAACCTCCAGGCGGCTAGATATTTTTGAGGGATGCAAGGGGAGCGGGAGCGAACAACATCGCACACGGTCGGAACATAATAACCGTGTGCTATAAAACAGAAAAACCCTCCACGTGGGTAGATATTTTTGAGGGATGCAGGTGGGAGCGGGGGGGGGGGGGCGCGGGGGCAAACAGCATCGCACACGGTCAAAACATAATAATCGGGTGCTATCAAACAGAAAAATCCTCCAGGCAGGTAGATATTTTTGATATTGCGAGGGAAGCCTCATGGAGCCCAATCTAGAGTGCTGATGTGGGTGACAAGGGCACGGGTGTGGCACACGGGTAGTCTGAGGGAACCGTGTGTGTTGTGTGGCCAAAAAAACGTGGGAAAGGGTCAGAACACGAACAGTGCATGTGGACCAAATATATGTATGAAAAGGCTAGTTTGATGTTCAAATACCCAATGCACAACTTTGTTGTGGCACCTGTCTCACAAAGCCCACATTATTGCTAGTCCGCCACCCCCCCCCCCCACTTCGTGTCGGCGGGAGGGGAATAGGTCTGACATAGCACACCCTACTGTAACACTAAACCTATAGGAGTCCATCATGGTCAAACCCCCCTTTCGCTTCGAGTCAAAGGTGGACCGTGTGCGGGCCCACAAATGTGTGCTTGTGGCGCGAGATGGGTGAGGCCACATACGAACCACCTGCGAGTGGCCCAACTATATGTATGAAAAGGGTGGTGTGATATTTAAATACCCAATTCATGCACAACTTTGATGTGGCACATGTGCCTCGCAAATTAACCGGACGTCCCCGACCCCACGAAGGTTCAGGAAGTTCGAAGTACCCCCCACACCCCACCCACCCACAAACAAACACAGACATACACACACACACACACTTTGAGTCGGTGGGAGGGGGCATCTCACCAAGATGTAGTGTAACACGGACCAAGAAGAATCCACCTTGGTCGTATAACCTCTCTCTTGTTGTTGGTCAAAGTGATGGACATCCACGTGACCCCACAGATATGGGCTAGCTCGCCGATAACCACGCGAGGGAGTAGTGCCCAAAGACAACCAATGCCTGCATGTGGCCCAAACATATGTATGGAAGTGTTGGGTGGTGTGTTTGAATACCCAATGCACAACTTTGATGTGGCACGGTACCGTGCTTTGGAACCAGAAAGTCCCCACATGGAGCGAGGGTCCATGATGCGTACTATGTATGTCACCCCACTTTGAGCCGGTGACGGGGATTCATGCGTACGCATGCGCTCAAACTTAGGTCTCGAATCACATCACCATGACCTACTACACGGTAACACGAACCAAAGAAGAAGAATCCACCCTCGTAACCTCTCTCGATGCCGGTCGAAGTGATGGACGTCCATGCGGGCCCATGAATATATAGGCTTGCCGCCGATAACCATGCGAGGAGAGTACTGTCTGAAGACAACCACTGCATGCATGTGTCCCAAACATATGTATATCGAGGTGATGCATGCATGCATATGTTTAATTTGAATACCATGCACAACATTGATGTGGCGCCCGCGTCGAAAATCGTACA
Organism: Elymus sibiricus; assembly: GCA_039707655.1. Taxonomy (NCBI): domain Eukaryota; kingdom Viridiplantae; phylum Streptophyta; class Magnoliopsida; order Poales; family Poaceae; genus Elymus; species Elymus sibiricus. The sequence continues at coordinate 403,011,305 of CM077666.1, forward strand.
GTCCCCACACAGAGCGAGATCGGTTCATGACGCGTCGTGTGCTGCCCCCCCCCCCCCACTTCGATCCGGTGGGAGAGGGATTCATGCATGAGTACACATGCATGCGCTCAAACTATATTATGTACTCTCATAGCATGACCTATATATACCGTAAGACAAACCTAAAATTAATCCCCTCCTAAGTCAAATTAACCTCTCTCATTGTCGGTCAAAGTCATGGACCAAGCGGGCCCACAGATGGAAAGCACCGATATCGCCGATAACCACGTGAGTGAGTGTCAGAGGACAACCGCCATCGCTTGCATGTGGGCCAAAACATATGTAAGTACGGAGGTGTGTGTGGGTTTTTGTGATGTTTGAATACCCAAAATGCACAACTTTGATGTGGCACCTGCCTCGGAAACTGTGAAGTCCCCACACAGAGTGAGGTTCATGACGCATAGTATATGCTGGTCCCATCCCCCTCTTCGACGCGTACTATATACTCCTACCGTAACACAAACCGAAAAGAATCCTCCTTGTCGGTCAAATTAACCTCTCTCGATCGTTGGGTTGAAGTGATGGACGATGACCTCGCGGGCTCACAGATGGAAATTAAGCGTCGCACGTGAGTGAGTGTCCTGTAGGACAACCACCGCATGCATGTGGCCCAAAGAGGTGTTGTGTGATGTTTGAATACCCAATGCACAACTTTCATGTGGCACCTGCCTCGGAAATCGGAAAGTCCCCACACGGAGCGAGGTTCATGACGCGTAGTATATGCTGGTCCCCTCCCCCCTCTTCGACGCGTACTATGTACTCCTACCGTAACACAAACCAGTAAGAATCATCCTTGTTGGTTAAATTAACCTCTCTCGATGTAGGTCAAAGTGATGGACGACGACCTCGCAGGCCCACAGAAAGCGTCACATGCGAGTGTGCCCTAGGACAACCACCCGCGTGCATACCCAAAGAGGTGTTGTGTGATGTTTGAAATACCCACTGCACAACTTTGATGTGGCACATTCTTCGCAAACTGGAAATGCCCTACACAGAGGTCCACGACGTGTCGTAGTCCGCCTCATTTCGAGCCGGTGGGAGGGATTCATGTGTACGCACACGTGCTCGAACTTTGAGCTGGAATCTCACCATGATCCACACCGTAACTAATCCCAAGATGAATCCACCTTTGGTCAAATGCCTCTTGATGTCGGTGAAAAGTGATAACCTTCGCGGGCTAACGAATGGGCTGTAACACCCCGATTTTTGGCCCTTTCTTTTTCTTTTGGATTTCTTCGAATTTTTATTTGGAATTCTTTTTCCGTGGCTATGTGGTCTTGAAACCTGGGAAGATCTTCTCTCCTGCCATTTCCAAGTGGCTTTTCATTCTCAAATCTATCCCAAGGCCATGTCATTTCCATCTTAGCCCAACCCCAATATTTATTTATTGGGAATATTCCTTTTTTTCTATTAAAGGAATAACCCTGTTTGCCCTAGGTTGTGAAGCAACCTATAACTCTGCCATTCCAAAAATTCCCACAAAATTCTCATAAATCCTTTGGATCATATCTCCCACCAATATGCCAAAATCCACCCTTGCCTAGTTCAAAAATAATTCAGGAATATTCATTTCCTATTCTGTCCAGAATGGCACTTTGTGAAGGAAGTGCCATTTATATTTTCTGGATTGCCCTAAAAAAATTTGGGCACTCTCTCATATCCAAATGATTGCCACATACCAAAATTCAGCTTCATTTGCCTAGAAAATCTTCCACAGCAAATTTCCAAAGTTTCTGACCAGAGAGAAGCTTTGTGAAGGAAGTACTAGCTAGGATTATCCAAATGAGTTGAAATTTTGGGAGATCATTTATATGATCAAATCATGACTCTCCATCCAACAATCCATGAGAGCACAACTTCAAATCTTGGTTTCTGGTCACAATTTCAGTTTGTGAAGCAACTATATTTTATATTGCTTCAAAATTTTGAAATTAATCCAGGACCTAAATATCCCTAAATAATGTGAGAATGTCAAAATTCACATTATTTTGCCAAGCCATTTTCTCTGAAAAATTCTCCCAAGTTTCTGTTCAGTGTGGAGCATTGTGAAGGAAGTACCATTTTTATTCATCCAATTGGGGTGAAATTTTATGGCACCTTCATATGCCCAAATTATCATGCTCCACAAATTTTCAGCCCAATCCAAGCATCTATGTGAGTGCTACTCCCTGATCTAGATTCTGCTCAATTTTTGGCAGTTGTGAAGCAACTGCACTCTAACCTTGCCCTAATGACCTCAAAATTCACCGGATCATAGTCCTTCTTACCCTAAACCTCTGTGACATCCTAGTGAATCCTTATCTCATTCCATTTTACCACAGCATCATACCTAAGTTTGCAACAGCAAACTTTCTCTGATCACTCACATCCACCCACAGTAGGTTTCTTCGAGCTATCACCTCTGGTAGGGCCCATCCAGGAAGGACAACGCGCTAGACACCATTATCCAGGCACTGGAGCTCTCCTCTTGCCTTTGCACGTGGTGACCAGGCTCAGAGCGCGTGCTCTGCAGCCAAAAGCGTGCTCTGAGCTTCGGGACCCTCCTGCCGCCGCCCAAACACCGTCCTCACGACACCTCGCCTTGCCACAGTCCTTCCCCAGCTCTCCCTCGACTCTCTGGTTCGCCCTTCCCCACTAATAGCTCGCCGGACCGAGCCAAATCGACGGGCACGCGTGCACTGTGCACCCCTCGGTGGTCGTCGTTTTGCCATTGTCTCCTCTCCCCGAGCCGTCGCTTCGCCCTGAGCCTCGTCAGGTCGGCAACGCCGCGCCGCCCCGCTAGCCGCCACCGACCTCGCCAGAGCACGCTCCGCTCGGCCGCGGTGACATCCGGGGGTGGCACCACCTCCGCCATGGCTATAAGTAGCCTTCCCCGAGCCCTCCTCTCTTCACCAACCTCTCTCCCTCTCTCCCAGCCCCCACCCCGACCACCCAACCGTGCTCGAAGAGCTCTCTGGACCTCCAATGGCCGCCATGGCTGCCGCACTGCTCCTCCTAAATTGGCTCAATGCCGAGTCCCTCCCCCTCCCTCACCTCACCTTGGAGCTCCCCTAGCCTCCCCGAATCTCCCCAGATCCTCGCAGCAGCCTCGGCGCCCACTAGCCACGTTTCCCCAACACCACCCGAGCCGCCATCCACCATTGTCGAGGGAGCACAAGCTCCTGCTCTTCCCGAGCTCCGCCTCCTGCCTGGATGGATGCGACGTGTCATGCCGAGCTCGCCGGTATGCCGGGCGCCGCCGGAGACGGCCGGTAGCTCCGGCTATCGCCGTCGGGACCTCGGGCCCGCGGGATAAGTGGAGACGGCTTTGAAGAAAATACATTTTCAATCATCGAAAGCGTACTCCAGAACTCCTTCGGGCCAGAATACGTTTTCCAGTGGCGAAAACGTATTATCTGAAATATGTTTTCTGTTTAAACCAGCCGGCCGAATCTGTTATATTGCGGACATTCGTCGGTTAGCAGCAGAAACGAACAGATTTTTATTCGATTTCTGCCTATCGAACGAACGTCCGTATCTCGGCAACCGTAACTCCGATTCAGGTGATTCCAACGCCCACGATCTCAGTTCGTCGAGCCCGTTCCGATGGTATCATTTTCACTATGATGTAACATTCTGAAAATGACCATTTTGCCCCTGCCCTTATACAGCTCCGCCGAGAGGGAAACTTTTCCGGCGATTTTTCCGTGAGTGTCTCCGCACTTCTCCCCGGTGTATCCTCCATCCCCAGGCAAGCCACAACAGCCACTTGCATGATGGCATTACAATATACATGGTTTCCACTTGAATATTTAATATTTGTTTGCTCATTTAATTATTTTGTGACTGCTTCGAATGTGCTTGTGAATCCATGCTCATTGCTTATGCCATGTTCATTTTCATCTAGTAAGTGGTATGATTAATTGCTAAGGATATTCTTATCATGTTTTATTCTTGTAATCATTCCCGATGCTATTGATAATAATATGCTCATATGAATAGTTACCGGTTGGTTATGAAATTACTTGTGATATTCGTGATCATCGTTATACCATGCTCATTTGCATCCCATAGACTAAATGATTTATCATTGTTGCTGCTATATTGTTAAATAGTAATGTTTCCCATCCATGGTTACACTGTTGTCATGCTCATATGCATTGTTATTTCATTATGACTCAGCTCATCACTATTCAAGTTGAACCTGACATTAATCGAACTTGAACAAATTTGTTGGCTAAGTCATGGTGCCACCGAATCGAGCTCACCAGTGCAACCACACTTGCCTGGATGCGGAGGCCCTAATGCAGTCTATTGTCATGCCTCTCGCCGGTGCCTCCTACTAGGGAAGGTTATGGGTGCGCGCTACCCTGATCAGGTAGGCTACCATAAGCCTTGAGGACCCGAGTTTTGATGGTATACCGAGGTCCCCGATTGGGACAGTTTTGTTTGGCCACGATGGTGGCAGCCACAGAGGTGGCAGGTGTCACATGTTGACACCGGGGTCACGCAGGACATAGCCCAAAGGGGAGTTTGTCGGAGTGGCCGGGAGAGTGTCATGCAATAGATTGGTTTTGTCGGAACGTCGTTGGTCCACCCGAATGGGAGCACGAGGCCATGAGTTCCGTAGAGTGGGTACAGTGTACTAACCTCTGCAGAGTGTATAATCTATAGATAGCCGCGTCCTCGGTCATGGACACAGTTCATAGTAGGTCACACTATGGGTCAACAGAAATAATAACCTGACTAATAAACAACCCCGGTTCGATGAGAAAGAAGTTGGTTAATCTTTACGTGATCATGAGAGGATCACGATGGTATCGTGGATACCGATGTTGGTTGATTATGAGGTGACCACGTGGTGGTCACGATGGTAAGTAAGTTGATATTCATGGTGGTTATGAGATAACCTCCGAGCAGAGTAAGTTGGTCCATGCGACCTGAAATGTCGAACCCCTTGCATGCTAGTGCTAGTATCATCATGTTCATATCATGAATTATATGTACATGCCGTGCTCGTGTTGTTTCCATGCTCATGTTGTTGCCATGCTCATGTTGTTCTAGTAGTATCGTGTTCATCTTTGATGATTAACCTGTAAATGCCATGCTGTTGTATGTCTTGATTGCTTTGGTTGCTGTGAGCTTGCGAGTACATTCAAAGTACTCACCTGGCGTGTCATGCCAGATTGCAGGTGATGCCGTGATTGCTTGTTTGTCGAGGACCCCGAGGTTGCCCTCTAGGATACGTCCCAGCCAGAGTCCCTGCGGAGTGGAGTTCATCACCGTCGCCGTTGTTCCACTGCTAGAATATATTCTGCTACGAGTTATGCCGCTGCTAGCATAGAACTACCTTAGCAGGCGAAGTGTCGCCGTGCCCCTGTAACCTTTGTAATATCGGACCCTTGTACCCCGATTATTTATTATAAAGAGTTGATTTGTTCTATGCCAAGTAGTGCCGTATTCCAGAAGACTTGATCTCTGGGATGGAATACGGGGTGTTCCGGTCTCTCTGAGCCGGGGTGCCACATGGGCGCATCGCTGATAACCGCAAGAGGGAGTGTCCGAGGACCACCATGCATGCATGTGGCCCAAACGTGTATGTATGAAATGGCCGTGTAATGTTTTAAATAACCAATTCACGACTTTGATGTGGCACCTGCCTCACAAAACAGTCAACCCCACACGGTGGCTCTATACTGCCGGACCCCCCCCAACACACACACCGCACCACCGCCGCCGCCAGTACGAGGCATGTTAAACTTTTTCCGCGGTGAACATATGTGACCAAAGGAGTGTCGTGTTAAAATTTGGAAGGAAGAAAAATCAGAGATCGTCATTCGGACGTTTTTATACATAGATTGATTTCCTAGGGATATAATGTGCAAATATCAAATTTGAGCTACATGCACACGTGATAGTGCACCAAAATGGATTGGAAAATCATATGTGTGTCTATGGGTGCATGTTTAGTCCCCATGCAAGAAATTTCAAACATTGAGAATCTTGATTTTTAAAATCCAGTAAATCAAAAACTTAGTTGAAATTCATGAAACCTATCGTGGTGTCATATGGACACCAATAGACTGTGATATTGTATTGTTTTTTCAAATTTGAGACAAGTTTTGATATATTATTCTTACAAATGGAAGATTATTAATAATTGGCAACCAATATCGCAAACGGATTATTTATTCATACCGTGGACATTACACCAACAATGTATGTGCCATGCTTCGGTTAAGTAATATAGCTGCAGAATTAATCATCAAAAAAGAAAAACAATATACGTGCCACCACGCGTCCCATGTGCCGTGCGAGCAGGCATGAGTTGACGGGACGCATGCGCGCAGTTCGCCGTGCAGGCAGACCGGGAGGCATGCGGGCAGGTGTGTGAATTGACAGGAGGCGTGTTCGCTGCGCAGTGTCACCGGGAGGTGTGTGAGTAGCTATGTGAAATGAAGGTAGGCATGCGAGCAGTCCGCTGCGCAGGCTCACCGGGAGGCGAGCCAGCCCTTTGACCGCCGCCCGTCTCTCTCCCCACTGCTCCATATTAATGGCACGCCCGAGCCGCTGGTTATAATAGGCGACCATACCCCCCATTCTCGCTATACACACAATCTTCTCTCTCCGCCTGCATCCTCGACACTGCTCTCAGTCTTCACCGCCGTTAGTGTATGAGGATGCCGCCGAAGCACACCATCGGAGGGAGTGGCGATGCCGGGGCTACTGAAGCACCTGAGCACGGCGTGAAGCTGGAGACAGAGGTTGCCGTCACCACCGACGAGGTCTCACATGGCAAAAGCGCGACGGTGACGGCGTCGTGCTTCCACTGTCGGAGCTGGAGGTCCATAGCGACTCCGGCGACGACTCCGACGACCACTCCGGCGACGACTCCGACGACGACGGAGAACCGGTTAGTCATCTATACCCATTTATGTGGCAAATATATCCTAGGGTTTCTCTGGTTAGTCCTACCTCCCCTTTTTGGAATAGAAATCCTATGGTTATGTTCTCTCAATCCATGAAATCTGAGTTAGATTTGATAGATCCATGAAATCTGAGTTAGATTCGATAGATCCGTGTAGTGTATTGATTGTTTGAATGGTACACATGATAAGTGATTAATTGTTTCTTCTATACAAATGATTTCTGCTAAAAATCCGACTAGGGACCCCTTTGGGGTGCAGGATAACTTGTAATCCTCATACTTCTATCGTTGTGTATTTCCCTTTAGCTGTTGCTTTCGAACATCTCCTGTTAGTCAGCTGAAGTATGACACTATGAGGGTTTCATTCGAGTAATGGAACCGGGGAGGAGCCTCCCTGTTCTTCTAAGAAAATAATCCGACTAGGGTTAGTGTTGCTAATAATTCCTAGCCAGATCTTGACAATTGATTTTGATGCCAAAAGTCATTGGCATGCCAAATTTTGATCCTACTTTACGGCATGTAAATTGATTTGATGCCAAAAGTTGTTAGCATGCCAAATTTTGGCAACTCCCAAATGTTCGCGAGAGATTAGTTTGCATTCCATTGTTCATTGCCAATCTCACAAAAGGTTGCCAAGTGTTGGCAACTTTTGATTTTGCCAAATGTCGGTAGCAAACCAAACTTTTGATTCTGCCAAATGTTGGTAGCAAACCAATCAGACTCTTAATTTTGTTGCACTAAGTTGTGTGCTCTTTATTTATGCATTTCTTTCATCAAGATCACTTGATGATTTAGGGTTCACGCTATCACATGATATATTATGTTTCATAAACTCTGCCTACTGAATTCGCATTATTATAAAATATACTGACGCCACATTTTTTACCATATGTGTAGGTGCTATCTGAGGATGTCGACAGCGAGGATGAAGATGCCCAGAGGAGGTTCAAGAAGCAAAAGCTCAGGGAGCTTTATGTAGGAAAGCATAACAGGCGTGTGAGGACCTGGAATGGGGGCTTTGGATGCCCGTTCTGCAACCAACTCCTTCATAACGAGTATGCAAGTATTCTAGCGCATGCAAGAGAATGAGCCGTTGGTTCCTTCAAGCAGAAGTATTCTCGCAGGGTGGCACACGCCGCGTACGCTGAGTACCTGGAGAAGCTTCACCTTCGTGCAGGCCTGCAGGCAGATGCATGAGATGTGGGATTGAACTATGGCTATATGTAGTGTCTTAATTATAACTATGCTTGAGTATGCTTAATATATCGGTTGAACTATGGTTGAACAATGCTTGAGTACGCTTATTATCTATGCCTGAGTATGCTTATATATATATATATATGTGTGTGTGTGTGTGTGTGTGTGTGTGTGTGTGTGTGTGTGTGTGTGTGTGTGTGTGTGTGTTTACTTATGTCTAGATGTGGGGTGAGTATGCAATCAGTCTGGTTGTTGGAATTTTATGCTTCTCTTATACCAACATATGATTGCCCACACCCAGTGGCGGACCTACAAATAAAATAGAAGGTGTGCACACTTTAAAAAAATTGAGACTATTTCAATTAGCTTTCATGGGCCTTAAAAATCAGCTAATTTTTACATGGTGAAAAATGTTTTCCAAAAATCTGGGTGTGCCATGGCAAACCTGGCACACCCCCTGGGTACGCCATTGCCCACACCACACGCAGAGTGATGTTAATCGCACATGGTTGAGTCTACCAAACCGTTGCCTCTGAAACACATTCTGGCCTCTGGGACAGAAAACCCTCACCACCCAATTCAAAAAGGAAAAAAGAAAACCCTCACCACCCCCAACGTTACAAAACCCTCACCCCCGCCTGCCACCCCCCCTCCCCGTCCCCAGTCGCACCTGCACTCCTCCGTGACTCTGCATGTCATCGCCTATTTGCCGCGGCAACCACTTAGCTCGATGCCTATCATCGACGCCGGCTGCCGGCAAATCCCACCGCATTTCGCCACTGCCGCTTGCGCCGCCTATCGCCACCGACTTTCTCGACACGGCTCGCCGTCGACCCAGCTCCGCCCGATTGGGGAATCTGTGGTATTGGAGCTTTTTCTCATGGAGAACCAGGTAACTAATTTACTAAAATATTCGATCATCTCTTATCCCAGTCCGTCTGACCCTTTTAATCACCCGGTCGAAATCGCCGTGGATTCATTTTTCTTCTAGCTGATTGATGACCCACAAGTATAGGGGTCAATCCTAGTCCTTTCAATAAGTAAGAGTGTCGAACCCAACGAGGAGCAGAAGGAAATGACAAGCGGTTTTCAGCAAGGTATTCTCTGCAAGTACTGAAAGTAGCGGTAACAGATAGTTTTGATAGCAAGATAATTCATAACAAGTAACAAGTAGTAACGGTAACAAAAGTGCAGCAAGGCGGCCCAATCCTTTTTGTAGCAAAGGACAAGCCGGAATGAACTCGTATAATAAGCAAAGCGTTCTCGAGGACACATGGGAATTTCATCTAGTCACTTTCATCATGTTTGTTTGATTCGCGTTCGCTACTTTGATAATTTGATATGTGGGTGGATCGGTGCTTGGGTGTTGTTCTTACTTGAACAAGCCTCCCACTTATGATTAACCCCTCTCGCAAGCATCCGCAACTACGAAAGAAGAATTAAGATAACTCTAACCATAGCATGAAACATATGGATCCAAATCAGCCCCTTACGGAATAGCGCATAAACTAGGGTTTAAGCTACTGTCACTCTAGCAACCCATCATCAAATTACTACTCCACAATGACTTACCTTAGGCCCAAAGATGGTGAAGTGTCATGTAGTCGACGTTCACACGACACCACTAAAGGAAGCAACAACATACATATCATCAAAATATCGAACGAATACCAAATTCACATGATTACTTATGACAAGACTTCTCCCATGTCCTCAAGAATAAAAGTAACTACTCACTAATCATATTCATGTTCAAGATCAGAGGGGTATTGAATAGCATTAAGGATCTGAACATATAATCTTCCACTAGCATCAACTACTAGATGTAATCAACACTACTAGCAACCCACAGGTACCAATCTGAGGTTTTGAGACAAAGATTGAATACAAGAGATGAACTAGGGTTTGGGATGAGATGGTGCTGGTGAAGATGTTGATGAAGGTTGGTCCTCCCACGATGAGAGGATCGTTGGTGATGTCGATGGCTTCGATTTCCCCCTCCCGGAGGGAAGTATCCCCGGCGGAATCGCTCCGCCGGAGAGCAAAAGTGCTCCTGCCCAGGTTCCGCCTCGAGATGGCGGCGCTTCATCGCGAAAGTCTTCTCTTGATTTTTTTCTAAGGCAAATGGCTTCATATAGCAGAAGGAGGGGGCCAGACGCCAGCCAGGGGCCCCACAAGGCTTCAGGGCGCTGTCGTGGGAAACGACCATCTATGGGACCGAGAGGGCCCATTTGCAGTTCGGCTGGGGAGATCAACGCGCACAAAGAGCAGATCCAACAGAGAAGGCATGAGATTTTACCCAGGTTCGGGCCGCTGAAAAGAGTAAAACCTTACTCCAGCTTTGGGTGTATTTATTGTGCATGAACAAGCCCTGCCATTACAGAGAGCGCGGCCTCCCGGCGAGGAGCTCGGGGGCGCAGCTGGGATACTGTGAATGGGCAGGGGTCCGATCCTTTGCTAAGTTTGCCATGGACCTTCTTTTATAGAAGAAAGGGGTTACCACAATGGCAAAAATGGTGAATACAGGGGAAGAATACTGGCTCGACATGAACAGGGACGGGTGTCGATAAAGGTGTTCCTCAGGCGGCGAGCTGCCAGGTGCCCCGACAAGCTTCACCTAACTACCTGCCCACTCGACACCTGTCAGCGAGCCTCTGACAGGCCGCCGAGGTGGAGTGGTGGAGTAACGACAAAGGGAGTGATAACCCACAAGTATAGGGGATCAAGTGTAGCTTTTTCGATAAATAAGAGTGTCGAACCCAACGAGGAGCTAAAGGTAGAATCAATATTCCCTTCAAGTTCTATCGACCACCGAGACAACTCTACGCGCACTTAACTTTCGCTTTACCTAGAACAAGTATAAAACTATTTTGTAGGTGATAGGATAGGTTTGCAAGAATAAAACTAGAAGTACTTTGCGAGAATAAAACTATGAGTAATTTGCAAGATAATAAAAGTTATTTGTTTAGTAGAAAGCTTTTATAACACAAGAGAATGATTTGTCCCTAGGCAATCGATAACTAGACCGGTAATCATTGTTGCAATTTTATATGAGGGAGAGGCATGAGCTAACATACTTTCCGTACTTGGATCATATGCACTTATGATTGGAACTCTAGCAAGCATCCACAACTACCAAAGATCATTAAGGTAAAATCCAACCATAGCATTAAGTATCAAGTCCTCTTTACTCCCATACGCAACAACCCCCTTACTCGGGTGTAAGCTTCTGTCACTCTAGCCGCCCACCATAACAGAATTATGAACGTATTGCAAACCCTACAGCAGGAATCCCCCACGTGTGTGTGGCACGGAAGGCACCATACGACAGCACCAAAATAAAACGTACAACTCAAACCAATCACGACCATCAATCAACCCATAGGACAAAACGAATCTACTCAAACATCATAGGATGGCCACAAATCATTGGATAATAATATGTAGCATTAAGCACCATGTTTAAGTAGAGAATTACAGCGGGAAAAGAGAGGTTACACCGCTGCATAGAGTGGGAGAGAGTTGGTATTGACGGCGGCGAAGTTGTTAGAGTAGATCGCCGTCACGATGGTTCCCCCGGCGGCGTTCCGGCGCCACCGGGAGAGAGGGGGAGAGAGCCCCCTCCTTCTTCTTCTTTCTTGGCCTCCCCCCAAGATGGGAGGAGAGTTCCCCCTCTGGTCGATGGCCGCCATGGCGGCGGAGGGGCAGGAGCCCCTCCTAGATTGGATCTCTCTCTCTCTGTTCTCTTCTGTTTCGCGTTCCTGTTTTCTGGCCTTTCACCGTTTCTTAAATTCCCAGAGATCCGTAACTCCGATTGCGCTGAAATTTTAACATGATTTTTTCCCGGATATTAGATTCCTAGCGCCCGAAGAATAGCACAAAATGACCTACGAGGGCCTCACGAGGCACCACGGCGCGCCTGGCCCCCCCTGGCGCACCATGTTGCCTCATGGGGCCCACGAGCACCGCCTTGTGTTGATTCCACCTCCCAAAATTTACATATATTCCAAAATAATTCTCCGTAAAATTTTATTGCATTTGGACTTCGTTTGATATGGATATTCTGCGAAACAAAAAACATGCAACAAACAGGAACTGGCACTGGGCACTGGATCAATATGTTAGTCCCAAAAAACAATATAAAATGTTGCCAAAAGTATGTGGAAATTATAGGATATTGGCATGAAACAATCAAAAATTATAGATACGACGGAGACGTATCAGCATCCCCAAGCTTAATTCCTGCTCATCCTCGAGTAGGAAAATGATAAAAAAGATAATTTTTGATGTGGAATGCCACCTACCATAATCTTGATCATAAAATTTAATCATGGCATGAATATTAAGACACGAGTGATTCAAAGCAATAGTCTATAATTTTATATAAAGACATCAATACTCAAGCATACTAACAAACAACCATGTCTTTCAAAATATCAACGCTAAAGAAAGTTATCCCTAGCCCATTATGCTCAGTCATTGATCCATTCATGAAACACACTCAACATTAACTACACCCAATGCACAAGTATGACAATAGTGCTCTCCAGTTGGTGCTTTATAAGAGAAGATGGAGACTCAAAATAAAAATAAAAATTGCATAAAAGTAAATAAATAGGCCCTTCGCAGAGGGAAGCATTGATTTGCAGAGGTGCCAGAGCTCAAAGCTTAAATTAGAGAAATAAAATTATTTTTGAGAGGCATGCTTTTCCTGTCAACGAAAACGACCGAGAGTTCCCCATATTTTCCATGCTAGACACATCATAGGCGGTTCCCAAACAGAAAGTAAAGTTTATTTCCTTTCCACCATTCTTTCACAATCCATGGCTAGCCGTATCCACGGGTGCCCTCCATACCAACACTCTCCAAGGAATTTTGTTGTTATTAACTTTTGATTTCATTGTGGGACTAGGCATCCCTATTACCAGCCACTCTCTTGTGCAATGACAAGTAAATAAACACTCATCATGAGAATAACACACCTAGCATGGAAAATATTGGCCACCCCCTGCCGCTTCATGAGCGGTATGGGCACACAAAACGGATTTTTTTTTTGAAAATTAGAGTTGGCACATGCAAATTTACTTGGAACGGAATGGAAATTACGCATATAGGTAGATATGGTGGACTCATTTGGCACAACTTGGGTTTAAGGAGTTTGGATGCACAAGCAGTATTCCCGCTTAGTACAAATGAAGGCTAGCAAATAGATTGAGAAGCAACCAACCAGAAAACGAAAACGGTCATAAACATGCATTGAGAATAACTAACACTAAATAATACACCATAAGTAGGATATAACTTCGTCGCATAACTATTGACTTTACGTGCATGCATAGGAAATCACAAACCTTAACACCAATATTCTTACTAAATCACAATTACTCACTAGCATAACTCACATATTATCATCTCCGTATCGCAAAACTATTGCAAGGAATCAAACATATCATATTCAGTGATCTACAAGTTTTATGTAGGATTTTCTGACTAACCATGTGAATGACCAATTCCTGTTGACTCTCTAAATAGATATAAGTGAAGCAAGAGAGTTTAATTCTTTCTATAAAAGACCACACTCTAATAAATATAAGTGAATCAAAAGGGCATTCTACAAATAATGGTTTTCTATATGAAGAGAAACAGGCATCCAAACTTGAAATGATATAAGTGAAGCACATGAAGCATTCTATAAAGCCATACTCAAAAGATATAAGTGAAGTGCAAAGAGCATTCTATAAATCAACCAAGGACTATCTCATACCAGCATGGTGCATAAAAGAAAAGGGGAAAATAAACACAAAAGACGCTCCAAGAATTTACGCATATCATGTGAGCAAAACAAAAACCGAGACATACCGATAATTGTTGAATAAAGATGGGATGCTTTCCGGGGCATCCCCAAGCTTAGATGCTTGAGTCTCCTTGAATATTTACTTGGGGTGCCTGGGAATCCCCAAGATTGAGCTCTTGTCTCTCCTAATTCTTCTCATATCAATACCTCCTCGATCTTTGAACACTTCATCCACACAAAACTTAACAAAACCTTCGTGAGATCCGTTAATATAATAAAGCAAATCACTACTTTAAGTGCTGTTGCAAACCCATTCATATTTTATTTTTGCATTATACCTACTATATTCTAACTTCTCCATGGCTTATACCTTCCGATGCAATCCATAGTTTCATCAAAACAAGCAAAACAATGCATCAAAAACAGAATCTGTCTAAAACAGAACAGTCTGTAGTAATCTGAACATTCACCATACTTATGTAACTCCAAAAATTATGAAATATTCGGAAAAAATAAAAAATTTGCATATCAGTACTGTGTAAAAATTTCAGAATTTTTGCACGTTCCAGTAAAAAATGTAAATTTACGCACTACAGCAAAAGTTTCTATTTTTCCACCGCACACACCAAACAAGCAATTTAAACATCCTAACGGTAAATCTTGGCACATTATTTTTATAATACAATGGATTTGTACAAGGGGATAATTATTTTTGTTGAAAAGTTTCTGTAATTCAAGATTTGCAAAGTTTCCATGGGCATGAACAAAGTTCAAGGAGCTCCCCCACTTCAACGGTGCTCGTCTTTCTTACTTTCACTTTCCTTTTTGAAAAGTTTTAGGTTACCCTCTATATTTTTTTGTTTTTAAACTTTTTAAAAGCACTCAACAGAAATAAATGACTCTCTAAAACTTCTAGGTTGTCTCCCTGGCAGCGCTTTCTTTAAAACCATTAAGCTAGGCATAAAGTGCTCAAGTAATTGATCCACCCGGATCCCAAGGTATATCAAAGCCAATTTTAATTAACAATTATTTGTATTTTAGTAGTGAGCACAAAGCAACATATATCATGCAATGACGAGGTCTAACTCTCTTCCTATGCATCGGCATGTCATAAAAGAACAATTCATGCACATCAAGTAAGGGCCAATGCATAGTATAAATAGTTTCTTGCAATTTTATCGCATTGGAAACATAGAGAGGCGGAGATGTAGTTCCTCTCTCATAATAATTGCAAGTAGGAGCAGCAAGCACATGCATATTATACTCATCAAAATCATCAATGTAATCCTTAATAAGCGCAAACTTCTCCGATATAGTGTAGTTTGGAGAATTCAAAAAGATAATAGGACTATCATGTGTGGGTGCAATAGCAACAATTTCATGTTTAACATAAGGAACTATAGCAAGTTCATCTCCATAAGCATAATTCAAATTGGCATCTTGGCCACAAGCATAGCAAACATCAATTTCATCAAAAAGGGATATTTCAAACGAATCCAAGGGATCATAGCAAGTATCATAGCATTCAACCTTCGGTAAGCATGAAGGGAAATTAAAAAATGTATGAGTTGAAGAGTTACTCTCATTAGAAGGTGGGCACGGGTAGCTAATCCGCTCTTCCTCCTTTTGTTCTTCGCTCTCCTCGTCATCTTTTTCATCTAATGAGCTCACAGTGTCATCAATTTCTTCTTCCATAGAAGCCTGCAAAATATTAGTCTCTTCTTGGACAGCGGAGGCGTCCTCAATATATTCTTTAACATAAGCATTAGAAGCATAGTTTTCATAACAATATTTAAGTATGGCAAAAAGTTTAGATTTGTAAAGAGTAGCATCACACTTTTCAATCAAAGAAGCAATTTCATAAGCACCCTTAAAAGCAACAAATTCTTCAATTTGTTCAATATCATAGTAACTATAGACACCTTTGGCATAAGAAGATACAATTCCATTATCCTTAAACTCACATTGGTAAGAAAGGTGTTTTTTAGGGTCTTTAGAACAACAAGTAAAATCATGTATTTCGCATAAATTCCTAGCATAGCATTGCAAACGATGAATTTGATCCAATAAAAGTTTCCCTTTTTGAGACAAGCGGTGTCGCACAAAATAAGCATGCTCATTTAATGATTTTCCCTCAACTAAGCTAGTTGGGTTTTCAGCACGAGCACATAGGGATCGAAGATGATCCAAGTAGAAAGCTTCAGCAGTATGATAGATTTTGGGTGGTTCTTCGACCAATGGTTTAGCAGGTACAACTATTTTTTTTGGTATTTTACGTTTCCTACCCATAACTAAAGATAGAAAACAAGAGCACAAAATAAAAACTACTTAGTGATAAAGCAAACAAGCACACACGAGAATATCAACCCCACACTATTGCTCCCCGGCAACGGCGCCAGAAAAAGGTCTTGATAACCCACAAGTATAGGGGATCAATTGTAGCTTTATTGATAAATAAGAGTGTCGAACCCAACGAGGAGCTAAAGGTAGAATCAATATTCCCTTCAAGTTCTATCGACCACCGATACAACTCTACGCGCACTTAACGTTTGCTTTACCTAGAACAAGTATAAAACTATTTTGTAGGTGATAGGATAGGTTTGCAAGAATAAAACTAGAAGTACTTTGCGAGAATAAAACTACGAGTAATTTGCAAGATAATAAAAGTTAGTTGTTTAGTACAAAGCTTTTATAACACAAGAGAATGATTTGTCCCTAGGCAATCGTTAACTAGACCGGTAATCATTGTTGCAATTTTATATGAGGGAGAGGCATGAGCTAACATACTTTCCATACTTGGATCATATGCACTTATGATTGGAACTCTAGCAAGCATCCGCAACTACCAAAGATCATTAAGGTAAAACCCAACCATAGCATTAAGTATCAAGTCCTCTTTACTCCCATACGCAACAACCCCCTTACTCGGGTGTAAGCTTCTGTCACTCTAGCCGCCTACCATAAGAGAATTATGAACGTATTGCAAACCCTACAGCAGGAATCCCTCACATGTGCGCGGCACGGAAGGCACCATAGGACAGCACCAAAATAAAACGTACAACTCAAACCAATCACGATCATCAATCAACCCATAGGACAAAACGAATCTACTCAAACATCATAGCATGGCCACAAATCATTGGATAATAATATGTAGCATTAAGCACCATGTTTAAGTAGAGAATTATAGCGGGAAAAGAGAGGTTACACCGCTGCATAGAGGGGGAGAGAGTTGGTGTTGACGGCGGCGAAGTTGTTGGAGTAGATCGCCGTCACGATGGTTCCCCCGACGGCGTTCCGGCGCCACCGGGAAAGAGGGGGAGAGAGCCCCCCTCCTTCTTCTTCTTACGATGGGAGCAGAGTACAGTGGGTTCATTTTTCTTCTAGCTGATTGATGACACACAAGTATAGGGGGTCAATCGTAGTCCTTTCGATAAGTAAGAGTGTCGAACCCAACGAAGAGCAGAAGGAAATGACAAGCGGTTTTCAGCAAGGCATTCTCTGCAAGTACTGAAAGCAGCGGTAACAAATAGTTTTGATAGCAAGATAATTCATAACAAGTAACAAGTAGTAATGGTAACAAAAGTGCAGCAAGGCGGCCCAATCCTTTTTGTAGCAAAGGACAAGCCAGAACGAACTCGTATAATAAGCAAAGCGTTCTCGAGGACACATGGGAATTTCATCTAGTAACTTTCATCATATTTGTTTGATTCGCGTTCGCTACTTTGATAATTTGATATGTGGGTGGACCGGTGCTTGGGTGTTGTTCTTACTTGAAGAAGCCTTCCACCTATGATTACCCCCTCTCGCAAGCATCCGCAACTACGAAAGAAGAATTAAGATAACTCTAACCATAGCATGAAACATATGGATCCAAATCAGCCCCTTACGGAATAGCGCATAAACTAGGGTTTAAGCTTCTGTCACTCTAGCAACCCATCATCTAATTACTACTCCACAATGCCTTCCCTTAGGCCCAAATATAGTGAAGTGTCATGTAGTCGACGTTCACACGACACCACTAAAGGAAGCAACAACATACATATCATCAAAATATCGAACGAATACCAAATTCACATGATTACTTATGACAAGACTTCTCCCATGTCCTCAAGAACAAAAGTAACTACTCACAAATCATATTCATGTTCAAGATCAGAGGGGTATTGAATAGCATTAAGGATCTGAACATATAATCTTCCACCAAATAAAACAACTAGCATCAACTACTAGATGTAATCAACACTACTAGCAACCCACAGGTACCAATCTGAGGTTTTGAGACAAAGATTGAATACAAGAGATGAACTAGGGTTTGGGATGAGATGGTGCTGGTGAATATGTTGATGAAGATTGGTCCTCCCACAATGAGAGGGTCGTTGGTGATGTCGATGGCTTCGATTTCCCCCTCCCGGAGTGAAGTATCCCCGGTGGAATCGCTCCGCCGGAGAGCAAAAGTGCTCCTGCCCAGGTTCCGCCTCGAGACGGTGGCGATTCATCCTGAAAGTCTTCTCTTGATTTATTCTAGCGCAAATGGCTTCATATAGCAGAAGGAGGGGGCCAGACACCAGCCAGGGGCCCCACAAGGCATCAGGGCGCGCCCAGGGGCAACTGGTGGGTCCCCTCTGGTATTTCTTTTCTCCTATATTTTTTATATATTCAATAAAAAATCTCCGTGAAGTTTCAGGTCAATTGGAGCTCTGTAGAATAGGTATCTCTGATGTGGCCATTTCAGGTCCAGAATTCCAGCTGTCGGCATTCTCCCTCTTCATGTAAATCTTGCAAAGTAAGAGAGAAAAGGCATAAGAATTGTACCATAAAGTGAAATAATGATTAAAACATAATAATTATTCATAGGAAATCATGATGCAAATTGGACGTATCACTGATTCGAGGGTTTTCTTTCATTCATAGAGTGTACAGTGCAAGGAGACATCAGGCCTATGCGGCCTCGGCCAGACAGCCGAGAAGTTCCATCTCACTGTACCGGCTGGTGATACGTCTCCAACGTATCTATAATTTATGAAGTATTCATGCCATGTTTATTATAGTTTTGTATGATTTTGGTGCACTTTTATATGGCTTTTATATGATTTTCATGGACAAACATATTGACCTAGTGCACAGTGCCATATGTTGTTTTCTGCTTGTTTTTGGTTTTCCATAAAATCTATATCAAATGAAGTCCAAATGCAGTGAACTTTTTGATGATTTTTTCTGGAACATAAGAGACACTAGAAGCTTCGGGAGGTGGCCAGAAGACCCACAGGGGCCCCACGAGCCACCAGGGCGCGCCACCCCCCCCCCCCCCAGGCGCGCCCTGGTGCCTCGTGGGCCCCCTGTGGCCCTTCTTCGCGTAATTCCAACGCCAAAAAATCATATATATTCAGAAACGCCCGAAAGTTGACCTAGATGAGTTTTTACGCCATCGTAAGCCTCTGTACCTCCACGATCTCATCTACAGCCCTTTTCCAGCACCCTGCCGGAGGGGGGAATCATCACCGGAGGCCATCTTCATCATCCCGGTGGTCTCCATGACGAGGAGGGAGTAGTTCACCCTCGGAGCTGAGGGTTTGTACCAGTAGCTATGTGTTTTATCTCTCTCTCTCGCGCGCGTTCTTGATTTGGCACGATCTTGATGTACCGCAAGCTTTGTTAATATAGTTGGATCATATGGTGTTTCTTCCCTCTCTATCCTTGTTGTGATGAATCGAATCTTTTCCCTTTGAGGTTTTGTTATTGTCGGATTGAATATTTCAGATTTGAGAACACTTAATGTATGTCTTGCATATGAATACCCGTGGTGACAATGGGGAATTATATTGATTCACTTGATGTATGTTTTGGCACTCAACTCGCGGATTCCCGAGGTGACATTGGGGTAATCTATGCATAGGGGTTGATGCATGTTTTCATTATCTTTTCTCCGATAAGAAACTTTGGGGTACTCTTTGAAGTTCTTTGTGTAGATTGAATATTATGATTATGAAGTTGTTTGATGCATATCGAATAATCTACTCACGGATACTTGTGGTGACATTGGAGTATCTAGGTGACATTAGAGTTGGTTGATGCGTATCATATGGTGTTATTTTAGTACGAACTATAGAGCTATTTGTGACACTTATAGGAATGGCTCAATAGATTGATCGGAAAGGATAACTTTGAGGTGGTTTCGTACCCTACAACAATTTCTATCTTATGTTCTCCGCTAATAGGAACTTTGGAGTGATTCTTTATCGCACGTTGAGGGATTGTTATATGATCCAATTATGTTAGCACTGTTGAGAGATTGCACTAGTGAAAGTATGAACCCTAGGCCTTGTTTTTAAGCATTGCAATACCGTTTGTGCTCACTTTTGTTACTTGCTACCTTGCTGTTTTATATTTTCAGATTACAAAAACCTATATCTACTATCCATACTACACTTTTATCACCATCTCTTCGCCGAACTAGTGCACCTATACAATTTACCATTGTATTGGGTGTGTTGGGGACACAAGAGATTTCTTGTATTTGGTTGCAGGGTTGTTTGAGAGATACCATCTTCAACCTACGCCTCCCATGGATTGATAAACCTTAGGTCATCCACTTGAGGGAAAATTGCTGCTGTCCTACAAAACTCTGCGCTTGGAGGCCCAACACGAGTCTACAAGAATAAGTTGTGTAGTAGACATCAATCTCTTTTCTGGCGCCGTTGCCGGGGAGGTGAGTGCTTGAAGGTATATCTTTAGATCTGGCAATTCAATCTTTTAGTTTCTTGTTTATCACTAGTTTGGCTTGTAAAAGAAAACTACAAAAAAATGGAATTGAGGTTGCCTCATATTATTCATCTTTATAATGTCTTTCTTGAAAATGATGGAGCGGAAAATTGCGCTCAATTGATAGAAGAAGAATTCAATAAAATGTTTGGCATAAAATCTTTGAATGATGAGCATGATTGCAATGTTGCTAGTATGAATTCTATGAGTATGCATGATGCTAATGATATGCAAAGCCACAAGCTTGGGGATGCTATGTTCGATGAAGATGATATTTTTAGTCCCCCAAGTTTTGATGAGAAAATTTATTATGACGATTGCATACCTCCTATCTATGATGATTATTGTGATGACATGTATGCTATAACGAATAATGATAAATATGAAACTTGTCACCATGATTTTCATTTTTAATTGGATTATGCCAATCAAGTATCTCATGATAGTTATTTTGTTGAATTTGCTCCCACTATTATTGATGAGAACAAATTTGCTTATGTGGAGAGTAATAAAATTTCTATGCTTGTAGGTCATGAAAAGAATGCTTTATGTGATAGCTATATTGTTGAATTCATTCATGACGCTACTGAAAATTATTATGAGAGAGGATCATATGCTTGTAGGTGTTGCAATAATATCAAGTTTCCTCTCTATGTGTTGAAAGTTTCAAAGTTATACTTGTTTTGCCTTCCTATGCTAGTTGATTCTTGCTCCCATAAATTATTTTCTCACAAAATCCCTATGCATAGGAAGTGGTTTAGGCTTAAATGTGCTAGTCATATGCTTCATGATTCTCTCTTTGTGTTTCAATTCTTTACTTTTATGTGAGCATCATTGAAATCATCATGCCTAGCTAAAAAGGCATTAAAGAAAAGCGCTTGTTGGGAGACAACCCAATACTTATACCTACTGTTTTTGTGTGTTCACATGATTAATCTACTGTATTAATCATGTTTTATATGTTCTCTTTCAATAATGTGCCAAGTAAAGCCTTTGGGATAGTGTGGATACTTGTTGATTTGATTCTGTGCAAAAACAGAAACTTTTGCGTCCAGTGCTGGAATTTCTATTCTGGACTAGAGAGTGAGGAAATTCTGAAATTTTTACACAGTATTGGGTTACAAATGTTTTACGTTTTCCTAATTTTTCAGAATTTTTGGAGGTACAGAAGTATGGGTTTTAAATCGCTCACTACATGCTGCTCTGTTTTTGACAGATTCTGTTTTTCGGTGCATAGCTTGCTTGTTTTAGTGTTTCCATAGCTTATATTGAGTAATATAAATTGTGGAAATGATAGAATATAGTAGGAATTATGTGAGAACAATTATAAATCTTGTCTTGATAGTACCTAAGTGGATGATTTATTTTTATCATACTAACCTATCTCACGAAGTTCCGTTAAGTTTTGTGTGATTGAAGTTTTCAAGTTTTGGGTGAGACATCGATATGAGGAGAATAAGAAGCGGCAAGACCCTAATCTTGGGGATTCCCAAGGAACCCCCAGGTAATATTCAAGGAACACACAAGCAACTAAGCTTGGGGATGCCCCGGAAGGCATCCCCTCTTTCATCTTCAACATTATCGGTAACCTCACTTGGAGCTATATTTTTATTCGTCACATAATGTGAGTTTTGCTTGGAGCATCATTTTATTCTGTTTCTATTTTCTTGTTGTTATCAATAATCATGTTTTTTATCTTTTAGTTCAATAAAATGCCAATTATAGCCTTTACCATGCTCAGTTTGCAAATTCATGTGTTGCTGTTTGAAAACAGAAAGTTTTCTGTTATGTCCAGAATATTCCTGAATAGTCAGAACATGATAAAAATCTGAAATTTTTACACAGTAAGCATGCATGAGTTCTATGTCACGTGGTAATTTTTCAGAATTTTTGGAGTTAGGGAAGTATGGATTCTTATTCAGCCTTTACAGATTGTTCTGTTTTGGCAGATTGCTGTTATAGTTGCATTGTTTGCATATGTTTGCTTGTTTAATGATTCTATTTGAGGATTGGAGTATTAAATATGAAGAGGCATTTAGTATGCAATGTTAAATTATAATTTTAGTGATTTGCTACAGTAGATAATGTTAAGGTTTTGAGTTGATTTATACTAACTTATCTCACGAGTTCTTGTTGAGTTTTGTGTGGATTAAGTTTTTAAGATTTAGGAGAAGCCATCATATGAGAGGAATTATGGAGACACAAGAGCTCAAGCTTGGGGATGCCCAAGGCATCCCAAATTAATATTTCAAGAAGTCTCAAGCATCTAAGCTTGAGGATGCCCCGGTAGGCATCCCACCTTTCTTCGTCAACAATTATCGGTTAGTCTTGGTTGAGCCTAAGTTTTTGCTTCTTCACATGATATGTGCTATTCTTGGAATGTCATTTTATTTTGTTTTCTTTGCTGGTTGAATAAAATACTTAAGATCTGAAATTTTTAAATGAGAGAGAGTTCTCACATAGCTACCTATTTACTTAACTACTCACTGATCTTCACTTATATCTTTTGGAGTAGTTTGTCATACACTCTCATGCTTCACTTATATTATTTTGAGAGTTGACAATAGTAATGGCAATATGCTTAAGATATGAATTTGGTCCTAATATGATGTATATTTAAGAAGGATATAACAAAAACTTTTATGTAGACCATTGGATATGATAAGTGTGATTCCTTGCAATAGTTTTGCGATATGGAGATGATGATATGTGAGTCATGTTAGTGAGTAATTGTGATTTAGTAAGAATATTAGTGTTAAGGTTTGTGACTCCCTATGCATGCACATTAAGTCAATAGTTATGCAACGAAATTATATCCTATTTATGGTGCATTATTCGGTGTTAGTTATGTTCAATGCATGTTTATGACCGTTTTCGCTTTTTGGTTGGTTGCTTCTCAATCTATTTGCTAGCCTTCATTTGTACTAAGCGGGAATACTGCTTGTGCATCCAAACTCCTTAAACCCAAGTTGTGCCAAATGAGTCCACCATATCTACCTATATGCGGTATTTCCATGCCGTTCCAAGTAAATTTGCATGTGCCGACTCTAATTTTCAAAATAATTTTTCGTTTTGTGTGCCCATACCACTCATGAAGCGGCAGGGGGTGGCCATTATTTTCTATGCTAGGTGTGTTATTCTCACGATGAGTGTTTATTCACTTTTCATTGCACGAGAGAGTGGCTGGTAATAGGGATGCCCAGTCCCACAATGAAATCAAAAATAATAACAACAAAATTCCTTGGAAAGTGTTGGTATGGAGGGCACCCATGGATACGGCTAGCCATGGATTGTGAAAGAATGGTGGAAAGGAAATAAACTTTACTTTCTGTTTGGGAACCGCCTATGATGTGTCTAGGATGGAAAATATTGGGAACTCTCGGTCGTTTTCGTTGACAGGAAAAGCATGCTTCTCAAAATAATTTTATCTCTCTAATTTAAGCTTTGAGCTCGGGCACATTAGTAAATCTCTGCTTCCCTCTGCAAAGGGCCTATCTATTTACTTTTATGCAATTTTTATTTTTATTTCGAGTATCCATCTTCTCTTATAAAGCACCAATTGGAGAGCACTATTGTCATACTTGTGCATTGGATGTAGCTAATATTGAGTGTATTTCATGAAAGGATCAATGATTGAGCATAATGGGCTAGGGATAACTTTCTTTAGCGTTGATATTTTGAAAGACATGGTTGCTTGTTAGTATGCTTGAGTATTTATGTCTTTATGTCAAATTATAGACTATTGCTTTGAATCATTCAACTCCAAGTGTCCATGCAATAAAAGAAAAGATTATATGATGATTATAATAGGTAGCATTCCACATCAAAATTTATATTTTTAATTGCTACTTTATCATGATGACTTTTATGAGAAAAAGTTGTTGTTATGATGCTAGGAAAAGTGATTGAAATTATCATTGATCAAACTTATGCACTATGCTAGTATTCACACTTCATAAATTATTTCTTTTATTATTTACCTACTCGAGGACGAGCAGGAATTAAGCTTGGGGATGCTGATACGTCTCCAACGTATCAATTTATGAAGTATTCATGCCATGTTTATTATAGTTTTGTATGATTTTGGTGCACTTTTATATGGCTTTTATATGATTTTCATGGACTGACATATTGACCTAGTGCCCAGCGTCAGTTGTTGTTTTCTGCTTGTTTTTGGTTTTGCAGAAAATCTATATCAAATGAAGTCCAAATGCAACGAAAATTTTTGACGATTTTTTCTGGAACATAAGAGACACTAGAAGCTTCGAGAGGTGGCCAGAAGACCCACAGGGGCCCCAGAAGCCACCAGGGCGCGCCACCCCCCAGGCGCGCCCTGGTGCCTCGTGGGCCCCCTGTGGCCCTTCTTCGCGTGATTCCAATGCCAAAAAATCATATATATTCATAAACCCCCAAAAGTTAACCTAAATGAGTTTTTACGCCACCGTAAGCCTCTGTATCTCCACAATCTCATCTACAGCCCTTTTCCGGCACCCTGTCGGAGGGGGGAATCATCACCGGAGGCCATCTTCATCATCCCGGCGGTCTCCATGACGAGGAGGGAGTAGTTCACCCTCGGAGCTGAGGGTTTGTACTAGTAGCTATGTGTTTTATCTCTCTCTCTCGCGCGCGTTCTTGATTTGGCACGATCTTGATGTACCGCGAGCTTTGTTAATATAGTTGGATCAAATGGTGTTTCTTCCCTCTCTATCCTTGTTGTGATGAATCGAATCTTTTCCCTTTGAGGTTTCGTTATTGTCGGATTGAATATTTCAGATTTGAGAACACTTGATGTATGTCTTGCATATGAATACCCGTGGTGACAATGGGGTATTATATTGATTCACTTGATGTATGTTTTGGCACTCAACTCGCGGATTCCCGAGGTGACATTGGGGTAATCTATGCATAGGGGTTGATACACGTTTTCATTATCTTTTCTCCGATAAGAAACTTTGGGGTACTCTTTGAAGTTCTTTGTGTGGATTGAATATTATGATTATGAAGTTGTTTGATGCATATCGAATAATCAACTCATGGATACTTGTGGTGACATTAGAGTTGGTTGATGCGTATCATATGGTGTTATTTTAGTACGAACTATAGAGCTATTTGTGACACTTATAGGAATGGCTCAATAGATCGATCGGAAAGGATAACTTTGAGGTGGTTTCGTACCCTACAACAATTTCTATCTTATGTTCTCCACTAATACGAACTTTGGAGTGATTCTTTATCGCACGTTGAGGGATTGTTATATGATCCAATTATGTTAGCACTGTTGAGAGATTGCACTAGTGAAAGTATGAACCCTAGGCCTTGTTTTTAAGCATTGCAATACCGTTTGTGCTCACTTTTGTTACTTGCTACCTTTCTGTTTTTATATTTTCAGATTACAAAAACCTATATCTACTATCCATACTACACTTTTATCACCATCTCTTCGCCGAACTAGTGCACCTATACAATTTACCATTGTATTGGGTGTGTTGGGGACACAAGAGATTTCTTGTATTTGGTTGCAGGGTTGTTTGAGAGATACCATCTTCAACCTACGCCTCCCACGGATTGATAAACCTTAGGTCATCCACTTGAGGGAAAATTGCTGCTGTCCTACAAAACTCTGCGCTTGGAGGCCCAACACGAGTCTACAAGAATAAGTTGTGTCGTAGACGTCAGCTGGATTCAGGAATCGCACGGTATGTTCAGTCTCACCCGACCTCGGTTGGCATGGCCTACTTTTCTGAACATATAGTATATATTGCTACATTTGGATAAAAGGTGCCACATGCACTATATACGTCATAGGGGGGTTTTCTTCTTCCTATATCAGGCAAATTAATGTTGTAATGTTCTTTCGATTACTCTCATATTTGCATGACATCATGGTTACACTATTTGTTTAACTATAAATTTGTGTCCTTTGATTTCAACTGCGTTGTACTGTTCTTTCAATTACTCCCATATTTGCATGTTACCCTATTCTTTAACAATCTTATCATTTCCTGCAGTACATCCCTTGCTTTGCAACAGCAACTGTAGTACACAATCTTGGCCTTTACATAACTGAAGACTCCAGGAATGTCATATTGAACACAAACCATGGATTTACAATCGTTGCTTCTGTAAAACTTGATGAACATGGTCACTTCTATTTTGGCGCGGGCCTTTGGACAGAAATTTCTAAGTTTTATGTAGTGAAAGCTGGCACTAAAATTGCACTTCACCTAAAAGAGCCTGGTCATATGATATATGCTAACTTCCCCGACGATATCATCCGTCCAGACTTTGTTCAAAGTAAGTGTTCTTTTCAAGTATCTGCATGTTGACTTACCTAGCAATATCAAAGTAATTGTGTAGTATTTAAGCAACCAATAGGGATTCCATTTTCTAACTCTATTCAGTCTGTTCCTACCTAGTAACTTCTAGTTACCAATACACTTTTCTTTTGCCCTGTTCTAACTTAATATTCCCTATCCTCCCACTCCTCCAGTCCTATCAGATAGCGTCACCGCCAAGGAGACTCCGGAGGTGGAGGACGAGGCTGCCAACAAGCGGAGGCGGGTCGAGCAAGAACCGCAAGCGACTCCGGCGGGCCTAGACTTCATCAGCAGCCTCCCCGATGATATGTTGATCGTCATCATCTCCCTCCTCCCAATCAAATATGGAGCGCGGACAACCATCCTTTCCCGACGTGGCGCACCCTATGGCATTCCACCCCTCTCGACCTCATCGACGTCCACAAGATCTGCCATGGCTATCGCAAAAGCTTGGACGCATTGTCCCAGATCCTCGACAGGCACCTTGGCCCAATCAGAGGCCTTATCACGGGCAAGTTCCGTTCCAACGGCAAGGACCGAGCCAAGCTTGATGAGTGGTTCCGATTCCCCGCCCAAGATCACCTCGAGGAGCTCAGTTTTAATGATGGACATATGCGCTTGCTGCCACCGTCCGCGCTCCGCCTTGCGCCCACGCTGCGGGTTGCCAGGTTCATGAACTGCCATTTGCCCCCGATTAATGACGCGCCCGCTCTTTTTCTCCCTCGACTGAAGCACCTTGAGCTTGTCGCCGTCTGCATCCCCAAGGATGACATGGAGCGCCTGCTCCGCGGATGTACTGCACTGGAGTACCTTCGTCTTCAGGCAATCAATGGGTTGAGTAGCTTCCACATCACCTCCATGACTCTCCGGACAATTTATGTGTGTTGCTGGTGCTGCAACAAGAGATCACAGAAGGTGTATCACAATATGGTCATTGAGGACACACCTTTACTTGAGAGATTACTTGTAGTTGATCAACAAGGTCCAACAAGAATCAGTGTCATTTCTGCGCCGAAATTGACAGTGCTGGGCTACTCGTCTGTCAAATTCTCCGAACTTGTTATTGGATCCACACCCGTTCAGGTACAACATTCGCCTTCTTCTTCTCCTTCTTGAATTAAGATTTTTTCTAATTTTGAAGATGTATGTTCGTCTGTCATCCAGAAAATGAACCCGACAAGCTTGACAACGTATCTGCGCACAGTGAAGGTCTTTGCAGTAGAATCTATCGGCCCCAACCTGGACGAAGTTGTCAGTTTCCTGAGATGCTTTCCGTGCCTGGAGAAGCTATATATCGAGGTGATGCTCCTTTTCTGTTAAATGTTAACCATAAGGGAGTTCAATTTTTTGGTACCCTTTCCCAAGTTTACAATGACGAATGTACTACGATTTCTGAAGGAATTTTGGAGGATTTCAGTACATTGATGTTTTTTTCCCTACAGTGGTTGCCTGATTCATAAGGTTACAATCCATATGCATTTCTCCTTTCGATTCATCTGTACTAGTTTTTGTAGGTAAATTTCCATCCACTCCAACCTCTTGGGAAGAAACCTACGTTTTTCTAGATTGTAATCAAATGCCCATGTTAATCATGTAGGATCAAAGATGGCATGTCACTCTATTCGTGTATTTTAGAAATCCTGCAAATCAAAGAGGCCTGTAGTAGTGTTCAAAACTGCATGTAGGCACTAATACGTTCTCTCCTTTTGCAGATAAGATTAGGCCCGGTAGTGGATAATGTGATACAATATAACAACCACATCGAATGCCTTGATCTGCATCTCTCAGAAACTACTTTGAACTCCTACCGAGGGACCTTACCGGAGATTATATTTGCCAGGTTCTTTGTTGTGAGAGCAAGGGTGCTAAAGGTAATGAGGCTTGCCATACATTTGTTTCACAAAACTGAATGGTTTGCTGATCAGCACCGGCGGCTACGGCAGAATGGAAAAGGCTCTGCAGAAGCTGAATTTCATTTTGGAAGATCAGCTGACAGAGTAATCGAAAGTCATTATTTCAAGCCCATACATGACTTGTCAGTGGCTGATCCCTTTATAGAAATGTTGAGGTTTCGAAACGGGTGTTACAAGTTGTAATATCAGTTTGAACCTCTCATATGTCCAAGTTCAGCTGATTAGCGCAGGCGTCTGCAGCTGCATGAGCTGAATTTCATTTCTAATATCAATTTGAACCTTGTAATTAATCTTTGAATTTGAGCCTTCTAACTCTGGAATTTGAACCTTTTAATATTTCGGGCTTTTGTGGTACAATCGTTGAAATGACATCGTATGAGACTCGTATATTGGTAGTACTTTTTTGACATTCATATGCAATGGACGATTAATATCTGGACCTCAATGGACTTGATTTTATTTACCATTCTCGAATGTGTTTCCCCTGTCGATCTCAATCGCAAACGATCTATATTGCGGACACGACAACGATCTTCGACATTATTGTACACAGTTGGTTTCCTCAACTGTGTGCCCAGAATTATCGCACTCGAGTGTCCATCATTACCCGTTTGTGTAACTTTGACCTCATCACCCACGGGTAAACTTGGCGCCTCTTCTAGCCCACGCGTGGTCAAACGAAACGCGTGTGGGGTGCTCAATAGCTCAAGCGTGCACTGGAATCCTCCGCTAGGAACGTGGTGACAAGACATGATGATTACAGGCCATCAGGCCCCCATTTATTATAGTGGCCATTTAACCCTTGTGTCTCTTCAACCTTTCGATCGCGCCCCAATATTGCAAGAAGCACACCCACGACGAAAAATACAGAGA
The DNA here is from genome assembly GCA_039707655.1 of Elymus sibiricus. Lineage (NCBI taxonomy): Eukaryota > Viridiplantae > Streptophyta > Magnoliopsida > Poales > Poaceae > Elymus > Elymus sibiricus. The sequence continues at coordinate 403,041,107 of CM077666.1, forward strand.
GGGTATCCTGCGCGGCTCCAATGGCGGTCCCAGCGGCTGCCAACGACGAGCAGCAGTTCACCGTGAATGTCGTAGTGGACACCCACAGAAGGTTCACGGAGCTCTCGGTGGTGTACACCAACTACCCGATCTGGGTGGAGAACTCCATCCACACTATGGAGTTGTTCTTGCTGCGGAGAAGTACAAGGTGGTCGGGTTTGACCTCGAGTACACCCGCGCTCGTGTCGGGTCTCGTCACAAGGTCACTGTTGCCCAGATGAGCGTGCGCAATCACGTCCTCGTCTACCACTACTGCCTGGCTACAAGGCCTTGCCAGCGTTTCGCCAGGTTTGTCAACAGCCCCCACTACATGTTCGCTATGGTGGACATCACCAACAATGTAAAGGTGCTCAAGAATTCGGGCATCGCCTGCCAGAATCTTGTCGACATCCAGGGCCAATACAAGATCTGGGGTAGCAAGAAGCATGAGAAGGACTCACTGGTTCACCTCGCCAAGGCCATCATCGACCCCTACTACAGAGACATGAAGGATTCCTGCAACAAGGACAAGCGTGCCTGGCACTCGGCCTGGATGGAGAAACTTGACAAAGCTCACGTCATGTACGCGGCCAAGGAGGCGTACACCAGCTACGAGATGTACAGGCGGATCGTTGACATGAGGATGTGCCTCCTTCTTCCCCAAAACGGCCAGGGATCCAGCCGGAAGCAGGGCCTTGGCAAGCGTCATCACAACAAGAAGTAGATGATCGTTTCTCCTAGTTTAGTGTGCATGTAATTGTTTACTTTGGTGTGTGTAGTCACTTATGTAATTGGATGTTTTATTTGGTTATGCAACAATGTTCTTATAAGTATATATGTTGTTGTTGTGTAGACAGATCATAGATGTTGTACGGACAGAGCAAATCACATCGGCCACGGGCTAAACAAGGGAACCCGTCAGTGATGATTTCATCAATCGCTGACAATTGTATACCAGCAAGCGTTTGCCCACAACACACATGGGTTATTAGCAGGAATCGTCTGTGTTGTTATCGGTCTTCCCACACATTTCGGATTACTGACCTGTTTGCCACGTATCACACACATCTTGTTAAGTTGAACCGTTTCTGTTGTGTTGGGTAATCGCAAACAGTCCATCCGAGTGAACCGCATGCCGTATATCGCACACACCTTGATCTGCCTGACCGTTTCTGTTGTGTTGGGTAATCACAAATAGTTCATCCGAGTGAACTGTATGCTGTGTATCGCACACACCTTGAACTAGCTGCCCGTTTCTGTTGTGTTGGGTAATCACAAACAGTTCATCCGAGTGAACTATATGCCGTGTAGCGCACACACCACGAACTGGCTGACCGTGTTTGTTGTTCTGGCTTATTGCAAACAGTTCGTATGGATCAACTGTATGCCACGTATCGCACACGCGTCTCTAATCTGAATCGTTTTTTATGTCTCCGGCATCGCAAACAGTTCGTCTTATTGGGGACGGTTTTTTTAGGACACCGTTTGCGATTCATGCATCGCACACCAGTTTGGTCGCGGGGTCTCTGATTCATGTGTTGCGTTAGTGGTCGCCTGCAGTAGTGCACATTCCCTAGTCCTTGCCATGCCAATCATTGAACTTCCTGAAATTTTTAACTTCAATGTTTATTAGTTCAATGAGATATATGTTGTTATAAATTACCAAAACCACCCGGGGATTAGTTGCACTTTCACAGGCTCCTGCTGCGTGCTTCAGGTCGCGCATGAGACGTGCTTTGAGTCCTTGGAGTATCAATCCATTCGCCTGTTCTGCCTGTCCATTCGTCTGAGGGTGAGCCATGGAGGCATAGTCAACCCGAGTGCCCTGGGAATAACAGAACTCGTGAAACTCGTCCGAGTCGAAGTTTGACTCATTGTCCATGATGATGCTGTGAGGGACTCCAAACCGAAAGATTATTTCCTTGATGAACTTGATCGCAGTCGAGGAGTCTAGCTTCTTTATGGGCTTTGCTTCGATCCACTTGGTGAACTTATCCACAACCACCAACAGATGTGTGAACCTGCTGGCCCCGGTCCGGAGTGGACCGACCATGTCGAGTCCCCAGACTGCGAATGACCACGCGAGTGGGATTGTCTTCGGCGCGGACGCTGGTTTGTGCGACTGATTTGCATAGAACTGACACCCAACACACTGGTCAACGATATCACGAGCAGCTTTGTTAGCTCTGGGCCAATAGAAACCCGCCCAAAACGCTTTGGCGACCAAGGTCCGAGAGGAAGCATGGTGACCGCAAGTTCCCGAATGAATCTCCTACAGAATCTGCTGCCCTTCCTCTGGCATGATGCAACGCTGAGTGATGCCAGTGGCGCTCTTCTTGTAGAGTTGTTCTCCCATGATGGTAAAGGCTTTTGATCGGCAGACGATCTATCAAGCCTCTTCTTCGTCTGCAGGGAGTTCCTGCCTGAGCAGATATGCGAGGTACGGCTCGGTCCACTTGGGAGTGATGACGAGCACCTCTCGGACCAGATCTAACACCGCTGGGATGTCAACCTCAGTTGGATTCGACGGTCCGACTGGTTGCGGGGGCTCCTCCACAAAAGGATCTTCCTTGATTGTGGACGAGTGCAAGTGCTCTAGGAACACATTCTTCGGGGCAGCTTTCCAAGTGGAACCAATCTTAGCCAAGTCATCAGCCGCCTAGTTTTTGATTCGCGGGATGTGGTGGAGCTCCAGTCCTTCAAAGTTCTTTTCCAGCTTCCGGACAGCATTGCAGTAGCCTGTCATGGATGGGCTCCGGATGTCCCACTCCTTCATTACTTGGTTCACCACCAGGTCCGAGTCACCATAGACCATCAGTCGGCGGATTCCAAGGGAGATTGCCATACGCAACCCATGTAGAAGGGCCTCGTATTCTGCCTCATTGTTCGAAGAGTCAAAGTGGATCTGAAGTACGTAGCTGAGCCTGTCGCCTTTGGGGGACACTAGGACGACACCAGCCCCCGAGCCATTCAGCATTTTGGAACCATCAAAGAACATAGTCCAGTGTTCGGGGACACTCGGGACTGACTGTTCTTGTTCAATCCACTCGGCCAGGAAGTCTACCAGAGCTTGTGTAACGCCCAATATGCGGTCCTATCCTCAAGGGACTCGAAGGTCCCACTAAGGATAGAAGCGCATATCGGAGACGCTTCGCAAGGTGGATATCGTTAAATCATACCATGTACTGAAGAGATGAGAATACCAGATAAAGGCTTACACTCGCCACAAGCTACAACATTAATACATGAATACAACAGTACATAACAAACATCATACAGAAGAGTAGGATCCGACTACGGATGAAATCAAATGAAAAAGAAGAACGATGTCCACCCTGCTAGTCCCAGGCTGCCAACCGGGAACCCATCCTGTGATCAACGAAGAAGAAGAAGCAAAAGAAGAACTCCAAAAGCAAACATGCATCGCGCTCACGTCAAATCATCTCTTCACCTGTACCTGCACCTGTTGTTGTAGTAAACTGTGAGCCACGAGGACTCAGCAATCCCATTTCCATGGGTATCAAGACTATCAAAGCTTAATGGGTATGGAATGGTTAAGTGGTGAGGTTGCAGCAGCACTAAGCATTGTATGGTGGCTAACTTATGAGTACAAGAATAAGAAGAGTAAACTACGCATAACGGTCGCAATCTAGCAATGATCAAGAAGTGATTCTGAACACCTACTTATGAGTACAAACATAACCTCACCATGTTCTCTTCCCGAACTCTCACGAAAAGAGACAGTCACGGTTACACACGCGGTTGGTGTATTTTAATTAGATTTAGTGTCAAGTTCTCTACAACCGGAGCTTATAAATTTCCAAGTCGCCACATAACCACGGGCACGGCTCTCTGAAAGAATTAACCCTACAGGGGTGCTCCAAGTAGTCCATTATAAATTACCACACGCATCCGATGGAACATCCTCACACCATGATAACATGATGCTTACGATAAGGAATCCCGGTGGACAAGTCACTCGTAAAAGGTAAAACTAAACCAGCAAGACCTCCCGGCGTGCCGACACCCTGATAGTAGCCGCGCGTATCTCGTCTCAGGCCACGACCGGATGAGCAATCCGTACAACTAAAACCAGTGCCTTGAGTTTCCTCGTGGTGGCGCTGCAAGGGGCTCTAGTTTGGACCAGCACCATCAGCACTGGCCCACCTGTATTATGTGGAATTAAGAATCCTCGAGGTGATCAGCCCCTATGAATTAATTAATTAATTTCAGTATTATTATGTTGGCAAATTTTAAAACCAAAGTTGGGCCTCGCTGGAGAAGTTTATCCTAAAACGAATGATCAGGGGGGTTCCCATATGCCCCACATGTGTTAGAAGCGCTCATCAAGGAACATAACACCGGTATTACGGAAACTAGGGCGGCATGAGTGGAACAAAACACCAGGCAAAAAGCCGAGCCTTCCACCCACAACCAAGTATATAAATGCATTAATTAAATAAGAGATATTGTGATATCCCATAATATCCATGTCCCAACATGGAAGAACCTGCAACTGCACCTGCAACTAGCAATGCTATAAGAGGGGCTGAGCAAAGCGGTGACATAGCCAAACAACAGTTTGCTGGGTAAGGGTGGTTAGAGGCTGTATCATGGCATTTTGGGAGGCTGGCATATATGTGGTAGGAAGAGAGACATAGCGATAGCAACGAGACAACTAGCAAGCAAAGATAGTAGAGATATCCAAGGTAATGGTCATCTTGACTATAATCCCACTAGGAAGAAGACCGAATCCATGAGGAAGACGAGCAAGCGTAGTCGAACGAATCCTCACACTTCGTAACATAACTAGACTATCGAGAAGAAGCACAACCGAAAAGAAACAAACAACATGGTAAACAAACATGATCATGGCATGATGCACAACCAAGTATGATGCATGTCCGGTTTAATGAGGCATGGCATGGCAAAATGCACAAACAATCAAATACTACATATTAAGTGAAGCTCAATATGCAACGGGTTGCATATTGATGAAACTTCACAACAATTATTTCGTTCACTCCCATTTATGCACATGACAAGGTTAAATGTTGTTAAACATGGCAAGAGGTGAAGCATAACAGAACTACCTATCTAGGCAATTTAAATGAGGCCCGAAACAACACAAAACAATTCTAGAAAATCCCCATATGCAATTTTGATGAAAAAGGTGGCCTAAAAGGACATGGAGCATTTGTCGCCATGACGGAAAGAAATGGGTGCCACGGCGGCGATAACGGAAATGATGCCACGGCAACATTCCGGTTCCGGTAACTCGTTGAGATACCAGTGCAAAGGAGGAACAAGTGTGCGGATGTGCAGAACATGCGAGAGTTGGTGGGGTGATCCCGGTTACCGGGTTCCCACGTGTCGGTGGCATGGAAACGGGGATCGTACATGATACAATTCGGACACGATGCGAACACGGGCATCTCGTACAAAACATGCATGCGTCCACGGGAGGTCGTCTCGGCGGTTATACCTTCGAAGCGAACATTTCGGGGCGGAACGGTTCGATGCGGTCTAGTGAAAGTAGAGGTGCATGTGTCAAAGAGGAACTTGGCGCTTCCAAGATCTTCGGAAGTCGTCGTCGAACTTGACAAAACCCACGGTGACGGTAGTCGTACTAGGCGTCGGGCGTCGAGGTACTTGGCGTTCTTGGTGATTCTGGAGACGGCAGTAGAGGTACTTGACGCATCACCGCGTAGTCGTACTCGGGTCCTTGGGGCATCGGCGGTAGTCGTACACGATGATGGTAGTCGAACTTGGCGATCCGAAGGGGTACTTGGCGATCCAAAAATGCTCCTATTTGAGGAGGTCTCGTTCTTGGTCGGATGGCAGTAGAGGTACATGGTCGTTCTGGCACTTGGCGTTCCAAAACAAAGCAAGACAAAGGCCTCGGGGCAACCAGACAGAGGCAGCGGAGGATGGAGCTCGGTAAGGGAGGTGGTGAAAGACGATACGCAGGAGGAGGTCTGGCAGGGGCAAACCATGGCCAACGGTGGTGCTGCAGGGCATTTGTGGAGGAGGGAAATGGGTGGCGCGCAACAGAGTTCCTCCCGAGCTGGTGCTTGCTCGAGGACCAGGGGCTCGGAGCAGCAGCGGCAACAACAGAGATGGCCGGAGCAGTAGCGAGGTGGGGCGAGCATACGTGCGATGGCGCGTGCAAAAAGAGAGGCAGGCGACGGAGCTGCTCTCGCGAGGCAGGAGCTCTAGGGGTGGTGGCTATGGCGCGGCCGTGGGCGCGCAGGCGACCGCGAGGAGGCACGGGAGAGGAGAGGAAGGCAGGCGGGTGCGAAGGCAAGGCCTCGCTGGTAGTCGACGGCGGGCTGGTGGCTGGGCGCGGCGGCTGGAGAGGCGCCATGGGGATCGGGGGTGCTCGCGAGCAGGGAGGAGCAGAGGAGAGGGTGAGGGGATCGGGCGCGATGCGTCCGCATCTCTCTGCTGGCGGCGCAAGGGAGAAGGGGATCGAGAGGTGAGGGAGAGGCTGCTCGATCGCTAGGGTTATAGGACGCCGGCTGGGCTTAGTGGGTTGGCTGGCTGGCTGGGCCCTCCCTTGTCCCTCATCTATCTCCATTCACAGAAAATGGCAAGAAAGAAAAAGAGAGGAAAGAAGAGTTGGAGAAAGAATTTGTGCAGGAGGCCAATTTTCCTGGACTCACAAAAATGAGGTTGATCCAAGAAAATTAGAAATGACCATGCGGGAGAAGTTTGAATTTAAAATCATTTGAATTTAATTCAAATGGGTTTGAATAGGAAGTGGGTGTGGGAGTGTGACACCCCGAGACCGATTCCTTCTGTCATTATTATTATTTTATTGTTTGAGCTATTTTACCTTATTTTGCATTGCATCATGTCATCATGCCATCATGCCATTAAAATTTTGCAACTCAAATAAATTGTATGGATCTTCGATCCATTTAAATTGAGGGAAATGCACATGGTGATTTCTCTTTAAAACATATTCAAAGTCTCCCAATATTATTAGGGAGCTATAATGAAATATTCCATTAATTGGGAATTAACCATAACGTACTTGCAAAATAAATCCCATGACTTCTCTGCTTCAAGTTTGTTCTCCAAACTTCCCCCAAAATTCATTTTCCTTTAATCGAGGCTCCTCCAAAATTCTCAACATTTTTTTTGAACACTTCTAAAACCTAGTCCTAGTTCAAACCATTTGATTTAAATTCAAATGAGTTTGAATATAAATCTTGCATCCATGCCAACTTCTTTTTTCTCGGGCCAAGCGCATTTTTGTGAGTCTAGGAAATAATCCCCATGTCCAAAAATTCTATCCCTAACCCTTCCTTTCTTCTCCTTTTCTTCTTTGACATTTTCTGTGATTAGAAAATAGAAGAGAGGGAAGGAAGAGAGCAGCCCAGCCAGCAGGACCTCCTGGCCATTTTCCTCTCCACCGGCCCAAGGCCCAGCCGCATCCCCTCTCCTTTTAACCCTAGCCGCAAGGGAGAGCTCTGCTCGATCCCCATCTCCCCTCGTCTCCCTCCTGCCGCCGCCAGAGAGAGCTCCTCGAGAGCCCAGCACGCCGCGCCGTCCGGTAGCCACGACCGATCGGCGAGCCGCCGTTTCCCCGCGACCTCCCCTTCTCCTCTGCTCGCTGCCCCGCCGAGCCTCCTCTGCCAGCCGCCGCCTCCTGCCGCGTCCAGGCCCCCGTGGCCATCAGCTCGAGCCACCACGACCACGACCCCTGGCCGACTCCTGCGCCTCCCCATGGTGGTCGCCCGTCGGCTTCTTCCCTCGCTGCCTACCTAGCCACCACCGCCTCTCCTCCGATGGACGAGCCCTCTGCAACTCCTTCTCCAGCTCGCCATCGCTCCTGCTTCCCTCCTCGCCAGTGCTGCGCGCCTCCAGCAGCCGTCCATGCGCCTCGGCCACCGCAAGTACCACCACGACCATGGCGTGGACTCCCGCATCCCATGGCCGCTACTGATACATGATGCTTCGCCAAGGCCTTTGTTTGATTCCGTGTACGTCTACACAACGAGCGGTACCACCGACCGAGCCAAGTGCCACCAAGCCCCTGATGGATTCGCCAAGTACCCCTTTGATTTGTTAAGTCCGGCAAGTTCCAAAGATCCCGAGTACCACGACTTCCACGACGACCCCAGATTCGAACTGTCGCCAAGATCAAGGCCCTGGATGACCCCAAAATGCCAAATACCATCTGAGGATTTCGGCAAGTACCGCACCGGACGCCGAGTACAACGATGACCTGCGAAGGCCTTGGATGCGCCAAGTTCCTCTCCGACCAGTGTACAACTACCGCTGTGGTGCATTTCACCAAGTCCGACTACAACTTGTACAAGTCCGACTACAACGTGTACGACTACCGTCGCCGAAGACCCATGGACCACAAGCGTCAAGTTCGACTACCGTCACGTGTTCCACTACTTCCTCTACATACCATCGAACTCGTTTTACCCCGAAACTCACGCTTCAAAGGTATACCAACGAGACTACTGCCCGTGGACGAATGCATGTGTTGTATGAGGTTCTCGTGTTTGCACCATGTTCGAATTGTTTCGTGCACGTTCCTCGTTTGCCATGCCACCGACACGTGGGAACCCGATATCCGGGATCACCCCACCATCTCTTGCATGTTCCGCACATCCGCACACTTGTTCTTTTGCATCGGTATCTCAACGAGTTACCGGAACCGGAATGTTGCCGTGGCATCATTTCCGTTATCGCCGCCGTGGCACCCATTTCTTTCCGCCATGGCGACAAATGCCTCATATCATAATATATGTCATTGTTTTCATATAATTGCATCCAACTTATATATGTCTTCCTCATGCATATTAACAACATTAAAATTGTTGTTTGAATTAAATTGCTAAATGACATGCTAAAATGGTTTATTTCATAACTAAATAACCGTAGCTCCAAATTAATAAACTTTATATGTAAATGGGGTAGAAAAATGTGTAGATTAACATGGTGCACTTTCTTTTGCTGTTTAACAACTATAAAATATGGTTTTAGGCAGAACAGTACCAATTTCGAAAATTACATATGAGGATTTCCGGAATTGTTTTGTGTTGTTTCCGGCCTCATTTAAATTGACTAGATAGGTAGATTAATTATGCTTCACCTCTTGCCATGTTTAACAACATTTAATCTTGTTGAGTACATAAACGGGAGTGAATTAAGTAACTGTTTGTGGAGTTTCATCAATATGCAACTCGATGCATATTGAGCTTCACTTAATATGTAGTATTTGATTGTTTGTGCATTTTGCCATGCCATGCCTATTTAAACCGGACATGCATCATATTTGGTTGTGCATCATGCCATGATTATGTGTTGTGTGTTTACCATATTGTTTGCTTCTTTCCGGTTGTGCTTCTTCTCGATAGTTCTGCTTTCGATGCGATTGTGAGGATTCGTTCGACTATGATTGGTTCGTCTTCTTCATGGACTCGATCTTCTTTCGAGCGGGATTTCAGGCAAGATGATCATGACCTTGGATATCTTTACTATCTTTGCTTGCTAGTTGTCTCGTTGCTATCGCTATGTCGCGCTTCCTACCACATATATGTCAGCCTCCCATATGCTGTGATACAGCCTCTAACCACCCTTACCCAGCAAACCGTTGTTTGGCTATGTTACCGCTTTGCTCAGCCCCTTTCTTATAGCGTTGCTAGTTGCAGGTGCTCTTGCAGGTTGTTCCATGTTGGGACATGGATATGTTGGGATATCACAATATCTCTTATTTAATTAATGCATCTATATACTTGGTATTGGGTGGAAGGCTCGGCCTTTTTCCTAGTGTTTTGTTCCACTCAAGCCGCCCTAGTTTCCGTAATGCTGGTGTTATGATCCATGTTTAGCGTTCCTAACATGCTCAGGGGAATGGGACCCTCTTGACAGTTCGCTTTGAATAACCGCTTCCAGCAAGGCCCAACGTTGGTTTTAACATTTGCCAACATAATAATACTGAACTAAATAATTAATTGGCATAGGGCGTCATGAACCCGAGGATTCTTTTAACTCCACATAATGCAGGTGGGCCAGTGCTGATGGTGTTGGTCCAAACCGGGCGATGTCCGGCGCCCCCTGGGCAACCAGGGTCTCAGCCAACCCGACGTCTTGCCCATCCGGTGTGCCCTGAGAACGAGATATGTGCGACTCCTATCAGGATTGTCGGTATACCGGGAGGTCTTGCTGGAATTGCGTTACCATTGTCGAAATGTCTTGTGCACCGGGATTCCGAGGATACTTTGGGCTATCTCGAGGTTGAGGTATTTCCACCGCAACTTGTGTAGGCTTATGATGGGCCAGGTTGGAACACCCCTGCAGGGTTAAATCTTATGCGAAGTCGTGCCCGCGGTTATGTGGCACTTGGATATTTATAACCTCCGGTTGTAGAGAACTTGACACTAAATCCTAATTAAAATACACCAACCGTGTGCGTAACCGTGACCGTCCCTTTTCGAGGAAGTTCGAGAAGAGAACACGGTGGGGTTATGTTTGACTCGTAAGTAGGTGTTCAGGATCACTTAGTGATCATTTGTAGTTTGCGACCGTTTTGCGTAGATGCTCTTCTTATTCTTGTACTCGTAAGTTAGCCACCATACAATGCTTAGTGCTTGCTGCAACCTCACCACTTTACCCCTTCCATACCCATTTAAGCTTTGATAGTCTTGCTACCCATGGTTATGGGATTCCGAGTCCTCGTGGCTCACAGATTACTACAACAACAGTTGCAGGTACAGGTAATGCGATGATCTGACGTGAGAGCGATGCTTTTTTGCTTTTGGAGTTCTTCTTCGTCGATCTGGGATAGGTTCCTGGTCGGCAGCCTGGGCTAGCAGGGTGGATGTCGTTCTTCTTTTCGTTTGATTTCATCCGTAGTCGGATGCTGCCTTCTGTATGATTCTTGTTATGTATTGATGTATTCATGTGGTGATTGTATGTATTTGTTTGTATCCCCATCCATTATGTATGTGGTACGATGTAATGATATCCACCTTGCAAGCGTCTCCAATATGCGTTTCTACTCTTGGTGGGGCCTCCGAGTTCCTCGAGAATAGGATCGCATATTGGGCGTGACAGAAAGGTCCAAAAATGTTGAGAATTTTGGAGGAGCCTCGATAAATGGAAAATGAATTTTTGGGGAAGCTTGGAGAACAAACTTGAAGCAGAGAAGGCATGAGATTTATTTTGCAAGTGTGTTATGGTGATACCAAATTAATGGAATATTTATTATAGCTTCCTAAATATTGGAAGGATATGTTATAAAGAGAAATCACCATGTGAATTCCCTCAATTTAAATAGATCAAAGGATCTATGCAATTTATCTAGTTGAGTTGCAAAATTTTAATGACATGATGGCATGATGACATGATGCAATGCAAAATAAATTAAAATAGCTCAAACAATAAAATGATAATAATTACGGAAGGAATCGGTCTCGGGGTGTCACAACACTCCCCCACTTACAAGAGATCTCGCCCCGAGATCTAAGCATGAGAAAAGGAAGAGGAAAAAGGAAGAGGTAAAACAAAGTTGCTTCTTGGACAAACGAGTGAAACCAACAAACCTCGAAGGTTGCAAAGAGTTGAAGAATGGCTTGAGGAACAAGCAAGAATTCGAAACCACTCTGGTTGAAACGAGATAGATAAGGAATGAGAACAAAAAAGAATTTGGGCAGCACTCCGGTAGAAAAGAGAAGCAAGGCTTGATAAGAAGAAAAGGACTTGAAAAGAGGGCACAACACTCCGGTAAAATGGATAAGCAAGGAAAGAACATGATCTTGGCGAAACGAGATAATGGGTCGAAAAGAGAAACACGACAATGCCTCCGGAATGAAAGAATAGAAGCTAGATCATTGGAAAGAAAAGAACGGAGAAGAAAATGACAACTTCTCCCACAATTGAATTTGAAAAGCATCCTTACAACGAAAGAATGAACGGAGTTGTTGGAAAATCAACAACAAAAAGAATAAACTTGAGATGAAATTCTGCCACTAAAGGAAAGAATTGATTGCTTGAGAGGAACATAGAGATTAAAAACTTCTTTCACCGAAAGGATTTCAGAGAGAACTTGGATCATTGATAATCACCACAATAGCAGCAATCCTTAGGATAGGCTTTAGGTGAAATCTATACCAAGATAACTCCAACAAGGAAAATGATCGGTTGAAAAGATTTGAATGAATAGAAAAATGATGGGTTTTGGTAGGACCGAGAGTATATCGACCAGAGGGGGGGTGAATGGGAGATTCAAAAATTCTTGCGAATGTTTTGAAATGATCCCAAACACAGCAGCGGAAATAAGGATCGGTAGACAAGCACTTAAGCAAGCACGCTGAAAAGGAACAAATCTATCGATGTAGGTAGCAGTAATTGTTCGAGCGAAGAATATCACAGGTTTGACATGTATGATGGTAATGCAATATATGAACAGATGCAATAGCACGAGGGAGAACAAGATATGAACTGCGATGGAAATGCACGGGAAATGGTAACAGGGTGAATGGATTCGGTATAGAATGAAATCACGCTGACATGCAGAAGTACGAAAATAAATTAAACGGGGACGACCGAAATGAATGACGAGTATGCGAAAGATAAGTAACGAACTATGATTGATCAGATAAACTATCGACACAGAACACAAAAGTAAACTGCTGAAAGAAATGCAGAAAAATAGAATGAACCAGTGGTGCTCGATGGCGACAGATGAATTTGGTAGACCAGTTCGCCCTTCTGCCAAAGGACTACGTCTGGTTGGAGGGGTTGTGATTTAACACAGAAGATAAACTCTCTTCGCCCTATTCTCCCTCAACTCAGAGCTGATCAGACTCCAGTTGATTTCACTCGTGGTAGATTCTTGTCGGCGATCTCCAAACCTTTGACAGACTTCTTCGCAAACCACAATGACTCTTGGTTGCTGAAGATCTTGCTCGGTGAAGACAATTATTCTTCAACACTCAAGCCGACACCTATCCGTCTAGAGAGTGCGCAGCTCTCAAGAGTAATAGGTACAAGAACTCTAACTCAGAACTACTGTGATGCTCAACCACTGTCTAAGTTTAGGCTCTTGATTTTTCTCTCGGTGGATCTTAAACTCAAATCACTCGGAGAGGGGATGCTCAATCAATCTTCTCAGAAATCATAAGCGCAGCAGCCGACGGGCAACGTTAGAGCGGGGTGGCTATTTATAGCCACAGCCTTCCCTGAAGGGAAAAGACCAAATTGGACATGTAGAGCAGCCAACGGGCGAACGACACGAGTCCAACGGTCGGAAATTGAGCACAACGGTAACATTACTTGCGGAGCAAGTAATGCTAACTCCTCAGTTCGAAAGATATCTCCTGCAGCACCGAAGAACAACGTCTTCTGCTGGCAGGTAATCATTCGAATCATAAAGAGATTTCTCTCAGTCTCGCATAGGTTTGGGCTAAGCATCACAGCGGATCTAAGCTTCGAGAACCTATACCCCTCTTAATAGTACGGAGGTCCTATGACTCAAATGAATGAAAGAAGAACAATGAAAAGAATGCTACAAGCTTCGTCTTCCTTCACTGCAGTCAATTTTCTTCGGACAGAATCACCGAACCAATTGCTTTGCGTTAGCAATAAGTTTTCGAGGGGTTAACTCCTTCACATCATTCTTCTCGTCTACAAGACTTCTTTGGATGTAGCTCATTTTTCTCTACTGTGCAGATATTCTTCGATGGAGTTCTTCGAACTTGACACCGGAGACAACATTTTCTTCGGCACTGCATGGACTGTTTCTCTCTGTGTGCACTAGCAAACAAATCAGTCCATGCCTATTTCTGTCAACAATCTCCAAAACACAAGGGGGCAAATATTGCACCAACAATCTCCCCCTTTTTGGATGATTGTTGACAAAACAGAACACATCGAAAGATAGAAATAGAGTGAAATGGAATGCGAAGGATAATGGAGGATGAGAGATAATTACGAGGATAAAACACGCTCTCCCTAAAGATATGCATCATTCTGACTCAGAGTAAGCATAGGAGATAAAATGGAGGGCAGCGAGGTGAATCTTCGTATGAGTGACATTGACATAAGATCACAACCTTTGAAATAGATTTGTTAGATAGCGAGGATATATTGAAGTGAGTTGTGGCAATGGATAGGCCATGAAGATTTTCTCAGAACACAGTTTGAATCCATACGAGATATAAGTTCCCTGCAAGTTAGATATCCGAAGAAAATCGGTGCCAGGGAGTCACAAGTAAATTGCTCGGAGTAGATATACTTCAGTCGAGGTTTTCCTGCAACAAGGATGATATGATAGAAATGCGCGAGGGAAAACTGCTCAGATATAACTTTACTCTGAAACAACTTATCTTCACCTGCATCATTAGATATCGAAAGGTAATCATAGGAGTATGTCCAAGTGGAAGAAATACAATGCTTTCACTTTACCATGCACGATAGATAAGTATCGAGGATAATTATCACAAGGAAGTAAGCATTCGATAGCACCTGCAAACAGATAACTGGAAGCAAATATAGCATTGCAGGGGTTATTAACGGTACATGACGACGCAGGTATACCATCACCACAGGCGGTGAGATCAAGTTCCACGACCAAAAGTTCAACGACCCAAAAGCAAATTGTTCGAAAGAAAATCAAATGGCAAATGGAAACACCCTGCAAATAACCTGCTTGTCTCTCTCTCGATGTTCTTCTCCCCCTTTTTGTCAACAAGTGTCAAAAAGGAAAGAGAATGCATGCGAGGAACTACTCATCCGAAGAATCCCCAGAACTCGAACTGTTTGGCGAAGCAGAGCGAGCGATGGTCGAGGCCGAAGCAGGATTTGGAGACACAACACGGGCTTCGGGATCAGCTTCGGGAGTAGCAGTGCGAGGTGCATCCGGCTTGAATATCAATGTGTCGGCTGTGTCTTCAAGATTATCATCGGGTTCAACAAATAGCAGATCGGTGGAGGTGGAACGCTGAGGAAGCACTGGAGTTTGCCTTCGGATGTGAGGAACTTCAAACAATTCCAGATGATCATAATCTTTCTCAATACCCTTGGCAGACAGTTGAGTGCGAGAATAATGCTTGCGCAGAAGGGTCCATGAGCGCTTCTTTTGTTCCATCTCATATAGAAGAGCCTGGAGAGCATAATTGTGAAGCAGATTGATCTCAGTCATCATTTCCAACTTCTCTTTGCGATCGAGCTTGATGCGACTTTCCAGAGCCTGCTGAGTGCGAAGACAAATCTCATATAGTGAGGGATTTTCTTCACGAGGGATTTCGACTGTTGCCTTCTTGACCTTCAGAGCTTTAGCAGAGGCAGAGGCAGTAGCATCAATAGGTGTCTTCCCTTTGCCGATGTCCTTCACGATCCGGAGAGTGTCTCGGACTGGTGGAATGAAAACTTTTGGAACATGTGGGCAGAAGAACTTTTTCTCAGTAAGCTGCTCAATAGCAAACATGACCCATGGTGCATATGGCTTCAAGACTTGAGGGCTATCAGCTGCATAGGCCAAGTTGCGAATGAAAAGATCCGGAATGTCAAACTGAATGCCATGAGCTATTGCTTGAAGAGCATTTGCCACGATGCCTTGAATGGTTTCTGGCCTGTTCGTTGGCGTGAGGGAGTTGCAGAGGATATATAACAGCACTTTGTTCTCATAAGCCAGATTTTTTGGATTTGCCTCGGTGCATTCATCGCCAACAAGCTTGGGGTCCATCAGCATATGAAGTTCAGCTTCGGATACATCCCAATAGTGCAGTCTGTGTTCCTGAGAGGCATCGAATTCACACAGAGGAAGATTCAACAGTGCTAAGAACTGGTCAGCCGAACATTTGATCTTTTCTTCTTCAGTCATCCATTCGAGGACCCAAGTACTGCTGTTTGCAAGGTCTCCTGAGATATAAAGAGTGGCATAGAACTGAAGGATAACTTCACGATTCCAGCCATGACAGAAACAGAGGAAACTTTTCAGGAAGACTTGTTCAATCTGCTCGATGGTGTGATGGAAGCAAGGTAAACTTTCGAGTTCGGCGAAATCCAGAATCTTGTGCTTGAAGATGCGATTCTTGCCGTACAGAATGTGAGCATAGTACACGGCCTGTTCCTTTGTCCAGAATCTTGGTGATAAGGAAGTTCTTTCTCCATCATATGGGCTGGTCCCAAAGAATGCAAGTTTCGAACGATGAAACTGCTCGTTGAAGGCTGGACCATTCGGGCCATCATCAACAGAAAACAGAGGGAAAGTTTCCAAAGGGTTTCTCAGTGGTTCTTCATCGACCATAGATCGGGTCCGAATGTCATCAGGTGCAGGCACTCCTTCTTCAATAGGCTTGAGAGGAGCATGTGGCATCCTTGATTTTTCTCATGCAGATTGCTTCGAAGAACTTGACTGACTACTGTTCTTGCTTGCCTGAACTCCTTTGGCAGCTTTCTGGCTTTCGGGCACAAGGGCCTTTTCCTTCTTTGCACTTTCTTCGCTCGGAGGCACAACGACCTCTTTCTCAGACGCTTGAGTCACAACTGGTGGTGCAGTTTCTTCTCGAGCCAACGGCTCATCAGATTTCTTTTCTTCCTCTACCAACTGTGGTGCAGTGGTAAGAGGAGCAGGATCAACATCCATCCGGGTAGGGGCACCAGATGATGTGACCGGGGGTGTTTTCTCTCGGGAAGCATTTTGCTCCCCCTCGATCTTGTCATTTTCCTCCTCATTTGGTTCGGTGGGCTCTGCTTGCAATGTTCTCGGCGGCGATGGATCTGCCTTCTCAACTTCAATCTCTTCATCAACCTCATCAACTGGGGATTGCTGCTTAGGAGGTGCATTTTCCTCATCAGTCTTTTCCAGGAATATATCAACAACTTCATGTTGCTCTTGGGCTACTAGAGCTGGAATAATAACCTCCTCAGCGCTAGCTTGCTGCATAGGTTCATCTTCAGGAGGTGGAGAAGGTGGAACCTGCTGCAAGGGTACATGGGAGTTCAGTGGAATAGGCTCAGCAGCGACAGTCTGAAGGCGGTGGTCTTTATTTGCTTTCGGTTTGCTCACTCTTGCCCTAGCCTTCTGACGTTTTTCCTCTTGAATTCTTCTTCGAGCAAGATCTGCCTTGCGATCAATCTCCTCATTTTTCTTGTCGCACAACTGAGATACCTCCATGTGCAGACGCGAGTGCCACTAAATTTTCTCATTTCGCAAGACACTGATGGCCTTGGTGAGTTCAACGATTTCTTTGTTCAGCTTTTTCCTTTCGGATTCTGTCTTAGCCTCATTTCTCATTTTCTCGATAGCTTGCTTATCTTTGACAGCTTTATTCAGCTTCTTGGAGATTTTCCTCAGCTCGCTGAAATGCTTTGTCACCATTTCGGTAACATCATCAGGCAGTCCCAGACCGCTTACATCATCAGCTTTTGCATCATATGCAGCACTGTCAATCACATCGATCATGAAATTGAAATCATACTTCTGCTCCTCTGTGGGAGCAGGAACAGTGACCCTGGTCTTCTTAGCAGCCACATCAGCTTTTTCCTCAGACTGCAGCTTTCTCTTCGCTGCAGTGCTAGTCAAAGTTCTTGGAGCTGCAGAACCCCAAGGTTTGTCAGTGGACGGAATGGGTGCATGCCTGGGTGATTTCCTCGGAGAGGGTAAAGCTTTCACTGGAGAGGGGCTCTTGGATGGCTTGTTAAGAATGGCAAGACGATCATACAGTGGAATTTCATCAGGGTATCTTCTCTGGATGACTCATCAGACGAGTCAGGAGTTGCTTTCTTGATTCTCTTGGCGAGAGTTTTCTTTCGTGGTGCACGAGGGGAAACTAATTTCCTAGATTTGCTTTCCTTAGAAGCTGATGCACGTTCCTTATTCTTCTGTACGTCTTGCTGTGTCAGCGTGACGTTTTTCGCTTCAACTTGGTTTTTCTTCGCTTCTCTAGCTTCACTCTTGGCTTTGGCCTTTGCCCTCTTAGCCACTTCCTCAGGAAAATGCGCGATAGTTTTGAGAGAGTCGGGGTGAGCATCTGAAGGCTGTGGTGGTCTGACTTCTTCATCATCGGGGCCAATGCAATTTTCAGCAATGCAGTCATTCCACGGTGGTGTGAAAGCAAACAGAATCTGGTACTTTTCGCGAACATTTTCATATCTGTACCATTTGCCTGCCCAGTGGCGGCGAATTCTTTGAAGCCTATTGTTGCGATCTGTCGTTGATTCACCCTCTGGTGGGGTTCTGTAACTATCAGGATCAGACATCTCTGCAGTGGTGTTCTTTTCTCTGCCGCGACTGCCCTTTTTAGGATTTCCATCAGAGAAGATGGTTAGGGCGTCTGTGACCAATTCATCCTCGGGCTGACTGTGAGCAGAGGGAATTTCCTCATAATCTTCTTTGGGTTCAGACTCGTGTTTCTTCTTCGGGGCCTTGGGTGGCTTCGAAGATTTTCCACCTCCAGTCATTCTCATTTGTTCAGACCTTGATGGAAACTAAGGCATATTTTCTTCAGAATCTGAATGCTCTTGCGAACTCTGTGACATGGCCAACCTGTGAAATAGAATAGATGCGACGGAAAAAAAGGTAGGGTCATAAGCATGCACAGAAAGATTTTGAACGAAAATGATTTTGAGGCAGTCCAACAAGGAACTCATGGTAAAACAGAAAGAAATCATCGATAGATTTTGCAAGCAAGCCACAGAAAAATGCTAGGCAGGTTGACAGCTATCTAATCTTTCGGATAATTACTCATGAACCCTAGATGAAGAAAACCAGTACGAGGAAGGTCTACAAACCGTACAAGTTAAAACCTAGTGATTCCTAAAGATCTACCGCAGTGAAATAAATAAAAGTAAATAGCATCGGTAAGAACTGCCCTAAGAACAGAGAGTTGGAGAGGAGCAGTTCCAGATCCAAGCGCCCTAACTTGGCAACTTAGATCGACTACGGCAATGCGGGAGGAAGATTACCGCACCGGCGTAATCAGCTGCGACGAGATTCCACTGGAGTGGCGCGGCGGAGCTTCTCGCCGGAGTTGCTTCGAGCACAGGCTCGGGTGGATGTTGAACGAGGGATTGAGGAACTGAGGAAGAAGACGTGACGTGGTGAGGGATATTTATAGCTGGAGAGCTGAACCTCCTCTCCGAAATCTACGGCCCACAGTTGCAGGACGTTCCGCATTCGACGGACACGATCACGATCGTGGAGATCGTGGGCACGTGGCAACTGTTTTCTGCGAGAAACACGGGAAGAGAGCGGGAGGTCGAAGGGTTTGAAGGGCTGATCACCAAAAATGGATAAAACTTCTCAAAGTTGATTTCTTTCGCGACCAAGGACGTCGGAGAGAGATCTTCTTCAGATCAAATTGCATGCTTACGACGGACAACATAGATTTGGATGAGAAAGAACAGAAGGATAAAAGGGTCCGAAACAAAACACTCAGCCAGACGAGAAGAAACACCAAACAAGGAGCTATGAGTGAGTTGTTCATCGGACGAAACACAAACACGGCAACTCGAAGACAAACAACAAACTGAGAACTAATAAACACAAAGAACCGGCACCAACAAGATAGATCTCAGGGCTAAAGATAATCGAATAGAATCCCTGAGAGAGAGTTCCTGCAAGAAGAGTTAGTTCTTTCTCGCAACCCACACTTGTGTGGGTGGCGTAGACCTCATTTGTCTAGACTGAGCAGGGACATTCCTTCGTTGATTTCTGTGGTTCATCTGTGCATTTCGAGAGTAATCATATGAGTAAGCATTGAAATTGTTCCCAGAGACATCAACATAAAGATTCGAGGAGATACGCATGTACTCCTTTTGTCGAATGTTTAATCGATATTCTTTCGAGGAAGTTGCAGCGCCAATCTGCGAGTGATTATCATTTCCTCGTAGGGAATTACTCTGCATATTCAGGTTAGCAGTGACCGATAAATTTCCAATGATGCACTTCTTCACCCAGATTTGCTTCTTGGGTGAACCACACCTGCAGTTAGTCCCAACATACCGAGCGAAAACCTTACCATTCCGTTGTTTGAAGAATTTGTAGTTTGAGTCATTAGACCCGTCAGAAATAACAAGAATGGGAGTGTCATATCCAGACAGGAGTGCAGGTTCGAGAGTTTTGCTTTTAGCAAGAACCCAACTCGTTCGAGGATATTGCACGGGAGTCCAGTAGGTTCCATCAACGTTGAGTTTCCTTTCAAAACTCAATCCTTCCTTTCGGGGATTTTTGTGCAGTATTGACTTCTTGAGCACATCACAGAGTGTTTGATGCCCTTTGAGGCTCTTTAGCATTCCTGTCTCAAGCAAGTTCTTTAGCCTACAATTTTCATCAGAGATAGCCACAAATTCCTCGGAAAAGGGGTTAGAAATATCATTTGTAGTGGTTGCAATATTCTTGATGACGGCTTTGGACGTTTCAGCATATGAATCAGCATTGCTACATTCTAGGCATTTTGAGCAAGGAGGCACAAAATCATCAGGAAGGTTGTTAGATTGCTCGGCGAAGAGAGAAGCTTTTTCTTTCGTAAGCATGTTATAAGACTCTTTCAGTGACTCGAGTTCTTGATTCCTGCTAAGGAGTTCATCTGATAGACTCTCGCAGTCGACTGCAAGAGAATCATATCATTTGGAAAGATCATCAATCGTTGAAGAAAAAGCATCATGCTTTTCAGTCAACTCTTAATTCTTCTCCATCTCTTCGACCAGTAATCCTTCGGTTTTCCTGACATTCATCTCAAGTTTTTCAAGCTCATCTTGTTGAGATTTTGCAATCTTAACAAGTTTAGCACAGGCAATGTATTCAGAGGAATATTCAGTCATAGATTTTTGGTGCTTTGCTGATACCTGATCCTTTGAGGTTTTTGCCATGAGACAGAGTGCGATTGGTTCATCATCACTTGAAGCATTATCATCCGTGTCTGGTTCGAGAGACTTCTCGGATGATTCATAAGCGACGAATGCATTGCCTCTTCCTTGTCTTCTGTAAAGCTCTTTGTCTTCTGATTCGGATTCGGATGTTTCATCTTCAGATTCCATATTCATTTCAGCACACACTCTAGTCAGTTTGCATGTCAGTGACTGGTCTTGTCGAAGAAGATGCGATAGATTCATTTGTCTTCGAGAGCTTAGTGTGACGATCCACTCGAGTGAATCTAGAGCAGTGAAGATAAATCCATCTGTTGCTAGGTTTTTCATCTTGCTCCCAGCAAGGACAGTCTGCGATGTAGTGACCGAATTGTTTACACTTGAAACACTTTATTTCTTTCGGAGGTAATCTTCTTGAAGATTCAGGCAAGTCAACTTCGTCATCATTTGTGAGACACAGATTTTGTCTTCTGAGATCACCAAGTCTTTTTGTGAGCATTTCGAGTTCTCGTGTGATAGAGTGTTGATTCTCGACATCTTCTTCTTGTGAACTGCCATAGTGTGAAAGAATTCCCCCTTCGCTTTCCGAAGAAGATTCTTGATGCCCATTTTCAAGTTCCATCTTTTCTTCGTGAATAGACAACAACGTCATGATCTCGACGTAGTGAAGTTCTTCATAGTCTGGTCTTTGCTTGATTTCAGCCACGATTGGATCGAAGGTTGCATCAAGAGCACTCAGCAGGTTATTGACCACATCTCTATCGGTGATATCTATTACTCTCGTTGATGAAGTCTTTCAACAATATTTGTCAACCGATCGGTGAGTTCCATAGCACTTTCCTTACGAAGACTCCTGAAACCAGCAAACATGGCTCGAAGCATATCTGTGTGTTGATCTGTTCTGGCAATGAATTCTTCATGAACATCCTTGATGGCATCCCAGAGTTGCTTGGCAGTGTCAAGCTTTTGGAACTGAATGAAAATGTCTTTCGAGATACTGTCATAGATGATATCTTTTGAATGAGCATTCAATCACATTCTAGCTTTGTCATCGAAAGTAGGAGCATCAGGGTGCTGAACAGTGTATCCATTTTCCACAATCTGCCAAAGTTCAATGTTGATGGCTTGAAGTCTGATTTTCATTCGCTCTTTCCAGTAGACATAATCATTTCCATCGAAGATAGGAAACCTTTCAGAGTGCTAGGATCTACCTGCAAACGACATACGCAAAACTCCAAGGTTGTTAGACTTTTAATAAACAGAGACAGGGAGTACCTGCTCTGATACCAATTGTTAGGACCGAGAGTATATCGACCAGAGGGGGGTGAATGGGAGATTCAAAAATTCTTGCGAATGTTTTGAAATGATCCCAAACAAAGCAGCGGAAATAAGGATCGGTAGACAAGCACTTAAGCAAGCACGCTGAACAGGAACAAATCTATCGATGTAGGTAGCAGTAATTGTTCGAGCGAAGAATATCACAGGTTTGACAGGTATGATGGTAATGCAATATATGAACAGATGCAATAGCACGAGGGAGAACAAGATATGAACTGCGATGGAAATGCACGGGAAATGGTAACAGGGTGAATGGATTCAGTATAGAATGAAATCACGCTGACATGCAGAAGTACGAAAATAAATTAAACGGGGACGACCGAAATGAATGACGAGTATGCGAAAGATAAGTAACGAACTATGATTTATCAGATAAACTATCGACACAGAGCACGAAAGTAAACTGCTGAAAGAAATGCAGTAAAATAGAATGAACCAGTGGTGCTCGATGGCGACAGATGAATTTGGTAGACCAGTTCGCCCTTCTGCCAAAGGACTACGTCTGGTTGGAGGGGTTGTGATTTAACACAGAAGATAAACTCTCTTCGCCCTATTCTCCCTCAACTCAGAGCTGATCAGACTCCAGTTGATTTCACTCGTGGTAGATTCTTGTCGGCGATCTCCAAACCTTTGAAAGACTTCTTCGCAAACCACAATGACTCTTGGTTGCTGAAGATCTTGCTCGGGGAAGACAATTATTCTTCGACACTCAAGCCGACACCTATCCGTCTAGAGAGTGCACAGCTCTCAAGAGTAATAGGTACAAGAACTCTAACTCAGAACTACTATGATGCTCAACCACTGTCTAAGTTTAGGCTCTTGATTTTTCTCTCGGTGGATCTTAAACTCAAATCAGTCGGAGAGGGGATGCTCAATCAATCTTCTCAGAAATCTTAAGCGGAGCAGCCAGCGGGCAACGTTGGAGCGGGGTGGCTATTTATAGCCGCAGCCTTCCCTGAAGGGAAAAGACCAAATTGGACATGTAGAGCAGCCAACGGGCGAACGACACGAGTCCAACGGTCGGAAATTGAGCACAACGGTAACATTACTTGTGGAGCAAGTAATGCTAACTCCTCAGTTCGAAAGATATCTCCTGCAGCACCGAAGAACAATGTCTTCTGCTGGCAGGTAATCATTCGAATCATAAAGAGATTTCTCTCAGTCTCGCATAGGTTTGGGCTAAGCATCACAGCGGATCTAAGCTTCGAGAACCTATACCCCTCTTAATAGTACGGAGGTCCTATGACTCAAATGAATGAAAGAAGAACAACGAAAAGAATGCTACGTCTTCACTTCGTCTTCGTATTCCTTCGCTGCAGTCAATTTTCTTTGGACAGAATCACCGAACCAATTGCTTTGCGTTAGCAATAAATTTTCGAGGGGTTAACTCCTTCACATCATTCTGCTCGTCTACAAGACTTCTTTGGATGTAGCTCATTTTTCTCTGCTATGCAAATATTCTTCGGTGCAGTTCTTCGAACTTGACACCGGAGACAACATTTTCTTCGGCACTGCATGGACTGTTTCTCTCTGTGTGCACTAGCAAACAAATCAGTCCATGCCTGTTTCTGTCAACAATCTCCAAAACACAAGGGGGCAAATATTGCACCAACAGGTTTAAATATCTCATTCCTGACAACTTGTGAATCACGTACCACGAAGGGAATTTACCAAGAATGACATAACACCACCTCAAAAGACAAGGTAGAATGAATTTACCAAGAATGACATAACACCACTTCGGAATGCAATATGAAGAATGCTTGAGCTCATCGAAGAACACTTCAAGAATGAATTAAATCCTTGACGAACCACCATGAAGAACTCCGGTAAACAAAAGGATGATAGAAACGAAGGTTGAAAAGAACAAGATGAAGTCTTGCAATGATTTCCTTCGAACACCTTGATAACGGAGAAATGAAGCTTCGAAATGAGATAATTGAGACAACTTGGATCTCCAAAAGAAAAGATGAAGCATCTCAAACCGACAATATGTTATGATGAACAACTCCGGAAGGAAGAAATTAAATCACCTCGACAAAAAAAGAATAAGAATTATGATATGTCTATCCTTCATCAAATTAAATTGACGAAAGCAATGGATTTGCATACTACTTATTCTTCTTGAAAAAGATTGAAGAGAGAGATATAACGCAAACTTGGGAAGGTCTTCAACGAACCACCGGTAGGATTTGGAAAGAACGAATGAATTAATACGATAACAAAGAAAGAGGATCTTGAATGAACCACCGTACGAATTGAAAACGAATGAAGAAAAAGAACAAATCATCGGAAAGAATTAGAAAACGAACGAAGACACTTGAGGGAATTTAAATACAAGAGAACGAAGAGATCACAAGCTGACTAGAGAATACTTGAACGATGCACCGGAAGAATTGGGCAATGAGAGCTAAACATTGGGAATGAAGAATTCTTCTGAAATGACGGCCTTCTGAGAATCAAAATGAAAACAACTCCTGAAATACTCTGGATGGGTGCGAAAAGAATTTCTCACGATCGGAACAATTTGAGAGGATAGCAACAAGCTCGAATCACGGATCTTCGAGAGAACGGACCAAGATATAAGAGAAAATTCTTCTTCGATGTTCAACATTGAGAATGATGATGAGGAACACCACCAAAATTGTTGAGACACTCTGGAGCAATGAAAAGAGTAAGATTGGGATCAAAATGAAATGATTTGAAGGAAATCTCGAAGAAGACAATTGACTAATGAAAATTCATTCTTACGTCACACTTGAAAGAATTTGAGAATAACTCCGGGAAATTAGAAGAGTCAGGTAAGATCCTGGGAAAGACCTGTGGGTTATGGGCCCACTCAAAAGAAACACCGTTGAAACGATTGCTTGAAAGAGGGATTGCACCGATTGATTTAAATGGCTTGAATGAGGTAACAACCTCGAATTGGCTTGAACAGATCTTGAATGGAAACATGAATCCTCTAAGATATCTTGAACACTCTGGATATGAACAGAGAGGTGAAATAACTAAGACAGGCTTGGATAAGAAATTCCAACGTGTGAAAGCACTTGAATGAAAGATAGAGATATGATCAATAATGAGAGCTTGAATTTAGTCCACCGGAGAAGAAAACTAGAATGAAGAATGATGAACTTGTAGCTCCTGAGCATCTTCACGAGAAATCACCAGTTAAGAACATTGAAGGAAAAGAATGGAGAGACTTCTCATGAATAAAATGGAAGCTTGATTTAGTAATTTTGACTCTGCGAAGAAAAAGAGTGGGAGGGTGGGAAAAAGAAAGACAACTTGGGACGGTTCCTAACGGAGTTCTTTTCACCCGTCTTAAACAAAGATAGATCTTGCAATTGGAGAAGAGCATCGAATTAAATTAAAGAGAAGCACCTCGGATGAAAGAGAATTAATGTGAGAATCCTGATGATCAAGAAGGATGAGCACTCCCATAGAAATATGAGAACACCGCTTAGGAAAGGTACGGAATCCACACTTGACTTCGAAGCAACTCGAATACCTCAACGAAAACAAAATAAGGGTTTGGCTTGGAGAATAAGCCAGAACAAACATATGATAGAAATTTCATCCGAAATTTTCATGGTGGGGCCCACACGGGCTCGATCTTACAGTGGCCATCCGTACAAGGTAGTGTACGAGACTACGAAGCGTCCCCGAATCATAGCGAAGCTACAAGGATTCTTTAAGACGCAACGTGCACTGCTGTAAAAACGACCGTGGACAGGCGGACCACTAGACGTCGAACCCCAATCTCATATCATGCATCTGTCGGAAAGATATCCTAGGTAACTACTTGAATTCCCACCTAAGAACTCCCGAAACTTCTTGGTTATGCGATCAGGTTGCGGGTCTAGGAACCTACTCAGCAAACAACAACCTAATCAGCTGCAACTAGATCCGCAACCCTTAACACACAACCAAGAAACTCCGCAAATTCATCTACCTCAGACCTTCGAAAACACAGCGATACTAGTCACGGTGGATCATCCGAGCTATCTCCTCCAGTACTGGGGAAAAGTCACGACACTATTTGCCACCACAAAAAGTATAGAAGCGTTTCGATGTCGGCTTCCTCTGGTATTCAGGAACTGAAACGATAGCGAATGTGACAAGAACCCCTTGGAGCTCAACTCCTCGGGTCCAATCCATACGGTTAGGAGGCACCGAAAACAGAATTCTGTCACACCGATATCGCAACGATTCTGAAAATACCCGTGTGATCCTAAAAAAAATTTGAGTGAGAAGAGTAGTAGAATCAAAACACCTATGTCACAATTCCTCACGAGAGGGACGAAGGGGATAAGGAGTAAAAAGAATTCCTACTCTCCGATAAATAGCTAGACTCAAAATAGTTTTTTTTTCTAGACTCGCCAATGGTTCGATCAATCAAGAGGGCTCCTACGGTCGGTAGAGGCTCTGATACCAACTTGTAACGCCCAATATGCGGTCCTATCCTCAAGGGACTCGAAGGTCCCACTAAGGATAGAAGCACATATCGGAGACGCTTCGCAAGGTGGATATCGTTACATCATACGATGTACTGAACAGATGAGAATACCAGATAAAGGCCTACACTCGCCACAAGCTACAACATTAATACATGAATACAACAGTACATAACAAACATCATACAGAAGAGCAGGATCGACTACGGATGAAATCAAACGAAAAAGACGAACGACGTCCACCCTGCTAGTCCCAGGCTGCCAACCGGGAACCCATCCTATGATCAACGAAGAAGAAGAAGTAGAAGAAGAACTCCAAAAGCAAACATGCATCGCGCTCACGTAAAATCATTGCTTTACCTGTACCTGCACCTGTTGTTGTAGTAAACTGTGAGCCACGAGGACTCAGCAATCCCATTTCCATGGGTATCAAGACTATCAAAGCTTAATGGGTATGGAATGGTTAAGTGGTGAGGTTGCAGCAGCACTAAGCATTGTATGGTCGCTAACTTACGAGTAAAAGAATAAGAAGAGTAAACTACGCATAACGGTCGCAATCTAGCAATGATCAAGAAGTGATCCTGAACACCTACTTACGAGTACAAACATAACCCCACCGTGTTCTCTTCCTGAACTCTCTCAAAAAGAGACGGTCACGGTTACGCACGCGGTTGGTGGATTTTAATTAGATTTAGTGTCAATTTCTCTACAACCGAAGGTTATAAATTTCCAAGTCGCCACATAACCGCGGGCACGGCTCTCCGAAAGATTTAACCCTGTAGGGGTGCTCCAAGTAGTCCATTATAAATTACCACACACATCCGATGGAACATCCTCACACCATGATAACACGATGCTTACGATAAGGAATCCCGGTGAACAAGTCACTCGTAAAAGGTAAAACTAAACCAGCAAGACCTCCCGGCGTGCCGACACCCTGATAGTAGCCGCGCGTATCTCGTCTCAGGCCACGACCGGATGAGCAGTTCGTACAACTCAAACCAGTGCCTCGAGTTTCCTCGTGGTGGTGCTGCAAGGGGCTCTAGTTTGGACCAGCACCATCAGCACTGGCC
Source organism: Elymus sibiricus (assembly GCA_039707655.1). Taxonomy (NCBI): domain Eukaryota; kingdom Viridiplantae; phylum Streptophyta; class Magnoliopsida; order Poales; family Poaceae; genus Elymus; species Elymus sibiricus. The sequence continues at coordinate 403,068,831 of CM077666.1, forward strand.
CACCTGTATTATGTCGAATTAAGAATCCTTGAGGTGATCAGCCCCTATGAATTAATTAATTAATTTCAGTATTATTATGTTGGCAAATTTTAAAACCAAGGTTGGGCCTTGCTAGAGAAGTTTGTCCTAAAACGAATGATCAGGGGGGTTCCCTTATGCCCCACATGTGTTAGAAGCGCTCATCAAGGAACATAACACCGGTATTACGGAAACTAGGGTGGCATGAGTGGAACAAAACACCAGGCAAAAGTCCGAGCCTTCCACCCACAACCAAGTATATAGATGCATTAATTAAATAGGAGATATTGTGATATCCCATGATATCCATGTCCCAACATGGAACAACCTGAAACTGCACCTGCAACTAGCAATGCTATAAGAGGGGTTGAGCAAAGCGGTGACATAGCCAAACAACGGTTTGCTGGGTAAGGGTGGTTAGAGGCTGTATCATGGCATTTTGGGAGGCTGACATATATGTGGTAGGAAGCGCGACATAGCGATAGCAACGAGAGAACTTGCAAGCAAAGATAGTAGAGATATCCAAGGTATTGGTCATCTTGCCTGAAATCCCGCTAGGAAGAAGGCCGAATCCATGAGGAAGATGAGCAAGCGTAGTCGAATGAATCCTCACACTTCGCAACATAACTGGACTATCGAGAAGAAGCACAACCGGAAAGAAACAAACAACATGGTAAACAAACATAATCATGGCATGATGCACAACCAAGTATGATGCATGTCCGGTTTAATGAGCCATGGCATGGCAAAATGCACAAACAATCAAATACTACACATTAAGTGAAGCTCAATATGCAACGGGTTGCATATTGACAAAACTGCACAACAATTATTTTGTTCACTCCAGTTTATGCACATGACAAGGTTAAATGTTGTTAAACATGGCAAGAGGTGAAGCATAACAAAACTACCTATCTAGGCAATTTAAATGAGGCCCGAAACAACACAAAACAATTCCAGAAAATCCCCATATGCAATTTTGATGAAAAAGGTGGCCTAAAAGGACATGGAGCATTTGTCGCCATGACGGAAAGAAATGGGTGCCACGGCGGCGATTACGGAAATGATGCCACGACAACATTTCGGTTCCGGTAACTCGTTGAGATACCGGTGCAAAGGAGGAACAAGTGTGCGGATGTGCGGAACATGCGAGAGATGGTGGGGTGATCCTGGTTACCGGGTTTGTTGGGGAACGTTGCATGGGAAACAAAAATTTTCCTACGCACACGCAAGATCTATCCATGGTGATGAGCATCTACGAGAGGGAGAGTGGATCTACATACCCTTGTAGATCGCTAAGCGGAAGCGTTAATAAACGCGGTTGATGTAGTCGAACGTCTTCGCGATCCAAATCGCCGAGCGTCCCGCGATCCAATCACGATCCTTCCGATCTAGTGCCGAACGGACGGCACCTCCGCGTTCAACACACGTACGGCTTGATGACGCCTTCACCTCCTCGATCCAGCGAGCGATGGTGAAGTAGTGGTTGAGTTCCAGCAGCACGACGGCGTGGTGATGGTGGTGAGGAACAATCTCTGCAGGGCTTCGCCAAGCACTACGGAGATTATGACGGAGGAACTAGAGGGCTAGGGTTGCCGGCACACGGCTTGGGAAATCCTGATGTGTCCCGTGTGCTAGCCCTGCCCCTCTATTTATATGTTGAGCCTTGGGGTCTAAACTTGGAGTAAAAGCCTCCTCCGGGTCGGTTTTGCCCGCACAAGGTCGGTTTGGCCCGCAGGAAAAGAGTCCAATTCGGACCCTGCCGAATCGTGCACAGCCGCGCACAAGCGGTAGTACCGCTTCACACAAGCGGTAGTACCGCTTGGGCGGTAGTACCGCTTCACACAAGCGGTAGTACCGCTCGGGCGGTAGTACCGCTTCACCAAACGGTAGTACCGCTTACGCGGCAGCAAAACTACTTTTGCACTTTCCAATACCTTGTGGGCTTTATCCCTTTGGCTCATATAAAGTGTTGCTGCACCCGAACACTTCGGTAAACATCCGGAACCCCTTCCGGTGAACTTCGGAACTCTTCCGGAGATCAAAACACTATTATCACATATATCAATCTTTACCTCCGGACTATTCCGGAGATCCTCGTCATGTCCGGGATCTTATCCGGGACTCCGAACAACTTTCGGTCACCAACATAATAACTCAACTATACTAATCGTCACCAAACGTTAAGTGTGTAGACCCTGCGGGTTCGAGAACTATGTAGACATGACCGAGACACCTCTACGATCAATAACCAATAGCGGGACCTGGATGCCCATATTGGCTCCTACATATTCTACGAAGATCTTTATCGGTCGAACCTCTATGTCAAGGATTCAGTTAATCCCGTATGCTGTTCCCTTTGTTCTTCGGTATGTTACTTGCCCGAGATTCGATCGTCGGTATCACTATACCTAGTTCAATCTCGTTACCGGCAAGTCTCTTTACTCGTTCCGTAATACAAGATCTCGTGGCTAACACTTTAGTCACATTGCTTGCAAGGCTCATTGTGATGTTGTATTACCGAGTGGGCCCTGAGATACCTCTCCGTCATACGGAGTAACAAATCCCAGTCTTGATCCATGCCAACCCAACAGACACCCTCGGAGATACCTGTAGAGCACCTTTATAGTCACCCAGTTACGTTGCGACGTTTGATACACACAAGGTATTCCTCCGGTGTCAGTGAGTTGCATGATCTCATGGTCAAAGGAACAGATACTTGACATGCAGAAAACAATAGCAATAAACTGACACGATCAAATGCTACGTTTACAGTTTGGGTCTTGTCCATCACATCATTCTCCTAATGATGTGATCCCGTTATCAAATGACATCTCATGTCCATGGCTAGGAAACCTTAACCATCTTTGATCAACAAGCTAGTCAACTAGAGGCTTACTAGGGACACAGTGTTGTCTATGTACCCACACATGTATTTGAGTTTCCAATCAATACAATTATAGCATGGATAATAAACGATTATCATGAACAAGGAAATATAATAATAACCAATTTATTATTGCCTCTAGGGCATATTTCCAACAGTCTCCCACTTGCACTAGAGTCAATAATCTAGTTCACATCACTATGTGATTTACATTGTAATGAATCGAACACCCATGCAGTTCTGGTGTTGTTCATGTTTAGCCCTTGGAAGAGGTTTAGTCATCGGATCTGCAACATTTAGATCCGTGTGTACTTTGCAAATATTTATGTCGTCCTCCTTGATGTAATCGCGGATGGAATTGAAACGTCGTTTTATGTGTCTGGTCCTCTTGTGAAATCTTGGTTCCTTGGCTAGAGCAATGGCACCAGTATTATCACAAAACAGAGTCATTGGGTTAAGCGCACTAGGCACTACTCCAAGATCTGTCATGAACTCCTTCATCCAGACACCTTCCTTCGCTGCCTCCGAGGCAGCGATGTACTCCGCTTCGCATGTAGAATCAGCTACCACGCTTTGCTTGGAACTGCACCAGCTAACCGCACCCCCATTAAGAATAAATACGTATCCGGTTTGCGACTTAGAGTCATCCGGATCAGTGTCAAAGCTTGCATCGACGTAACCCTTTACGACGAGCTCTTGATCACCTCCATAAACGAGAAACATGTCCTTAGTCCTTTTCAGGTACTTCAGGATATTCTTGACCGCCGTCCAGTGTTCCATTCCTGGATCACTTTGAAACCTTCCGGCCATACTTATGGCAAGGCTGACATCGGGTCTTGTGCACAGCATTGCATACATGATAGAGCCTATGGCTGAAGCATAGGGGATGACACTCATCTTTTCTCTATCTTCTGCAGTCACTGGGCATTGAGTCTTACTCAACTTCACACCTTGCAAAACAGGCAAGAACCCCTTCTTGGACTGATCCATTTTGAACTTCTTCAAAATCTTATCAAGATATGTGCTTTGTGAAAGTCCTATTAAGCGTCTCGATCTATCTCTATAGATCTTGATGCCTAATATGAAAGCAGCTTCTCCTAGGTCCTTCATTGAAAAACTCTTGTTCAAATATTCCTTTACGCTTTCCAGCATTTCTATATTGTTTCCAATCAGCAATATGTCATCCACATATAATATTAGAAACGCTATAGAGCTCCCACTCACTTTCTTGTAAATACAAGCTTCTCCGTAAACTTGTATAAACTCGAACGCTTTGATCACCTCATCAAAACGAAGATTCCAACTCCGAGATGCTTGCATGATTCTGACGGACTTAAGCATCGCTACGGGTGAGAAGGTCTCATCGTAGTCAACTCCTTGAACTTGTGAAAAACCCTTTGCCACAAGTCGAGCTTTATAGACGGTGACATTACCGTCCGCGTCCGTCTTCCTCTTAAAGATCCATTTGTTCTGAATGGCCTTACGCCCTTCAGGTAATACTTCCAAAGTCCATACTTTGTTTTCATACATGGATCCCATCTCGGATTTCATGGCCTCTAACCACTTCTCGGAATCCGGGCTCATCATCGCTTCTCCATAGCTCGTAGGTTCATCGTTGTCTAACAACATGACCTCTAAGACAGGGTTGCCGTACCACTCAGGAGCAGTACGCGTCCTTGTCGACCTACGAGGTTCGATAGCAACTTGATCCAAAGCTTCATGATCATCATCATTAACTTCCTCTTCAGCTAATGTAGGCTCCACAGAAACAACTTTCTGCGTTGCGCTACTCTCAGGTTGAAGTAAAGGTTCAACAACCTCATCAAGTTCTATCTTCCTCCCACTCAATTCTTTCGAGAGAAACTCTTTCTCAAGAAATGCTCCGTTCTTAGCGACAAACACTTTGCCTTCGGATCTGAGATAGAAGGTATACCCAACTGTCTCTTTTGGGTATCCTATGAAGACGCATTTCTCCGTTTTGGGTTCCAGCTTTTCAGGCTGAAGCTTTTTGACATAAGCATCACATCCCCAAACTTTAAGAAACGACAGTTTTGGCTTCTTGCCAAACCAAAGTTCATATGGCGTCGTCTCAACGGATTTCGATGGTGCCCTATTTAAAGTGAATGCAGCTGTCTCTAATGCATAACCCCAAAACGATAGTGGCAAATCGGCAAGAGACATCATAGATCGCACCATATCTAATAAGGTTCGATTACGACGTTCGGACACACCATTACGCTGTGGTGTTCCAGGCGGTGTCAATTGTGAAACAATTCCACACTGTCTTAAGTGACTGCCAAACTCATAACTCAGATATTCTCCTCCTCGATCAGATCGTAGGAATTTAATCTTCTTGTTACGATGATTCTCAACTTCACTCTGAAATTGTTTGAACTTTTCAAATGTTTCAGACTTGTGTTTCATTAAGTAAACATACCCATATCTACTTAAGTCATCAGTGAAGGTGAGAAAGTAACGATAACCACCGCGCGCCTCAATACTCATCGGACCGCACACATCAGTATGTATGATTTCCAATAAGTCACTTGCCCGTTCCATTATTCCAGAGAACGGCGTTTTAGTCATCTTGCCCATGAGGCATGGTTCACATGTGTCAAGTGATTCAAAATCAAGTGACTCCAAAAGTCCATCAGCATGGAGCTTCTTCATGCGTTTTACGCCAATATGACCTAAACGGCAGTGCCACAAGAAAGTGGTATTATCATTATCAATTCTACATCTTTTGGCATCAATGTTATGAACATGTGTATCATTACTATCGAGATTCAATAAGAATAAACCCTTCACATCAGGTGCATGACCATAAAAGATATTACTCATATAAATAGAACAACCATTATTCTCTGATTTAAATGAGTAACCGTCTCGCAATAAACAAGATCCAGATATAATGTTCATGCTTAACGCAGGCACCAAATAACACTTATTTAGGTTCATCACTAATCCCGACGGTAATCGAAGAGCGAGCGTGCCGACGGCGATCACATCAACCTTGGAACCATTTCCCACGCGCATCGTCACTTCGTCCTTTGCCAGCCTCCGTCTATTCCGCATTTCCTGTTTTGAGTTGCAAATATGAGCAACCGCACCGGTATCAAATACCCAGGCACTACAACGAGAGTTGGTAAGGTACACATCAATAACATGTATATCATATATACCTTGTTTGTTGTTGGCCGCCTTCTTGTCAGCCAAATACTTGGGGCAATTCCGCTTCCAGTGTCCAGTTCCCTTGCAATGAAAACACACAGTTTCTGGTTTGGGTCCAGCCTTGGGTTTCTTCACGAGAGGAGCAACTGCTTTGCCACTCTGCTTGGAGTTACCCTTCTTACCCTTGCCATTCTTCTTGAAACTAGTGGTTTTATTGACCATCAACACTTGATGCTCCTTCTGAATTTCAGACTCAGCGGCTTTCAGCATCGCAAACAGCTCGGCGACTGACTTGTTCATCCCGTGCATGTTATAGTTCAACACGAAGCTCTTGTAGCTAGGTGGCAATGATTGAAGAACTCTGTCAGTGATAGCCTCTGGCGGAAGGGGCATCCCTAACTCAGCCAGACGGGTGGAGTACCCAGACATTCTGAGCACGTGATCACTGATAGACCCGTTCTCCTCCATCTTGCAAGCATAGAACTTATCGGAGATCTCATATCTCTCGATCCGGGCATTCTTCTGAAAGATAAACTTCAACTCCTGGAACATCTCATATGCTCCATGACGTTCAAAACGTCTTTGAAGTCCCGGTTCTAAGCCATACAACATTGCACATTGAACTATTGAGTAATCATCAGAACGAGCCTGCCAGGCGTTCACAACGTCTAGAGACTCAACTGGAGCGGGTGGATCACCAAGCGGTGCATCAAGGACATAAGCCTTCTGGGAAGCCGTAAGGATAATCCTTAGATTACGGGCCCAGTCCACAAAGTTACTTCCATCATCTTTCAACTTAGCTTTCTCTAGGAACGCATTAAAATTCAGGGGTGCTACTGCGCGAGCCATGATCTACAACATAAATATTGCAAAGACAACTTAGACTATTGTTCTTAGATAATGAGTTTAGTTAATCATATTACTTAAAAACTCCCACTCAAATTGACATCCCTCCGATCATTCGAGTGTAACATGATCCAAATCCACCAACTCAAGTCCGATCATCACGTGAGTTGAGGTGGTTTCAATGGTGAACATCTTCATGTTGATCATATCTACTATATGACTCATGTTCGACCTTTCGGTCTCTTGTGTTCCGAGGCCATGTCTGTACATGCTAGGCTCGTCAAGTTTAACCCGAGTGTTCCGCACGTGTAACATGGCTTACACCCGTTGTATGCGAACGTAGAGTCTATCACACCCGATCATCACGGCGTGTCTCGAAACGACGAACTTTCGCAACGGTGCACACTTGGGGAGAACACAATTTATCTTGAAATTTAAGTGAGGGATCACCTTATAATGCTACCGTCGTCCTAAGCAAAATAAGATGCATAAAAGGATTAACATCACATGCAAATCATAAGTGACATGATATGGCCATGAACTTGTGCTTTTGATCTCCATCTCCAAAGCACCGGCATGATCTCCATCGTCACCGGCATGACACCATGATCTCCATCATCTTGATCTCCATCAACGTGTCGCCATAAGGTTGTCGCGCCGACTGTTGCTTCCACGACTATAGCTAACGTTTAGCGATAAAGTAAAGCATTACATAGCGCTTAATGATTGACACGCAGGTCATACAATAATTAAAGACAACTCTATGGCTCCTGCCAGTTGCCGTACTCATCGACATGCAAGTCGTGATATTCTATACAATACATGATCATCTCATACATCACATATATCTCATCATGTAATTGGCCATATCACATCACAACATACCCTGCAAAAACAAGTTAGACGTCCTCTAATTGTTGTTGCAAATTTTACGTGGCTGCTACGGGTATCTAGCAAGAACGATTCTTACCTACGCAAAACCACAACGTGGTGTAGTGATTGCTTTTTGATCTTCTAAAAGAACCCTCTTCATTGAACCGATTCAACTAAAGTGAGAGAGACAGACACCCGCCAGTCACCTTTATGCAACAAGTGCACGCAGCGGTGAAACCAGTCTCGCGTAAGCGTACGCGTAATGTCGGTCCGGGCCGCTTCATCTCACAATACCGCGGAATCAAGTATCAACTAGTAACGGCAAGCAATATGTATACACCCACGCCCACAACTCGTTTGTGTTCTACTCGAGATCTCATCTACGCATAGACCTAGCTCATGATGCCACTGTTGGGGAACGTTGCATGGGAAACAAAAATTTTCCTACGCACACGCAAGATCTATCCATGGTGATGAGCATCTACGAGAGGGAGAGTGGATCTACATACCCTTGTAGATCGCTAAGCGGAAGCGTTAATAAACGCGGTTGATGTAGTCGAACGTCTTCGCGATCCAAATCGCCGAGCGTCCCGCGATCCAATCACGATCCTTCCGATCTAGTGCCGAACGGACGGCACCTCCGCGTTCAACACACGTACGGCTTGATGACGCCTTCACCTCCTCGATCCAGCGAGCGATGGTGAAGTAGTGGTTGAGTTCCAGCAGCACGACGGCGTGGTGATGGTGGTGAGGAACAATCTCTGCAGGGCTTCGCCAAGCACTACGGAGATTATGACGGAGGAACTAGAGGGCTAGGGTTGCCGGCACACGGCTTGGGAAATCCTGATGTGTCCCGTGTGCTAGCCCTGCCCCTCTATTTATATGTTGAGCCTTGGGGTCTAAACTTGGAGTAAAAGCCTCCTCCGGGTCGGTTTTGCCCGCACAAGGTCGGTTTGGCCCGCAGGAAAAGAGTCCAATTCGGACCCTGCCGAATCGTGCACAGCCGCGCACAAGCGGTAGTACCGCTTCACACAAGCGGTAGTACCGCTTGGGCGGTAGTACCGCTTCACACAAGCGGTAGTACCGCTCGGGCGGTAGTACCGCTTCACCAAACGGTAGTACCGCTTACGCGGCAGCAAAACTACTTTTGCACTTTCCAATACCTTGTGGGCTTTATCCCTTTGGCTCATATAAAGTGTTGCTGCACCCGAACACTTCGGTAAACATCCGGAACCCCTTCCGGTGAACTTCGGAACTCTTCCGGAGATCAAAACACTATTATCACATATATCAATCTTTACCTCCGGACTATTCCGGAGATCCTCGTCATGTCCGGGATCTTATCCGGGACTCCGAACAACTTTCGGTCACCAACATAATAACTCAACTATACTAATCGTCACCAAACGTTAAGTGTGTAGACCCTGCGGGTTCGAGAACTATGTAGACATGACCGAGACACCTCTACGATCAATAACCAATAGCGGGACCTGGATGCCCATATTGGCTCCTACATATTCTACGAAGATCTTTATCGGTCGAACCTCTATGTCAAGGATTCAGTTAATCCCGTATGCTGTTCCCTTTGTTCTTCGGTATGTTACTTGCCCGAGATTCGATCGTCGGTATCACTATACCTAGTTCAATCTCGTTACCGGCAAGTCTCTTTACTCGTTCCGTAATACAAGATCTCGTGGCTAACACTTTAGTCACATTGCTTGCAAGGCTCATTGTGATGTTGTATTACCGAGTGGGCCCTGAGATACCTCTCCGTCATACGGAGTAACAAATCCCAGTCTTGATCCATGCCAACCCAACAGACACCCTCGGAGATACCTGTAGAGCACCTTTATAGTCACCCAGTTACGTTGCGACGTTTGATACACACAAGGTATTCCTCCGGTGTCAGTGAGTTGCATGATCTCATGGTCAAAGGAACAGATACTTGACATGCAGAAAACAATAGCAATAAACTGACACGATCAAATGCTACGTTTACAGTTTGGGTCTTGTCCATCACATCATTCTCCTAATGATGTGATCCCGTTATCAAATGACATCTCATGTCCATGGCTAGGAAACCTTAACCATCTTTGATCAACAAGCTAGTCAACTAGAGGCTTACTAGGGACACAGTGTTGTCTATGTACCCACACATGTATTTGAGTTTCCAATCAATACAATTATAGCATGGATAATAAACGATTATCATGAACAAGGAAATATAATAATAACCAATTTATTATTGCCTCTAGGGCATATTTCCAACAGGGTTCCCACGTGTCGGTGGCATGGAAACGGGGATCGTGCATGAAACAATTCGGACACGATGCGAACACGGGCATCTCGTACAAAACATGCATGCAACCACGGGCGGTCGTCTCGGCGGTTATACCTTCTAAGCGCACATTTCGGGGCGGAACAGTTCGATGCGGTCTAGTGAACGTAGAGGTTCACGTGTCAAAGAGGAACTTGGCGCTTCCAAGATCTTCGGAAGTCGTCGTCGAACTTGACGAAACCCACGGCGACGGTAGTCGTACTAGGCGTCGGGCGTCAAGGTACTTGGCGTTCTTGGTGATTCCAGAGACGGCGGTAGAGGTACTTGACGCATCACCGTGTAGTCGTACTCGGGTCCTTGGGGCATCGGCGGTAGTCGTACACGATGATGGTAGTCGAACTTGGCGATCCAAAAATGCTCCTGTTTGAGGAGGTCTCGTTCTTGGTCGGATGGCAGTAGAGGTACATGGTCGTTCTGGCACTTGGCGTTCCAAAACAAAGCAAGACAAAGGCCTCGGGGCAACCAGACAGAGGCAGCGGAGGATGGAGCTCAGTAAGGGAGGTGGTGAAAGACAATACGCAGGAGGAGGTCTGGCAGGGGCTAACCATGGCCAACGGTGGTGCTGCGGGGCATCGGTGGAGGAGGGAAACGGGTGGCGCGCAACAGAGTTCCTCCCGAGCCGCTTCTTTCTCAAGGACCAGGGGCTCGGAGCAGCAGCGGCAACAACAGAGATGGCCGGAGCAGTAGCGAGGTGGGGCGAGCATGCGTGCGGCGGCGCGCTGCAGCAAGAGAGGCGGGCGACGGAGCTGCTCTCGCGAGGCAGGAGCTCTAGGGGTGGTGGCTATTGTTGGGGAACGTTGCATGGAAAACAAAAAATTTCTACGCACACGCAAGATCTATCCATGGAGATGCATAGCTACGAGAGGGGGAGTGTGTCTACGTACCCTCGTAGACCGTAAGCGGAAGCGTTAGAACAACGCGGTTGATGTCGTCGAACAATTTCACGATCCAACCGAACGTACGGCACCTCCGCGTTCAGCACACGTTCAGCTCGGTGACGTCCTCGACTTCTTGATCCAGCAAGACGGCGAGGTAGTGGATGAGTTCCGGCAGCACGACGGCGAGGTGATGGTGATGGTGATGCTATCTCCGCAGGGCTTCGCCCAAGCACTGCGAAAATATGACCGAGGGACGGAACTGTGGAGGGGGGTGCCGCACACGGCTAAGACAATGTTGTGTCTCCTTTGGGGCGCCCCCTCTCCTCTATTTATATATGTGTAGGGGCTTGGAGTAGAAGGAATAGTGCCACGTGAACAGTAACCGTGAATAGTACACACGTGGACTTGGACTCCAAAGTCCAATCCTATTCCTACTAGGACTCTCCCTTTTTTTCCTTCCCTAGCTGCGTGGGCTTTTGAGGACTTGGTGCGCCAGGCCCAATAAGGCCAGGGCGCCTCCCCTTAGCCCATGCCAGCCCTTTGGGACGTGGTGGACCCACTTGTGGACTTCCGGACCCCTCCGGAATCCTCCGGAACCTTCTGGAAGCTTCCCGGTACAATACCGAAAAAACTGCACCTTTTTCCGGAACCCAAAATATGACTTCCCATATATAAATCTTTACCTCTCGACCATTCCGAGACTCCTCGTGACGTCCGGGATCTCATCCGGGACTCCGAACAATATTTGGTTACCAATTCACATAACTCATATAACACTATATCGTCAACGAACGTTAAGCGTGCGGACCCTACGGGTTCGGGAATGATGTAGACATGACTGAGACGCCTCTCCGGTCAATAACCAATAGCAGAACCTGGATGCTCATATTGGTTCCTACATATTCCACGAAGATCTTATCGGTCGAACCGCAATGACAACATACGTAATTCCCTTTGTCCGTCGGTATGTTACTTGCCCGAGATTCGATCGTCGGTATCTCCATACCTAGTTCAATCTCATTACTGGCAAGTCTCTTTACTCGTTCCGTAATACATCATCCCGTAACTAACTCCTTAGTCACTTTGCTTGCAAGCTTCTTATGATGTGCATTACCGAGAGGGCCTAGAGATACCTCTCCGAAACAAGGAGTGACAAATCCCAGTCTCGATCCATGCCAACTCAACGGACACCTTCGGAGATACCTGTAGAGCATCTTTATGATCACCCAGTTACGTTGTGACGTTTGATAGCACACAAGGTATTCCTCCGGTATCCGAGAGTTGCATGATCTCATGGTCTGAGGAACATGTATTTGACATTCAAGAAAGCAGTAACAATAAATAGAACGATCATATGCTAAGCTAACGGATGGGTCTTGTCCATCACATCCTTCTCCTAATGATGTGATCCCGTTATCAAATGACAACTCATGTCTATGGTTAGGAAACCTTAACCATCTTTGATCAACGAGCTAGTCTAGTAGAGGCTCACTAGGGACACGGTATTTGTTTATGTATTCACACATGTATTTAAGTTTCCGGTCAATACAATTCTAGCATGAATAATAAACCTTTATCATGAACAAGGAAATATAAAATAATAACAACTTTATTATTGCCTCTAGGGCATATTTCCATCAGCTATGGCGCGGCCATGGGCGCGCAGGCGACCGCGAGGAGGCACGGGAGAGGAGAGGAAGGCAGGCAGGCGCGAAGGCAAGGCCTCGCTGGTGGTCGACGGCGGGCTGGTGGCTGGGCGCGGTGGCTGGAGAGGCACCATGGGGATCGGGGGTGCTCGCGAGCAGGGAGGAGCATAGGAGAGGGTGAGGGGATCGGGCGCGATGCATCCACATCTCTCTGCTGGAGGCGCAAGGGACAAGGGGATCGAGAGGTGAGGGAGAGGCTGCTCGATCGCTAGGGTTATAGGACGCCGGCTGGGCTTAGTGGGTTGGCTGGCTGGGCCCTCCCTTGTCCCTCATCTATCTCCATTCACAGAAAATGGCAAGAAAGAAAAGGAGAGGAAAGAAGAGTTGGAGAAAGAATTTGTGCAGGAGGCCAATTTTCCTGGACTCACAAAAATGAGGTTGATCCAAGAAAATTAGAAATGAGCATGCGGGAGAAGTTTGAATTTAAACTCATTTGAATTTAATTCAAATGGGTTTGAATAGGAAGTGGGTGTGGAAGGTCCAAAAATGTTGAGAATTTTGGAGGAGCCTCGATAAATGGAAAATGAATTTTTGGGGAAGCTTGGAGAACAAACTTGAAGCAGAGAAGGCATGAGATTTATTTTGCAAGTGTGTTATGGTGATCCCAAATTAATGGAATATTTATTATAGCTTCCTAAATATTGGAAGGATATGTTATAAAGAGAAATCACCATGTGAATTCCCCCAATTTAAATAGATCAAAGGATCTATGCAATTTATTTAGTTGAGTTGCAAAATTTTAATGACATGATGGCATGATGACATGATGCAATGCAAAATAAAATAAAATAGCTCAAACAATAAAATGATAATAATTACGGAAGGAATCGGTCTCGGGGTGTCACAGCTTGCGACTTGATAGCTTTCTTAGCCTCAAACTTGATGTCCAAAGGGAGGAGTTTGATAGCCCACTTGGCTACTCGACACGGGAGCATCGCTTATCACCGTGACCGAGTGCTCTTGAAAGTAATGAGCCACCTTCTTTGCAGTAAGGTAAATCCCGTACACCAGCTTCTGGTAGTGTGGATATCTTTGCTTGGAAGAGGTCAGAACTTCAGAGATGTAATAAACTGGCCGCTGGATTTTGTAGGCCTTGCCTTGTTCCTCACGTTCCACGGTGAGCACGGTGCTAACAACTTGGCCAGTGGCCGCGATGTACAAGAGCAAGGGCTCTTGGCTGCCCAGAGCAGCAAGCACCGGCTGGGTGGAAAGCAGGGCTTTGAGTTCCTGGAACGCGGCCTGTGCTTCTATCATCCACTCAAACTTTTCTGACTTCTTGATGAGTCGGTAGAGTGGCAGGGCCTTCTCACCGAGTCGTGTTATGAATCTACTCAGGGCTGCCAGACAACCCGTGAGTTTCTGAACATCATGCAGACGGTACGGCTGTTTTATTCGGATTATGGCGCCGATCTTCTCAGGGTTAGCATGGATCCCTCGCTCGAAAACAAGGAAGCCGAGTAACTTGCCTGCGGGCACTCCGAAAGTACACTTGGCTGGATTGAGTTTGATGCCGTACTGGCGCAAGCTCGCGAAGGTTTCGGCGAGGTCAGTCAGGAGGTCGGAACTCTTCCTTGACTTGACCACGATGCCATCCATATAAGCCTCCACGTTCCGACTGATCTGTTTCTGTAAGCATTTCTGGATCATGCGCATGAAAGTTGCGCCGGTGTTCTTCAATCTGAAAGGCATTTTGGTGTAATAGAAACACCCGAATGGGGTGATGAATGCAGTCTTTATTTCATCCGGACCATACATTCGGATCTGGTGGTACCTGGAGTACGCATCCGGAAACGATAGGCGCTCGCACCCCGCAGTAGAGTCTACGATCTGATCTATGCGGGGGAGAGGGTGTTGGGGAACATTGCATGGGAAACAAAAAATTTCCTACGCACACACAAGATCTATCCATGGTGATGAGCATCTACGAGAGGGAGAGTGAATCTACATACCCTTGTAGATCGCTAAGCGGAAGCGTTAAGAAACGGGGTTGATGTAGTCGAATGTCTCCGCGATCCAAATCGCAAGTCGTCCCTCAATCCGATCACGAAGTAGTGCCGAACGGACGGCACCTCCGCGTTCAACACACGTACGGCTTGATGACGCCTTCACCTCCTCGATCCAGCGAGCGATGGTGAAGTAGTAGATGAGTTCCGGCAGCACGACGGCGTGGTGATGGTGGTGAGGAACAATCTCTGCAGGGCTTCGCCAAGCACTACGGAGATTATGACGGGAGAACTAGAGGGTTAGGGTTGCCAACACACGGCTTGGGAAATCTTGATGTGTCCCATGTGCTAGCCCTGCCCCTCTATTTATATGTTGAGCCTGGGGTCTAAACTTGGAGAGAAAACCTCCACAAGGTCGGTTTTGCCCGCACAAGGTCGGTTTGGCCCGCACGGAAAGAGTCCAACTCGGATTCCAGCAGTATCGCGTACAAACGGTAGTACCGCTCACGAGTGGTAGTACCGCTTGAGCGGTAGTACTGCTTCACACAAGCGGTAGTACCGCTTATGCGGTAGTACCTCTTCACACAAGCGGTAGTACCGATTACGCGGTAGTACTGCCTTACCAGCGGTATTACCACTTAAGGCAGCAGCAAAACTTCCTTTTGCACTTTCCAATACCTCGTGGGCTTTACCCCTTTGGCCCATATAAAGTGTTGCTGCACCCGAACACTTCGGTAAACACCCGGAACCCCTTCCGGCGAATTCCGGAACCCTTCTGGAGATCAAAACACTATTATCACATATATCAATCTTTACCTCCGGACTCTTCCGGAGATCCTCGTCATGTCCGGGATCTTATCCGGGACTCCGAACAACCTTCGGTCACCAACAAAATAACTCAACTATACTAATCGTCACCAAACGTTAAGTGTGTAGACCCTGCGGGTTCGAGAAATATGTAGACATGACCGAGACACTTCTACGATCAATAACCAATAGCGGGACATGGATGCCCATATTGGCTCCTACATATTCTACGAAGATCTTTATCGGTCGAACCTCTATGTCAAGGATTCAGTTAATCCCGTATACGGTTTCCTTTGTTCTTCGGTATGTTACTTGCCCGAGATTTGATCGTCGGTATCTCTATACCTAGTTCAATCTCGTTACCGGCAAGTCTCTTTACTAGTTCCGTAATACAAGATCTCGTGGCTAACACTTTAGTCACATTGCTTGCAAGGCTCATTGTGATGTTGTATTACCGAGTGGGCCCTGAGATACCTCTCCGTCACACGGAGTAAAAAATCCCAGTCTTGATCCACGCCAACCCAACAGACACCCTCGGAGATACCTGTAGAGCACCTTTATAGTCACCCAGTTACGTTGCGACGTTTGATACACACAAGGTACTCCTCCGATGTCAGGGAGTTGCATGATCTCATGGTCATAGGAATAGATACTTGACATGCAGAAAACAATAGCAATAAACTGACACGATCATATGCTACGTTTACAGTTTGGGTCTTGTCCATCACATCATTCTCCTAATGATGTGATCCCGTTATCAAATGACATCTTATGTCCATGGCTAGGAAACATTCACCATCTTTTGATCAACGAGCTAGTTAACTAGAGGCTTACTAGGGACACAGTGTTGTCTATATACCCACACATGTATTTGAGTTTCCAATCAATACAATTATAGTATGGATAATAAACGATTATCATGAACAAGGAAATATAATAATAACCAATTTATTATTGCCTCTAGGGCATATTTCCAACAGTCTCCCACTTGCACTAGAGTCAATAATCTAGTTCACATCACTATGTGATTTACATTGTAATGAATCGAACACCCATGCAGTTCTGGTGTTGTTCATGTTTAGCCCTTGGAAGAGGTTTAGTCATCGGATCTGCAACATTCAGATCCGTGTGTACTTTGCAAATATTTATGCCGTCCTCCTTGATGTAATCGCGGATGGAATTGAAACGTCGCTTTATGTGTCTGGTCCTCTTGTGAAATCTTGGTTCCTTGGCTAGAGCATGGCACCAGTATTATCACAAAACAGAGTCGTTTGGGTTAAGCGCACTAGGCACTACTCCAAGATCTGTCATGAACTCCTTCATCCAGACACCTTCCTTCGCCACCTCCGAGGCAGCGATGTACTCCGCTTCGCATGTAGAATCAGCTACCACGCTTTGCTTGGAACTGCACCAGCTAACTGCACCCCCATTAAGAATAAATACATATCCGGTTTGCGACTTAGAGTCATCCGGATCAGTGTCAAAGCTTGCATCGATGTAACCCTTTACGACGAGCTCTTGATCACCTCCATAAACGAGAAACATGTCCTTAGTCCTTTTCAGGTACTTCAGGATATTCTTAACCGCCGTCCAGTGTTCCATTCCTGGATCACTTTGAAACCTTTCGGCCATACTTATGGCAAGGCTGACATCGGGTCTTGTGCACAGAATTGCATACATGATAGAGCCTATGGCTGAGGCATAGGGGACGACACTCATCTTTTCTCTATCTTCTGCAGTCACTGGGCATTGAGTCTTACTCAACTTCACACCTTGCAAAACAGGCAAGAACCCCTTCTTGGACTGATCCATTTTGAATTTCTTCAAAATCTTATCAAGGTATGTGCTTTGTGAAAGTCCTATTAAACGTCTTGATCTATCTCTATAGATCTTGATGCCTAATATGAAAGCAGCTTCTCCTAGGTCCTTCATTGAAAAACTCTTGTTCAAATATTCCTTCACGCCTTCCAACATTTCTACACTGTTTCCAATTAGTAATATGTCATCCACATATAATATTAGAAACGCTATAGAGCTCCCACTCACTTTCTTGTAAATACAAGCTTCTCCGTAAACTTGTATAAACTCGAATGCTTTGATCACCTCATCAAAGCGAAGATTCCAACTCCGAGATGCTTGCACCAGTCCATAAATGGATCGCTGGAGTTTGCAAACTTTGTCAGCATTCTCTGGATCGACAAAACCTTCTGGTTGCATCATATACAACTCTTCCTTAAGGAAACCGTTAAGGAACGCTGTTTTGACATCCATCTGCCAAATTTCATAATCGAAAAAGGCAGCTATTGCTAACATGATTCTGACGGACTTAAGCATCGCTACGGGTGAGAAGGTCTCATCGTAGTCAACTCCTTGAACTTGTGAAAAACCCTTTGCCACAAGTCGAGCTTTATAGACGGTGACATTACCGTCCGCGTCCGTCTTCCTCTTAAAGATCCATTTGTTCTGAATGGTCTTACGCCCTTCAGGTAATACTTCCAAAGTCCATACTTTGTTTTCATACATGGATCCCATCTCGGATTTCATGGCCTCTAACCACTTCTCGGAATCCGGGCCCATCATTGCTTCTCCATAGCTCGTAGGTTCATCGTTGTCTAACAACATGACCTCTAAGACAGGGTTGTCGTATCACTCAGGAGCAGTACGCGTCCTTGTCGACCTACGAGGTTCGATAGCAACTTGATCCAAAGCTTCATGATCATCATCATTAACTTCCTCTTCAGCTGTTGTAGGCTCTACAGAAACATCTTTCTGCGCTGCGCTACTTTCAGGTTGAAGTAAAGGTTCAACAACCTCATCAAGTTCTATCATCCTCCCACTCAATTCTTTCGAGAGAAACTCTTTCTCAAGAAATGTTCCGTTTTTAGCGACAAACACTTTGCCTTCGGATCTGAGGTAGAAGGTATACCCAACTGTCTCTTTTGGGTATCCTATGAAGACGCATTTCTTCACTTTGGGTTTCAGCTTTTCAGGCTGAAGCTTTTTGACATAAGCATCACATCCCCAAACTTTAAGAAACGACAGCTTTGGCTTCTTGCCAAACCAAAGTTCATATGGCGTTGTCTCAACGGATTTCGATGGTGCCCTATTTAAAGTAAATGCAGCTGTCTCTAATGCATAACCCCAAAACGATAGTGGCAAATCGGCAAGAGACATCATAGATCGTACCATATCCAATAAGGTTCGATTACGACGTTCGGACACACCATTACGCTGTGGTGTTCCAGGCGGTGTTAGTTGTGAAACAGTTCCACATTGTCTTAAGTGACTGCCAAACTCATAACTCAGATATTCTCCTCCTCGATCAGATCGTAGGAATTTAATCTTCTTGTTACGATGATTCTGAACTTCACTCTGAAATTGTTTGAACTTTTCAAATGTTTCAGACTTGTGTTTCATTAAGTAAATATACCCATATCTACTTAAGTCATCAGTGAAGGTGAGAAAGTAACGATAACCACCGCGCGCCTCAATGCTTATCGGACCGCACACATCAGTATGTATGATTTCCAACAAGTCACTTGCCCGTTCCATTGTTCCAGAGAACGGCGTTTTAGTCATCTTGCCCATGAGGCATGGCTCACATGTGTCAAGTGATTCAAAATCAAGTGACTCCAAAAGTCCATCAGCATGGAGCTTCCTCATGCGTTTTACGCCAATATGACCTAAACGGCAGTGCCACAAGAAAGTGGTATTATCATTATCAATTCTACATCTTTTGGCATCAATGTTATGAACATGTGTATCATTACTATCGAGATTCAATAAGAATAAACCCCTCACATCGGGTGCATGACCATAAAAGATATTACTCATATAAATAGAACAACCATTATTCTCTGATTTAAATGAGTAACCGTCTCGCAATAAACAAGATCCAGATATAATGTTCATGCTTAACGCAGGCACCAAATAACAATTATTCAGGTTCATCACTAATCCCGATGGTAATCGAAGAGCGAGCGCGCCGACGGCGATCACATCAACCTTGGAACCATTTCCCACGCGCATCGTCACTTCGTCCTTTGCCAGCTTCCGTCTATTCCGCAGTTCCTGTTTTGAGTTGCAAATATGAGCAACCGCACCGGTATCAAATACCCAGGCACTACAACGAGAGTTGGTAAGGTACACATCAATAACATGTATATCATATATACCTTGTTTGTTGTTGGCCGCCTTCTTGTCAGCCAAATACTTGGGGCAGTTTCGCTTCCAGTGTCCAGTTCCCTTGCAATGAAAGCACACAGTTTCTGGTTTGGGTCCAGCCTTGGGTTTCTTCACGAGAGGAGCAACTGCTTTGCCACTCTTCTTGGAGTTACCCTTCTTACCCTTGCCATTTTTCTTGAAACTAGTGGTTTTATTGACCATCAACACTTGATGCTCCTTCTGAATTTCAGACTCAGCGGCTTTCAGCATCGCAAACAGCTCGGCGACTGACTTGTTCATCCCGTGCATGTTATAGTTCAACACGAAGCTCTTGTAGCTAGGTGGCAATGATTGAAGAACTCTGTCAGTGATAGCCTCTGGCGAAAGGGGCATCCCCAATTCAGCCAGACGGGTGGAGTACCCAGACAATCTGAGTACGTGATCACTGATAGACCCGTTCTCCTCCATCTTGCAAGCATAGAACTTATCGGAGATCTCATATCTCTCGATCCGGGCATTCTTCTGAAAGATAAACTTCAACTCCTGGAACATCTCATATGCTCCATGACGTTCAAAACGTCTTTGAAGTCCCGGTTCTAAGCCATACAATATTGCACATTGAACTATTGAGTAATCTTCAGAACGAGCCTGCCAGGCGTTCACAACATCTAGAGACTCAACTGGAGCGGGTGGATCACCAAGCGGTGCATCAAGGACATAAGCCTTCTGGGAAGCCGTAAGGATAATCCTTAGATTACGGGCCGGTCCACAAAGTTACTTCCATCATCTTTCAACTTAGCTTTCTCTAGGAACGCATTAAAATTCAGGGGTGCTACTGCGCGAGCCATGATCTACAACATAAATTTTGCAAAGACAACTTAGACTATTGTTCAAGATAATGAGTTTAGTTAATCATATTACTTAAAAACTCCCACTCAAATTGACATCCCTCCGGTCATTCGAGTGTAACATGATCCAAATCCACCAACTCAAGTCCGATCATCACGTGAGTTGAGGTGGTTTCAATGGTGAACATCTTCATGTTGATCATATCTACTATATGACTCATGTTTGACCTTTCGGTCTCTTGTGTTCCGAGGCCATGTCTGTACATGCTAGGCTCGTCAAGTTTAACCCGAGTGTTCCGCATGTGCAACACTGGCTTGCACCCGTTGTATATGAACGTAGAGTCTATCACACCCGATCATCACGTGGTGTCTCGAAACGACGAACTTTCGCAACGGTGCACACTCGGGGAGAACACAATTTTATCTTGAAATTTAAGTGAGGGATCACCTTATAATGCTACCGTCGTCCTAAGCAAAATAAGATGCATAAAAGGATTAACATCACATGCAATTCATAAGTGACATGATATGGCCATGAACGTGTGCTTTTGATCTCCATCTCCAAAGCACCGGCATGATCTCCATCGTCACCGGCATGACACCATGATCTCCATCATCTTGATCTCCATCAACGTGTCGCCATGAGGTTGTCGCGCCGACTGTTGCTTCCACGACTATTGCTAACTCATAGCGATAAAGTAAAGCAAAACGGCGAAAAAAATTTAAAGACAACTCTATGGCTCCTGACAGTTGCCGTACTCATCGACATGCAAGTCATGATATTCTATACAACACATCATCATCTCATACATCACATATATCTCATCATGTAATTGGCCATATCACATCACAACATACCCTGCAAAAACAAGTTAGACGTCCTCTAATTGTTGTTGCAAATTTTACGTGGCTGCTACGGGTTTGCAAGAACCGTTCTTACCTACGCAAAACCACAACGTGGTGTAGTGATTGCTTTTTTATCTTCTAAAAGAACCCTCTTCATTGAAATCAATTCAACTAAAGTGAGAGAGACAGACACCCGCTAGCCATCTTTATGCAACGAAGTTACATGTCAGTTGAAGGAACCGATCTCTCGTAAGCGTACGAGTAATGTTGGTCCGGGCCGCTTCATCTCACAATACCGCCGAATCAAGTATCAACTAGTAACGGCAAGCAATATGTATACACCCACGCCCACAACTCGTTTGTGTTCTACTCGAGATCTCATCTACGCATAGACCTAGCTCAGATGCCACTGTTGGGGAACGTTGTATGGGAAACAAAAATTTTCCTACGCACACACAAGATCTATCCATGGTGATGAGCATCTATGAGAGGGAGAGTGAATCTACATACCCTTGTAGATCGCTAAGCAGAAGCGTTAAGAAACGCGGTTGATGTAGTCGAACGTCTCCGCGATCCAAATCGCAAGTCGTCCCTCGATCCGATCACGAACTAGTGCCGAACGGACGGCACCTCCGTGTTCAACACACATACGGCTTGATGGCGCCTTCACCTCCTCAATCCAGCGAGCGATGGTGAAGTAGTAGATGAGTTCCGGTAGCACGACGGCGTGGTGATGGTGGTGAGGAACAATCTCTGCAGGGCTTCGCCAAGCACTACGGAGATTATGACGGGAGAACTAGAGGGTTAGGGTTGCCGACACACGGCTTGGGAAATCTTGATGTGTCCCGTGTGCTAGCCCTGCCCCTCTATTTATATGTTGAGCCTGGGGTCTAAACTTGGAGAGGAAACCTCCACAAGGTCGGTTTGGCCCTCACGGAAAGAGTCCAACTCGGATTCCAGCAGTATCGCGTACAAGCGGTAGTACCGCTCACGAGCGGCAGTATCGCGTACAAGCGGTAGTACCGCTCATGAGCGGTAGTACCGCTTGAGCGGTAGTACTGCTTCACACAAGCGGTAGTACCGCTTATGCGGTAGTACCTCTTCACACAAGCGGTAGTACCGATTACGCGGTAGTACTGCCTTACCAGCGGTATTACTGCTTAAGGCAGCAGCAAAACTTCCTTTTGTACTTTCCAATACCTCGTGGGCTTTACCCCTTTGGCCCATATAAAGTGTTGCTGCACCCGAACACTTCGGTAAACACCCGGAACCCCTTCCGGTGAATTCTGGAACCCTTCCGGAGATCAAAACACTATTATCATATATATCAATCTTTACCTCCGGACTCTTCCGGAGATCCTCGTCATGTCCGGGATCTTATCCGGGACTCCGAACAACCTTCGGTCACCAACAAAATAACTCAACTATACTAATCGTCACCAAACGTTAAGTGTGTAGACCCTGCGGGTTCGAGAACTATGTAGACATGACCGAGACACTTCTACGATCAATAACCAATAGCGGGACCTGGATGCCCATATTGGCTCCTACATATTCTACGAAGATCTTTATCGGTCGAACCTCTATGTCAAGGATTCAGTTAATCCCGTATACTGTTCCCTTTGTTCTTCGGTATGTTACTTGCCCGAGATTCGATCGTCGGTATCTCTATACCTAGTTCAATCTCGTTACCGGCAAGTCTCTTTACTCGTTCCGTAATACAAGATCTCGTGGCTAACACTTTAGTCACATTGCTTGCAAGGCTCATTGTGATGTTGTATTACTGAGTGGGCCCTGAGATACCTCTCCGTCACACGGAGTAACAAATCCCAGTCTTGATCCACGCCAACCCAACAGACACCCTCAGAGATACCTGTAGAGCACCTTTATAGTCACCCAGTTACGTTGCGACGTTTGATACACACAAGGTACTCCTCCGATGTCAGGGAGTTGCATGATCTCATGGTCATAGGAATAGATACTTGACATGCAGAAAACAATAGCAATAAACTGACACGATCATATGCTACGTTTACAGTTTGGGTCTTGTCCATCACATCATTCTCCTAATGATGTGATCCCGTTATCAAATGACATCTTATGTCCATGGCTAGGAAACCTTCACCATCTTTTGATCAACGAGCTAGTTAACTAGAGGCTTACTAGGGACACAGTGTTGTCTATATACCCACACATGTATTTGAGTTTCCAATCAATACAATTATAGCATGGATAATAAACGATTATCATGAACAAGGAAATATAATAATAACTAATTTATTATTGCCTCTAGGGCATATTTCCAACAGAGGGAAGTGGTCCTTCGGGCAGGCCCGATTAATGTGTTTGAAGTCAATACACATTTGGAGAGGTTTATCTTTCTTGGGAACTAACACGGCATTGGCGAGCCACTAGGAGTGGTAAATTTCACGGATGAACTCGGCGGCCAAGAGCCGCGCGATCTCCTCGCCAATCGCCTTGAGCTTTTCCGTAGTGGAGCGTCAGAGATATTCTTTGATAGGCTTCGCTTTCGGATCAACTCTGAAAAGATGCTCAGCCAGTCCCGTGGGAACACCCAGCATGTCAAAGGGTTTCCATGCGAAGATGTCCCAG
Source organism: Elymus sibiricus (assembly GCA_039707655.1). Lineage (NCBI taxonomy): Eukaryota > Viridiplantae > Streptophyta > Magnoliopsida > Poales > Poaceae > Elymus > Elymus sibiricus. The sequence continues at coordinate 403,092,769 of CM077666.1, forward strand.
TTCTCACGGAGGAACTGGATGAGCACGCTTTCCTATTTGCTGTCGAGCGTCGTTGATATGTTGGTCGGGGCAGCGTTTGGGTCCTCCGGGTGAATGTGAACCTGCTTCGAATCGCCAGCCGACTGGAAAGCGGATTCCACAGTCGGCTTCTTGCTCTTGAGCAGATCACTCGAATCAACCATCTTCTTGTACTCATCTAACTCTGCCAACGCCATCTGCTCGTCAGCGATCTGAGAGCCTTTCTGCAAGCACTCTTCAGCTATCTTCCGATTCCCCGTGATGGTGATCACGCCCTTCGGACCTGGCATCTTAAGCTTAAGATACACGTAACATGGTCTGGCCATAAATCGTGCGTAGGCGGGCCTACCCAGGATGGCATGATAGGCACTCTTGAAGTCCACCACCTCAAAGGTTAACCTTTCTTTTCTGAAGTTCTTTTCTCCACCGAATACGACTGATACGTCTCCAATGTATCTATAATTTTTGATTGTTACATGCTGTTATATTATCAATCTTGGATGTTTTTATATGCATTTACAACAATTAAATGTCATTTTTTGGGACTAACCTATTAACTTAGTGCCCAGTGCCAGTTGTTGTTTTCAGCCTGTTTTTGGTTTTACAGAATATCAATACCAAACGAAGTCCAAATGCCATGAAACTTTTTGGAGATTTTTTTCTGGACTTAACAAACACTAGAAGCTTCGGGAGAAGGCTAGAAGCCCCAGGAGGTGGCCACGAGCCACCAGGGCGCGCCTGGGGGGGCAGGCGCGTCCTGGTGCCTCGTGGGCCCACCTCTGCCTCTTTTGACCTAATTCCACCACTATAAATTCCCAAAAATCGGGAAACCATCAGGAGAGTCCACGAAATACTTTTTCCGCCGCCGCAAGTTTCTGTTCTCGAGAGATCCCATCTGGAGGCCTTTTCCGGTGCTCCGCCGGAGGGGGATTCGATCACGGAGGGGCTCTACATCAACCTTCCTGCCCTTTCGATGATGCGTGAGTAGTTTACCACAGACCTTTGGGTCCATAATTAGTAGCTAGATGGCTTCTTCTCTCTTTTTGATCTTCAATACAATGTTCTCCTCGATGTTCTTGGGGTTCTATCCGATGTAATCACTTTTTGCGGTGTGTTTGTTGGGATCCGATGAATTGTGAGTTTATGATCAGATTATCCATGAATATTATTTGAGTCTTCTCTGATCTCTTTTATGCATGATTATTATAGCTTCGTATTTCTTCTACGATCTATTGATTTTGTTTGGCCAACTAGATTGATTTATCTTGCCATGGGAAGAGGTGCTTTGTAATGGGTTCGATCTTGCGGTGCTCAATCCTAGTGACAGAAAGGGACATGACACATATGTATCATTGCTATTAAGGGTAAAAAGATGGGGTTTATTCATGCGTGAGTTTACTTTGTCTACATCATGTCATCTTGCTTAAGGCGTTACTCAGTTCTTTATGGACTTAATACCCTAGATGCATGCTGGATAGCGGTCGATGTTTGGAGTAATAGTAGTAGATGCAGGCAGGAGTCGGTCTACTTGTCTCGGACATGATGCCTATATACATGATCATTGCCTTGGATATCGTCATGATTATTTGCTTTTCTATCAATTGCCCAACAGTAATTTGTCTACCCACCGTATGCTATTTTCTTGAGAGAAGCCTCTAGTGAAAACTATGGCCCCCGGGTCTATCTAAATCATATATTAAAAACCCTAAAAATACCTTGCTGCAATTTCACTTTATTTATTTTATTTTGTATTTTTGTTTCAATCTATCTATCTATCACATACAATTTAATCTTGCAATTACCGCCGAGGGATTGACAACCCCTTGTTTGCGTTGGGTGCAAGGATTTGTTGTTTTGTGTGCAGGTGCTGCTAACGAGGTGTTGCGTCATTCTCCTACTGGATTGATAACCTTGGTTTCATAACTGAGGGAAATACTTATCTCTACTGTACTGCATCTCCCTTCCTCTTCAGGGAATTACCAACGCAGCTCACAAGTAGCAGGAAGAATTTCTGGCGCCGTTGTCGGGGAGACATCATCAACATTTATCAAGTACCTACGCATAAAACTTACATCTCCTTGCATTTAGTTTATTTGCCTTTGACTCTCGTTTTCATCTCCCCCACTTCTAAAAAGTTTTTACAAAAATACAAAAATATTTTCCGTTTGCCTTTTTCTTGTTTGCTTGTTTGCTTGCTTGTTATCTTGTTTGCGTAGCCACGATGTTTCAAGAGAATACAAAATTGTGTGATTTTTCCAATACTAATAATAATGATTTTATTAGTACTCCAATTGCTCCTCCCGCCGCTAGTGCGGAGACTTGTGATATTAATGCCGCTTTGCTAAATCTTGTTATGAAAGAACAATTTTCTGGTAGTCCTAATGAAGATGCTACATCCCATCTTAACACTTTCGTAGAATTGTGTGATATGCAAAAGAAAAAAGATGTGGATAATGATATTGTGAAATTAAAATTATTCCCATTCTCATTGCGGGATCGTGCAAAAATTTGGTTTTCATCTTTACCCCGAAATAGTATCGATTCTTGGGATAGGTGTAAAGATGCTTTTATTACCAAGTATTTTCCTACCGTGAAAATTATTTCTCTTAGAAATCAAATTATGAATTTTAAGCAACTTGATCATGAACATGTTTCCCAATCTTGGTAGAGGTTGAAATTAATGATAAGAAATTGCCCTACTCATGGTTTAAATTTATGGATGACCATACAAAATTTTTATGCGGGATTAAATTTTGTCTCTAGAGATCTTTTAAATTCTGCCGCGGGTGGTACTTTTATGTAAATTACTTTGGGAGAAGCTACTAAATTGCTTGATAACATTATGGCAAATTATTCACAATGGCATACTGAAAGAGTTCCTACTAGTAAAAAAGTGAATTCTTTTGAAGAAATTAGTACTTTGAGTGATAAAGTTGATGCGCTTATGAAATTGGTTGCTAGTAAAAATACTACTATTGATCTTGGTGACGTGCCTTTATCCACTTTGATTGAACAAAATAATGATCCCGTAGATGTGAATTTTGTCTCGCGAAACAATTTTATAATAATGCTTATAGAGGTCATTTCAATGCTAGACCATTTCCTGGAAATTCCTCCAATAATTATGGCAATCCCTACGGCAATTCTTATAATAATAATAATAATAGGATGCCCTCTGATCTTGAAAGTAATATTAAAGAATTTATTAATCCTCAAAAAGTTTTCAACACTACGATGGAAGAAAAATTGAGTAAACTTGATGATACGTCTAGGAGCATTGATAGAATTATTCATGATGTGGAAAATCTTAAGACTAAAATTTTGCCACCTAAAATTGATATTAATGAATCAATTAAAGCTTTATATGTCTCCATGGATGAGAGTAAGAAAAGAACCTCCATGCTAAAAGCTAAACGAGAATTTTTAGAAAAAGCGATTCCTCCCGGTTTTTATCGTAGTGATGATGAGGATATTAAAATGATTGGTGTTTCATCTATTGATTCTTTGTTTAGCAATATTAAAATTGATGAAAAGGGGACTGAAGAAGAGTCAACTTTAGCTAGTAGGCGTTCCCATAATTTGGAGGGTGAAAATCTTGATAAGAAAATTGATAAAAGTGGGTTTGGAGATGTAAAATCTTTAAATAGCGATGTGCCCACTCTCTTGGATTACAAAGATTTTAATTATGATAATTGTTCCTTGATTGAGTGCATTTATTTGTTACAATCCATGTTAAATTCACCCAACGCTTATGAGCAAAATAAGGCTTTTACTAAACACATCATAGAAGCAATGATGAAAGCGTTAGAAGAAAAGCTAGAACTAGAAATTTCAATTCCTAGAAAATTACATGATGAATGGGAACCCACCATTAAAGTTAAAATTAAAAATTATGAGTGCAATGCTTTATGTGATTTGGGTGCTAGTGTTTCCACAAATCCAAAATCTCTATGTGATGTGATAGGCTTTACCAATATAGATGAATGCTCCCGTAATTTCCATCTTGCGGATTCTACTATCAAAAAGCCTTTGGGTAGAATTAATGATGTGCTTATTCTTGCAAATAGAAATTACGTGCCCATTGATTTTATTGTGCTTGACATTGAATGCAATCCATCTTGCCCCATAATACTTGGTAGACCATTCTTACGAACCATAGGTGCCGTCATTGACATGAAAGAAGGGAATATAAAATTTCAGTTTCCATTAAAAAAGGGTATGGAACATTTACCTAGGAAGAAAATTAAAGCACCGTATGAATCCATTATGAGGGCCACTTATGGAATCAACTTGAAAGATGATAATACTTGAAACTATGCATTATGCCTTGCTAGGGGCATAAAACAATAGCGCTCGTTGGGAGGCAACCCAATGAATAAAATAAATTTTTACTTTTTGTTTCTGTTATGGTGTGTTTTCACATTTATGCTACTGTTACGATTGAGTTTTTTATGTTTTAATTAGTGTTTTTGCCAAGTAAAGCCTTTAGGATGATTTGGAAGATAGTATAATTGATGCTGTTTGGAAAACAGAAAGTTTTGCGTCCAGTGCTGGAATTTTGTTTCTGTACTGGAGCGTCAGAAAAATCTGAAATTTTTACACAGTATTTGTATATGAATTTCCCACGTTGTCCTAATTTTTCAGAATTTTTGGAGTTACATAAGTATAGCTTTTAAATAGATCTCTACAGACTGTTCTGTTTTTGACAGATTCTGTTTTTGATGCACTACTTGCTTGTTTTGATGAAACTATGGATTGTATCGGGGGGTATAAGCCATGGAGAAGTTAGAATACAGTAGGTATAATGAAAAAATAAAATATGAATGGGTCTGCAACAGTACTTAAAGTAGTAATTTGTTTTGTTATACTAACGGATCTCACGAAGGTTTTGTTGAGTTTTGTGAGATTGAAGTTTTCAAGTTTTGGTTGAGATCACGATGGATGAAGGAATAAGGAGTAGCAAGAGCCTAAGCTTGGGGATGCCCGAGGCACCCCAAGGAAATATTCAAGGAAGACTCAAGCGTCTAAGCTTGGGGATGCCCCGGAAGGCATCCCCTCTTTCTTCTACCAACCATCGGTAATTTTACTTGGAGCTATATTTTTATTCGTCACATGATATGAGTTTTGCTTGGAGCGTCGTGTATTATATGAGTCTTTGCTTTGTTTGCTTTTTAGTTTGTCACAATCATCTACTACTTGTAGCTTGAGTTGGTATTTCCCCGAAGAGGAAGGGATGATGCAGCATAGTAGAGATAAGTATTTCCCTCAGTTATGAAACCAAGGTTATCGAACCAGTAGGAGAATCACGCAACACCTCGTCAGCAGCACCTGCACACAAACAACAAATCCTTGAACCCAACGCACACGAGAAGTTGTCATTCTCTCGGCAGTCAATTGCAAGATTAAATTTTATGTGATAGATAGATAGATTGAAACAAAAATACAAAATAAAATAAATAAAAGAAAATGGCAGCAATATTTTTAGGGTTTTAGTAATATGATTTAGATAGACAAGGGGGCCATAGTTTTCACTAGAGGCTTCTCTCGAGAAAATAGCATACGGTGGGTAGACAAATTACTGTTGGTCAATTGATAGAAAAGCAAATAATCATGACGATATCCAAGGCAATGATCATGTATATAGGCATCACGTCCGAGACAAGTAGACCGACTCCTGCCTGCATCTAGTACTATTACTCCACACATTGACCGCTATCCAGCATGCACCTAGTGTATTAAGTCCATAAAAGAACGGAGTAACGCCTTAAGAACGATGACATGATGTAGACAAGATAAACTCACGCATGAATAAACCCCATCTTTTAACCCTTAATAGCAACGATACATGGGTGTCATGTCCCTTTCTATCATTGGGATTGAGCACCGCAAGATCGAACCCATTACAAAGCACCTCTTCCCATGGCAAGATAAATCAATCTAGTTGGCCAAACCAAATCAATAGATCGGAGAAGAAATACAAAGCTATAATAATCATGCATAAAAGAGTGCAGCAAAGACTCAAATATTTTCACGGATAATCCGATCATAAACTCACAATTCATCGGATCCCAACAAACACACCGCAAAAAGTGATTACATCGGATAGAACTCCAAGAACATCGAGGAGAACATTGTATTGAAGATCAAAAAGAGAGAAGAAGCCATCTAGCTACTGCCTATGGACCCTAAGGTCTGTGGTAAACTACTCACGCATCATTGGAAGGGCAGCAAGGTTGATGTAGAACCCCTCCGTGATCGATTCCCCCTCCGGCGGAGTACCGGAGAAGGCCTCCAGATGGGATCTCTCTGGAACAAAAACTTTCGGCGGCAGAAGAAGTATTTCGTGGACTCCCCTGAGGGTTTCTGATTTTTTCCAGAATTTATAGTGGTGGAATTAGGTCAAACGGAGCAAAGGGGGGCCCACGAGGCACCAGGGCGCGCCTGCCCCCCCAGGCGCACCCTGGTGGCTCGTGGCCACCTCCTGGGTCTTCTGGCCCTCTCCCGAAGCTTCTAGTGTTTATCTTGTCCAGAAAAAATCTCCAAAAAGTTTCATGGCATTTGGACTTCGTTTGGTATTGATTTTCTGTAAAACAAAAACAGGGCAGAAAACAGCAACTGGCACTGGGCACTAAGTTAATAGGTTGGTCTCCAAAAATGATATATAATTGTTGTAAATGATTATAAAAATATCCAAGATTGATAATATAACAGAATGGAACAATAAAAAATTATAGATACGTTGGAGACGTATCAGCATCCCCAAGCTTAATTCCTGCTCGTCCTCGAGTAGGTAAATGATAAAAAAAGAATTTTTGATGTGGAATGCTGCCTAACATATTCATCACATATTCTTTTCTTTTGTAGCATAGACATTGGACTTGAATGATTCAAAGCAATAGTCTATAATTTGACATGAAGATATAAATACTCAAGCATGCTAACAAGCAACCATGTCTTTCAAAATATCAACGCTAAAGAAAGTTATCCCTAGCCCATTATGCTCAATCATTGATCCATTCATGAAACACACTCAAATATTAGCTACACCCAATGCACAAGTATGACAATAGTGCTCTCTAGTTGGTGCTTTTGTAAGAGAAGATGGAGACTCAGGTAAAAATAAAAATTGCATAAAAGTAAATAGATAGGCCCTTCGCAGAGGGAAGCAGAGATGTGTCAAATGTGCCAGAGCTCAAAGCTTAAATTAGAGAGATAAAAATATTTTGAGAGGCATGCTTTTCCTGTCAACGAAAACGACCGAGAATTTCTAATATTTTCCATGCTAGACACATCATAGGCGGTTCCCAAACAGAAAGTAAAGTTTATTTCCTTCCCACCATTTCTTTCACAATCCATGGCTAGCCGTATCCATGGGTGCCCTCCAAACCAACACTTTCCAAGGAATTTTGTTGTTATTAATTTTGATTTCATTGTGGGACTAGGTATCCCTATTACCAGCCACTCTCTCGTGCAATGACAAGTGAATAAACACTCATCGTGAGAATAACACACCAAGCATGGAAAATAATGGCCACCCCCTGCCGCTTCATGAGCGGTACGGGCACACAAAACGGAAAAATTATTTTGAAAATTAGAGTTGGCACACGCAAATTTACTTGGAACGGCATTGAAATACTTCATATAGGTAGATATAGTGGACTCATTTGGCACAACTTGGGTTTAAGGATTTTGGATGCACAAGCAGTATTTCCGCTTAGTACAAATGAAGGCTAGCAAAAGATTGAGAAGCAACCAACCAAAAAATGAAAACGGTCATAAACATGCATTGAACATAACTAACACCGAATAATGCACCATAAGTAGGATATAATTTCATTGCATAACTATAATTTCATTGCATAACTATTGACTTAACGTGCATGCATAGGGAATCACAAACCTTAACACTAATATTCTTACTAAATCACAATTACTTACTAACATGACTCACATATTATCATTTCCATATCGCAAAACTATTGCAAGGAATCACACTTGCCATATCCAATGATCTATATGAAAGTTTTTATTTATATCCCTCTTGAATATTCATCACTTTGGGACCAAATTCATATCTTGTGCAAATTACCGTTACTATTATCAACTCTCAAAAAGATTTAAGTGAAGCATGAGAGTGCAAATATTTCTTCAAAATTTCAATCTTATCAATTCTCAAAATAATATAAGTGAAGCATGAGAATTCATTGCTTCAAAATTTTAATCAACTCTCAAAATAATATAAGTGAAGCATGAGAGTTTATTTCTTCAAAATATAGCCACCACCATGCTCAAAAAGATTTAAGTGAAGCACTAGAGCAACTGCCTAGCTCATAAAATTTAAGTGAAGCACATAGAGTATTCTAACAAATTATGATAAACGTGTGGCTCTCTCAAGATAGGTGTGTTCAGCAAAGATGATTGTGACAAACTAAAAAGCAAACAAATCAAAGACTCATATAATACAAGACGCTCCAAGCAAAACACATATCATGTGACGAATAAAAATATAGCTCCAAGTAAAATTACCGATGGTTGGTAGAAGAAAGAGGGGATGCCTTCCGGGGCATCCCCAAGCTTAGACGCTTGATTCTTCCTAGAATATTACCTTGGGGTTCCTCGGGCATCCCCAAGCTTAGGCTTTTGCTACTCCTTATTCCTTCATCCATCGTGATCTCACCCAAAACTTGAAAACTTCAATCACACAAAACTCAACAAAACCTTCGTGAGATCCGTTAGTATAACAAAATAAATCACTACTTTAAGTACTTTTGCAAACCCATTCATATTTTATTTTTGCATTAAACCTACTGTACTCTAACTTCACCATGGCTTATACCCCCCGATACAATCCATAGATTCATCAAAACAAGCAAGTAGTGCATCAAAAACAGAATCTGTCAAAAACAGAACAGTCTGTAGAAACTATTTAAAATCCCTACTTGTGTAACTCCAAAAATTCTGAAAATTTATGGAAACGTGGGAAATTTATATATCAATACTGTGTAAAAATTTCATATTTTTCTGACGCTCCAGTACAGAAACAAAATTCGGGCACTGGACGCAAAACTTTCTGTTTTCCAAACAACATCAATTATACTATTTTCCAAATCATCCCAAAGGTTTTACTTGGCACAAACACTAATTAAAAACACAAATACACAATCATAACAGTATCATAAACATGAAAACACACAATAATTTATTTTATTCATTGGGTTGTCTCCCAACAAGCTCTTTCTTTATAGCCATTAAGATAGGCTTGAGATTTAAATGATGCTCACATGAAAGATAAAAGTTGAAACACAAAGAGAGCATCATAATTAATGTGATAAACACATTTAAGTCTAACATACTTCCTATGCATAGGCATTTTATAAGAGAACAAATTATCAAGACAAGAATAACCTAGCATATGCAAGGAAGGAGAAAGAAACAATAGCAATCTCAACATGAAGAGAGGTAATTTAGTAACATGAAAATGTTTACAACCATATTTTCCTCTCTCATAATAATTACATGTAGGATCATATTCAAACTCAACAATATAGCTATCATATAAAATATTCTCTTCATGATCCACATGCATAATTTTTTTATACTCTTCCAAAATAGTGGGATTATTTTTACCTAAAGTTGACACTCTTCCAAACCCACTTTCAATATTATTGCAAATAACAAATACATCATGAGGATTAAATAAATTTTCAAGATCATAAGAAGCATTATCACCCCAATCATGACCATTGCAATAAGTAGTGGATATGACAAAATTATCATCCCCAAGCTTGTAGTTTTGCATATCATTAGCATAATTGACATTAATAGAATCTATAATAACATTATTGCAATCATGCTTTTCATTGAAGGAGCTATCATGAATCACTTTATAAATTTCTTCTTTCAACACTTCATCAGAATTTTCCGGTTCATGATTTTCAAGCAAAACTTCATAAAGATAATCAATTGCACTCAACTCACTAGCAATTGGTTCATCATAATTGGATCTTTTCAAAAGATTAGCTAGTGGATGAGGATCCATATCAATAGATTTTTAGCAAGCGAAGATGCAAGCAAATAGAAGGCACATGGCAACACAAGCAAAGATAGCAAATAAACAAAAAGGCAAATGGAAAATATTTTTGTATTTTTGTAAAAACCTTTTAGAAGTGGGGGAGATGAAAATGAGAGGCAAATAAAGTAAATGAAGGAGACGAGAGTTTATGCAAAGGTACTTGATAGATGTTGATGATGTCTCCCCGGCAACGGCGCCAGAAATTCTTCCTGCTACTTGTAGCTTGCGTTGGTATTTCCCCGAAGAGGATGGGATGATGCAGCACAGTAGAGATAAGTATTTCCCTCAGTTACGAAACCAAGGTTATCGAACCAGTAGGAGAATCACGCAACACCTCGTTAGCAGCACCTGCACACAAACAACAAATCCTTGCACCCAACGCAAACGAGAGGTTGTCAATCTCTCGGCGTTCAATTGCAAGATTAAATTGTATGTGATAGATAGATAGATTGAAACAAAAATACAAAATAAAATAAATAAAAGAAAATGGCAGCAATATTTTTAGGGTTTTAGTAATATGATTTAGATAGACCCGGGGGGCATAGTTTTCACTAGAGGCTTCTCTCGAGAAAATAGCATACGGTGGGTAGACAAATTACTATTGGGCAATTGATAGAAAAGCAAATAATCATGACGATATCCAAGGCAATGATCATGTATATAGGCATCACGTCCGAGACAAGTAGACCGACTCCTGCCTACATCTACTACTATTAATCCACACATCGACCGCTATCCAGCATGCACCTAGTGTATTAAGTCCATAAAAGAACGGAGTAACGCCTTAAGAATGATAACATGATGTAGACAAGATAAACTCACGCATGAATAAATCCCATATTTTTACCCTTAATAGCAATGATACATACGTGTCATGTCCCTTTCTGTCACTGGGATTGAGCACCGCAAGATCGAACCCATTACAAAGCACCTCTTCCCATGGCAAGATAAATCAATCTAGTTGGCCAAACCAAATCAATAGATCGGAGAAGAAACATGAAGCTATAATAATCATGCATAAAAGAGTGAAGCAAAGACTCAAATATTTTCATGGATAATCTGATCATAAACTCACAATTCATCGGATCCCAACAAACACACCGCAAAAAGTGATTACATCGGATAGAACCCCAAGAACATCGAGGAGAACATTGTATTGAAGATCAAAAAGAGAGAAGAAGCCATCTAGCTACTGCCTATGGACCCGAAGGTCTGTGGTAAACTAATCACGCATCATCGGAAGGGCAGCAAGGTTGATGTAGAACCCCTCCGTGATCGATTCCCCCTACGGCGGAGTACCGAAGAAGGCCTCCAGATGGGATCTCTCTGGAACAGAAACTTTCAGCGGCGGAAAAAGTATTTCGTGGACTCCCCTGAGGGTTTCTGATTTTTCCTGAATTTATAGAGGTGGAATTAGGTCAAACGGAGCAAAGGGGGCCCACGAGGCACCAGGGCGCGCCTGCCCCCCCCCCAGGCATGCCCTGGTGGCTCGTGGCCACCTCCTGGGTCTTCTGGCCCGCTCCCGAAGCTTCTAGTGTTTATCTTGTCCAGAAAAAAATCTCCAAAAAGTTTCGTGGCATTTGGACTTCGTTTGGTATTGATTTTCTGTAAAACAAAAACAGGGCAGAAAACAGCAACTGGCACTGGGCACTAAGTTAATAGGTTAGTCTCCAAAAATGATATATAATTGCTGTAAATGATTATAAAAACATCCAAGATTGATAATATAACAGCATGGAACAATCAAAAATTATAGATACATTGGAGACGTATCATCATCCTTGCTGGACACACCAATTTGAGAGAGCCACACGTTTATCATAATTTGTTAGAATACTCTATGTGCTTCACTTAAATTTTTTGAGCTAGGCAGTTGCTCTAGTGCTTTACTTAAATCTTTTTGAGCACGGCGGTGGCTATATTTTGAAGAAATAAACTCTCATGCTTCACTTATATTATTTTGAGAGTTGATAAGACTAAAATTTTGAAGAAATATTTAAACTCTCATGCTTCACTTATATTATTTTGAGAGTTGATAAGATTAAAATTTTGAAGAAATATATGCACTCTCATGCTTCACTTATATCTTTTTGAGAGTTGATGATAGTAATGGTAATTTACACAAGATATGAATTTGGTCTCAAAGTGATGAATATTCAAGAGGGATATAATAAAAACTTTCATGTAGATCATTGGATATGATAAGTGTGATTCCTTGCAATAGTTTTGTGATATGGAGATGATAATATGTGAGCCATGTTAGTGAGTAATTGTGATTTAGTAAGAATATTCGTGTTAAGGTTTGTGATTCCCTATGCATGCACATTAAGTCAATAGTTATGCAAAGAAATTATATCCTACTTATGGTGCATTATTCGGTGTTAGTTATGTTCAATGCATGTTTATGACCGTTTTCTTTTTTTGGTTGGTTGCCTCTCAATCTATTTGCTAGCCTTCATTTGTACTAAGCGGAAATACTGCTTGTGCATCCAAACTCTTTAAACCCAAGTTGTGCCAAATGAGTCCACCATATCGACCTATATGCGGTATTCCCATGCCGTTCCAAGTAAATTTGCGTGTGCCAACTCTAATTTTCAAAATAATTTTTTCGTTTTGTGTGCCCGTATCGCTCATGAAGCGGCAGGGGGTGGCCAATATTTTCCATGCTAGGTGTGTTATTCTCACGATGAGTGTTTATTCACTTGTCATTGCACGAGAGAGTGGCTGGTAATAGAGATGCCCAGTCCCACAATGAAATCAAAATTAATAACAACAAAATTCCTTGGAAAGTGTTGGTATGGAGGGCACCCGTGGATACAGCTAGCCATGGATTGCGAAAGAATGGTGGAAAGGAAATAAACTTTACTTTCTGTTTGGGAACCGCCTATTGTGTGTCTAGCATGGAAGATATTGGGAATTCTTGGTCGTTTTCGTTGACAGGAAAAGCATGCCTCTCAAAATATTTTTATCTTTCTAATTTAAGCTTTGAGCTCTGGCACATTAGCAAATCTCTACTTCCCTCTGCGAAGATCCTATCTATTTACTTTTATGCAATTTTTATTTTTAATTTGAGTCTCCATCTTCTCTTATAAAGCACCAACTAGAGAGCACTATTGTCATACTTGTGCATTGGATGTAGCTAATATGGAGTGTGTTTCATGAATGGATCAATGATTGAGCATAATGGGCTAGGGATAACTTTCTTTAGCGTTGATATTTTGAAAGACATGGTTGCTTGTTAATATGCTTGAGTATTTATATCTTCATGTCAAACTATAGACTATTGCTTTGAATCATTCAAGTCCAAATGTCCATGCTATAAAAGAGAAGAATATATGATGAATATGATAGGCACCATTCCACATCAAAAATTCTGTTTTTATCATTTACCTACTCGAGGACGAGCAGGAATTAAGCTTGGGATGCTGATACGTCAACGTATCTATAATTTTTTATTGTTCCATGCTATTATATTATCAATTTTGGATGTTTTTATATGCATTTACAACAATTATATATCATTTTTTGGGACTAACCTATTAACTTAGTGCCCAGTGCCAGTTGCTGTTTTCTGCCTGTTTTTGGTTTTACAGAATATCAATACCAAACGAAGTCCAAATGCCACGAAACTTTTTGGAGATTTTTTTCTGGACATAACAAACACTAGAAGCTTCGGGAGAAGGCCAGAAGCCCCAGGAGGTGGCCACGAGCCACCAGGGCGCGCCTGGGGGGCATGTGCGCCCTGGTGCCTCATGGGCCCACCTTTGCCTCTTTTGACCTAATTCCACCACTATAAATTCCCAAAAATTGGGAAACCATCATGAGAGTCCGCGAAATACTTTTTCCGCTACCGCAAGTTTCTGTTCTCGAGAGATCCCATCTGGAGGCCTTTTCAGGTGCTCCGCCGGAGGGGGGTTCGATCACGGAGGGGCTCTACATCAACCTTGCTACCCTTCCGATGATGCGTGAGTAATTTACCACAGACCTTCGGGTCCATAGTTAGTAGCTAGATGGCTTCTTCTCTCTTTTTGATCTTCAATACAATGTTCTCCTCGATGTTCTTGGAGTTCTATCCGATGTAATCACTTTCTGCGGTGTGTTTGTTGGGATCCGATGAATTGTGAGTTTATGATCAGATTATCCATGAATATTATTTGAGTCTTCTCTGATCTCTTTTATGCATGATTATTATAGCTTTGTATTTCTTCTCCGATCTATTGATTTGGTTTGGCCAACTAGATTGATTTATCTTGCCATGGGAAGAGGTGCTTTGTAATGGGTTCGATCTTGCGGTGCTCAATCCCAGTGACAGAAAGGGACATGACACGTATGTATCTTGGCTATTAAGGGTAAAAGGATGGGGTTTATTCATGCATGAGTTTACTTTGTCTACATCATGTCATCTTGATTAAGGCGTTACTTCGTTCTTTATGGACTTAATACACTAGATGCATGCTGGATAGCGGTCGATGTGTGGAGTAATAGTAGTAGATGCAGGCAGGAGTTGGTCTACTTGTCTCGGACGTGATGCCTATATACATGATCATTGCCTTGGATATTGTCATGATTATTTGCTTTTCTATCAATTGCCCAACAGTAATTTGTCTACCCACCGTATGCTATTTTCTTGAGAGAAGCCTCTAGTGAAAACTATGGCCCCCGGGTCTATCTAAATCATATATTAAAAACCCGAAAAATACCTTGCTGCAATTTTACTTTATTTATTTTGTTTTGTATTTTTGTTTCAATCTATCTATCTATCACATACAATTTAATCTTGCAATTACCGTCGAGGGATTGACAACCCCTTGTTTGCGTTGGGTGCAAGGATTTGTTGTTTTGTGTGCAGGTGCTGCTAACGAGGTGTTGCGTGATTCTCCTACTGGATTGATAACCTTGGTTTCATAACTGAGGGAAATACTTATCTCTACTGTACTGCATCTCCCTTCCTCTTCAGGGAATTACCAACGCAGCTCACAAGTAGCAACGACGTCGAGGGCAATTTGCCCGAGTGACTTTGCTTTTTTCCCGGGAATAACCCCGTGGAACTGCATATTGCTCTTACTCAGTTAGGACATCGGGGTGCCCATCGCCTCTAGAGTATCAGTGTAAATGATGTTGAGCCCGCTGCCGCCGTCCATGAGGACTTTACGCACTCGGACTCCTCCAATAGCAGGATCGACTACCAGCGCTTGCCGCCCGGGGGTCGGTATGTGAACTGGGTGATCCGACTGATCGAAGGTGACAGGGGTCTGAGCCCAATCTAGGAGCTTGGTGACAGTCGGAACTGCCATGTTGACTGATATGTCTCCAACGTATCTATAACTTTTTATTGTTCCTTGCTATTATAGTATCATCTGGATGTTTTTATATACATTTACAACAATTATATATCATTTTTTGGGACTAACCTATTAACTTAGTGCCCAGTGCCAGTTGCTGTTTTTTGCCTGTTTTTGGTTTTCCAGAATATCAGTACCAAATGAAGTCCAAATGCCACGAAACTTTTTGGAGATTTTTTTCTGGACATAAGAGACACTAGAAGCTTCGGGAGGAGACGAGAGGATGAAGAAGTGGCCCACGAGGCACCACGGCGCGCCCCAGGGGGGGCGCCCTGGTACCTCGTGGGGCACACACTGCTCCGTTTGACCTAATTCCACCACTATAAATTCTCTAAAATTGGGAAACCAACAGAGGAGTCCATGAAATACTTTTTTCGCCGCCGCAAGTTCTGTTCTCGAGAGATCCCATCTGGAGGCCTTTTCCGGTACTCCGCCGGAGGGGGAATCGATCACGGAGGGGCTCTACATCATCCTTGCTGCCCTTCCGATGATGCATGAGTAGTTTACCACAGACCTTTGGGTCCATAGTTAGTAGCTAGATGGCTTCTTCTCTCTTTTTATCTTCAATACAATGTTCTCCTCGATGTTTTTGGAGTTCTATCCGATGTAATCACTTTTTGCGGTGTGTTTGTTGGGATCCGATGAATTGTGAGTTTATGATCAGATTATCCATGAATATTATTTGAGTTTTCTCTGAACTCTTTTATGCATGATTATTATAGCTTCGTATTTCTCTCCAATCTATTGATTTGGTTTGACCAACTAGATTGATTTATCTTGCAACGGGAGAGGTGCTTTGTAATGGGTTCGATCTTGCGGTGCTCAATCCTAGTGACAGAAAGGGACATGACACGTATGTATCGTTGCTATTAAGGGTAAAAAGATGGGGTTTATTCATGCATGAGTTTACTTTGTCTACATCATGTCATCTTGCTTAAGGCATTACTCCGTTCTTTATGGACTTAATACACTAGATGCATGCTGGATAGCGGTCGATGTGTGGAGTAATAGTAGTAGATGCAGGCAGGAGTCGGTCTACTTGTCTCAGACGTGATGCCTATATACATGTTCATTGACTTGGATATCGTCATGATAATTTGCTTTTCTATCAATTGCCCAACAGTAATTTGTTCACCCACCGTATGCTATTTTCAAGAGAGAAGCCTCTAGTGAAAACTATGGCCCCCGGGTCTACCTTAATTATATATTGAAAATCATAAAAATACCTTGCTGCACTTTTACTTTATTTATTTTATTTTGTATTTTTTTTCGATCTATTTATCTATCACAATACAATTTAATCTTGCAATTAACTGCCAAGGGATTGACAACCCCTTGTTCGCGTTGGGTGCGAGGATTTGTTGTTTTGTGTGCAGGTACTGCTAACGAGTTGTTGCATGACTCTCCTACTGGATTGATAACCTTGGTTTCATAACTGAGGGAAATACTTATCTCTACTGTACTGCATCATCCCCTCCTCTTTGGGGAAATCCCAACGCAGCTCACAAGTAGCATTGATCTCTCGGTTAATCACCTTGAGGCGACTCTTGCTTTCAACGTCAGCAAAAATCATCAGAACCTTCTCGACGTGGGGGTACCCAGAGGTGCCTTTTCCCCCATCGTCGTCCTCGTCCTCATCCTTCCCCTCGGAGGGGTCCTGCTTCGGCAGAATCAAGTTGCCCTCTTCATCTTTCTTCGTGTGAATCTGACAGGGCTTATCAAGGATGTCGTTTTTTGGGGCGGCCTTCTTCTTGCCAGCCCATGTAGGAGATATGCCCTAGAGGCAATAATAAATGTTATTATTTATCTCCATGTTCATAATTATGTTTATGTTCCATGCTATAACTGCTATGGTTCTCGAGTCTACAATAACCACGAGGCTCGGAGGAAGACTCATATGCACGTGTGGAATAATAAATGGTAATATGTATTCCTAGTCTGGCCTCTAAGACTAGCTCAAGTGTTGCATGATGGTTCTGTTTTCCTAATCATGGGCATGACTATGCCGGCAATTTTGAGGGCACAATGCTAGGAGAACACTTGTGTTGAATCGACCCGAATTGATGTTATGCTATGAGATACATTCGTCACAAGTTAATGGTTAATAACACAAAGAAAGTTAATGTTTGCATAATTCCTTAGACCATGAGAGTATCGAGTTCCTTCGCACTTGCTTCATGAACTTTGGGGTTTGTTAAACGTCATCCGTAAATGGGTGGCTATTACGGCGGCTTACGGGTTCATGGAAAAGTATGACAAGTAACTTGATAGCTCAAGACTGGGATTTGCTCCTCCGACGATGGAGAGATATCTCTGGGCCCTCTCGGTGTTACGGTATCCACCATCGTCTGGCCAGACACAATGTGATTTGATCACAGGGATGCCGGAACACGGGAACGAGAAAAGAGAACAAAACTGGTAACGAGGTAACAGGCATAGTGGACAAGTTGTTCATCCATGGGGATGCTGATAAATCTCACCTCGGGTGTTTGTAACATATCGCGAAGCAACAGGAATAGCACACGGCAACTGGAGGTTCACTCGAATATTTATTCGTGTGGGTATAGGGGTCAATATGGGTGTCCACGGCTCCGATGTTGATCATTGATCGGAAAGTGTTCCGGTCATGTCTATACTTCACCGAACCTATAGGGTCACACGCTTAAGGGTCATCTATCTGCTAAATACTAGACAGGGAGTCTGAGAAAAAGTCACCGGAAAACTTTCGGAGACAGCGGAAGAGTTCCGGAGAGAGAACACCGGAAGAGTATCGGTAAAACTGAAAAGTTGTTTCGGGTATACCATTAAGTCAAATTGGTTTCAGCACACGCCTGGAAATTCTTGGAGGGTGCCAGAATTGTTCTGGGAACTTCTGGGATTTTTCCGAACAAAAAAACTCGGAAATGTTCCGGAGCTGCCGGAACCGCTTTGGTTGCTTTTCGCAGATGAAAATCACTAATCCGGAATTGTTTCGGAACACGTCCAAAATTATTTTAGTGGGTACTGGAAATGTTCAAAGACCTAAAGAAATATTTTCGGATCTAACGGTCGCGGAAAAATGTTTCCGTGAATAGTGAAAAGCACTTTTTGGTTGCTTTTTGGAAAGCCACTTTTTGGGGCTTTTACCAAAAGATCTTGGAGAAGGCATGGGAGGGAAGGAACCCCTTTTTGTGGCTGAAATTTCAGCCCGTCCACCCCTCCTTCTCCTATAAATAGAGGTGGAGAGGAGCTATCCACACTCACTCCAACTCTCTCACCAAATGGCATGCATGATCTGCCTTTCTTCTCTCCCTCACACGAAACAGTTTCGTAGAGCCGAAAGGCTATCTGGGTTCCATTGGGAACTAGTTCTGGACGGCGAAGCCCTGCCGGATAGATGACACCGTATGTGTGCAACCCCGTAGAGAGGTCGTAGGTTCGATCTTTTTGCCCGAGGGGCTGTTCGAGAGTGCCTCCCGAAGGGCTGTCCGAGTTACTGTCCGAGTTTCTAGAGTCCTCCCGAAGGGCTGTCCGTGACATCGTCCAGGGGACTGTCCGACCGCGTCCCGGAGGGCTGTCCGAGGGGCAGGCAAGGGAGTACATCCTCGTGGTTGGGAGGTTGTAAATCCTAGCTGCGGGGATCTGCACCAACGATCTACATCGACTCTACTTCCGCTGCGCTACGAGTCGGTAACGATCAGATCCAAACCTTGTATGCATCTCCATGTTGGGGAACGTTGCATGGAAAACAAAAAATTTCTACGCACACGCAAGATCTATCCATGGAGATGCATAGCTACGAGAGGGGAAGTGTGTCTACGTACCCTCGTAGACCGTAAGCGGAAGCGTTAGAACAACGCGGTTGATGTCGTCGAACAACTTCACGATCCAACTGACCGAGCACCGAACGTACGGCACCTCCGCGTTCAGCACACGTTCAGCTCGGTGACGTCCTCGACTTCTTGATCCAGCAAGACGGCGAGGTAGTGGATGAGTTCCGGCAGCACGACGGCGTGGTGACGGTGATGGTGATGCTATCTCCGCATGGCTTCGCCCAAGCACTGCGAAAATATGACCGAGGGACGGAACTGTGGAGGGGGGCGCCGCACACGGCTAAGACAATGTTGTGTATCCTTTGGGGCGTCCCCTCTCCTCTATTTATATATGTGTAGGGGCTTGGAGTAGAAGGAATAGTGCCACGTGAACAGTAACCGTGAATAGTACACACGTGGACTTGGACTCCAAAGTCCAATCCTATTCCTACTAGGACTCTCCCTTTTTTTCCTTCCCTAGCTGCGTGGGCTTTTGAGGACTTGGTGCGCCTGGACCAATATGGCCAGGGCGCCTCCCCTTAGCCCATGCCAGCCCTTGGGACGTGGTGGACCCACTTGTGGACTTCCGGACTCCTCCGGAATCCTCCGGAACCTTCTGGAAGCTTCCCGGTACAATACCGAAAAAACTGCACCTTTTTCCGGAACCCAAAATATGACTTCCCATATATAAATCTTTACCTCTCGACCATTCCGAGACTCCTTGTGACGTCCGGGATCTCTTTTGGGACTCCGAACAACATTCGGTTACCAATTCACATAACTCATATAACACTATATCGTCAACGAACGTTAAGCGTGCGGACCCTACGGGTTCGGGTATGATGTAGACATGACTGAGACGCCTCTCCGGTCAATAACCAATAGCGGAACCTGGATGCTCATATTGGTTCCTACATATTCCACGAAGATCTTATCGGTCGAACCGCAATGACAACATACGTAATTCCCTTTGTCCATCGGTATGTTACTTGCCCGAGATTCGATCGTCGGTATCTCCATACCTAGTTCAATCTCGTTACCGGCAAGTCTCTTTACTCGTTCCGTAATACATCATCCCGTAACTAACTCCTTAGTCACTTTTCTTGCAAGCTTCTTATGATGTGCATTACCGAGAGGGCCCAGAGATACCTCTCCGAAACACGGAGTGACAAATCCCAGTCTCGATCCATGCCAACTCAACGGACACCTTCAAAGATACCTGTAGAGCATCTTTATGATCACCCAGTTACGTTGTGACGTTTGATAGCACACAAGGTATTCCTCCGGTATCCGGGAGTTGCATGATCTCATGGTCTGAGGAACATGTATTTGACATTCAAGAAAGAAGTAGCAATAAACAGAACGATCATATGCTAAGCTAACGGATGGGTCTTGTCCATCACATCATTCTCCTAATGATGTGATCCCGTTATCAAATGACAACTCATGTCTATGGTTAGGAAACCTTAACCATCTTTGATCAACGAGCTAGTCTAGTAGAGGCTCACTAGGGACACGGTATTTGTTTATGTATTCACACATGTATTTAAGTTTCCGGTCAATACAATTCTAGCATGAATAATAAACCTTTATCATGAACAAGGAAATATAAAATAATAACAACTTTATTATTGCCTCTAGGGCATATTTCCATCACTCCATAGTGATCCTGGGCGTGCTCGCAGTACCGGAAATTTTTGTTTTTTGCTGCGTTCCCCTACAGTGGCATCCAGAGCCGTGCTATGCGTAGATGTTGGTTACGATCTAGAATACATAGAGATGTATGGGTGTTGCACAATATAATTTTGTAGTAGATGAGTTCTATTGCTGAAAATTATTTGTGCGGGTAGCAGATGAAATCTGTTACCCGATGTTCTTGTTGCTTCCCTGAAATTTGCGTATTTCTGATCTTGATAACGGCATGGTGGAGTTTCAAAGTTCTGGCAATCCGCGATCCTGATTGATCAACGAAGTGCTAACAGTTCATTGAATTCCACCATAGTTAAAAGAAAGATGAAATTTCGCAGACGAAAGGGCAATGCAGATATGGTCTGCACGGGGGTCATGCGTATGACGAAGTTCAGTATGGGGCTCGAGATTTTATTATCTCATGTTTCATACACCCCGCAAAGTTAATCTAGCGACTTGAATAATCATGCTTGATGATAAACGTTGGTAGCTGCGGTTTGGTTGAAACCTTAGAAGCCAGGTAAAATAAAATTTTGCATAAACCGATTAGAGGTGTCTAACTTGGTTTTGCAGGATGTGCATATGATGTGGTATAGCAGTGCTCATATTTAATTTGATTATGTATGAGATGACTATATAATGTAAATTAACATGACCTGCGTGTCATGATTCGGCATGATGGCTGGAGCCATATGATTGTCACTTTAGTGACCTGCGTGTCAACCTTAAGTAATGCACTTATTTTATTATCTATAGAGATAGCAATATTATCTGGTGCATCGACAAGGTGGTGGCAAACTTCGCGAAGGTGAACACCGACGCGAATGCCGAAGACGAAGAAAATAAAGACTTCTCCGTCAGAAAGGGCTATACCATATCATGCTATTATGAATTGCCTGAGATGTTTATCCCTTATGATGCACCCTTTTGATTGCGCGGTAGTCGCTTTTTATTAGGGTGATCTCTCACTTAAAATATCAAGTAGTTAGTGTTCTCCCAAGTGTAGCACCGTCACAGCATCTTTCCTTTCGGGGTGCGCCATGATCTGCATGGGTACGAACGATTGTACGGGTGTAAGGCGGGGGTGAGGTCAGACCTCGCAGCAAGATCACTTGGTTGTCTTGACGTTCATGGCAGGATCGTCCTAAGCTCGGAACACACGCATCAAAAGATGAACAAGAGTCACATAGAGATGTGATTGGCAAGTTTGCCTACCGATTGAAGTTGGCGCCATCAGTGTTCATCTCGAACAATGGCGTTGAATGGAAATGCGGGTCTTGCATCACTCACAATCAATTATGAGAGATATTGATTTGAGTGGGAGCGCACTATAGAATTAACTTGTTTAATTCTCGGTGCAATTAATTATGGACACCGTCTAAGTGTGATTTGCATAATAGTTGTAGAATAATGCCTCGCGTTTCCACCTTCCCTATTGAAATTGAATAGTTGTCAAATATCTGGTTAAAACTTTACGGTTGGTAACGTAATGTGAGGATTGTCCTGAGTACCGAGAAGGACTTTGTCCTATCGCATGCTTTTGGTATTCTCCCGCTAATGCTATGGATGATGTGACTCTCGTCCTTCGATCCAAAAGCTAGAATTCCGTTACGGTCAAGTGCAATATGTTTGTTTCCATGAGACCCGAACTTCGAAAGTTTGGGATAGCTATGTGATATTCATGGAACTGAAAATTAGTTTCAGATACAAACAAAGGCTAAAAGATATGAAATATCCAAAGCAATGTTTGTTTGCAAAGTATTAGTAAAGTGTTTACTGAGCATTTGACTGATGAGAGAGGGATCCAGAAGAACGCATGTCATATGATGAAGGTGAATAAAACAGCAACTTAAAGAGAAAAGAAATGTCCAGAGGGTGTTAGTGTGACTTACACGCCTAGGAAGTCCGGGGCTAACGCCACTCTAAAGTTGGGTGCTTCTTCTGAGAGTAGGAGAAATACTAAAAGTTAAACTGTTAGAACTATAAAGGCAGAAAGAAAGAAGACTGGAATGTCCAGCTCGTGTATGAAAGTCATACAAGTTATTGATGTATAGAAGGCTGGTCAAAAGAAATAGTTTTGGGAATTGTGATTAAACTGTTATTCCATAATTCTTCGGTATTGTGAGTTGATCACAAAGATACCCGCTCAGTTGCATTCTGTTGCGACTCGATGCAAGAACTACTACGGCCTAAAAGACTTGCCGGAGTGAGGTTTAGATACGTGTTGGGAACATAGTAAATGTTACTATACCTTCCATCGGTGTATTATGGTCTGTATTTATTTTCATGATTCATTTTTGGAGTTTCATACACTCTAGCCCATTGCATAAAGTATCTTGCAAGAAGGTTATTCATAAGAGAACTTTTGATGTTCAGAGTTATGAATAACATAAGGGCCATACTTTCATTATGAATGAGATGTATGTTATGAATAATGATAATAATATATTACCTCTGTGTTTACTTTCATAATTCATTTTAGAGTTTTATACACTCTAGCCCATTGCACAATGTTTGTTGCAAGAGGGTTGTTCATAAAAGAACAATTGTTGTTCGGTATCATGAATAACATAAGGGCCATGCTTCCATCCAGGATGGGATGTATGTTATGAATATTGATGGTAATATGATACATCCATAAATACATCCATAACACTGACGCTAAATGTCGCAAGACTAAAAGAATACCACATATGTGTGGTACTGCATTTGGTCACATTGGAGAAACCCGCATGGAGAAATTCCATTATGATGGATTTTTGAAGTCGTTTGATTATAAATCATTTGACACTTGCAACTTTCGTCCGAAAAGTGAAGTGACTGAAATACCGTTCACAGGCCATAAGGAACGAGCAACAAACTTATTGGTGATCATACATTTTGATGTGTGTAGTCCGATAAATGTTGTTGCTAGTAGTGGATTTATCTATCTTCAGAAATGACTCAAGTAGATATATGAATATTTACTTGATGAGACGTAAGTCTGGATCTTTTGAAATCATTCATAAGGTTTTGAAAAATGAAGTAGAAATTATTGTAACAAGAAAATTATGTTTCTGCAAACTAGATTGCAGAAAGGAATATTTGAGTTACAAGTTTAGCGAATATCTGATGAGTTGTGAAAAGAGTTTCATAACTTACACCTCCCGGAACACCACTGTGAGTGGAATGTCTGTGAAGATGTATTCAAACCATTTCTGACATGGTAAGATCAAAGATGACATAAATTAATTTGCCATTATCCCTTTTAAAGTAATGCTTTAGAGACTGCGGCTTTTACACTGAAAAGAGCGCCATCAGATCTGTTGAAATGATGCCATGGTATGGTACACCCAACCATGTTATATCTTTTCTTAACATTTGGAATATGGGGCTTGTGTAAAATGTTTACAAACCTATTCCAAATCAGACAAGTGCTACTTTGTAGGTTATCCCAAATTATTGGGAATTCCTCCACCACTATACCGAGGCAAAAGGTTTTGCCACAAAGAACGGTATGCTTTTAAAGAGAATGGTTCTTGCAAAAAGGTGAGTGGGAGGACAGTGCAACTCGACGAGATAACGGTATCTTCGTCATTAGATCAAAGGAAAGAAACCTTGAAAGTGATTTCAGAGTTTCCTACTACGACTGATACGGAAGCCTCTACATGAGATGTATGGACTTCGGTCGAACTTGCAGCTGAACCACGTAGGCAAAACTTGTGCAAACCTCTCAGGTGCGCATACGAGATATTGTTGCTAGACAACAGTATATCTACGATACACAAGGAAGCGTTGATGGGCCCTGACTCCGGAATTGGCTAAATGCCAATATAATCCGAGATAGTTTCCATAGAAATGATTCAAGATTATATCTTGATAAACCCTCCGCAAGACTTAGAGTCTAACGGATTGTAATGGAACTATAAACTGATACGGATAAAAATGTTTTATCCATAAAGCTCGACTTGTTGAAATAACAAATTCAAGGAGTTGACTACGATGAGGTTGTCTCACCGTAGCGATGCTTAAAAGTCGGTTCGGGTTAAACTAGCAATTATTACATATTTCAATCTTGAGATATGATACATGGATGCCAAAAGGATTTCCATGTGATGGAAATACAACCTACGACTTGCATGTGATACAGTCCGAAGTATTTTGTCAATCCAGAGGATGCTGGTGAGTGTGCAATCTTCAGAGTTCCAGCAATGGACAGAAGAGAGCAAAATGGAGTTGGAATCTTCGTTTTTGATAATCAAAAGAGTTTGATTTCATCAATGGATAGCGAAGATGCTTGTGATTACAAGAAAGTAAGTGGGAGCATAATAATATTTCTAAAAACCTTGTGTGCTTGACACATTGTTGATTGGAAATAATATAAATTTCTTGACACGAATTAGGACTTCATTAAAAATAGTTTTTCAATGAAGTGCTTAGGCTAAGTAGCCTTGATATTAGGCATAATGATCTACGGAGATAGATTTGCCTAATAGGGCTGAGCCGAAATACATATTGA
This sequence comes from Elymus sibiricus, assembly GCA_039707655.1. Lineage (NCBI taxonomy): Eukaryota > Viridiplantae > Streptophyta > Magnoliopsida > Poales > Poaceae > Elymus > Elymus sibiricus. The sequence continues at coordinate 403,118,179 of CM077666.1, forward strand.
CAAGATGCTAAAACAATTTAGCATTAGATCGACAAGGAGTGATTCTTGCCGAAGTCACATGGAAATAGTTTTTGCAAGACTCGATGTCCTAAAACACTGATGAGCAAAATACATGATGGAGTTTCCACACACGTTTGTGTTTGGATTAATCACGTATTCCATGATATGTAAAACAACCAGATATGTCCATTACTCCCAAGAAGTTGCGAGTATAGATACCAAAGTGATCAAAATATTTATCATAGGGCAGCAGTGAAAAATGTCGTTGAGTACTAAAGTAGCACTGATGACATGTTTTCTCGCAAGCGGAGATTATGAAGAGTTCATTGTAAGAAGTTACAAAGAAACAGTCTTCATCAATGCTCCATGCGATTTTCGATTTAAGTTAAGGGTTTTGTGTAATACACGATATGGTGGCACAGTAAGTTGGAATTGTTCTAAACAGGTTACTGTGGCGAATTCTATAACAAAGGCTAAGTATGTTTCCGCTTTAGAAGCGACAAAGAAGATGTTGAATCATATAGTTCATTCATGAACTTAGTATGGTTCCAAGATGGCTTTGGTCAATGGGACACTATTGCAGATAGTTGCTCCATAGCTCAGTCTGAGGAATCAAGGTTTGACTTGTGATTCACATGTATACAAAGCCAGGTCCACACAAAATATGAATTTTGTGAAAGCGTGAAAATGCGAGGAGATGCAAAGATACACACGGAACTGAAGTTGTCAGATCCATTGGACATCAGGCTATACCACAAGCGAAGCATTTTTTACACCGGTATGCCATAGGTGTAAAGTGCATTAGCATTGACTAGATTATTGACTCTAGTGCAAGTGGGAGTCTGTAGGAGATATGCCCTAGAGGCAATAATAAATGTTATTGTTTATCTCCATGTTCATAATTATGTTTATGTTCCATGCTATAATTGCTATGGTTCTCGAGTCTACAATAACCACGAGGCTCGGAGGAAGACTCATATGCACGTGTGGAATAATAAACGGTAATATGTATTCCTCGTCTGGCCTCTAAGACTAGCTCAATTGTTGCATGATGGTTCTGTTTTTCTGATCATGGGCATGACTATGCCGGCAATTTTGAGGGCACAATGTTAGGAGAACACTTGTGTTGAATCGACCCGAATTGATGTTATGCTATGAGATACATTCGTCACAAGTTAATGGTTAATAACACAGAGAAAGTTAATGTTTGCATAATTCCTTAGACCATGAGAGTATCGAGTTCCTTCGCACTTGCTTCATGAACTTTGGGGTTTGTTAAACGTCATCCGTAAATGGGTGGCTATTACGGCGGCTTACAGGTTCATGGAAAAGTATGACAAGTAACTTGATAGCTCAAGATTGGGATTTGCTCCTCCGACGATGGAGAGATATCTCTGGGCCCTCTCGGTGTTACGGTATCCACCATCGTCTGGCCAGACACAATGTGATTTGATCACAGGGATGCCGGAACACGGGAACGAGAAAAGAGAACAAAACCGGTAACGAGGTAACTGGCATAGTGGACAAGTTGTTGATCCACGGGGATGCCGATAAATCTCACCTCGGGTGTTTGTAACATATCGCAAAGCAACAGCAATAGCACACGGCAACTGGAGGTTCACTTGAATATTTATTCGTGTGGGTATAGGGGTCAATATGGGTGTCCACGGCTCCGATGTTGATCATTGATCGGAAAGTGTTCCGGTCATGTCTATACTTCACCGAACCTATAGGGTCACGCACTTAAGGGTCATCTATCTGCTGAATACTAGACAGAGAGTCTGAGAGAAAGTCACCGGAAAAGTTTCGGAGACAGCGGAAGAGTTCCGGAGAGAGAACACCGGAAGAGTATCAGTAAAACTGAAAAGTTGTTTCGGGGTATACCATTAAGTCAAATTGGTTTCGGCACACGCCTGGAAATTCTTGGAGGGTGACAGAATTGTTCTGGGAACTTCTGGGATTTTTCCAAAGAAAAAACCCGGAAATGTTCCGGAGCTGCCGGAACCGCTTTGGTTGCTTTTCGCAGATGAAAATCACTAATCCGGAATTGTTTCAGAACGCATCCAAAATTATTTTAGTGGGTACTGGAAATGTTCTAAGACCTACAGAAATATTTTCGGATCTAACGGTCGCGGAAAAATGTTTCCGTGAATAGTGAAAAGCACTTTTTGGTTGCTTTTTGGAAAGCCACTTTTTGGGGCTTTTACCAAAAGATCTTGGATAAGGCTTGGGAGGGAAGGAACCCCTTTTTGTGGCTGAAATTTCAGCCCCTCCACCCTCCTTCTCCTATAAATAGAGGTGGAGAGGAGCTCTCCACACTCACTCCAACTCTCTCACCAAATGGCATGCATGATCTGCCTTTCTTCTCTCCCTCACACGAAACAGTTTCGTAGAGCCGAAAGGCTGTCTGGGTTCCGGTGGGAACTAGTTCTGGACATCGAAGCCCTGCCGGATAGATGACACCATATGTGTGCAACCCCGTAGAGAGGTCGTAGGTTCGATCTTTTTTTCCCGAGGGGCTGTTCGAGAGTGCCTCCCGAAGGGCTGTCCGAGTTACTGTGTGAGTTTCAAGGGTCCTCCCGAAGGGCTGTCCGTGACATCGTCCAGGGGACTGTCCGACCGCCTCCCGGAGGGCTGTCCGAGGGACTGTCCGAGGGGCAGGCGAGGGAGTACATCCTCGCTGTTGGAAGGTTGTAAATCCTAGCTGCGGGGATCTGCACCAACGATCTACATCGACTCTACTTCCGCTGTGCTACGAGTCGGTAACGATCAGATCCAAACCTTGTATGCATCTCCATAGTGATCCTGGGCGTGCTCGCAGTACCGGAAATTTTTGTTTTCTGCTGCGTTCCCCTACAGCCCACTCCTTCCTCTGCTTCGGCGGGCCCTTGCCTTTGCTTTGGCCGGCCAGAGCCGCAGCCTCCGCATTGTTGGCTGCCTTAGCTTTGCGCTTCCGCTTCTTGTTCTTGTTGCTGTCTGGCTGATTTGCATCTCCAGCTCGGCCCTTGCCGCGTCTCAGTCGGTCTTCCTCTTCGCCGTTGGCATACTGATTGGCTATTTCCATCGCCCGACTGAGAGTCGGGATATCAGTGCGCCCGAACTTCAGGGCCAACTCCCGATACCTAACGCCAACCTTAAAGGCGCAGATCGCTTGGTGCTTGCTGACGTTTTCCACTGTGTTATGAAGGGTGGTCCACCGCTGGATGTACTCTCGGAGAGTTTCATTCTGCTTCTGGACGCAATGTTGCAGCTCTGACAATCCACCTAGGTGCTTGTACGTGCCCTCAAAAGTCTTGATGAAAACTCGGGCCAAATCATCCCAACAGTATATGCTGTCGGGTGCTAACTGATTGAGCCACGCCCTAGCTGACCCCTCAAGCATCAATGGCAAATGTTTCGTGGCCACACTGTCGTTGCCATCGCCGATCTAGACGGCCACTCGGTAGTCCTCTAACCAAATCTCTGGCTTCGACTCATCGGTGAACTTGCTGATGCCTGTTGCCAATCTGAAATTGTGCGGGATATCTGCCGCACGAATATACCGACTGAAACACTCGGGTCCAGAGGGTGCGGAACCACTCGGAACACCAGCGTCAAGACCTTCCCTCAGGGCCCGCCCTCTATCGACCAAGTTCTGAGCGAGGACGGATCTCGCATTGAACTGGGGGTCCCGGAGGTTACCCGGACGGTACGAAGGGCTCGGCCTGCGATCATTCCTGGGAGAGTGCCTGTCACCATAAGGCTGGCGCCCATATGGGACATCCCACAGAGGGGGCATCCGGGTCCGATCGAAATCATCGTATCGTCAGGGCGAAACGACTCGGTCGCGCCTCCGCTCCCCGTGGTGATCCCTGGAGGAAGGCGAAGCCCGGCGTCTTCCCAAACCCAGTGGGCTATGAGCCGACTGGATAGTCTCGGCGTGCACTGATGCGCTGTGGATGCGATCGCGGGACTGCGACACTGCCGCGTTCTGTGACAGGGCCATCTTTAGGAGCGCTTGGATCTGACGGATACCTTCTCCGGCTGCGGAATCGGAGGGCTGAATGGAATCAGCGATCCTGGTAGTCGCCGCCAGGTTTTGTAGAGGAGTGTTTAGCACCTGGTATTTCCAAGGTTGGTTGCTCGGGAACAGCTGGCGCTTGTGCTGACTGGAACTGGGTTGTTGGCGAGTGCGATCGTCCAACTTCCTCTGCAGCCGCTCGAGCCGGTCTCGTTCGGCCAGGGTGGCTAAACGCACCGACTCCATGGCCACGGCCTCAGCAGTCGTCCCTGCGACGGGAGTGAGTAAAGCTTGCTCGTTCACCCGCCGGAGTTCGTCACTCTGCTCCCGAGTGAGAGCTTGCGGGATGTAAGGATCGTGGTGGGGCGAACGGCCGCTCCCGTGATTGTCGTTGCCGTTCCCGCGCGAAGTGCCCACGTGCCCGTCGCGGGTACCGGAATAACCCGGAGGGCCGCGCGGCTCTGTGCCGGCCATGAGAACCTCGGCGGTGGACTCTACGCTCTCGCACTCAGACTCGCTGATAGAGTCCTCGTGGAGCTCAGCGAAGAGGTCTAGGGCGGGCTCGTCGGGATCAAGAACCGCCACATGCTCCACCGCGGCCTGGACGGCCACCGCGTGCTTGATCCAGCGCTGGAACCGTGAGCGCCCGGAGCGCTTGCGACGACGTCCAGCGGGAAGGACGGAAGCCACTCGGTACGGAACCGATGGCTGTCGAAGGAGAACTCCGAATGAAGATGCGCGGAAGTGCGCCGCGCCTCGGATGGGCAGCGACTCCACGTCCAGCGGGGCCTCCGGGAGCCACGCCGAGTCGTCGGCGATGAAGCTGAGAGCTCCGAAACGGATTTGCCGCCGACTAACATGGTGATGATGGGATTCCACCTGCACTGCTAAAAGTCGCTAGACGCTCAGCCCCACGGTGGGCGCCAACTGTCGTGGTTACTAGTCTGACAGTAAGTACTGGGGGTACGAATGAGGAGCAGAGCCTAGCTACAGCACAAGTGTGACACTCGGACTTAGCGAGTTCAGGCCCCTCTCAGAGGAGGTAAAAGCCCTACGTCTCGTGCCATGAGGCTTGTTTTCTCTGGGGGTATCTGATTACAATGAGTGCTTAACCCTGTGACGGGAGGAAGAGTGCGGCTTATATAGGAGTTCGCTGCAGCCTCTCCGCCACCACGTCGCTGGGCCTTTATGACATTAATTACAGCGGTTAAGGGCGTTTAACACTGGTTAACACAGCTATGACTATGGCAGTTACTGGTAACGGTAGCCATAACTATGATTAAAGTCTAGTTGAAGACTACCCGACCGTTGCAGCTCCACGCCGTCCGCACGTCTCCTCTGTCCGAGTGATGATGACTGGCCGACTGGAGAGTAGACGTCCGTCCGAGTGCTGTCTGTGCAGGGTCCGAGTGAGTCCTTCGCGGTGTGCATCCGGTTGCACTTGTGACCCAGGGGTCTCTGAATAATAGCGTGGGCCTTAGGTGGGCCCTAGATGTCAGGTCCTTGTCCCTACCGGTGGTAGGTGACCCCATCACCGGGGTGCAGAGCTACACTTAGTACATTGCGATTATGGAGAGGAAGGAGCAACACCTTAGTAAAGCCTACGAGATCAATGACGAGGGGAAGGGAATAGTGGAGGTGCAGGAGATTGAGAACTATCGTAAATTCTGGGAGAGGCGCTTCAGCATCAAATTCGGTTCCTTTGATGCAGAAAGTAAGAAACTCTTCGTTTGATTTTATCTACCAATGCATGAATCTAAGAACAAAGCTTAGCAAAAAAATACTCAAAATGTATGTGCACTGTTTGAGTAGAATTTGTAATTTTTTTGTGTGCAGAGCTCCTGGAATGTCATTTGACCACCAAACTTTGCAAGTATCTATAACATTTGTTCATAATCATTCCCACAAAGTTTCAGATTTTTTCAAATTATTTTTTTTGCAATATTTTTTTTGCGGGGTGCACTGAGATGGGGCTCAGCCCCCTTTCTTTGGGCTACAGATTCCTGAGAATCAGCTGTGGCTTGGATTCCTAAAATTTGCTACAGCCGTAGATTCTGAGAATCCGAATCTGACAGTTTGTTTACCCTGGTTTTGAAAAACCGAAAATCTTGTGAAGTGTCTACAACACCCCTAATGTACTAATGGTCGGGGGCGGTGCGTGCATCGCTGGCAGAGCTCGTGGGCAGCGGCGGAGGCGGAGCTTGGTGGACGGAATACGGGGTGGGCAGCCGTGGTGGCGCCGGATCCGCCCATCCTGTAGCCGACGGGGCTGGCGTACACGGAGATCGGGGACGGCGGGTCGCTGGCGGTGCTCATGGGCAGCGGCGGAGGCGCGGCTCGGTGGCCGGAATACGGGGAGGTACGGGTGTGGTGGCGTCAGATCCGCCCGTCCTGGAGCCGACGGGGCTGGCGAAGGTGGCGGCGGAGGCAGGGGTCGGTGGCCGGAATACAGGCTTTGGTTCAGGTGAGAAATAACGAGGGGATAGGAGAACTTGTCGTGGAGAGATTTGGGTGAGGGGAGGAGTGGCATTCCTGGTGTAATAACGGGAATAACTTGGTCTGGACTTTAATTTGGGTAAGTGGCCGCTCGGGAATCGCCAGAATCACCAGATTCGCAGCTTCCCGGGACGTGCCAGGTAGTTAATTTTCAGAAGCGATTCTAGGAAGCTGGGGTGAGAATCTGTGTGTTCGTTTTAGTTTCTGATTTTGTGAGGCCTAGAATCTGGAATCAGTAGCTGCAGCTCAAACAAAGGCCACCTCAGCCACTACTTTCTCATTTCAAAACCCATTCCCCTAGAAGAATGACCACAAATCCAGTCCATAACGTTATGTTAGAGAGTAGAGAATCCTCCTTTCCTTTGCACATCGAACTAGGAACAGGATAACGTAGCATTAAGAGTAATGACCCTGGATGCCTATCATATCTTAATTGAGACCCTGGATGAGAGTATGTTAAAATTGTTTACTGGTAACAACCTAGTATTGCTATCCTTTATACTATGTATCACTTAATTTAACCGACTTTAAAAAAATTAATGTTCTTAATTATGCTTCTTCCATGTAGCTTCTCTTGGTCCCATGTACTGTTCAACCGGAACTATCCCAGAAGATGCTCTTCCGGAGAGTTCCATCCAGATCTTCTCCATCAAAGTCATCGGCTTAATGTATGGTCACACCTGGCCACTTCAGGTTCATGGCTTTGTTGCTGTCAGAGACTCGGTTGATAGTAAATGCAACTATATCTTCAGGTACACTAGGGATAGCTGCCAAACCCTCACTGCAAAGGTGAGTGAGTGCAACTACCTACATTCTAACCCTTTGTGTACCTTCATTCTCTTGATGCTTGCTAGTACTACTAGATCGCATGTCCTTCAATTTTTTAATAGCCTGACAGTTAATTAATTGATTATTATTGTGATGCTTGCATTGTAGGATCCATTCTTGCACCTAACAGGCCCATCTCGCGCGGTTCTGTTAATCGACCCGGTTGCCATCGAAGTTCAGCTAAAAATAAAAGGCAAAGATGAATCTGAAGATCAAGTGTTGGCTTTCACAGGTTTCTATATTCAAGAAAGGTATCATTTGGAAGATGGGATCCGTATACGTGTACCCCGCAAGTGTTGCATGCTTGAGTTTACCCTAGAAATGTTGCCTATGTCCGTCGAGGCCACCGTGGGCATCCGAATTGTTGCTGGGTCATGGCCCGATCAGTGTCCGGGGCAGGTTGTTTGAAGTACCGACAGTGTAAAAGAAGGGAGTGGTGCTGCTTGATTTTCAAGATGGAAAACTGCCTACCAAGCCAGATGGAGCGGTTGAGCTTGCGAGGCGTGTTGTTTCTGTAGATTACCCAGAGGGAAACCTGAGTGTTTCTGTGGAGGCCTCTCGGGATAGGTTTTCCGCACGAGGCACGGTCGACTTCGGAATGAAAGTGTCAGGCGGAAGTGCTCACATGTGTGATCTTGTTTTCTGCAAGATGGAAGTTACTGTTTTTTGGTCTCTAGTTTATTGCAACCGGGTTTAATGTACAATTTTATTTGTTTAGCATGTCAAACAACTAAGCCGTGAACTATTTATTTATATACTAGCAGGCAGAAGCGTGGTGGCACGCCACGCCTGCAGTTGAGTTTGCGTGTGCATGTGTTGTTTTTTATTTTGAAGTAAGAGAAGGGGCGACAGTAGCTTTGAGGTCGAGCTAGTCGCATAGAAAATATATTCAACTAAAAATGAACCATGTGCATATCTAAGCGTACTATATGAATCAAACTAAAAAATAGAACAGGTACAACCCAAATAAATGTTCTTACCTCTGACAGATTGTGACCCTGTCTCGCCACGACGACCCGGATGGCATGGACATTAGCTCATTGATGGATACAAGCTAATTTTTTTTAAAATAATACATTTTTTTTATTAATTTTCAAAAATATTACGCGGTTTGAAAAAATTTCAAAAATAATACACCGTCGGCTCGGTGCAGGCCGATCGGCCTGCAGCAGGCCTATCGGCTCACAGCGAGCCGACAGCAGCCCAAACTGCAGGCCAGGCCAGGCACGAGCGGGCTGTCGGCGCGGCCGGGCCCCCTGTCGGCCCACTGCAGGCCGATCGGCCAGCTGCCGGCCGACAGGGTGCGGGCCCCACGGCGGCTGGCTCCTTCTTCTTCCTCCTTTGTCCTTTCTCCTTCCTCTGTGCCACTCCTCACGCTGCAGCTCCTCCTCTCTGTTCTTTCTTTCTCCTCGTTCTTACACAAGAAATGCCTTCAATTTCTACACCAAAATGAGGCGGTTTTTTGCGGATTGAGCACCATGAATGGGTTCTACATAGTTAGGGGAACCAAGGGAGACCTCGATCTACTGATGGGGTAGCTCGTGGTGGTCTTGGTGAGCATTTTTCTTGAAGCTTTTTTTAGCACATTGGAGGAGGTTGTGGCGGCGGTGGAGGTGGAGGTGGTGGTGCTGAAGCTGGGGCAGTGTGGTGGAGGTGAAGCTCCGGCAGTTTGGTGGAGTTTCCGGCTCCGTTCGTCGTTCGTCGTTCGTCGTTCGTCGTTCGCTCGCACGCTTCAAGGGTATATTTCAACACACATTTTATTTTTCGTAGTTGCTCCGGTAGTATTCGGTAATATGTTTCGATGTGAAATAATTTAGGTGTGCTATTTGCTCCGGTAGTATCCGTAAATATATTTAGATGTCAATTATTTAGTTGTGTCAATATTTGAAGTTGCTCCGGTAATATTTCGTACTATATGTGGATGTCAAATATTTAGGTGTGTCAGTAGTTGGAGTTGCTCCAGCAATTATTTGTAATATATTTGTAGGTGTGTGAATTTTTTTAGTTGCTCCATTAATATTCCGTAATATACTTGTCTGTCATTGTTGAAAAAAAATATTCCGTAGTTGGAGTTGCTCCGGCAATTATTTGTAATATAGTTGCTCCATTAATATTCCGTAATATATACACATGTCAAATAGTTAGTAGTGCGGATATTTAAAGTTGTTGCTTAATACTTGTCTGTCATTGTTGAAAAAAAATATTCCGTAGTTGGAGTTGCTCCGGCAATTATTTGTAATATAGTTGCTCCATTAATATTCCGTAATATATACACATGTCAAATAGTTAGTAGTGCGGATATTTAAAGTTGTTGCTTAATACTTGTCTGTCATTGTTGAAAAAAAATATTCCGTACTTGGAGTAGCTCCGGCAATTATTTATAATATAGTTGCTCCATTAATATTCCGTAATATATACACATGTCAAATATTTAGTAGTGCGGATATTTAAAGTTGTTGCTTAATACTTGTCTGTCATTGTTGAAAAAAAATAGGTGAGCCGAGATGTCTGATGTAGTGAAGTTCAAATTTTACTACGGTCCTGGTACTGTCCAAACAACTAACATGGGAGCTGATCTGAGTGAATTTACTCACATAGAGGTGCCAATGAGCGCACCTCAAACATGGTCTGTCAGTCAGTTGAAAGAATGGATTACAGAAAGTTTAGGGCTTAATACAGAAACACACACCGTCGGTGTTCATGCATTGTGGACACGGTCTAGTTCAATAATTTACTTTTATTTGAGGCCAATAGAGCGAGACTCCGAGTGGGTGTGGTGGTTACAAGGTTGCGAACGCAGGGGATGCAATCCTATTGCGTTAGTGCTTCCCGTCGTGAAGGAGGTGACTGCACATGAAGGCGAGGGTGGCTACGATCCTGGGCAGAGCAGTGGAGGGAGGCAGTTATCTATGTCAAATGCTGGAGATGATGGCTACGAACCAGGGCAGAGTAGTCAGGTAGAAGGAGGAAATGCCGATGGTGGTTACAATGGCGAGGTGGACGCTGACGAGGTAGATGGGCACATGCAGGCCATGATGGAAGAAGAAGACACCGATGTTGATATGGGTCATGCCGATGATTCTAACGAGTCGGATGAAGAAGAAAATGCAGAGGAGGTCCCGAATCCTGCATCATGGAATCATGACTTCTCATCTGCAATGATGGTGAACGATGGACATGATTCTGCCTGGCAATATCACCAGAACAATATTGCGACGGGTGCTATGTATCCCAACAAGCAAGCTCTGAAGGATGCAATAATAAATTGGGCAATGTCCACGCAAAGGGTTTTCACAGCTCAGGTGTCAAGTCAGAAATACCTGACAATGGTATGCAAGAACGCAGATTGTCCCGCCAGGGTGCACGGCTATCTCCCTAAGTATGGCACAAGTTGGGTGATCAGTGACTTAGTTAATCACACTTGTCTTATTCCCTGCATCCCTCAAGATCATGCCAACCTTTCATCGACGCTTATTGCTCGGTTGTTTTACGATGAGATAGTGGAGGGCAAAGCTATGGAAGTGAAGGCAATCCAGAGAAAAGTTTTCGCCAGGTTCAAGTACATAATTTCTTATGGCAAGGCTTGGAGGGCTAAGCATGCGGCGCTTGAGAGGAGATTTGGTTCTTATTTTGATGCATATGACTCTGTTGTCCAACTCCTCCACACACTGCAGCAGCGGAATCCAGGCACCTATATCGATATCCAAGACCTCTTCATGCCAGAGTTCCCAACTGTGAGGGTGTTGCATCGTCTCTTCTTCTCTTTCGGTGTATGCATCGAAGCTTTCAGGCATTGCCGTCCGGTGATATGTGTAGATGGTACTTTTCTCACTGGCAAGTACAAGGGTCAGATCCTAACAGCCATAGGTCAAGACGGCCAAAATCAAGTTGTCCCACTCGCATTTGCTTTTGTGGAGAGTGAGAACATTCCAAGTTGGACATGGTTCTTCAGGCAGTTGAAAATATCAGTTGTGAAGGAGAAGCCCAATGTGTGCATCCTTCATGATAGGCATGCAGGTATACTCAGTGCGATAAGGACACTAACAAACCCAGGCCCTGAGGAACAAACTCCATGGCAAGACTTGCAGAGCCGTTGGTGCATGCGCCATCTGGGGGCTAATTTCTTCTCGCAGTTCAGAAATAAGAACCTAATGAATCTGTTCAAAAAACTCTGCAAGCAGAACCAGTTATGGAAGTACAATTTGATACGTGACAGACTTAATGTGTGCACGCAGAGACACGTTAGGGACAGGAAAGCTGCAAGAGATGCAGCGGTGAGGGCACATGTTGAAGCAGTAGCTGCACAGTTGGCAACAGGATCAGCGGCCGTGGAGGAGGAGCCTGTTGGGCTATGTGACCTGCCAGGCTTTGACCCACCTGGTACTAGGAGAAGGCTTGGAAGGTCGATTAAAACCTTCCAGCAGTGGATAGAGCATGAGCCTCTGGAGAGGTGGTCTTTGCTACATGACACACATGGAGCAAGGTACGGTGTCATGACAACCAACCTCGCGGAAACATACAACTTTGTCCTCAGAGGAAACCGGGCATTGCCACTTACAGCCATCGTTGAGGGTATTTTCTATGGCACCGTGAAGTATTTCAGAGATAGACGTCAAAAAGCAGAGCAGCATATCTTGAACAACCCAAATACACGTTACTGTGAAAGAGTGATGAAGTACATGGACAACAAGATGCAAAAAGCTAGGTCACACACTGTAGTCGCCATCGGTAATCAAGAGAGAAGGTTTGAGGTCCGCTTAGTCAACAACAAATTCGGATGTGCAAATGAGTTGAGGACGCATGAGGTGAAAATTGGAAATGAAGCCTGGCCAACGTGTGAGTGCACATGCAACAAACCAAAATTGTTTCACCTACCTTGCTCACATGTACTTGCTGCTTGCGGGCAGCTTGGACTGGACGCAATATCGTTTGTGTCTCCATTTTATCTGAAAGAGTCTGTCCTCAATACCTGGACAGGTGAGCTGATGGGTTTTCGATCAATGGGTAACTTCAACATCATCAACCCCGCTGAAAGGCGTTACATTCCAAACCCAGAGCATATGCGTACAAGTAGAGGCAGACGGCAGTGTCAGCGCATCCGGAATGATATGGATGAATCTGAAGCAGGAGGTCCAACTATGCAATGCATTCTATGCAATGAATTTGGCCATAGGGACACTAATTGTCCCACTTTCGTCACTGCCAGTGGTACTGGTCGTGGACGAGGCAACCGGGGACGAAGGGGAGGTAGAGGAGGTAGAGGAGTAAGAGGGAGAGGAAGAAGCTAAGCTAGCAGTACGATGTTATAAATTTGTATTAAGTCTGACACTATGTTATGAATTTGTATTAAGTGTGGCACTATGTTCTGAATTTGTATTAAGTGTGGCACTATGTTCTATATTTGTATTAAGTGTGGCAACTATGTTCTGAATTTGTATTAAGTGTGGCACTATGTTCTATATTTATATTAAGTGTGCCAACTATGTTTGAATTTGGTATGTGCAGGAATGGCGGGAATATGGTTGCTGAATGGGGAAATTGATAAGGGTCATCGTGGTGCGATATGGTCTGAGCGAAAGCTCAAGCCTCTGGTCACTCGCACTCCTCTGGAGAACTGGATGATACACCCAGGATGGGTTCAGCGGTACGTGCTTTATTAATTTGCACACTGACATGAATATTAATGGGAGACACTAACTGAAATGTTCTGTCATGAAGGTTGAAATGGGCCGGCCTTTTACCTTTCGCGCGTCTGGTTGAGTCTATCCCGGGCTGCAAACGCCTCGCCATCGACTCCTCCTTGTTGAGCTGCTTAGTGGACCGTTGGAGGCCAGAGACCCACACGTTTCACTTCCGGTGGGGAGAGATGGCTCCTACTCTAGAGGATGTGTCACTTTTGCTGGGACTGCCGTTGGCAGGTCATGCCATAGGACCGTTGGACGCACCGGCTGGTTGGGAGCTTGGTCTTGCACAACGTTTTCATGGTGTTTTTCCGGATGCTCCGGATCCGGAATGGGAGCATCACGGACCTAAGTATGATTGGTTGCTCAAATTCCAGGTTAGTTCCCCTACCTATTATCTTCAAGTTATCATGCAAATGGTTGTACAGAAAATATCTATGGCTAACTAAACATTTGTCTTTGCTTAATGCAGATCCAGAAGTTACCAGCGCCGTTGAGTGCGGAACAGGTCACTCGGAGCCTGGAGGCCTACTTAATGTGGCTTTTCGGCAAGGTGATGTTCACAGAAAACCATGTCACCACTATTAGCGCGCTCTACATCCCTATGGCACTCGAGATAGCTAGCGCGGAGACGGCGGATCAGATCAGACAGAGGAGTTGGGGTTCGGCGGTCTTAGCGGCTACATACCGAGGTATGTGCAATGCCTGCCAGCTATCATCGACAAAGCCAGCCCTTCTTGGATGCCCTCTATTCCTACAACTGTGGTCGTGGGAGAGGTTATCTATAGGGCGACCAGATGTACGTGTTCATCAGCCTATGGATGCCATGTTCGATGCTGACGGCATTGACATGCCTACTTTCGGTCTGTGTTGGACACGTCGCGAGGTATGTATCGTGTTATAGTTTAATGCAAATTTTGTGTGCACAAGAGATAGTTCAATGCTAGCGGCTACTAACTTTTGTTATCTGCAGAGACGCTTTGCTGGTGATCAGACCAGGAAGGCATACACGGCTTTGAACGAGCAGTTTGATACGTACACTGGGGTCATCTGGCAGCCCTACACGGAAGCAGCCATACAAGCAAGATACCCCGGTGGTATGTCTGTGCTATGCACAAGGGATCGAGATTACTGGATGACGAAATCGAAGATCATCTTTGATATCTTCGTCGAGGAGATGGCACAACAGAGGGTTATGAGGCAATTTGGTCTTCTGCAGTTGGAGCTGCCTCCCCCTACAGAGAACCCGGTGCCAGCACACATCCACAGGTATTAACTAGTTTTTCAATGTTGCATTATCTTTGACAGTAATCCATTCGAAGCATTACGTAATTGTTGAACACACACCACAATTTTAGGATGACGAGGAAGGGCATGCATAGGACAACTGCTGACTGGCTAGTTAGACTAGAGCCGTATGTTACAGAGTGGGAGACAGCAAACACACATCTATGGCACGAGAATCACAATTTTAATCTCAATGAATTCAATCTCTATTTGCGGCGTTACATGACCGGAACACGGTTACGCATCATTGAGCACTCTCACCCAGAGGAGATACCTGACCCTACTCCGTCGGATATGTACCCAAGCTATGATACTTCGGGCTCTAGGCAGTACGCGGTAAGATATATTTTCCTTAAGTAAAGTTGTGACGTACTTTGACGTGCATACTTAATAATCGTCATGAAATTTTTCAGGCTCGCTTGACACACGAACTATACGACGACGTGACCACCTTTGGACGATCATTGTCGTCTGGACCTCTTCTTCAACACCGGCCTGTGGTACAGCCCTTCTTGGAACGCATGCATAACAAGATACGGGCTGTCTACGAGGCTATCACGTGCACCCGGAGAAGCGATGTTGTTCAGCACCAGCAGCAGCAGCACCACCAGCAGCAGCAGCCACGTCACTCCACGCACCGACAGCAGCCACGTCCACGTCTAGCACATCAACCGACGACCAGGCCACCCCCTCCTGACCAACCTGGTGGTTCGACGTGGCATCACCCACAGCACTATGGTCCCACATCAAGCTTCGTGTTTCAGCCAGAGCAGCCGTCACAGCCAGCAGGTATGTCTCTTCATATTTATTGTTTTCAATATTAGTTGAGGCGACCTCATTCTTGATGACTTAACGTTCATCGTGCAGGAGCCTACGGATATCATGCGTCTATGTCGACATCACATGATACGTGGGGGAGTGATCAACGTCCTGAGGACAACATACAGGCTCAGATGTCGCAGCAAACCGACTGGATGAACATGTACTCGACTCCTCCACCTGGCCCCACACAGGATACACAGTATGACCAGGGTGAGTGGTCTGAGATTCCTCCTCGCCAGGTTAGGGCACCGAACAGGTTCGGATGGACGCCACCTCAAGATCAGCCTCCGCGCCATGGTAGACGTCGTCAGTGACGAGACATGACCATCTACTTCTGTATGAGACTTATGTCTATTCTATGTATGAGACAAATGACTATGTACTTATGTATGAGACATATGCCTACTCTATTTAGTACTCTGTTATTCGAACTACAACATCATATTTAGATAGAACATAATGATCGACAACAAGACAGTACAAACAACTTGATAGAACTACATCTAAATTGAACGATACATACGACTTAACTTACAACATACATGCATAAAATAAGATACATACGACTAATATCCCGCCATTTTCTTTCCCGCCATACTCTCCCGCCATTTTTTCTCCCGACATTCTCTCCCGCCATTATCTCCCGCCATTTTCTTTCCCGCCTTTCTTTCCCGCCTTTCTCTCCCGCCATCTTCTCTTGTGAACCTATATAACCACATATATAACCACATCCGCAGTAAGGTGAGCAGGCCCTTCTGTCCCCCCTTTCTCTCACGCCTTTCTTTCCCGCCCTCCTTTCGTGGAGATGTCTCATCCTCATTACCCTTTTGATCGTAGTTTTCACTCTGGTATGTCCGATCGTCTTATTTTTGAAATTTTTTCAAACCGCGTAATATTTTTGAAAATTAATAAAAAAAATGTATTATTTTAAAAAAATTAGCTGGATACAACATGAATCAGATTTGTAAAAAGCACATTGTAATGTAAATATCTACAATGAAAATATAGGAAGACAGCATTCTGATAGTTCTCCGCGGGGTGGTTCACTGGCTTGGATTTGTCGAGGCCACTAATGTTCTTGACAGCCCACTGCAGACCACATTGCTTCCAATTTCGGTGATCAGCCGAGGAGCCCAGGAGTTATACTATAAAAAATCACTGAAAAATCTATCACCCAATATTTCTTTAACATAAAATTTCTTGGTGTGCAGGTTGCATGTGGTTCTGGAGCATCTTCATCGGTAGGGACGGAGCCAGGAATTTAGTATAGGGGGGGCGAGCTCCACACTTAAGCTCTTGCAGACCGGTGAGGACTGGCCAAGCCAAAATAATTCATAGCATGCTAAGAAGCCTAGATTCGAACTCATGTTTTCATAGGTGTAATTAAAGACTGAAAAATTACTACCAAATTGCTCATATTCGACACAAGAAATTTAATTCCCAAATTAGTTATATAATAAAGAATTGATACATGGATGTATAGCAAACTGACTCGAAATACAATTTTCATGTCGATCAAATCATTCATATTAGACAACAAAAATTTAGAGATTTGAACCCGAGGTTAATTACGGGAGTGGGCATACCATAGAGACAGTCAGCCCCATGGTCGGTCATGGCAGTGGTGGTGCTTCCCCTAATCCTCTCTATGATGGTTGATGGCAGTGATCAATTGGGGATTCATAAGGATAAACACTAACCATGCACCGATGCAGCCATGATGGATCTTAATTAGTCTCCTTCTGATCTTCGCTTAGAGGTTGAAGCAAATTTTCCCTAGCGGCGGACCGGCGGTAGTCGGCGGAGACTCACACGGCGTAGGGAGATCGCACGATGCGTTTGGCAGCGATAAAATCGCGTTGATCGCAACAGCTGAAGTGAGCAACTGCATGTGTGGTTGCGTGCTGCTGCGGGGCTAATTTTCCTTGGACCCTTGATGAGGTGGTAGTGGGCTATTTCTTTTCTTCAGTTTTGGTCCATTATCTGCTATATACAATGGCTGGGCCTGCTCCCTGGGAGGGCCTCACGTTGTTGCACGAGATGGCCTCACGACAGGGGGGGGGGGCAAAGACTAAAAAAAAACACGTCAGGAAGCCTGGTGTTCTTCAAGGCAAGTGGAGATGGGGCTAATGAGGTGAGCCAGTTGTTGAACACATATTGCCAGGCATCGGGACAGCGTATAAACCATGATAAATCTTCTATCTTCTTTAGTAAGGGTTGTCCAGATAATGTGAGGGGGGAAGTTAAAGTCATACTGAATGTTCCAAATGAAACATTAAATGAGAAATATTTGGGAATGCCATCTGATGTAGGAGCATCAAAAAATGGGGCCTTCAAGTACCTCAAGGACTATTTGTGGAGCAAAGTTCAAGGTTGGATTGAGAAGACCTTGTCTTCAGCAGGAAAAGAAGTACTCGTAAAATCCGTTCCACAAGCTGTTCACGTGTTGTCTATGTCCTATTTTAAACTGCCAAGAGGTTTGTGTGAGCATTTGAACATGCTGATTCGTAAATTTTGGTGGGGAAGCAAAGACGGGCACCGCAAACCCAATTGGATCTTGTGGGACACTATGACACAACCAAAATATATGGGTGGCTTGGGATTCAAAGACTTTGAACTTTTTAATTTGGCTCTCCTAGCTAAACAGGCGTGGCGCATTCTACAAAACCCAGAATCACTCAGTGCAAGAATTTTAAAGGCCGTATATTTCCCTTCGTGCTCGATTTTGAATGCAGAATTGGGTAATCACCCAAGCTAGATTTGGAGAGCAGTAATAGAAGGACGTGATGTACTCAAGCAGGGATTGATACGGAGAACTGGCAACGGAGCTTCAACTCATATATGGTCAGATAATTGGATTCCAAGGGATGTCATGTTGCGCCCCTATGGATGTCGGGTAACCAATCCACCTTTGCTGGTCACGGATCTTATTGACCATACAGCCGCAAGATGGGACATGGAGCGACTATCAGAGGTGTGTTTACCAATTGATATTCCATCTATTCTTAATATCCCAATCTGTACAAGTGAGGTTGAAGATAGCTGGGTGTGGCACTTTGAGAAAAGTGGCTGCTACACTGTGAGATCAGCGTACAAGATGATGATCGCTACAAAGTACAGGCGGGAAGCTTGGATTGATGATTCTGCTGGTTCCTCCAGTACTGATAGAGATGTGGCCTCGTGGAAGCTATTATGGAAAACACCCGTACCAGGAAAAATTCGTATGTTTCTTTGGAGACTAGCGAGGCACTCATTGCCAACCGAGGACGTACGGGCTCATAGGAAAATGTCCACTACCAGCACTTGTGCTCTTTGTGGCGCGGCTGACTCCTGGAGACACTCGTTGCTCGAGTGCAATATGGCGAGGTGCGTTTGGGCACTTGTTGATGGTGAGTTGGCGGAGCACTTATGCAAGACAACTGAACCGAGTACCAAGCAGTGGCTGTTTGCGATGATTGATTCATTATCACATGAGGCTTTTGTTAAGTTGTCAGTCACCTTATGGGCCATATGGTGGGCACGAAGAAAAGTGATACACGAAGAGGTTTATCAAAGCCCCTCAGCTACACACGAATTCATTAAAAGGTTTATAGTAGAACTGGAGATGACAACACAAAAGGAGACAAGGGCACCAGCTGAGATTAGAAGAACAGTGGCAAGGCCTAGGGCGCCACCTCGGGGTTTTGCAAAAATCCATGTTGATGCAAGTGTTGCAAATCCGAGATGAGAGGTGCATCATCCGCAGTGTGCCGAGATGATGTTGGACGATATTTGGGCAGCTCCTCTCTCGTTGTTCGGGGGATCACTGATGTAGCTACACTAGAGGCGATGGCGTGTAGAGAAGCATTGGCTCTTGCAGAAGACTTGATGACTCAAAATTTTATAATCGCCTCCGACTCAAAGCAGGTGGTGAACGACATTGACAGAGGAACTAGTCGTACTTATGGTTGTATCATTAGCGAGATAAAGCAGCGAGCTAGTTTAGTTAATTGCAAGTTTACTTTTGAAGGTCGCGCATCAAACACTGATGCAGATAGGTTAGCTAAGTTTTCAAATACTCTTGATCAGGGGCGACACCTTTGGTTGATCCATCCCCATGATACTTTTTGTATACCACTTCATGTGGACTATGATCAATAAAGCTTAGCTATACCCCTCAAGAAAAAAGGAAGACGACTAACTACGCATGTACCTAATCACTACAAGGGACAACGAAATCGTCAGGGGGGGTCTCTCCCCCCTCGTCCCCCCTTAGATTCGTCCCTGTAATCATCGGTATATGTTTCCTCATCTATATCGGCATTGGTTTGGCCATCTAGATCGGCATCTATTTCGCCATCTGGATAGGTACCAGATTTGCCGTCTGAATAGGTATCCCACAGATCAGTCTCTGATCCAGATGGCGAAACAGAGACCGAGCCAAATGGCGAATCAGAGACTGAGCCAGATGGTGAACCAGATACGGAGCCAAAGGATAGTGCCAATGCAGCAATCAAAAGGAAGATAACTCTACATAAAGGAAAGAAAATAACACAATACATCTGATAGAAAAAAATTCATCTGATAATGTTAGGAAAACAATTCTACATGAGTGGCAATAGGATTGAGAAAAACTCTCTATGCATTATTAAGCTGGCAAGCAAATAAATTATTATGCAGAAAGAACATTATTTACAGCTAGCGTAGCTGCTTCAAAAACCCTAGGGTATGCAGATATCATATTTGATGATGCAAGATTAGCACTGTATAATAAATTCTGGTAAATTTAGCAAGAAAGTTCACCTACTATTGAGATCAGTTTCCAAAAGCATCAGATGGGCTATCAGCAAAAGCAAACAAACAGAACAGAACAATGAAAATCCAACAAATATTATGACATCTGATGAAATATTGAATGGGAAAGACATGCAGGGTTCAGAACACTAACTCGAAGGGCATTCTCCCACCTAGAAGGGAGCTCCTCTGAAATTATGCTATGCCTCCCGGTGGCAATTATTTGCATAGAGTATACTCTGCAAACTGTCATTCCATTCGGCTTCAAGAGATGCATCCTCATCTATGGTGACTCACCAATGCCTACGAGGATTGATTTATCTAATCAAACTCATGTGGAAAAAGAAAAAGTTTAATCATATCCTATTACTGTGCAATAATTTTTAATTCTGATTTGCAAACATTGATTTGGAACAAATATCATGTCTACTGGAGAACAACCTTTCAACAGCTTATTCAGAGCTGAGAATAACATTAACATTCACTAGATGATACTATTTGTCTTGCCAAGACCATTTGTTATCAACACTCACTATTTCCGTATATGTATGATTTACAAAATTGTAGATTGGAAATAAAAATATGTGTTCTTACACACAATGTGCAGAAGAACAGAAGCATGGATAGTTTTAGGAAAAAAAAGAAATAACAGTGTTGGTTTCTCTGTCTTTGTTTAACTGTATTATAATGAAAACCTGGAAGTGCTCCTGTATTTCTACACTTTATAACGATTTACTGAGCACATTGGCATCAGAATACATAACTGCATTATCATAGTGTGTTGTTGCTGCCCTTTGTCGGAACCTACCAGACCAGCCATATGCAATGATGACTAACTACTTGTTATCACACGACTGGAATTGAATTTTGAAGTTATAAAAGGACACCATACTGTAAAATACATAATTTGTTTGATCATGTAGCAAACCAATGTGAGACTTCAGAGCACCCGATAGAAATTATTCTGTGGACTTGGTAATTTAACAGCGGACATGACAAATTGGTAAACACATTCATTCAGATATATTGAAACATCCCCAAATAAACTGGACATGTAGAATTCTCATAGAAAATAAAAAGGCATCGACTGCAGTCTTAACGTTTGTTGCTTCTCCTACTTCACACCTCCTACCGCCTATAGCCCCCGCCGCTCGCTGCTTTCAAAGCCCCCATGGGGAAACACATCAGGTGGGGGTTCACCTGCAAGAGCAGATGCATGGCTCGATGTGGCTTGATGTGACGACGCTGATCAGAGATGTGCCGGGGTCGCGAGGAGAACCGACGGTGTGACCTCCGGCGCCTGGCGCCACCTTCATCCAGCAACGCATGTCACAACTCATTGGCATGGGTTTCCAGTGCCCTCCAGATAGATAGAGGAAAGAAGGGGCACCTCAAGGAGGGGGCATGGAGCGCCGGACGAGATCCAGAGGGAAGGGGCGGCAGATGGGCGCGAGGGATGGACCAACGGCGGCGGCGAGCGGCCTTCTCCCGCTTTTTTGTCTCTCTCGTCCCCCCCCCCCCCTCTCTCTCTCTCTCGGAGAAGAACAACGAAGAGGCGGGGGATCGTGGGGTGGGTAGCGGGAGAGCTCTAGAGTCTTCTGTGGCTTTGTGGTAATTTCTCAGGGGAGTATAAAAAATCAAAAAAAAAATATTAAGCCAACACGTGGCAGTTGGAGGGAGCAACGACACACAGCACTGGGAGTGCACGGGGTGGCCGATAGCTTAGCCAGTTTAATTTCTTTATATATGACCATCCCACTAGTGCACTATCGTACAGTCTAGGATGGGTTTTAGAGGTCGTTTTAGTATAGAACCTTCATGCTAATACTTGTATTTTTGGAGGTGGTTGAGTAACTGCATGAAAAAATTCCACCATTTGTACGTCATAACCTTTTGGTTACTATTGTAAAAAAAACTTTTGGTTACTTATATATGAGGTCTAAATTATTTTTAGTTTTTATGGAAAATCTTGCAATTAAAATTCTTAGGAAATGATACAATTGATGATCTATCACTATTCAACACATGATATATCACAAAGCACACATTTACATTCTTCTCAAAATTACATTGTTGTTGGTAATACATTCACATATATTCAAACGTTTACTGCCGATGTCATATTGCAAAGTTCCAAAATCCAAGATGTTGTACTAAACAAAGAAAATAAAACATTTTTCTTGGTTATGGTATTGCCATCCCGAGTAGTAGATTCAGGTGTCGAAATCATCTGATATCAAAGAAGTGGTAGATTTGGAACTTAGAGATGGATCACCCAATGCATGAGCCGCTGGCCGAGGAGATCTAGGACTTGCTTGCCTCCAAGGAAGAACATAATGTGCATTGGATACAATGCTCCACCAATGGAATGGTACATATCCTAGCTAGGGGGTTACGAGAATAAGTTATGTAAGACATGGTTGCATGTTCCTCCGGGATTTGAAATGATTGAATAAAATGCAACAATTTCAGCTAGAAAAAAGATCGTCTCTCTTTCAACTCAACAAAAAAATGATTTTTAACCGAGTTATAGTTATCTTCTCAAAGAATATCTCAGCTCTAACCTACTCATAATTTTATAAATTAGATTATAACATTAGATGGGCTAGACGCCAAGTTACGAACAGAAAGTGCAAACTGTGTTGGGCCTGATCTCAAGCAGGCTTGGTGTGATAGAGATTGGCATTTCCTATTATCGCTCTGTGCAGCACATAGTTGGTGAATGAGAGCTCCTAATCAGCGCTTGTTACCCCAGGTAAGCAATCCGGCGCTCACGCTATAGGATTCGTGGGCCGGCCCAACAAACTGGCTCTCACACACGAGCGGCTGAGGAGGTTAGCGGGCGCGGAAAATATTTGTGAAATTTGAAAAACAAATTAAGAAATTCCATAGTAATGTACAAGAAGTTGAAAAAAAATCACGCATTTGACAAAAGATGCATTTTCAAAAAAGTTCACGAGTTCAAGAAAAAAGTTCATGAATTTGGATAAAGTTCACAAGTTTGAAAAAGTTTAAAACTTTTGACAAAAATTTCACGAAATTTGGATAAAAAGGTTCACAAATTTGAAAAAAACTCATAAAAATAAAATAGTTTACGAATTTGAGAAAAAGGTTTCAAATTTGAAAAAAGTTCACACATTTGAAAAAAAATAAAAAGAAAAAATAAATAGAAAGAAAATATGGAAAAGAAAGCAGAAAGAAAAATGAAAAAAGAAAAGGAACAAAAATCAAAACCTAAAAAAAGTCTGGAAAAAACCCGCCGAAACTAGCCCAGTAAAACCGGTGGGAACCGGATGGGGGTGGGCCAGCAGTGCATTTAGAGCAGCGAACAGGGGATGTGCACTGTGTACCCTTTCGCGAGAGCTATATCTCGCTCATAGCGATGCGAGACGGGAGGAGCTCTCAATTGAAGCATCCATAGTAAGCTCATTAGCGCACACTTAAAAGAAATCTATATCTATACTCCCTCCGGTCCTTTTTACTCTGCGTATTAGATTTTTGACAAGTCAAACTTTACAAAGTTTGACCAAATTTATATTAAAAAATATCAGCATCTACAATACAAAATATATATACTATGAAACTACATTTCGCAACGAATCTAACAATATAGATTTGACATTGTGAATGTTGATACTTTTTTCTATAAGTTTGGTCAAAGTAGGGATACTTTAACTTTAAAAAAAACTTATATGCAGACTAAAAAAGACCGGAGGGAGTACCTACTAATAAAGGTAATATACTTAGTCTGTCATCACTTTTTATAGAACCCCCCCTAATATTATATTTATGTAAATCAACTTACAGTACACGCACACAATATATCGTCATCACTTTTTTGCAGTTTCCAAACTTTTCGTATGTAAACCGTGTGGGCTTCGTGCAACCCATTAAGCTCTAGAGCAGTGAAAATAATATATCTCCACTGAAGATTCGAACCCACGACCTCACCTCCTGTGCTATGAGCCACAACAAATTTACCTAGCTTGCGCTTTTGCCAGAAAAAGTATTCGTTACCAATTACATAGTCCCACCTCGCTCCTTTGGCATAAAATTACATCAGTTTATATACCCATGTGAGTTGTAGTAGAATCAACAAGCTGGCTGAAGTATTAACAAACGAAGGGTAAGGGGTGGGCCCTATGTATCCTGGCAAAACAAAGTCGACAATAATTAGACGGAATTGTGAAATTGTGGGTGCCGGAGAAAATGATATTTTCTTTTTTGCAGCGCACGGGCATGTTTGCTTGTGGAGAAGAAAACGAGAGCACCTAGGGGTCGACCCTAGGTCTCCTGGATGTTGCGTAGCACTGCAACCCACTGAGTCACTATCAGGTTCATGGTAAAATTGTAGGGCGTGACCAACTTGAGGGAAAAGAGCCGATTTTTCCACCGGTTTTTGGGTTTTTGTTGTTGTTTGTTTTTTCAGCAGTTTTCTTCGTTTCTTTCTCTGTTGTCATTAGGTTTTTTCTTCTTTTTTTCTGTTTTCTTTGTTTCTTTCTAGGTTTTTAGTTTTCACTGGCTTTTTTTCTATTCATTCTTTTTTCTTCCGTTTTGTTTACTTCTTTCTCGTTTTTCCTCGGTTTTCTTTGTTTTCTCTTAGTTTTTTTTGTTTTTCTATACACTTTTTTGGTATATATCTAATATATTTTTCTAATACACATTTACATTTTTCAAATACAAGACAACATTTTTTTTAATACATGACCAATATTTTTTCTATACACATTTAACATTTTTCAAATGCTTGATTAACATTTTTCAAATATAAGATTAACAGTGTTAAAAAAATACAAGCTTAACATTTTCTGAATACATGGTCAACTTTTTTTCTATACAGATTTAAGATTATTTTTTCAAATGTTTGATTAACATTTTCAAATACAAGTTTAATATTCTTTTAATACATGGTCAACATTCTTTTCTATACACATTTACATTTTTCAAATGCTTGATTAACATTTTTGAAATATTTTTTTGCAAATGCTTGGACTAACATTTTTTTAAATACATCTTCAACTTTTTTCACGCGCAATGTATATTTTTTGTATACATTTTTCATATACATGAGAAACAATTTGTCTATTCATACTTAACATTTTTCAAATAATTTGTTAATTTTTTTCGAATGTTCTATGCGAAATATTTTTTGTAATATATTTATTTAGAATATCTAAAAGTATAAACGAAAGTAAAAAAGAAATAAAAAACAAAAACAAAAAAGTGAAAAAAAAAACAAGGCCGTGGCCTCCCACGCGCCTGGGCCGGCCCAGCTAGCGCTCCGCTTTACGGGGGCTTCCTACGTCTCGCTATAAGCGAGACATAGGGGCGCCCGTACGCTTTGGCCTCTATTTGGGATTTGGGTTTGCAAATCTTAGGGTGGGCATAAGAACCGATCAACCGAAAACTGAACCGAAGCTCAATAAACCAATTTTTTTTGTTTTTTTTCTTGTGTAGAAAAAATCGGTTTCCTATGCTACTAACCGGACCAAATTCGGTCGGTTCGGTACTTTCAATCGAAAGGCCGAATTCATTCGAGTCCTCCCCGGATGTTGCTACAAACCATCCCCGCCTCCCGGCCCAGTTAGAGTTACAAAGGCCCACCCCCCTCGTGCCCGCAAGACCTAACCGCCCCCTCCCCGAGTCAGCCGCCGCCGCTACTACTCATTTGAGCGGCTAAGAGCAAGTACAATTGTAGGCTTTACATGGCAAGTTTGCTTACGTGGGGGAGAGAAACATGAAAAATTAAGTGGAGTGTGCTCCCATGCAAGAGTCTAGCTATACGCGTGCTCCTAGATAGATACAATAAAAGTGAAGAAAGAGATAGAGAGAAGATAAAAAAAACGTACGAGTCTTATAGCTAACTTTGTTGTATGAGTGACTATACATGACATGTCAACATAGTCAAGTAGTTTTTCTTTTTTTCTGAACCGAAATATTCATTGCATTACTAAACCTGCGCAGCGCAATCGCTGGCGACCAGCACTGAAACAAAGTCTGGAGCCTGCTTGATCCAAGATAGATCAGCAGCTCCCGCCCTAAAGCCAAAAGCGGCTAGTTCATGGGCCACCTTATTACATTCCCTCTTACAGAAATTGAAACTAAACGACTCGAAATTTGCATGGCATAAACTACGCGTATCGCGTAAAAGAACGCCAATCATGGCACGGTCATAATCATCAGAGTTCAGAGCTTGAATCAAGACCTTGGAGTCAGACTCGAGTATCACCCTGTGAACGCCAAATTCAACGCTCGCTTTTGTTGCTCTCACGCAAGCCATCGCCTCCGCATGCAAAGGTCCAGAAAGATGCTGCATGGTGCCAGCTCTCGCCGCCAAAAATTCACCCTGATCTGTTCGGAGAACACATAGTCAAGTAGTTGGCTGTACTATTAACATGCTCTAAGTCGCCACCACATTTTCTTCCCACCCGGTCACCTCCAACCCCTATGAGCATCCTCGCCTGCGCCGCCTCCCCGCTAAATTGCCTCGGGCAAATCCCCCACGAGCTCGTCCCGACGATCCTAACATGTCATCGCCATTGTTCGCCACCCGTCTCTCACCCCTACATGGCTACATCCAAAAAGCTTTTGCTCCTCCTCAAGGCGGATCCCTGCCATTGTCCATGAGATCCAGCTCGTGGGCATCTCCTCCTCCATGGTAGCCAGTTTCTAGCGGTAGGGGAACATGAATGGGTCCTTCTCTGTGTGTTGCATCTCTGTCGCCCCTGTGCCCCTTGGTCAGCTATGCCGACGCCGCACCCGGCTGACCTAGCTGCTACCCCTGGCTTTCCTTCTTCTCCCATTCTAGTGGTGGACGCATCCCAACGCCTGCAGCCGTTTGGTCCATAGTACATTATCCAAATATGTTCATGCTGTCAAAATATGTTCTGAAAGTATATATATTTTTGCATTATCCAAAATTCGGTTAAAACCGAACTGAAAAATGTGTTAACTGAATTTTTGGTTAGATGGTTTTTCGTGCCTATTTCAGTTTCTATTATTGCTAACCGAATCCTGTAGAAATCGAAATTTCAGGCCTACGTTCTGGGATCCTGTAGAGCGGACAATGTCTAGTTGGGTCGGCCCATCTCTGGTCGTATGGGTTGCACTCTGTGCGATTCGCCATTGCAGGATATACAGGATCCCCCACTCAAGAAAAAACGCTATACAGGATGCTGTCAAAAAAAAAGGCTATACAGGATCCCGAAACGGTTACGGGAAGATTCCTGTCCGTTTTTTTTTCTTTTACCTTTCTTTGGTTTTCGTTTCCTTTTTTCATAAAAGAATGAAAAAAGTTCACCACTTTTTAAGACTGTTCTAAAATTTAAAACAGAATCAAAAAAATTCAAAAAGTATTTTCACATTGCAAAAAATACGTGCAATTGAAAAAGTGTTCAATTTTTTTAATGATTGTGTTTAAAATTGGTCAGGTTCTTTCAAAGATGTTTAAATTCTTCGAAATTTCAGATTTTTTTAAAAAAAACACAGTTTTTCAAAAACATTGCGAATGTTTTAGAAATATGATTATTTGAAATAATATTCATATTCATTTTCTAGTAAATGAAAAAAATTGAAGACCATAATAAATAAACCAATTAAAATCAAACAAACAGGACAAACAAAAATAAGAAAAGCTCTTCTCCTCCCGTCGGCGCCGTCGCTGGTCCGCCCCATCTTTGATGGCCCCTAGGCCATGGAGGTGCGGAGGATCTCGGCCCCCCGCCGGCGGGAGGGACCCCGTTCTCGTTCTTGTTAGGTTCAGCGTCTTGGTTGGGGCTGTGTGGCGGCGGCGATGTCCCTTAGTAGGAATAATGTCTCCCACGTTCTATCCCCGCCCCGATGGTGCGTCTAGCATCGTCGGAGGGTGTGTGGAGAGGTGTGTCTCTGTCGGATCTCGCGGGATTCGGTCAGTGCTAGTCGCGGATCTGTTTGGATCCGGTCTTCGTTCGGGTGTTTACATGTTTAATCCTTTTGATCTACGACTTTCTTCATCGACGATGGTTGCTACTCTGGTGTGTTGGTCCTATGGGACCTTAGCACGACAACTTCCCGACTGTCTACTACAACAAGGTTTGTCCGGCTCCGGTGAGAGAGGGGCGATGACGGCGGCGCTCCTTCGGCTCGCTCCAGTGCTTGTAGTCGTCGCTAGGTGATCCATGAATATGGTTGTAATTTTTATTACCTCTGTTGTTCTTTGTACTGTCATGTTTGAAGATGAATAGATTGGAAGTTTCTCAAAAAAAAACAATTAAAAAGCAACAAAACCAGGAATTTTTTTAAAATCGAACAAACTGAAAGAAAAAACACTAGTATGCTATTCTTGTAGCTTGCGTCTAATGGGACGGTCCAGTTTCGTGCGGCCTGTGCGTTCGTCCGACTGTTTTGCCGCACAGAGCCGCAAACAGGTTCTTCATTTCTTCCACCCTATCTTCTTGGTTCATCTTCCTTCGCCAAGGAGAAAAAAGGCCCCGTGGATTTATTTGTTATTTCTTGATGACATGAAAAGGCGCTGTGAAAGAAAAAGTGGTAACCTTGGGTACCCGGTAGGTAGCCATAGAGCACTACCACCTCGCGAACAAAAACGCACGGAGCAAACATGGCCGGGCAGGCGGGCACCGTTGGATATTCTTATCGCTCCCACCAAAGCAAAGAAGCAACGGTCTCGGATTCGCTCCCCGCATATAAGGTTAGCTTAGCGAAGAAGTCTCGCGTGTCCACACCGACCTCCTCCCATGTCTTTTCTCTCGTCCTTGAGGCTGGAGCTACGCGCGTTGCATCGTCCGGTGACACAAGGATATGCTCCCTTCTTGCTGCGAACAAGAGCATAGCAGGGCAGGAACAATGCCCCCGTTGCCGGTGCTGCATCCACACAGGGCTCCGTCCTGAGTTACCATAGGGCCAGCGCGCCACATCGACTAGTCCGTAACAATCCCGTCTGGATTCCTCCGGTGAAACGGCAGCCGCGTCAGTCCATGCCACACGTACGGGCAGTAAGTACCAGAGAAGAAGACAAACGCATCAGCGTAGATTTCTACATGACCTTGTTTTCTTCTGAGCCCCGAGAGACAGGCGGGCGCCTGGAGTCGCTGTCAAAGGGATCACATCACATCACTCGCCTATTAGTCGCTTTTCAAGCACGGTTCACGGCGCTGGCGAATTGCTTTCAGCCTTTCAGCCTCCTACCAAACGGCGGTCCGGTCCTTTTTGGCTCATGCATTAGTCAAAATTATAGGTTGATACTGAGGCATATTGTATCGTGCTTTTCAGTCCTGGGGTGTTTAACAAAAGTGTGTCAGCCAATGTCACATTCGAGTTGTTATTATGCATGCCAAAAAAGTTCAAACACGGACGAGGCGCCTACCGCTGACATCACGCTTCATTTATATGCTTTCCGCTTCTCTTCTGACTTTGCTAACACGGTTGATGGATAACATGAGCGCAGACAAGCATATACTCAAAACCCTTCGGACATTACACCTTTTGAACTGCTTCGTCGCATCTTTGTGACAACTAAACTAGCCATGCTATTGCGAGGGGAAATAAACTAATCTAACCATGCATGGCGACACGCAACACTCAACAATGGTATGCTCAAATCCTCAAATGCACGTGTGCATCAAAGCTGGTGGCTTGTCCTAACCGACGGCACAAACTTTTCTTTACTATGCAGGACAAGCATATCCACTCAGGATTTTTTTTTTCGTGTGTGTCTTGGCTGCAGCCTGCGGAGAGGCCTGCAAAAGACAGGTCAACGAATTCATGGTCTCGACTGTGCGCTCTCAGCCAACGCCCCAAGAAGTTGACTGGTCCTTGGCTGCATTCGCGTTGAACCATTTGGACACGCAAAACCAGAATCAGTATCAGATATGTGTTGGCCGCAATTGGCGCGCAAGATGTTTATGCATTGCTTTATTTTATTTTTTTTAAATGAGGCAAAAGACTTGTCATTTTCATTGATTAAGAAGGAGAGAATTGCCCGGTTAATTGACGGAAAACCGGGCTAAAATCGATACAATCCAACCCACCTAACATGGATACCATCGGCCAACCTGGCCACCAACATGGGATCACAGAGCTACAAACAGCTGCACAGAAACCATGACGGCACATGCCAACAGAAGGCCACACGCGCGAACAACCGACAGCTCCGACTCTGACGACAATCATCACAAGGGAAATATGCAGGACTTGCGCCGACCGTGCCCTCCGTAACCGACCACCGAGCGCCTGTCATCGTCACCGCATGGACACACTCCACCGCAACTCCGACTTCAAAGCAACCAAGCAACCAACGGAAGAGCACCTCGGACACGCCAGGAAGATCCGACTACCGAAGCCCGAGCCGTGACCAAAGCTCCTCTCGACGCCATCATCGTTGCCAAACAGAAATCAGCGCCCCCGAAATGGCCGCCTCAGCAAACTACGCGGCGAAGATGCCGCAACCACGCGGCAAAGATGCCGCCATCCACTGGTCTCCAGATTGTGGCCGGCTCCGAGACGATGCCCCCAAGGAGGAAGAAGACGTGAAGGCGCCTTCATCGCCCGATCCCGAAGATCTAAGGTTTCCCTCTGGAGCCAAGGCCGCGGGGAGGGGGGAGGAGCACCACACAACAGCAACGCTTCCAACAAAGAGCACGACGCCCACGGGCGTCGCCGTCGCCGGATCCGGCAAAGGCCGGACATAGGATTTCTCCCGGAGATGCTCAACCACCACCTGCTCGCACCTGCGCAGCTAACAAACCCCATCCTGCCGAGGCCGACCCTGTACTGGCCGTGGGATCCCCCGACCCACCACGCCCAGGCGCGCGCACCACCCCCCAGCCGAAGCCGCTTCCACCAAATCCGGGGCCACCGCCCCGGCAGCCTCCACCACGCCGCCAGCCTCACCGGGCTAGCAAGCCGACCAGCTCCATAGCACCAAGCCGGGAGGGGGGGCCGCCACCCCGCCCCAACCCACCGAGCAGGGCTGCCGGGCCGAAGCCCGAGCAACCCACTGCAGCTGCAGCACCGCCAGGAGGGGCCTCGTCGAGCAGCCAGGAGCCGCCGGCCGCATCCCCACCCGCCAGATCCACGCGCCAGGAGCCGCCGGAGCGCCGCCACCCGCCATGCCGTCCCTGCCAGATCCCGTCGAGGCGCACCAAGGAAGCACCCCGAATCACCGGAACGAGGACGCCCATCTCCTGGCTGCCTCGTCGCCGCCCACGCAGCCGAAGGGACAGCCGCATCCGCAGCCGCGCCGACCTAACCGGCGCCGCGACCAGCCCCGGAGCCGCCGCCCCGGGCGCCCAACACCGCCGCCAGAACGACGCACGGGATCCCCATCACCTTTGGAGCAGGGGCCCGCCGCCACCACGGCGAGCGCAGGCGGCAGCGGCGGCAGGGTAGCTCGATTTGGCCCCTCCTCTGCTGCTAGGTTTGGCGCCCCGGTGCCGCCAGGAGCGGCACTGGAGCGGGAGGGGAATGTTAAGTGTGACTTATGCATTGCTTTAAGTTTGGCAAATACTCCTTCGCTTGGATGTCGCAACAAGATTTGGCTGTCAACAAGATTAGTATACCTTTCTTGCGCCGCTTAGCTACGGACGGGGCTTGCCTGCTCCGCAGGCAATGCTCCCATCCGTGCTCCGCTGCGTCCATTCTCCATCCAACGACCAGATTAAATCTTCTCCCCCACGTCTTTTTTCAAAGAAAAAAACACCAAATGCCCCGTACTTTCTTAAGTCTTTGGATGGGTTTGTACGTATTTTCTTCTGTCCACTTCAGTCGGCCGCTTGAGGCAGGTAGTTCTTCTGCTCGCTAACGAGCCGCGCCCCGTCGGCTCTCAGCTCCGGGCATCTCCTTTCATCGTCGAACCATGGCCTCACGTTGCCGGGCCCTGCGACCGCCGAACACGACCTCGCGCTATGGAGGGCTGCCGCCGTCGACTCGATTCGTCCGCGCATGTGCGGAGCTCCACACCAGACGCGTTGACAAACACCCTGGGCTCGGCCTGCCTGCTTTACAGGATTGCAGTCGACGGTGGTAACTCCTTCGCCGAGGAGCCCGCTTGGGACGCCGCCGAGCTGTGGTGCCGCAGGTCAGCAGGTGCCACCACCCATGCCGAGTCCGGTGCAGCTTCCTATTGGTACTGTAGCACGCGCAGTGGTCGAAGTCACCTCCCACATCAAACCGAGGATCACCGGCACTGCTAGATGTTCTCGGCCACGTTGTTGTGCACGCCGCGGTCACCGTGTATGCCGACCTCGCGCGGGTTTGCTCTGCTCAACTCAATCTCTCGCATCGACGCGAGGGCCGCGGCGGACACGCCGCTATGCATGCCGCAGCGTTGTCCTGCTGGTCAGCCGACTCACCTCCAGCATCGACGCAGGGACCATGGTGGCGCTTGTTGTATCAGACATGCCGCTATGCATCAATGCATGACACGACGTCCTCGTGCCGTCTTGCGGGTTAGCTCGACTCACCTCCAGCATCGACGCGAGGGCTGACAGTGCCGCTCTGCCGGCCACACTGTTGTGCGCGCCACGGCCATGAACGAGTACGTCGTCGTCGCGCGGGTCAAGTCACCTCCGGCATTGACGGCCGCCAGTGACGCCCGTTGTGCCGGCCACGTCATTGTTCACGTCAATACGCGGACGCGTCCTTACATGCGTTATCGTTTGTTTGTTTTTTTTTTTTTGCATCGCTTACATGCGTTACCTCTCCGGCTCCCCTATGCGGGTAGAAGAAAATACGATGGTCCATCGGGTATTCCGGGGAAGACAGACGAGAATACAGGGGAATTTATATTTTCCTTTGGGTGAAAAAATGGACGTGGGGAAGGAGACTTAGTCTGGCCGTTGGATGAAGAATAAATGGAGGGGAGCACGGATGGGAGTGGACGTGGGGAAGGAGACTTAGTCTGGCCGTTGGATGAAGAATAAATGGAGGGGAGCACGGATGGGAGCACGGTGAGGGAGCAACAAAGGATGAAACTACAAGCATTAAGAACAATCCAAGAAGATCGTCTGCATGCGTTTCGGCGTATAGAATGGGCGCCTGTTTAGTCAGGACAATGGGGCAAATTAATTGGGCGACGGCGACGCTTTACGTACTGTGCATCCCAATGCCTCATTTTGGTAGTATTACGTGGTACTACACGTTTTGGGTCGTGAATTTGATTCATCAACTGCTACTTCGCCAGTCATTGCTGTACTACAAACTTGTCAGTACAGCTAGTGGATCATTAGTACAATCACCAAGCTTAGTTACATCCTACCTTTCTACTCTTGTGTGATTTTCCTTGTTTCAAAAAAAAAACTCTTGTGTGATTTGAAGGCTGTTTATTTTGGCGGTGCCTAATAATAGTTCACTAGCTAGCTGTAAGTTTGAAAAGCTTACCTTGATTTGTAGTAGTAGAACTCTCTGAGAAGTTGTCGATATTCAGGAGATGGCAAGTAGTATCTGAGTATCAATGTGATGAGGCCAGTATGAGCTGCAAGTGTCGGTCAGGAGATGGCAATTAAGAGAGCACTGTCGGCGTCACCAGGATGAGCGGCCCTCCAACTCCATGTCACTTTCAGGTGGGTTCTTGGCTCCCACTTCTTCTTTTTTCTTTTTTTCTTTTTGAAATGGAACACTACGATTCCATAGATCATACTACGGTTCTTGGCTCCCACTTCTGACCATACATACAGCTAGCTCAGCTCAGAGAACAATCAAGTCGCACGCACGAATGCATGGTGTAGCCGATCGGTGGCTCAAGAGGCGCACACACGACGACCTTTACAGGCCAGAGGCCACTACAGCTACAGGCGTCGCAGTCTCGCCTTGCTTTCCAAAGCCCTCGTGCCAGATTAATCAAGGCAGCCACACGATCCGCGAGACACGAACCCTAATTCAGGTGAATGCTTCACGTGTAGCAGTGGCCAATGGCGTGTCGCTGTACGCCGCGGCGATCGGCGAGCGTGCGCTGAACGGCGAGATGTTTACAGGCCGTCGGCCGGATCAGTAGATCACCACGTTTGGGGACGGCGACGACAGCAATGGCATCGCGTCGTGCTCTGCGTTTGGTATAGGACGGAGCTGCGGGTTGCGGATGCGGACACGGAGAGGCCGAGCTGGACCCGACCGGCCGCGCCTGCGAGCAGTGCAATCGGCCCACCTTCGTTCTCTCTGCGTGGTTGAGATGGTGTCGGTTTTTTGTGGATCGAGGAAATATCGCGCACGCTGTCGTCGGTGCATGGGTTCTATACCCGATTCATAACTACGAAGCTTCTCTGGTCCTTCACT
This sequence comes from Elymus sibiricus, assembly GCA_039707655.1. NCBI lineage: Eukaryota > Viridiplantae > Streptophyta > Magnoliopsida > Poales > Poaceae > Elymus > Elymus sibiricus. The sequence continues at coordinate 403,152,331 of CM077666.1, forward strand.
AACCGAGACTAAAAGCCCTGAAATTATAAATGCCAAAATAGGAATAAGGCTTGTCTTCCCCAGCAACAGGCTCGATGTGATAGCATCGTCCTTTTAACGATCAAGACTGGTAAGTCCATCAGTCCAAACAGTTGTATCCGTATCTTATTGGCGAAACTGAATACTTGAAATTCAACAGAATCCTTATTTTCTTCTTTTTCTTCTTTAACCATAAATCCAAAATAACTAGGTAACGAAGTTATTTTATTAACTTTTTGAATTTAATCAACTAAACCCATTCTTAAGTTTTGATTATTTCAATGAGATAAAATTTGGCCTACCCACATGTGTCGGTTTCGGATACAGGTACCCTTTTGTTGAAGGCCGTTCGAGCTTTTCCTGAGAGTATGGCATCAGTTACATACTTCATCGCCATAGCGCCTCGTATGAGCCTCGTGGAGAAGCATGAACTGCAGTCCGCCAAGCCTTGCTCAAATTCTAGACTTGATACCCAATCAGGGCATCTCTCGTCCCTTACAGATACACTATTAGAGCATCTACAACCGGGTTTGGCAAATTCAGTCCATCAAACGCCCGCGGACATTGACCGGTCACGCCTTAAATTTCCCTTCTCACAACCGGACACCTCAATTAGCACACCTCAAATCCATACTAACGCATGCAACTACGTAAGTGATGCATTACACATATCGTCCGGCTACTACATCAAGACATGTCATCGGACTACCAAAAATTGGCATGTTTAACCTACATACTAGCTATGGAGAATCATACACGGCTGCCCTTGCCCTTCCTGGCACTCTTCCCGTCCTTCTCGCGGAAGTAGCGGTCGAAGACGCAGTATGGATCGAGCCGGATCTGCTCGTCGATGGAGCTGTCCGACCCGGCGCTGTCCTTCTTCTCCTCCTTGGGGGGCAGTCTGGCAATGGCACGGACCGCCTGATTCTGCTCTTGGGCGAGGGTGCGCGTGTTCCTCCGCTGCCGCTTCTTTACAATGCGGCCACGGATGGCTTCCTCCTCTGCGGCAGCGCATGCCGCTGCATCAGCCGCCTCCGCCGCCACCATGTCGGTAGCAAGTTGGGCCTTGGCGGCCCTCATCCTCTCCTTCCCACGGCGGGCACACCGGTCCCGGTAGGACTCATACTCCGGCGGACTGGTGACGGGGAAAGGGAGATTGGAAGGCTCCCGGGAGGACCGCGATGATCCAGCCCCGGAGGATTCGATCGCCCAATGCACCCGCGCAATGGACTCGCGCCGGACAGATCCCGCCGTCGGTCGGGCGTTGTCCTCCCGGGAGCGGCGAAGTGCAATGTGGACGGCCATTGCCTCCTCCAAACCGCACGGGACGACACCCTAGTCGACGGACCTGTACTGGTCGTCGTCGGATCCGCTGCCGGGAGTGGAGTGAAGTGGCCAGGGTTTGGTCCGACGAGCGAATGGGGAGGAATATATGTGTGGTCGGGTGGGCCAGCGTGGGCCAGGACTGACGTGGCGGACGCGCCCGGGCGCGCCCGGGTGCCCCCATATCTGTCTTACATTTGGGCTGGATATGAGGGGTGCCGGTCAGGCCGGGCATTTGAGGCCCGTTTGAGGCGCCCGTCTGGGTTGCTTTTTTGTGAACGGTCACTGACCGGGTGTAACACCCCATGTAATTAAGCTACAGTGATCACCTTTTGATAATGCCAAGTCATCATGTTTAACAGTGCTTGATCATCATTTGCATCATATCTCATTTCAAATTCCCACTCAAATTGTAATTCAAATATAAAGTGAAAATAAAAGTTGTTCCAATTTGGAAATTAAAATGTTCGTTAAATAGCAAATAATCCATAGCTAATTGTGTTAAGAAAAACAACATCACTAAAAATCACTAGATGACTCTATCATCCAAAAACAGTCCCAAACAGCAATATTTAATCCCATTTTATTTAACAAAAATTTAAATGAAATCATTTGGTCTCCAAACCTTTTTCTGGTAGTAGTTAACATTTCACTGTAATTATTGAGCCAAGTCACATATTTTTCAAAACTAAAATTGTGGCTAAACTAATTACAAAACAGAAATGAAAAGAGAAAATAGAAAAGAAAAACAAAGAAAAGAAAAAGGCCGCAACACTTGGGCTTAAGTCACCCGCGCGGCCCAGCCCACCTCGCCACCTCCTTCTCCCTCGCACTGCTCACTCGCGCCCGCCCGCGCACGCGCGAGCCCGACGACCGGCTCGCCGTGCCAGCCGCACCCTGCCAGCCACCGCACCGCTACAGGGCGCCGGGGTGGATAAGACCACCACCGCGGCAACCCTAGCCGCCCCCCAGATCTTTTCCCCCTCTCTCCCTCGCGTTCCCCACCTCGCCCGACGCCGTCATGGCCTCGCCGCCGTAGCTACGCGGCCACCGTGCCTTCCTCGCCGCAGCTCGGTGCCCGCAAGGACCCCCAGCCTCAGCTACTTCCTCTCCGCCTACTCACTCGAGCCGGGACACGCTGCCTCGTCGGATCCCCGTCGTCTTCTTCCTCGGGAACCGCCGCACGCCGTCGTCGATTTCGTCGGCGTCAAGCCGTCCCCGAGCCCACGTTGCACATCTGCAGGCTCTCGGTGAGCCCCTCTTCTTCTTCCCCCACTTGACGCGCTCGATTGCGAGCTCTGACACCCGAAACGGCGACGCCCGAACACGCCACCGCACGGGCTCGTCGCCGGCGACCTTCCGGCGACCATTTGGTCGCGCGCTGCTGCCCTTCGTGCTCGCCCGCACGCGTAGACGTCGCCTAGCTAGTTAGCGCGCCCGAACTCGCCCCGCGGCCGCGTTCCCGTTCGGACCCGAGAGCCGCCACCCGCCCGCCGTCATCGCCGACGTCCTCTCCGGCCTCCCCAGCCCCGGCCGTGGCCACCATCGGACGCGGCACGAAGTGCCCGTTCCATAGAGCTCAACCCCGCGTCGAATGATGCCCCGTAGCGCATTTCCGGGCTCACCAGAGTTCGCCGCCGCGCTCGGGCTTCCCGGAGTACCTCCAGCAGCCGGCGCTGACTCGGCGCTGACGCGGCAGCCACGGCCCCCACCGCTGAGCCACTGCCACTGGGTCCCGCTAACCCGTTGACTGGGCGGCCCCGTGTCACGGACATGCGGGCCCCGCCTAAATTAAAATGATTTTGTAAATAAATAAAATGTTAATTAATTAGTTAATTAATTTAATTACTAATCAGTCACTCACTAATGGGCCCCACCACCTAATTAACCTTATTTAGTTAAATTTAATCCCTGTTTAACTACTGTGTCACTGACCAGTGGGACCCACTGGTCAGGTTTGACCTGGCCCAGCCGGATTTGACCCGCTGACGTCACTGTGATGTCATGCTGACGTCATAGCTACTGTTTTGGATAATTCTAATTAAATAATTCCAGAAAATGACTAAAACTTTGAAAATTCATATAAAATAAACCGTAACTCGGATGAAAATAATTTATATATGAAAAATGATGAGAAAAATATGAAGAATCCGAATATGCCATCCACATACCTACCACACCCCTCTAACATACCGAACATGGAACCGCCCCCTCCGGTTCAGTGTACCGATACTCACCCGGAGCTGGGAGAACACTCCCGGATAAATTCCCGGTCCGACTAACTTGCGTAGTGCTGCATCAGAACACCCCTAGCACTGCATGTAGTCATGTCATGCATCCCTGTTGCATTGTTGCCGTGTATTTATTGTTTCTTCCCCCTCCTTCTCTCCCGATAGACCCCGAGACAGCCGACGACACTGCAGAGTACGACTACGTCGCCGATGACCAGACCCCTTCAGCTGAGCTTCCAGGCAAGCAAAACCCCCTTGATCATCCAGATAGCGCCTATTCTTTCTCTCTTACGCTTGCATTAGTATTGCTTCTGTTGTTGCTCCGATAGCTCCTATTCCGATGCATAGCCTGATTTCGTCACCTGCTATTGATACATTACCTACTATCCTATGATGCTTGGTTAGGTATGCTATGTTCATCAGCTGGCCCTTCACCCTTGTCCGTATGCCATGCTTGTTATCGGGCCGTGGTCACTCTGGGTGATGATCACGGAAATATTTACATTATTGCAATGCTTAAACTGTTAAAGTCGGGCTGGCCCCAAGGGTGCCCGCGAGAGAATAATATTAAAGACGGGTCGGCTCCAAGAGCACCCGCGTGTCATGTGTTACCAAGTCAGAGCAACAGGAACCCTGTTCGTCTCTGCGAGTTACTAAACACGCCTAATGGATTTTGGGTATTTGATCTGAGTTGGCTACGTGCCTATACGCACTACCACCACGTGGGATAATGGTTATGGGACCCTCTACGTCGTATGTATCAGCCGAAAGCTCTTCAGATGTCACAGCTCAGAGATGCGGACTGATCGTTGGGGTGGGCTGGTTACGTTACTGGTGTATTCAGTGTCGCGCTTGGGCCCCGACTAGCCACGTAACATGCAGGAGTGCAAAGGGCGATGGCCCAAGACCCCTTTGTGCTTGGGATTTAGACCAGTGTGCTGACCTCTCTGCTGAGCCTAGGTAGGACTGCGTTGTGTCGATCTCCTGAGGCCGGGCATTACCCAGCAAGTGTGTCCGGCCAGATGTGATCGAGCGTGTTGGATAACAGTAGTGCACCCCTGCAGGGAAGTTATCTATTCGAATAGTCGTGTCCACGGTAATAGGACACTCAGAGTTGTATCTTGATCTGCTACAACTACAAATGGATACCAAGTGATTACTAAACTATTACTACTGCTCTCGGGATCACTTTCTAGTAGGGTAGTCGAGGAAGGATCTCAGGGCATTACTAAAATATGATTGAATATATATTATCTTGCTCTACTCTCTTCTGATGCTGCAAGAATGCTTCAAGATGCTAGTCTTCGATAGGCTAGGCCTTTTCCCTCTGTTCTGGCATTTCTACAGTTTAGTCCAAAGATATAGCCCCATCCCTTTGATACCGATGCATAATTAGTATAGATCTGATGTCAGTCTTGAGAGTACTTTGGATGAGTACTCATGGTTGCTTTGCTATCTCTTTTCTCCATACCCGATTGTTGTGATCAGACGATGGAGCCCAGGAGTAGGAGATCCCCGGAGGTTCCTACTACGATGTGGAGATTCCCGATGACCAGGAGTAGTTCGGAGGCCCTAGGCAGGAGGCCTTCGCCTTTCGATCAGTGTCGCTGTTTGTGCTAGCCTTCTTAAGGCAAACTTGACTAACTATGTCTGTATCCAGATATTATTTGTGTGTATGCCTTATGTATTCGGGTCCTCGTGACCCCTGGTTTGTAATATGAGGATTTATGTTTAAATTTGAGTTTAGAGTTGTGTTGTGATATCTTCCCGTGCGTCTCTGATCTCGAGCGTGCACGTTTGCGTGTATGATTAGTGCACGGTCGAGCAGAGGGCGTCACACCGGGCCGTCCACCCGGGCGTTTGAGGTGGGTTTGGGGCGCCCGCTGTAGATGCTCTTAGGGCATCTCCAACGCTGACTCCCAATTTTCCGCAGACGGGGGGAGCAGTCCGCGGACATGGATGCGGGGGTCGACCATCTAACGCTATCTGCGTACATTTCAAAGCGGATTTAAACAAACTAGATGAAATTCATGCAAATAAGACGGAGTTCACTTAAGTTCGAACGTAATTTACATAAAAGGTCGATATTTCGACCGGTTTTAACTAAAAACTAGAAAATAATCTAAACCCTATAGAGGACGACCACCTTGTATGCTCGGCCGCTCTGCCCTGCCGGACTGTCGTCGCCGCCCGTGCCATTGTCGTTGTAGTCGCTGCCGTCGCCGTCCCTCCAGTGGCGAAAGGGTGCCGGAGGGCCGCGACAGCCTGGTCTGGCGGCTGCCTGCCGCTCGCGGAGGAGCCACTCTGAACGTAGCATGAAAATCAAAAAAAATTCTACGAACACCCAAGATCTAATCTAGGAGATGCATAGCAACGAGAGGGGATTGTGTCTACATACCCTTGTAGACCGAAAGCATTAGCGTCATAACGCGGTTGATGTAGTCGTACTTTTCATGATCCAATCGTGATCCAATCCGATCTAGTGCCGAACGGACGACACCTCCGAGATTAGCACACGTTCAGCTCGATGGCGTCCTCTCCTTCTTGATCCAGCAAGAGAGGGGGAGGAGGTAGATGAGATCGGAACCAGCACGACGTGGTGGTGGTGGTGGCAGCGGAATTCCGGCAGGGCTTCGCCAAGCGCTGACGGAAACGTGGAGGAGGAGTAACGGGAGGGAGACGGGGCAAGCGTGGAAGGGTTGGCTGCCCCCTGTTCCTCCCCACTATATATATAGGGGTGAGGGAGGGGCATGCCTGCCCTACCCCCCTCCCAAGGCAGGGGGCGGCGGCTAAGGGGGGAGGAGTGCCCTCCAAGCCAAGTGGAGGGCCCTCCCCCTTAGGGTTTCCCTTCCCCTAGGCGCATGGGCCAAGTAGGGGCTGGTGCACCTGGCCCAATAAGGCCAGGGCGCCCCCCTTTAGCCCATGCTACTGCTTGGGACGTGGTGGAACCCTCCAAGGACTTTCGGACCCCTCCGGAACCCTTTGGAACCTTCCGGTGACTTCCTGGTACAATACCGAAAAAACCGAACTTTTTCCGTAACCCCGAAAACAACTTTCCATATATAAATCTTTACCTCCGGACTATTCCGGAGCTCCTCGTGATGTCCCGGATATCATCCGGGACTCTGAGCAACCTTCGGACTTTCCACTATTAATATCTCAATACTACCCTAGCGCTATCGAATGTTAAGCGTGCGACCCTACGGGTTCGGGAACATGTAGACATGACCGAGACACTTCTCCGGTCAATAATCAATAGCGGGATATGGATACCCATATTGATTTCCACATGTCCAACGAAGATCTTTATCGGTTGAACCACGATGTCGAGGATTCAGTTAATCCCGTATGCAATTCCCTTTGTCCGGTGATATGTGTAGGATCGAAAGTATGTCTAGAGGGGGGGTGATTAAACTACTTGACCTAATAAAACCTAACCTTTTCCTAGATTTTAATTGTTTGCAGTGGAATTCCGGCAGGGCTTCGCCAAGCGCTGACGGAAACGTGGAGGAGGAGTAACGGGAGGGAGACGGGGCAAGCGTGGAAGGGTTGGCTGCCCCCTGCGCCTCCCCACTATATATAGGGGTGAGGGAGGGACGTTCCTGCCCTAGCCCCCCTCCCAAGGCAGGGGGGCGGCGGCCAAGGGGGGAGGAGTGCCCTCCAAGCCAAGTGGAGGGCCCTCCCCCTTAGGGTTTCCCTTCCCCTAGGCGCATGGGCCAAGTAGGGGCTGGTGCGCCTGGCCCAATAAGGCCAGAGCGCCCCCCTACAGCCCATGCTACTGCTTGAGACGTGGTGGAACCCTCCGAGGACTTTCGGACCCCTCCGGAACCCTCTGGAACCTTCCGGTGACTTCCCGGTACAATACCGAAAAAACCAAACTTTTTCCGTAACCCCAAAAACAACTTTCCATATATAAATCTTTACCTCCGGACTATTCCGGAGCTCCTCATGATGTCCCAAATCCCATCCGGGACTCCAAACAACCTTCGTACTTTCCACTATTAATATCTCAATACTACCCTAGCGCTATCGAACGTTAAGCGTGCGACCCTACGGGTTCGGGAACATGTAGACATGACCGGGACACTTCTCCGGTCAATAATCAATAGCGGGATCTGGATACCCATATTGATTCCCATATGTCCAACAAAGATCTTTATCGGTTGAACCACGATGTCGAGGATTCAGTTAATCCCGTATGCAATTCCCTTTGTCCGGTGATATGTTACTTGCCCGAGATTTGATCGTCGGTATCTCCATACCTAGTTCAATCTCGTTACCAGCAAGTCTCTTTACTCGTTCCGTAATACAAGATCCCGTGACTAACTCATTAGCCACATTGCTTGCAAGCTCTTTACGATGTTGTATTACCGAGAGGGCCCAGAGATATCTCTCCGTCATACGGAGTGACAAATCCCAGTCTCGATCCATGCAACCCAACAGACACCTTCGGAGATACCTGTAGAGCACCTTTATGATCACCCAGCTATGAAGTAATGTTTGATAGCACACAAGGCATTCCTCCGGTATCCGGGAGTGACATGATCTCATGGTCTAAGGAACAGATACTTAACATGAAGAAAGATGTAGCAAATAACTAAACGATCTGATGCTAAGCTTACGGTTGGGTCTTGTCCATCACATCATTCTCTTAATGATGTGATCCCGTTATCAAATGACAACTCATGTCTATGGTTAGGAAACCTTAACCATCTTTGATCAACGAGCTAGTCTAGTAGAGGCTTACTAGGGACACGGTCTTGTCTACGTATTCACACATGTATTTAAGTTTCCGGTCAATACAATTCTAGCATGAATAATAAACATTTATCATGAAGAAGGAAATATGATAATAACCAATTTATTATTGCCTCTAGGGCATATTTCCAACAGTCTCTCACTTGCACTAGAGTCAATAATCCAGTTTACATTGTAATGAATCTAACACCCATGGAGTCTTGGTGCTGATCATGTTTTGCTCGTGGAAGAGGTTTAGTCAACGGGTCTGCAACATTCAGATCCGTATGTACTTTGCAAAGTTCTATGTCTCCATCCTTAATGTAATTACGAATGGAGTTGAAGCGGCGCTTGATGTGCTTGGTCTTCTTGTGAAACTTGGGCTCCTTGGCAATATCAATAGCTCCAGTGTTGTCACCAAAGATAGTCATTGGATCCGATGCACTAGGTATTACTCCCAGATCAGATATGAACTCCTTCATCCAGACTCCTTCTTGCGATGCTTCCGAAGCAGCTATATATTCCGCTTCACATGTAGATCCCGCTACGACGCTTTTCTTGGAACTGCACCAACTGACTGCTCCACCATTTAAAATAAATACGTATCCGGTTTGAGACTTAGAGTCGTCCAGATCTGTGTCGAAGCTAGCATCGACACAACCCTTTACGACGAGCTCTTCGTCACTTCCATAAACGAGAAACATGTCCTTAGTCCTCTTTGGGTACTTATGGACATTCTTGACCGATGTCCAGTGATCTACTCCTGGATCACTTTGGTACCTCCCTGCCAGACTTATGGCAAGGCACACATCAGGTTTGGTACACAGCATGGCATACATTATAGAGCCTATGGCTGAGGCATAGGGGATGACTTTCATCCTTTCTCTTTCTTCTGCCGTGGTCGGGCTTTGAGTCTTACTCAACTTCACACCTTGCAACACAGGCAAGAACCCTTCCTTTGACTGGTCCATTTTGAACTTCTTCAAAATCTTGTCAAGGTATGTGCTTTGTGAAAGTCCTATTAGGCGTCTTGATCTATCTCTATAGATTTTAATGCCTAATATGTAAGCAGCTTCACCTAGGTCTTTCATTGAAAAACTCTTGTTCAAATAACCTTTTATGTTTTCCAGTAATTCTATATCATTTCCAATCAACAAAATGTCATCCACATATAATATTAGAAATGCTACAGAGCTCCCACTCACTTTCTTGTAAATACAAGCTTTTCCATAAGTTTGTATAAAACCAAAAGCTTTGATCACCTCATCAAAACGTATATTCCAACTCCGAGATGCTTGCACCAGTCCATAGATGGATCACTGGAACTTGCATACTTTGTTAGCATCCTTAGGATCGACAAAACCTTCCGGTTCCATCATATACAACTCTTTCTTAAGAAACCCGTTAAGGAACGTTGTTTTGACGTCCATCTGCCAGATCTCATAATCATAAAATGCGGCAATTGCTAACATAATTCTAACAGACTTAAGCATCGCTACGGGTGAGAAGGTCTCATCGTAGTCAACCCCTTGAATTTGTGGGAAACCCTTTGCGACAAGTCGATCTTTATAGATGGTGATATTACCATCAGCGTTTGTCTTCTTCTTAAAGATCCATTTATTCTCAATGGCCTGCCGGTCATCGAGCAAGTCCACCAAAGTCCATACTTTGTTCTCATACATGGATCCTATCACATGGACTCAAACCATTTATCGGAATCCGGGCTCATCATTGCTTCTTCGTAGTTCGTAGGTTCGCCGTTTTCTAACAACATGACTTCCAGGACTGGATTACCGTACCACTCTGGTGCGAAATGTACCCTGGTCGACCTACGAAGTTCAGTAGTAACTTGATCCAAAGTTTCATGATCATCATCATTAGCTTCCTCTCCGGATGGTGTAGGCATCACGGGAACTTCTTTCTGTGATGTACTACTTTCCAATTCGGGAGAAGGTACAACTACCTCATCAAGTTCTACTTTCCTCCCACTCACTTCTTTCGAGAGAAACTCCTTCTCTAGAAAGGTCCCATTCTTAGCAACAAAGATTTTGCCCTTGGATCTGTGATGGAAGGTATACCCAATGGTCTCTTTAGGGTATCCTATGAAGATGCACTTCTCCGCTTTGGGTTCGAGCTTATCAGGCTGAAGCCTCTTGACATAAGCGTCGCATCCCCAAACTTTAAAAAACGACATCTTAGGTTTCTTGCCAAACCATAATTCATACAGTGTCGTCTCAATGGATTTAGACGGTGCCCTATTTAAAGTGAATGCGGCTGTCTCTAATGCATAACCCCAAAATGATAGTGGCAAATCGGTAAGAGACATCATAGAACGCACCATATCCAATAGAGTACGATTACGATGTTCGGACACACCATTACGTTGTGGTGTTCCAGGTGGCGTGAGCTGTGAAACAATTCCACATTGTCTTAAATGCATACCAAACTCGTAACTCAAATATTCACCTCCACAATCAGATCGTAGAAATTTAATTTTCTTATTACGATGATTTTCCACTTCACTCTGAAACTCCTTGAACTTTTCAAATGTTTCAGACTTGTGTTTCATTAAGTAAATATATCCATATCTACTTAAATCATCTGTGAAGATAAGAAAATAACGATATCCACCGCGTGCTTCAACACTCATCGGACCGCATACATCGGTATGTATTATTTCCAGCAAGTCACTTGCCCGCTCCATTCTTCCGGAAAACGGGGTTTTAGTCATCTTGCCCATGAGGCATGGTTCACATGTCTCAAATGATTCATAATCAAGAGATTCCAAAAGTCCATCAGCATGGAGTTTCTTCATGCGCTTTACACCAATATGACCTAAGCGGTAGTGCCACAAGTATGTGGTACTATCATCATTAACATTGCATCTTTTGGCATCGATATTATGAATATGTGTATCACTACGATCGAGATTCAACAGAAATAAACCATTCACCAAGGGTGCATGACCATAAAAGATATTATCCATATAAATAGAACAACCATTATTCTCTGACTTAAATGAATAACCGTCTCGCAATAAACAAGATCCAGATATAATGTTCATGCTTAACACAGGCACCAAATAACAATTATCCAGGTTCAAAACTAATCCCGAAGGTAAACGTAGAGGGAGCGTGCCGACGACGATCACATCGACCTTGGAACCATTTCCGATGTGCATCGTCAACTCGTCCTTAGCTAGTCTCCGTTTATTCCGTAGCTCCTGTTTCGAGTTACAAATATTAGCAACCGAACCAGTATCAAATACCCAGGTGCTACTACGAGCACTAGTAAGGTACACATCAATAACATGTATATCAAATATACCTTTGTTGACATTGCCAGCCTTCTTATCTGCCAAGTACTTGGGGTAGTTCCGCTTCCAGTGACCATTCCCCTTGCAATAGAAGCACTCAGTCTCAGGTTTGGGTCCAGCCTTGGGCTTCTTTACGGGAGCGGCAACTGGCTTGCCGTTCTTCTTGAAGTTCCCTTTCTTTCCCTTGCCTTTCATCTTGAAACTGGTGGTCTTGTTGACCATCAACACTTGATGTTCTTTCTTGATTTCTACCTCCGCGGCCTTAAGCATCGCGAAGAGCTCAGGGATCGTCTTCTCCATCCCTTGCATATTATAGTTCATCACAAAGCTTTTGTAGCTCGGTGGCAGTGACTGGAGAACTCTGTCAATCGCTACTTCATCCGGAAGATTAACTCCCAACTGATTCAAGCGGTTGAAGTACCCAGACATTTTGAGTACGTGCTCACTAATGGAGTCGTTCTCCTCCATCTTGCAGCTAAAGAACTTGTCGAAGGTGTCATATCTCTCGACCTGGGCGTGAGCCTGAAATACCAATTTCAGCTCCTGGAACATCTCATATGCTCCGTTGTGCTCAAAACGTATTTGGAGCCCCGGTTCTAAGCCGTAAAGCATGGCGCACTGAACTATCGAGTAGTCATCAGAACGAGCCCGCCAGACGTTCATAACATCTGCAAGCGCATCTTGAGGGGGTGCATCAACAAGCGGTGCATCAAGGACATACACTTTCTGTGCAGCAGTGAGGATAATCCTCAAATTACGAACCCGGTCCGCATAGTTGCTTCCATCATCTTTCAACTTTTCTTTCTCTAGGAACGCATTAAAATTCAGGGGAGCTACAGTGCGAGCCATTGATCTACAACATTAATTTGGAAAGACAATTTAGACTAAGTTCATGATAATTGGTTCTTCTAATCAAATTACTAAAGAACTCCCACTTAAATCAACATCCCTCAAGTTGTCTAAGTGTTACATGATCCACATCAACTGACCCATGTCCGATCATCACGTGAGATGGGGCAGTCATCAATGGTGAACATCTCCATGTTGATCATATCTACTATATGACTCATGTTCGACCTTTCGGTCCTCCGTGCTCCGAGGCCATGTATGTACATGCTAGGCACGTCAAGTTTAACCCAAGTATTCCGCATGTGTAAAACTGGCTTACACTCGTTGTATGCGAACGTAGAGTCTATCACACCCGATCATCACGTGGTGCTTCTAAACGATGAACTTTCGCAACGGTGCATACTTAGGGAGAACACTTTTAATCTTGAAATTAAGTGAAGGGATCATCTTATAATGCTACCGTCGTCCTAAGCAAAATAAGATGCATAAAAAGATAAACATCACATGCAATCAATATGTGACATGATATGGCCATCATCATCTTTGTGCTTTTGATCTCCATCTCCAAAGCACCGGCATGATCTCCATCGTCACCGGCATGACACCATGATCTCCATCATCATGCCGTCATGTGGTTGTTTCCGTCAACTATTTATTCTACGACTATTGCTAACTCATAGCGATAAAGTAAAGCAATTACATGGTGGTTAATAGTTGACACGCAGGTCATACAATAAATTAAAGACAACCCTATGGCTCCTGCCGGTTGCCATACTCATCGACATGCAAGTCGTGAACCTATTACAAAACATGATCATCTCATACATCAACATATATCACATCACGTTTTGGCCATACCACATCACAACACACCCTGCAAAAACAAGTTAGACGTTCTCTACTTTGTTGTTGCACATTTTACGTGGCTGCTATGGGCAACTAGCAAGAACCGTTCTTACCTACGCAAAGCCACAACGATGATATACAAATTGCCTTTTAACCTTCTGCAAGGACCGCCCTTGTCAAATCAGATTCAACTAAAGTGGGAGAGACAGACACCCGCAAAGCCACTTTTATGCAATACAAGTTGCATGTCAGTCAGTGGAACCGGTCTCTTGTGCGAGGACAAGTAAGGTTGGTCCGAGCCGCTTCATCCCACAATACCGCCGAATCCAAATAAGACAAAGGAAGTAAGCAATTTGAACATCAACGCCCACAACTTCTTTGTGTTCTACTCGTGCAAATACATCTACGCATAGACCTAGCTCATGATGCCACTGATGGGGAACGTAGCATGAAAATCAAAAAAATTCCTACGAACACCCAAGATCTAATCTAGGAGATGCATAGCAACGAGAGGGGAGTGTGTCTACATACCCTTGTAGACCGAAAGCGTTAGCGTCGTAACGCGGTTGATGTAGTCGTACTCTTCACAATCCAATCGCGATCCAATCCGATCTAGTGCCGAACGGACAACACCTCCGACATTAGCACATGTTCAGCTCGATGGCGTCCTCTCTTTCTTGATCCAGCAAGAGAGGGGGAGGAGGTAGATGAGATCGGAACCAGCACGACGTGGTGGTGGTGGTGGCAGCGGAATTCCGGCAGGGCTTCGCCAAGCGCTGACGGAAACGTGGAGGAGGAGTAACGGGAGGGAGACGGGGCAAGCGTGGAAGGGTTGGCTGCCCCCTGCGCCTCCCCACTATATATATAGGGGTGAGGGAGGGGCATGCCTGCCCTACCCCCCTCCCAAGGCAGGGGGCGGCGGCTAAGGGGGGAGGAGTGCCCTCCAAGCCAAGTGGAGGGCCCTCCCCCTTAGGGTTTCCCTTCCCCTAGGCGCATGGGCCAAGTAGGGGCTGGTGCACCTGGCCCAATAAGGCCAGGGCACCCCCCTATAGCCCATGCTACTGATTGGGACGTGGTGGAACCCTCCAAGGACTTCCGGACCCCTCCGGAACCCTTTGGAACCTTCCGGTGACTTCCTGGTACAATACCGAAAAAACCGAACTTTTTCCGTAACCCCGAAAACAACTTTCCATATATAAATCTTTACCTCCGGACTATTCCGGAGCTCCTCGTGATGTCCCGGATATCATCCGGGACTCTGAACAACCTTCGGACTTTCCACTATTAATATCTCAATACTACCCTAGCGCTATCGAATGTTAAGCGTGCGACCCTACGGGTTCGGGAACATGTAGACATGACCGAGACACTTCTCCGTGTTGGAAATATGCCCTAGAGGCAATAATAAATTGGTTATTATTATATTTCCTTGTTCATGATAATCGTTTATTATCCATGCTATAATTGTATTGATTGGAAACTCAAATACATGTGTGGGTACATAGACAACACTGTGTCCCTAGTAAGCCTCTAGTTGACTAGCTCGTTGATCAAAGATGGTTAAGGTTTCCTAGCCATTGACATGAGATGTCATTTGATAACGGGATCACATCATTAGGAGAATGATGTGATGGACAAGACCCAAACTACGAACGTAGCATATGATCGTGTCAGTTTATTGCTATTGTTTTCTGCATGTCAAGTATCTGTTCCTATGACCATGAGATCATGCAAATCCCTGACATCGGAGGAGTACCTTGTGTGTATCAAACGTCGCAACGTAACTGGGTGACTATAAAGGTGCTCTACAGGTATCTCCGAGGGTGTCTGTTGGGTTGGCATGGATCAAGACTGGGATTTGTTACTCCGTATGACGGAGAGGTATCTCAGGGCCCACTCGGTAATACAACATCACAATGAGCCTTGCAAGCAATGTGACTAAAGTGTTAGCCACGAGATCTTGTATTACGGAACGAGTAAAGAGACTTGCCGGTAACGAGATTGAACTAGGTATAGTGATACCGACGATCGAATCTCGGGCAAGTAACATACCGAAGAACAAAGGGAACAGCATACGGGATTAACTGAATCCTTGACATAGAGGTTCGACCGATAAAGATCTTCGTAGAATATGTAGGAGCCAATATGGGCATCCAGGTCCCGCTATTGGTTATTGGCCGTAGAGGTGTCTCGGTCATGTCTACATAGTTCTCGAACCCGCAGGGTCTACACACTTAACGTTTGGTGACGATTAGTATAATTGAGTTATTATGTTGGTGACCGAAAGTTGTTCGGAGTCCCGGATAAGATCCCGGACATGACGAGGATCTCCGGAATAGTCCGGAGGTAAAGATTGATATATGTGATAATAGTGTTTTGATCTCCGGAAGAGTTCCGAAGTTCACCGGAAGAGGTTCCGGATGTTTACCGAAGTGTTCGGGTGCAGCAACACTTTATATGGGCCAAGGGATAAAAGCCCACGAGGTATTGGAAAGTGCAAAAGTAGTTTTGCTGCCGCGTAAGCGGTACTACCGCTTGTGTGAAGCGGTACTACCGCCCGAGCGGTACTACCGCTTGTGTGAAGCGGTACTACCGCTTGTGCGCGGCTGTGCACGGTTCGGCAGGTATCCGAGTTGGACTCTTTCCCTGCGGGCCAAACCGACCTTGTGCGGGCAAAACCGACCTGGAGGAGGTTTTTACTCCAAGTTTAGACCCCAAGGCTCAACATATAAATAGAGGGGCAGGGCTAGCACACGGGAGCGATCAGGATTTCCCAAGCCGTGTGCCGGCAACCCTAGCCCTCTAGTTCCTCCGTCATAATCTCCGTAGTGCTTGGCGAAGCCCTGCAGAGACTGTTCCTCACCACCATCACCACGCCGTCGTGCTGCTGGAACTCAACCACTACTTCACCATCGCTCGCTGGATCGAGGAGGTGAAGGCGTCATCAAGCCGTACGTGTGTTGAACGCGGAGGCGCCGTCCGTTCGGCGCTAGCTCGTGATCGGATCGAGGGACGACTTGCGATTTGGATCGCGGAGACGTTCGACTACATCAACCGCGTTTCTTAAACGCTTCCGCTTAGCGATCTACAAGGGTATGTAGATTCACTCTCCCTCTCGTAGATGCTCATCACCATGGATAGATCTTGTGTGTGCGTAGGAAAATTTTTGTTTCCCATGCAACGTGACCCAACAGTGGTATCAGAGCCAGGTCTATGCGTAGATGAGATCTCGAGTAGAACACAAACGAGTTGTGGGCGTGGTTGTATACATATTGCTTGCCGTTACTAGTTGATATTTGATTCGGCGGTACTGTGAGATGAAGCGGCCCGGACCGACATTACGCGTACACTTACGCGAGACAGGTTCCTTCAACTAACATGTAACTTCGTTGCATAAAGATGGCTAGCGGGTGTCTGTCTCTCTCACTTTAGTTGAATCGATTTCAATGAAGAGGGTTCTTTTAGAAGATCAAAAAGCAATCACTACACCACGTTGTGGTTTTGCGTAGGTAAGAACGGTTCTTGCAAACCCGTAGCAGCCACGTAAAATTTGCAACAACAATTAGAGGACGTCTAACTTGTTTTTGCAGGGTATGATGTGATATGATATGGCCAATTACATGATGAGATATATGTGATGTATGAGATGATCATGTTTTGTATAGAATATCACGACTTGCATGTCGATGAGTACGGCAACTGGCAGGAGCCATAGAGTTGTCTTTAATTATTGTATGACCTGCGTGTCAATCATTAAGCGCTATGTAATGCTTTACTTTATCGCTAAACGTTAGCAATAGTCGTGGAAGCAACAGTCGGCGCGACAACCTTATGGCGACACGTTGATGGAGATCAAGATGATGGAGATCATGGTGTCATGCCGGTGACGATGGAGATCATGCCGGTGCTTTGGAGATGGAGATCAAAAGCACAAGTTCATGGCCATATCATGTCACTTATGATTTGCATGTGATGTTAATCCTTTTATGCATCTTATTTTGCTTAGGACGACGGTAGCATTATAAGGTGATCCCTCACTTAAATTTCAAGATAAATTGTGTTCTCCCCAAGTGTGCACCGTTGCGAAAGTTCGTCGTTTCGAGACACGCCGTGATGATCGGGTGTGATAGACTCTACGTTCTCATACAACGGGTGCAAGCCATGTTGCACGTGCGGAACACTCGGGTTAAACTTGACGAGCCTAGCATGTACAGACATGGCCTCGGAACACAAGAGACCGAAAGGTCGAACATGAGTCATATAGTAGATATGATCAACATGAAGATGTTCACCATTGAAACCACCTCAACTCACGTGATGATCGGACTTGAGTTGGTGGATTTGGATCATGTTACACTCGAATGACCGGAGGGATGTCAATTTGAGTGGGAGTTTTTAAGTAATATGATTAACTAAACTCATTATCTAGAACAATAGTCTAAGTTGTCTTTGCTATATTTATGTTGTAGATCATGGCTCGCGCAGTAGCACCCCTGAATTTTAATGCGTTCCTAGAGAAAGCTAAGTTGAAAGATGATGGAAGTAACTTTGTGGACTGGGCCCGTAATCTAAGGATTATCCTTACGGCTTCCCAGAAGGCTTATGTCCTTGATGCACCGCTTGGTGATCCACCCGCTCCAGTTGAGTCTCTAGACGTTGTGAACGCCTGGCAGGCTCGTTCTGATGATTACTCAATAGTTCAATGTGCAATGTTGTATGGCTTAGAACCGGGACTTCAAAGACGTTTTGAACGTCATGGAGCATATGAGATGTTCCAGGAGTTGAAGTTTATCTTTCAGAAGAATGCCCGGATCGAGAGATATGAGATCTCCGATAAGTTCTATGCTTGCAAGATGGAGGAGAACGGGTCTATCAGTGATCACGTGCTCAGAATGTCTGGGTACTCCACCCGTCTGGCTGAGTTAGGGATGCCCCTTCCGCCAGAGGCTATCACTGACAGAGTTCTTCAATCATTGCCACCTAGCTACAAGAGCTTCGTGTTGAACTATAACATGCACGGGATGAACAAGTCAGTCGCCGAGCTGTTTGCGATGCTGAAAGCCGCTGAGTCTGAAATTCAGAAGGAACATCAAGTGTTGATGGTCAATAAAACCACTAGTTTCAAGAAAAATGGCAAGGGTAAGAAGGGTAACTCCAAGCAGAGTGGCAAAGCAGTTGCTCCTCTCGTGAAGAAACCCAAGGCTGGACCCAAACCAGAAACTGTGTGTTTTCATTGCAAGGGAACTGGACACTGGAAGCGGAATTGCCCCAAGTATTTGGCTGACAAGAAGGCGGCCAACAACAAACAAGGTATATATGATATACATGTTATTGATGTGTACCTTACCAACTCTCGTTGTAGTGCCTGGGTATTTGATACCGGTGCGGTTGCTCATATTTGCAACTCAAAACAGGAACTGCGGAATAGACGGAGGCTGGCAAAGGACGAAGTGACGATGCGCGTGGGAAATGGTTCCAAGGTTGATGTGATCGCCGTCGGCACGCTCGCTCTTCGATTACCGTCGGGATTAGTGATGAACCTAAATAAGTGTTATTTGGTGCCTGCGTTAAGCATGAACATTATATCTGGATCTTGTTTATTGCGAGACGGTTACTCATTTAAATCAGAGAATAATGGTTGTTCTATTTATATGAGTAATATCTTTTATGGTCATGCACCCGATGTGAGGGGTTTATTCTTATTGAATCTCGATAGTAATGATACACATGTTCATAACATTGATGCCAAAAGATGTAGAATTGATAATGATAATACCACTTTCTTGTGGCACTGCCGTTTAGGTCATATTGGCGTAAAACGCATGAGGAAGCTCCATGCTGATGGACTTTTGGAGTCACTTGATTTTGAATCACTTGACACATGTGAGCCATGCCTCATGGGCAAGATGACTAAAACGCCGTTCTCTGGAACAATGGAACGGGCAAGTGACTTATTGGAAATCGTACATACTGATGTGTGCGGTCCGATGAGTATTGAGGCGCGCGGTGGTTATCGTTACTTTCTCACCTTCGCTGATGACTTAAGTAGATATGGGTATATTTACTTAATGAAACACAAGTCTGAAACATTTGAAAAGTTCAAACAATTTCAGAGTGAAGTTGAGAATCATCGTAACAAGAAGATTAAATTCCTACGATCTGATCGAGGGGGAGAATATCTGAGTTATGAGTTTGGCAGTCACTTAAGACAGTGTGGAATTGTTTCACAATTGACACCGCCTGGAACACCACAGCGTAATGGTGTGTCCGAACGTCGTAATCGAACTTTATTGGATATGGTGCGATCTATGATGTCTCTTGCCGATTTGCCACTATCGTTTTGGGGTTATGCATTAGAGACAGCTGCATTCACTTTAAATAGGGCACCATCGAAATCCGTTGAGACAACGCCATATGAACTTTGGTTTGACAAGAAGCCAAAGCTGTCGTTTCTTAAAGTTTGGGGATGTGATGCTTATGTCAAAAAGCTTCAGCCTGAAAAGCTGGAACCCAAAGCGGAGAAATGCGTCTTCATAGGATACCCAAAAGAGACAATTGGGTATACCTTCTACCTCAGATCCGAGGGCAAAGTGTTTGTCGCTAAAAACGGAACATTTCTTGAGAAAGAGTTTCTCTCGAAAGAATTGAGTGGGAGGAAGATAGAACTTGATGAGGTTGTTGAACCTTTACTTCAACCTGAGAGTAGCGCAGTGCAGAAAGTTGTTTCTGTGGAGCCTACATTAGCTGAAGAGGAAGTTAATGATGATGATCATGAAGCTTTGGATCAAGTTGCTATCGAACCTCGTAGGTCGACAAGGACGCGTACTGCTCCTGAGTGGTACGGCAACCCTGTCTTAGAGGTCATGTTGTTAAACAACGATGAACCTACGAGCTATGGAGAAGCGATGATGGGCCCGGATTCCGAGAAGTGGTTAGAGGCCATGAAATCCGAGATGGGATCCATGTATGAAAACAAAGTATGGACTTTGGAAGTATTACCTGAAGGGCGTAAGGCCATTCAGAACAAATGGATCTTTAAGAGGAAGACGGACGCGGACGGTAATGTCACCATCTATAAAGCTCGACTTGTGGCAAAGGGTTTTTCACAAGTTCAAGGAGTTGACTACGATGAGACCTTCTCACCCGTAGCGATGCTTAAGTCCGTCAGAATCATGTTAGCAATAGCTGCCTTTTTCGATTATGAAATTTGGCAGATGGATGTCAAAACAGCGTTCCTTAACGGTTACCTTAAGGAAGAGTTGTATATGATACAACCAGAAGGTTTTGTCGATCCAGAGAATGCTGACAAAGTTTGCAAACTCCAGCGATCCATTTATGGACTGGTGCAAGCATCTCGGAGTTGGAATCTTCGTTTTGATGAGGTGATCAAAGCGTTCGAGTTTATACAAGTTTACGGAGAAGCTTGTATTTACAAGAAAGTGAGTGGGAGCTCTATAGCGTTTCTAATATTATATGTGGATGACATATTGCTGATTGGAAACAATATAGAAATGCTGGAAAGTGTAAAGGAATATTTGAACAAGAGTTTTTCAATGAAGGACCTAGGAGAAGCTGCTTTCATATTAGGCATCAAGATCTATAGAGATAGATCGAGACGCTTAATAGGACTTTCACAAAGCACATACCTTGACAAAGTTTTGAAGAAGTTCAAAATGGATCAGTCCAAGAAGGGGTTCTTGCCTGTATTGCAAGGTGTGAAGTTGAGTAAGACTCAATGCCCAGTGACTGCAGAAGATAGAGAAAAGATGAGTGTCATCCCCTATGCTTCGGCCATAGGCTCTATCATGTATGCAATGCTGTGCACAAGACCCGATGTCAGCCTTGCCATAAGTATGGTCGGAAGGTTTCAAAGTGATCCAGGAATGGAACACTGGACGGCGGTCAAGAATATCCTGAAGTACCTGAAAAGGACTAAGGACATGTTTCTCGTTTATGGAGGTGATCAAGAGCTCGTCGTAAAGGGTTACGTCGATGCAAGCTTTGACACTGATCCGGATGACTCTAAGTCGCAAACCGGATACGTATTTATTCTTAATGGGGGTGCGGTTAGCTAGTGCAGTTCCAAGCAAAGCGTGGTAGCAGATTCTACATGCGAAGCGGAGTACATCGCTGCCTCGGAGGCGGCGAAGGAAGGTGTCTGGATGAAGGAGTTCATGACAGATCTTGGAGTAGTGCCTAGTGCGCTTAACCCAATGACTCTGTTTTGTGATAACACTGGTGCCATTGCTCTAGCCAAGGAACCAAGATTTCACAAGAGGACCAGACACATAAAACGACGTTTCAATTCCATCCGCGATTACATCAAGGAGGACGACATAAATATTTGCAAAGTACACACGGATCTAAATGTTGCAGATCCGATGACTAAACCTCTTCCAAGGGCTAAACATGAACAACACCAGAACTGCATGGGTGTTCGATTCATTACAATGTAAATCACATAGTGATGTGAACTAGATTATTGACTCTAGTGCAAGTGGGAGACTGTTGGAAATATGCCCTAGAGGCAATAATAAATTGGTTATTATTATATTTCCTTGTTCATGATAATCGTTTATTATCCATGCTATAATTGTATTGATTGGAAACTCAAATACATGTGTGGGTACATAGACAACACTGTGTCCCTAGTAAGCCTCTAGTTGACTAGCTCGTTGATCAAAGATGGTTAAGGTTTCCTAGCCATTGACATGAGATGTCATTTGATAACGGGATCACATCATTAGGAGAATGATGTGATGGACAAGACCCAAACTACGAACGTAGCATATGATCGTGTCAGTTTATTGCTATTGTTTTCTGCATGTCAAGTATCTGTTCCTATGACCATGAGATCATGCAACTCCCTGACATCGGAGGAGTACCTTGTGTGTATCAAACGTCGCAACGTAACTGGGTGACTATAAAGGTGCTCTACAGGTATCTCCGAGGGTGTCTGTTGGGTTGGCATGGATCAAGACTGGGATTTGTTACTCCGTATGACGGAGAGGTATCTCAGGGCCCACTCGGTAATACAACATCACAATGAGCCTTGCAAGCAATGTGACTAAAGTGTTAGCCACGAGATCTTGTATTACGGAACGAGTAAAGAGACTTGCCGGTAACGAGATTGAACTAGGTATAGTGATACCGACGATCGAATCTCGGGCAAGTAACATACCGAAGAACAAAGGGAACAGCATACGGGATTAACTGAATCCTTGACATAGAGGTTCGACCGATAAAGATCTTCGTAGAATATGTAGGAGCCAATATGGGCATCCAGGTCCCGCTATTGGTTATTGGCCGTAGAGGTGTCTCGGTCATGTCTACATAGTTCTCGAACCCGCAGGGTCTACACACTTAACGTTTGGTGACGATTAGTATAATTGAGTTATTATGTTGGTGACCGAAAGTTGTTCGGAGTCCCGGATAAGATCCCGGACATGACGAGGATCTCCGGAATAGTCCGGAGGTAAAGATTGATATATGTGATAATAGTGTTTTGATCTCCGGAAGAGTTCCGAAGTTCACCGGAAGAGGTTCCGGATGTTTACCGAAGTGTTCGGGTGCAGCAACACTTTATATGGGCCAAGGGATAAAAGCCCACGAGGTATTGGAAAGTGCAAAAGTAGTTTTGCTGCCGCGTAAGCGGTACTACCGCTTGTGTGAAGCGGTACTACCACCCGAGCGGTACTACCGCTTGTGTGAAGCGGTACTACCGCCCAAGCGGTACTACCGCTTGTGTGAAGCGGTACTACCGCTTGTGCGCGGCTGTGCACGGTTCGGCAGGGATCCGAGTTGGACTCTTTCCCTGCGGGCCAAACCGACCTTGTGCGGGCAAAACCGACCTGGAGGAGGTTTTTACTCCAAGTTTAGACCCCAAGGCTCAACATATAAATAGAGGGGCAGGGCTAGCACACGGGAGCGATCAGGATTTCCCAAGCCGTGTGCCGGCAACCCTAGCCCTCTAGTTCCTCCGTCATAATCTCCGTAGTGCTTGGCGAAGCCCTGCAGAGACTGTTCCTCACCACCATCACCACGCCGTCGTGCTGCTGGAACTCAACCACTACTTCACCATCGCTCGCTGGATCGAGGAGGTGAAGGCGTCATCAAGCCGTACGTGTGTTGAACGCGGAGGCGCCGTCCGTTCGGCGCTAGCTCGTGATCGGATCGAGGGACGACTTGCGATTTGGATCGCGGAGACGTTCGACTACATCAACCGCGTTTCTTAAACGCTTCCGCTTAGCGATCTACAAGGGTATGTAGATTCACTCTCCCTCTCGTAGATGCTCATCACCATGGATAGATCTTGTGTGTGCGTAGGAAAATTTTTGTTTCCCATGCAACGTGACCCAACACTCCGGTCAATAATCAATAGCGGGATATGGATACCCATATTGATTTCCACATGTCCAACGAAGATCTTTATCGGTTGAACCACGATGTCGAGGATTCAGTTAATCCCGTATGCAATTCCCTTTGTCCGGTGATATGTGTAGGATCGAAAGTATGTCTAGAGGGGGGGTGATTAAACTACTTGACCTAATAAAACCTAACCTTTTCCTAGATTTTAATTGTGGGCAGATTTTAGCAATAGTACACGTCAAGCATCACCCTACACATGCAATTCTAAGAGTATAGCAGCGGAAAGTAGATAATTGCATATGTAAGTAAAGGAGGGGATCGGAGATTTCAAACGCAATGAAGACACGATGGTTTTTGGCGTGGTTCCGATAGGTGGTGCTATCGTACGTCCACGTTGATGGAGACTTCAACCCACGAAGGGTAACGCCTGCGCGAGTCCACGGAGGGCTCCACCCACGAAGGGTCCACGAAGAAGCAACCTTGTCTATTCCACCATGGCTTACGTCCACGAAGGACTAGCCTCACTCGGGGTAGATCTTCACGAAGTAGGCGATCTCCTTGCCCTTACAAACTGCTTGGTTCAACTCCACATCATGTTGGAGGCTCCCAAGTGACACCTAACCAATCTAGGAGACACCACTCTCCAAAAGGTAATAGACGGTGTGTTGTTGATGAACTCCTTGCTCTTGTGCTTCAAATGATAGTCTTCCCAGCACTCAAACAACTCCTCACAGATTTGGCTATGGTGGAAGAAGGATTTGAGTGGAAATCAACTTGGGAAAGGCTAGAGATCAAGGTTCAAATGGTAGGAATGGAATAGCTTGATCTCAACACATGAGTAGGTGGTTCTCTCTCAGAAAATGTATGGTGGAAGTGTAGGGACGTTCTGATGGCTCTCCTCACTGAGAAGGAGGTGGTGGAGGGGTATATATAGCCTCCACACAAAATCCAACCGTTACACACTTTTGACTCAACTCGGTGGCACCGAAACAATAATCTCGGTAGCACCGAACTGTGTAAAAGATATGAACGTTAGGAATCTCGGTGGGACCGATACGAACAACTCGGATGGACCGAAGTGCAATGGCTAGGGCAATCCTCATCTCGGTGGCACCGATTGCATCAACTCGGTAGGACCGAAGTGAAGCAATAAGGCAACAGAGAGTTGGTAAGCCATCTCGGTGAGACCAATTTGCTAAACTCGGTGAGACCGAAGTAAGTGCAAACGATTACAGAGAGTTGGCAAGGCCATCTCGGTGAGACCGAGATCCATTTCGGTGGATCCGATTTGTTAGGGTTTTGGTAGTGGCTAAGTCTTGGATGAACTCGGTGGGGCCGGATTGAGAATTTCGGTGGGGCCGAGTTGGAATGTAGGTTTTGGACATATTTGGGTAGAGAGAGTGGTTGAGGGTTTAGGAGTACTGTCACTAAGCACTTGAGCAAAAAGACCATTAAGCAACACCTCATCCCCTTTTAATAGTATTGGCTTTCCTATGGATTCAATGTGATCTTGGATCACTAAACCAAAAATGTAGAGTCTTGAGCTTTTGCCAATCCTTGTCCTTAGCATTTTGAGGGGTCCACATCTCTAGTCCATGCCATGCCAATCATTGAACATCCTGAAATCTTTCACTTGAATGGACATTAGTTCAATGAGATATCTGTTGTTATGAATTACCAAAACCACCAAGTGAGCAAATGTGCTTTTGTAGGATCGAAAGTATGTCTAGAGGGAGGGTGATTAGACTACTTGACCAAATAAAACCTAACCTTTTCTCAGATTTTAGTTGTAGGCGGATTTTCGCAATAGTACATGTCAAGCATCATCCTACACGTGCAATTCTAAGAGTATAGCAGCGGAATGTAAGCAATTGCATATGTATGTAAAGGAGGGATTGGAGATTTCAAACGCAATGAATACATGGTGTTTTTGGCGTGGTTCCGATAGGTGGTGCTATCGTACGTCCACGTTGATGGAGACATCAACCCACGAAGGGTAACGGCTGCACGAGTCCACGGAGGGCTCCACCCACGAATGGTCCACGAAGAAGCAACCTTGTCTATTCCACCATGGCTTACATCCACGAAGGACTAGCCTCACTCGGGGTAGATCTTCACAAAGTAGGCGATCTCCTTGCCCTTACAAACTTCTTGGTTCAACTCCACAGCATGTTGGAGGCTCCCAAGCGACACCTAACCAATCTAGGAGACACCACTCTCCAAAAGGTAATAGATGGTGTGTTGTTGATGAACACCTTACTCTTGTGCTTCAAATGATAGTCTTCCCAGCACTCAAACACTCCTCACAGATTTGGCTATGGTGGAAGAAGGATTTGAGTGGAAAGCAACTTGGGAAAGGCTAGAGATCAAGGTTCAAATGGTAGGAATGGAATAGCTTGATCTCAACACATGAGTAGGTGGTTCTCTCTCAGAAAATGAATGGTGGAAGTGTAGGCACGTTCTGATGGCTCTCCTTACTGAGAAGGAGGGGGTGGAGGGGTATATATAGCCTCCACACAAAATCCAACCGTTACACACTTTTGACCCAACTCGGTGGCACCGAAACAATCATCTCGGTAGCACCGAAGTGTTTAAAAGATATGAACTTTAGGAATCTCGGTGGGACCGATACGAACAACTCGGATGGACCGAAGTGCAATGGCTAGGGCAATCCTCGTCTCGGTGGCACCGATTGCATCAACTCGGTAGGACCAAAGTGAAGCAATAAGGCAACAGAGAGTTGGCAAGCCATCTCGGTGAGACCGATATGCATAACTCGGTGAGACCGAAGTAAATGCAACCGATTACAGAGAGTTGGCAAGGCCATCTCGGTGGGGCCGAGATCCATTTCGGTGGATCCGATTTGTTAGGGTTTGGCAGTGGCTAAGTCTTGGATGAACTCGGTGGGGCCGGATTGGAAATTTCGGTGGGGCTGAGTTGGACTTTAGGTATAGGACATATTTGGGTAGAGAGAGTGGTTGAGGGTTTAGGAATACTGTCACTAAGCACTTGAGCAAAAGGATCATTAAGCAACACCTCATCCCCTTTTAATAGTATTGGCTTTCCTATGGACTCAATGTGATCTTGGATCACTAAACCAAAAATGTAGAGTCTCGATCCTTTGCCAATCCTTGTCCTTAGGATTTTGAGGGGTCCACATCTCTAGTCCATGCCATGCCAATCATTGAACATCTTGAAATCTTAATCTTGAATGGACATTAGTTCAATGAGATATATGTTGTTATGAATTACCAAAACCACCAAGGGAGCAAATGTGCTTTCAGCTTTCAATCTCCCCCTTTTTGGTAATTGATGACAACATATAGATCAAAGCTTCGACAGATGATTAAGTGAATGAAAAACATCGTCGCTTTGAGAAGTATGTGATAAGCGAGAGCTCCCCCTAAATTTTGGCATTATTAAGAAATTTGCGTTTGAATGCAAATGCACAATTGATTAGGCTCATGGGTTACTCTCCCATGTCACATACATCTTGGTGGAGAGCGCAAAATGATAAGATTGGAATAATAGGCACGCATCACCAACATAAGTAATTGATCATACACGATAATGAAAAAGATAAACATGGATCATCGCAATAAGCATAATATGATCAATCAACATAGTATCTCACAAGCATAAACGACAGAATACTGTAGCAAGCGCACATAAAACAGAGTAGCATCAAACAAACAAGTAGCAAATGAAACTCTCGAAGCAAATCAAAAGAAAGAAACTCTCTCTCTCGAAGCCTATGATCTATACAAATTCTCCCCCTTTGGCAACAAGTACCAAAAAGTTCGAATCGTATAGCACTAGTCGGCTCTCTAGGCACGGTCCTCCGAAGCTCCTGAAGGCGACCTTCTGCTGGCTGCTCCGGTGTGCGTAGACGGCGTGGAGATAAGAGCGTCCGCGAATGCTTCTGCTGATGACTGCTGGACTGGAGGAGTGGAGACCTGCTGTGGCACTGTGGCTGTGGCGGCTGGTGCAGATACTGTGGTCCGTGGATCCACAACTGGTATCGCAGCTGACCTGGCAGCCCTAGGCACTTGCTGAAACTGCTCTGTGGTCGGTTTCTCATCTTCACTGTCATCTGATCTGGCTTGCTTGACAGCATCTACAACTCCTTGCAGCTGTTCCACTGAAGTCTGAATCTCTGTGACTTTGACATCCAAATCATGAAATTTGGTCTCAATGATCCGCTCAAAACTAGCCTGGGTCTGGGTGAGGTTGGCCAGACTTCGCTCAATCCTCAGAGTGGCTTCAAGCAGATATTGCATTTGATCCTTTGGTGTCTTGAGATTTGCAATTGGAGCTTTGAGAGCTGCTGCTTCCTGAGCTGCTTTAGCTTCTTGGGCTTTGCGGATTTCCTCTTGAGCTTGTGCAGAAGTGGGATGCGAAGAATCCATCACTATGACGTTGTCCTCAAACTCTGGACGGAGTGGCAGATGCTCTCGATCAAGAAGATACGTGCTGGTTCCAACCTTGGAATTTATCAACAACTGAATATGTGGAGCATATCCACACGATCTCTTCTGATCTGCTGCTGTCCTCTTGATAGTCTCTACTATCAGGCTCATCACCTTGAATTTCTGAGGAGTATCAAATAAGTCCAGCAAGTTGATGGAGTGGCCACGAATCATCTTATCATCGCCTGACTTGGGTAACAAGGTGTACCGCAAGATTGTGTTTGAGGTGACCAGACCTAGTAGCAAATGCTTCACTGATCCAAGCTTGTGTGTTTCAAGATCTTTCTGAGGAATTGCAGTGTACATGTTGGCCATAGAGTTGTGATCCATCTTGAGCTTGGCATATATGTCAATGTCATCCTCCTCTTCCTTGGGTGCACCAAGAAGATTTGCCCACTCAGAGATGGTAGACTGGTATCTTATACCCTCAGTCATCCACACTATTCTGCCATCTGGATAGAAATGAGCAGTAGAGTAGAATTGCATGATCATCTCATCATTCCACTTGGTCAACTTCTTTCCAACCAACTCATCAACACCTGCAATCCTGAAGCTTTCATGGACATGGGGAAAGTAATCCTCGTTCTCATCGATGTATTCCCAGTCCACGCACTTCATGTCACTGACTATGGGCTTCTTGTCAAGCAAAACTGTCTCATAAAAGTCCTGTTGTTCACGGGTGTGAAAACGATAATCACAAGCAGTCCTTCTTCTGATAGCATAAGGATCTGACAATCTCCATTGACGCAGTCCTTTGTCCTTTCTCAACATCATGTTTTCAGCTACTGGGTGTGCGTTGTCATGGTCTGGTATCTTTGGCTTCAACTTTCTGAGCACTAGAGGCTCTTCATCAACATTGGACTCAGGCACTGGGGCCTTGTTCTTCTCTGCAGCTGATATGTTTCTGGTTGACCTCTTGGGTGCTGGTGCCTTAGGCTTTGACTTGGGAGGTGCAGCAGTCTTGATTGCATCAGACATGAGCTTCTGTGCTTTTGCAGGGGGTGCAGCAGCTGGCTCGTCCTCCTCCTCTTCTTCCTCTTCAATCATCATAGTAGGTCTGCCAATCAGATGGGCAAAAGATTTCCTTACTTTCTTCTTCTTAGTTCCTGTAGCTGTCTCTGTGTCACTGGGCTTCTGCATTGTCTGTTGAGTCACTTTCCTCACAGCAGTTCTTTCTTTGACAGAGGTAGGCTTTGTGATGTACTCCTTAGCAAGCACTACTCGCTTTTTCTTGGTTGCAGCTTCACTTGCAACAAAGTCCTCATCCTCACTGTCTGAGGTTTTCTTCTTCCGTGTTCTGGTTGCAGCTTTAGGAAGATCTGGAGAGCTTCTCTCTCCCTCATAGAAACTTTCATTATGGCTTGATCCTTCACTTTGTTCTTCATGCTGCTCTGACCTGTTTTGACTGTCACTGACATCAGACATCTTGCTGAGCTGACCCTGTGAATAGATGGGTATAGGTAGAGTAGATGAGTCATCACAAAAAGCAGATAGTTTTTCAAAAAGTTGAGTTCAAACTTTAGTTCTAGGTTTTCACAGAATGCAGTTCGGATGGACCGAGTTGGTAATCTCGGTGACGCCGAAGCACACTACAGAGACATGGCACGCCATTTCGGTCAGACCGAGATGGGTTTCGGTGGCTCCGAGATGCTAGGGTTTCACTGAGATTCACTTTCGGTCTCACCGATTCGCACAACTCGGTGGCACCGAGATGTACTAGTGCTATGGCCTGGGCCAAATCGGTGGGACCGAAAATTCCTATTCGGTCGGTCCGAGATGCATTCGGCGGAAACCTAACCCTAAAATTTTTGCTCGAATTTCGTTCAAACGAACTAATCTGGTGGAAAGAGGATTGCATTCGTGGCAAGATTACAGGCAATCCAATCGTGCATTGAATCGGAAAAAAGAAGCACGAAAGGGATCGAAACTCACCCTAACTCGGTGGAGTTTCTCTACGGCGGCAACGGCGGTGGAGATTTCCGTTGACGGCGATGGAATCCTACGGCGAGGGCGCGCTGGAGACGACGGCGACGATCCGAAGACCAAAGGGGCGGCAGCAATGGGGCGCGGGCGCGTGACGTTTGAAGAAATTTTCAACCGCACGGTTCGCTGGGAATATATACCCATGTGCTGTCGGTGGCACCGAGTGGAACAAATCGGTAGCACCGAGACGTGCAACTGCTTGCAGTTACAGCAACTCGGTCCAACCGAGTTGGTCTAATCGGTAGCACCGAGATGAAAGCCAAGATCGGTCTAAATGCTTTCGGTTCGACCGAGTTTGAGTAGGTTGGTCTGACCGAAATCAATTAGGAGGTTTTGGAGGTTCAACCCTTTCAGATCGGTGGCTCCGAGTGCTCCTCACCCGGAGGGTCCGAAAATGACTTGTTCAATTTTTGTGATGCAGCAAGAATAGAATTTGAGACAAGAAAGCATAGATAGCTAGAGAAGGTTCTTAGGCATTCTTGTACATCCACTTGGCCAGAAAAACTAAGACAATCAAAACAACAAATGGATGTCCTCGAATGATGAAAACATGCAAATCAACATGCTCACACAATAAGATAGCAAAATAAATATGTGTCAAACATGCACAACCAATTCTAGCATCTATCAAGCAATGGCGATGACTAGGTCATCTATATATGAGTATATTGACTTAGGAGCCAAATGAGAACATTTGATCATAGGTCATACTCATCGTTTAAGCACAAGTGGGGTTACCACTTTTACATAAAGCATTAATGTGTTCACACCATTAGAGTTGCTTTAGCTCAATTTTTAGAGCAAAGCTCCCCCTAGATGCGATATCCCCCCTAAGAGGGTTGAACTAACCTTGGGTTTTGTCGATGATGACTTCATGTAGATGTTGAAGATGTGGATGCTCAGTGTTGATGTAGATCCTCAAAAGTTGGGAGCAATCCTTTGGAGTTTTGTGCTTTCAATACCTACATGGGTTAGTCCCACACAAGAAACATACAAGGATATCCATAGACTTAGAGTGAAATACACATATGATGATGTCCATGAATGCATTGATTACCTTGTCCCTTGCCTTACCAACAAGAGGGTTTGTGACTCCACGAACTAGTGCAAAATGTGGAAGTTGGTTGCACAAGTCCTTGCCATAAAAGAATATGAGTGAAGTTTGTTGGCGGAGTCACCCTCAAGAACTCTCTAGTTCTTCTTCTTTTGGATCCACATCAACTTGATGGGAATCCTTGGAGTTGTAGTAGCACTTGATGAAGTAGAACTTGATAAAGTCTTGGGAACCCACTTGACCATGGCTTAAGGAGCTTCTTCAAATGAGTCAATCTCTTCTTGAAGCTTGTCCTTGCCTTTTAGCTTGTGGTCTTGTGGTGGAAGGTCTTCTTGAGCTTGTGTTCCCTTGAAGGAAGTAGGATCATACTTCTCTTGTTGAGGAACAAACTTCGTCTTGGGGTATTGACCTTCTTCCCACTCAACTCCATCGGCATTGAACTTTCGTTCAAAACCAACACCTTGGTTCTTCCGGTGCCTTCCTTGCTTGCGTACAATTTCCTCAAATTGTTTACTCCCGGCAAGACTCTTGTAGACACCTTTTTCTATAATTCCTTTCAACAGCATGTTTTCTTGCTCAAGTGTAACTTGGCTAAGAGAATCATTAGTGGAATCAATAGAACTACTAGAAGCAACAACATTGGATTTAGCATTGTTATTGTTACTACTAGAGGTAGAACCATTTTTACCCTTGTTGCTAGTTTGCTTAGGTTTAACTTGTGGCATAAAGGTAGACAAGAGTAAACGTTTGGCAAGATATGAAGAACTCTTCTTTCGAAGATCGTCATTGATAGCTTTAAGAAACTCATGCTCTTGCTCTAAATTTAGCTTCTCGAAGCGTAGCTTCTCATGAGTTCTTAGAAGTTCTCTATGATCCTCTTGAGTTGTTTCATGAGCTAACTTAAGAGCATTTAGTTCTTTAGTTAGGCACTCAATCTCCTTCATAGCATTGTCACTCGTTTCCTCTTGACTATCATGATTACTAGCATTTTCATCATAGCTCACATTACTAGCCCTATCAACAAGTAAATCATCATCACCAAGCAAATCATCTTCATCACTATTAAAATCAAGATACTCGGGGTGTGATACCTTGGGGCCTTTTGCCATGAAGCATCTTCCAATTCCTTCATTTGGTGAGTCAAATAGATCGTAGGAGTTGGATGACACGAGTGCAAGTCCAGCAACACCTTCATCTTGACTATAGTCGGAGTTGGAGTGATAACTTCTCTCGGATTGGTTGTCGGAGTCGGAGCCGGAAACCCATTCACCAACATGAGCTTGATGTCTTCTTCTTGTGTAGCTCCTTGATGACTTGTCCTTCCTCTCCGAATCCTTACTTCTTCGAGAGTGTCTTCGTTCATAATAATCATCTCTACTCCTTCTCTCCTTACGAGGTGATTCATCTCTTCTATGTCTTCCTCTTGGTGATTCGTCTCTTCTCTTGTAGGGAGCCGTACACTCATTTGAGTAGTGTCCGGGCTTTCCACAATTGTAGCAATTACGGTCATGACTTGATGATCTTCTCTCATAGTGTCTTGAGCTAGAGTTTCTTTCTTTTCCTTTGTTCTTGTAGAACTTGTTGAACCTTTTCACCATTAGGCCAATCTCTTCATTGGATACTAGCTGGTCACTTGAAGTTGTTGGAGCATCGGTTGAGGCTTTATAAGCACCACTTGATTTGTTGTGTAGCTCCTCTTTGTCCTTGAGTGCCATTTCATGAGCAACAATCCTTCCAATGACTTCCGTGGGCTTGAGATCTTTGTAATTTGGCATCATTTGGATCAATGTGCAGACGGTATCATATTTTCCATCCAAAGCTCTAAGTATCTTTTTGATGATGAATTTGTCGGTCATCTCTTCACTTCCTAAGCCGGCAATCTCATTTGTGATGAGAGCAAGCCTAGAGTACATCTCTGCGACTCCTTCACCATCCTTCATCTTGAACTTATCAAGTTGACTTTGGAGCACATCTAACTTAGATTCCTTGACGGATTCGGTACCCTCATGCATATCAACCAAAGTATCCCAAATTTCCTTTGCATTCTCAAGGCGGCTGATTTTGTTGAATTCTTCGGGACATAGACCGTTGAATAGAATGTCACAAGCTTGAGCATTGTATTGCAACATCTTCAATTCTTCCAGGGTTGCTTCACGATCCGGTTCCTTGCCATCCTCAAAGAAGTCACCTTGCAAGCCAACACGAACAACAGCCCAAACGGAGGGTTATGACCAAGAATATGCATCTTCATCTTATGTTTCCAACTAGCAAAGTTTGTACCATCAAAATATGGACCTCTACGGTGATAGTTACCCTCACTAGACGCCATACTCTCCTAGGTTGTGAAACCAAGGCTATGATCACCAAAGCTATGGAAATCAAGGCTTACGGAGACCAAAGCTCTGATACCACTTGTAGGATCGAAAGTATGTCTAGAGGGGGGTGATTAGACTACTTGACCAAATAAAACCTAACCTTTTCTCAGATTTTAGTTGTAGGCAGATTTTAGCAATAGTACATGTCAAGCATCACCCTGCACATGCAAT
This sequence comes from Elymus sibiricus, assembly GCA_039707655.1. Lineage (NCBI taxonomy): Eukaryota > Viridiplantae > Streptophyta > Magnoliopsida > Poales > Poaceae > Elymus > Elymus sibiricus. The sequence goes on from CM077666.1 coordinate 403,186,071, forward strand.
TCTAAGAGTATAGCAGCGGAATGTAAGCAATTGCATATGTATGTAAAGGAGGGATTGGAGATTTCAAACGCAATGAAGACACGGTGTTTTTGGCGTGGTTCCGATAGGTGGTGCTATCGTACGTCCACGTTGATGGAGACTTTAACCCACGAAGGGTAACGGCTGCGCGAGTCCACGGAGGGCTCCACCCATGAAGGGTCCACGAAGAAGCAACCTTGTCTATTCCACCATGGCTTACGTCCACGAAGGACTAGCCTCACTCGGGGTAAATCTTCACGAAGTAGGCGATCTCCTTGCCCTTACAATCTTCTTGGTTCAACTCCATAGCATGTTGGAGGCTCCCAAGCGACACCTAACCAATCTAGGAGACACCACTCTCCAAAAGGTAATAGATGGTGTGTTGTTGATGAACTTCTTGCTCTTATGCTTCAAATGATACTTCCCAGCACTCAAACACTCCTCACAGATTTGGCTATGGTGGAAGAAGGATTTGAGTGGAAAGCAACTTGGGAAAGGCTAGAGATCAAGGTTCAAATGGTAGGAATGGAATATCTTGATCTCAACACATGAGTAGGTGGTTCTCTCTCAGAAAATGAATGGTGGAAGTGTAGGCACGTTCTGATGGCTCTCCTTACTGAGAAGGAGGGGGTGGAGGGGTATATATAGCCTCCACACAAAATCCAACCGTTACACACTTTTGACCCAACTCGGTGGCACCGAAACAATCATCTCGGTAGCACCGAAGTGTGTAAAAGATATGAACTTTAGGAATCTCGGTGGGACCAATACGAACAACTCGGATGGACCGAAGTGCAATGGCTAGGGCAATCCTCGTCTCGGTGGCACCGATTGCATCAACTCAGTAGGACCGAAGTGAAGCAATAAGGCAACAGAGAGTTGGCAAGCCATCTCGGTGAGACCGATATGCATAACTCGGTGAGACCGAAGTAAATGCAACCGATTACAGAGAGTTGGCAAGGCCATCTCGGTGGGGCCGAGATCCATTTCGGTGGATCCGATTTGTTAGGGTTTGGCAGTGGCTAAGTCTTGGATGAACTCGGTGGGGCCGGATTGGAAATTTCGGTGGGGCTGAGTTGGACTTTAGGTATAGGACATATTTGGGTAGAGAAAGTGGCTGAGGGTTTAGGAATACTGTCACTAAGCACTTGAGCAAAAGGACCATTAAGCAACACCTCATCCCCTTTTAATAGTATTGGCTTTCCTATGGACTCAATGTGATCTTGGATCACTAAACCAAAAATGTAGAGTCTCGATCCTTTGTCAATCCTTGTCCTTAGCATTTTGAGGGGTCCACATCTCTAGTCCATGCCATGCCAATCATTGAACATCCTGAAATCTTAATCTTGAATGGACATTAGTTCAATGAGATATATGTTGTTATGAATTACCAAAACCACCAAGGGAGCAAATGTGCTTTCAGCTTTCAGTCTCCCCCTTTTTGGTAATTGATGACAACATATAGCTCAAAGCTTTGACAAATGATTAAGTGAATGAAGTACATCGTCGCTTTGAGAAGTATGTGATAAGCCAGAGCTCCCCCTAAATTTGTGCATTATTAAATATTTGCGTTTGAATGCAAATGCACAATCGATTAGGCTCATGGGTCACTCTTCCATGTCACATACAACTTGGTGGAGCGCGCAAAATGATATGATTGAAATAGTAAGCACGCATCACCAACATAATTAATTGATCATACAAAATAATGATAAGGATAAGCATTGAACATCATAATAAGCATAGTATGACCAATCACGAGCATAAATGATAGAGTATCTCACAGACACTGTAGCAAGCACACACATCAACAAAGTATCAACGAGCAAGCAAGTAGCAAAAGAACTCGAGCAAATTAAAACAAAGCACTCTCTCTCTCGAAGCCTATGATCTATACAGATTCTCCCCCTTTGGCAACAAGTACCAAAAAGTTCGAATAGGTATAGGACTAGTCGGCACTCTAAGCACGGTCCTCCGAAGCTCCTGAAGGTGATGTCCTGCTGGCGGCTCCGGTGTGCGTAGACGGCGTTGAGATAAGAGCGTCCGCGAAGACTTCTGCTGATGTTTGCTGGGCTGGTGGAGTGGAGACCTGAGGTGGCACTGTGGCAGTAGTAGCTGGTGCAGATACTGTGGTCTGTGGATCCACAACTGGTATTGCAGCAGACCTGGCTGCCCTAGGCACTGTCTGAAATCGCTCTGTGGTTGGTCTGTCATCTCCACTGTCATCTGATGGGGCTGTCCTGACAGCATCCACATCACTCTACAGCTGCTCAACTGTAGTCTGAATCTCTGTCACCTTGACATCTAAATCATGAAATTTAGTCTCAATAATCCGCTCAAAACTAGCCTGGGTCTGGGTGAGGTTGGCCAAACTCCGCTCAATCCTCAAAGTGGCTTCAAGCAGATATGTCATTTGGTCCTTGGGTGTCTTGAGATTGGCAATTTGAGCATTTGGAGCAGATGCCTCCTGAGCTGCTTTTGCTTCTTTGGCTTTGCGGATCTTCTCTTGGGCTTGTGCTGAACTGGGATGCGAAGGATCCATCACAATCACATTGTCCTCAAACTCTGGATGGAGTGGCAAGTGCTCTCGATCAAGAAGGTATGTGCTGGTTCCAACCTTGGAATTGATCAATATCTGAATGTGTGGAGCATATCCGCACGATCTCTTCTGATCTGCTGCAGTCCTCTTCATCGTTTCCACTATCAGGCTCATCACCTTGAATTTCTGAGGTGTATCAAACAAATGAAGCAAATTGATGGAGTGGCCACGAATCATTTTATCATCTCCTGACTTGGGTAGCAGAGTGTACCGCAATATGGTGTTCGTGGTGGCCAGTCCTGGGAGCAGATGCTTCACTGATCCAAGTTTGTGAGTCTCAATGTCCTCCTGGGGAATAGCTGTGTACATGTTCTTCATGGAGTTGTGATCCATCTTGAGCTTGGCATAAACATCATAATCATCATCCTCTTCCTTGGGTGCACCAAGAAGACTTGCACACTCAGAGATGGTTGACTGATACCTGATACCTTCAGTCATCCACACTATTCTGCCATCTGGATAGAAGTGAGCAGTAGAGTAGAATTGCATGACCATTTCGTCATTCCACTTGGTCAACTTCTTTCCAACAAACTCGTCAACTCCTGCAATTCTGAAGCTTTCATGGACGTGGGGAAAATAGTCCTCGTTCTCATCAATGTATTCCCAGTCCACCCATCTCATGTCACTGACTATGGGCTTCTTATCAAGCAAAATTGTCTCATAAAAGTCCTGTTGTTCACGAGTGTGAAAGCGATAGTCACATGTTGTCTTCCTCCTTATAGCATAAGGATCTGATGTCCTCCATTGACGCAGTCATTTATCCTTCCTCAGCATCATGTTCTCCGCAACTGGGTGTGCATTGTCATGGTCTGGTATCTTAGGCTTCAATTTTCTGAGCACTAGTGGCTCTTCAACAACATTTGACTCAGGCACTGGGGCCTTGTTCTTCTCAGCAGCTGATATGTTCCTGGTTGATCTCTTGGGTGCAGGTGCCTTTGGTTTGGACTTGGGGGGTGTAGCAGTCTTGATTGCATCAGACATGAGCTTCTGAGCTTTTGCTGGGGGTGCAGTGGCTGCTGGTTCCTCCTCTTCTTCTTCCTCATCAATCATCATGGAGGGTCTGCCAATCACACGGGCAGTAGTTTTCCTTACTCGCTTCTTCTTGCCACTTGCAGCTGGTTCAGAGTTACTAGGCTCTTCAAGAGTGAATTGCATAGTCTGCTTAGGAACTTTCCTCACAGCAGTTTTATCTTTGACAGCTGATGGTTTGGTGTTGTACTCCTTAGCAAGCACTACTCTCTTTTTCTTGGTTGCAGCTTCACTTGCAACAAAATCTTCATCTTCACTGTCTGAGGTTTTCTTCTTCCTTGTTCTGGTTGCAGCTTTAGGAAGATCTGGAGAGCTCCTCTCTCCCTCATAGAAACTTTCTGCAGGGCTTGACCCTTCACTCATTTCTGCCTACTGTTCTGACTGTCACTGTTGTCTGACATCTTGCTGAGCTGACCCTGTGAATAGATAGGTACGGGTAGAGTAGATGAGTCATCACAAAAACAAGAGATTTTTCATAAATTTTGAGTTCAACTCTTAGTTTCAAGTTTTCACAGGATGCATATCGGATGGACCGAGTTGATCATTTCGGTGATACCGAAGCACACTACAGAAACCTTACACGCCATTTTGGTCAGACCGAGATGGGGTTCGGTGGCTCCGAGATGCTAGGGTTTCACTGAGATTTTACTTTCGGTCTCACCGATTCGTACAACTCGATGGCACCGAGACGTACTAGTGCTATGGTCAGAGACCAAATCGGTAGTACCGAAAATTTCGAATCGGTCGGTCCGAGATGCATTCGGCGGAAACTTAAACCTAAAAATTTTACTCGCATCTAATCTACGGAGTTTGCAGTGTAATAGGAGTTCTCAATCCGTGGCATGAATTCAGGCAGTCTAGTCGTGCATTGAATCGGAAATGGGAGCACGAGAGGTATCGAATCTCACCCTAACTTGGTGGAGATCCTCTACGGCGGCAACGGCGGAGGAGATTCCCGTTGACGGCGATGGAATCCGGCGGCGAGAGCGCGCTGGAGACGACGGCGAAGTCCGGAGACGAGGGCGACGGCAGCGACGGGGAGCGGGAACGAGTGGGATCGAGAAAGTTTTGAAGTTACACTTGTTATGCTTTCCTATGCTAGTTGATTCTCGATTCAATAAATTGTTTGTTTATCAATCTCTATGCATAGGAAGTGGGTTTGACTTTAATTTTTTTATATATGCTTTATGATGCTCTCTCATGTGCTTTAAATTAATTACAATTCTTGTTTTTTAGAACATCATTAAAATCATTCTGCCTAGCTAAAAGGCATTGAAAAACACTTGTTGGGAGTCAATCCAACTGTTTTTATGTGTTTACATGACTAATGCTACTGTAGTAATCATGTTGTGTATCTTTTATTTTAATAAAGTGGTAGTTTATCTTTTACCATGCTCAGTTTGTATGTTTATGAGTTGTTTGAAAACAAAAAACAATATGTAATGTCTTGAATATTCCTGGATAGTCATAAGGTGAACAATTCTTAAAAAAAATTACACAGTAATATATGAGTTATATGTTACGTGGTAATTTTTCAGAATTTTTTTAGTTACAGAAGTACACTACTATACCCCCTTTACAGACTATTCTATTTAGGCAGATTGTTGTTATAGTTGCATTGTTTGCTCATGTTTGCTTGTTTAATGCTTATATTAGTGTATATAGATGTTAAATATGTGCAGGCATTTAGTATTTAATTTTTAATTATAATTTATATGATTTGCTATAGAAGAGAATGTTAAGGTTTTGAATTTATTTTATACTAACGTATCTCACGAGTTCTGTTAAGTTTTGTGTGAATGAAGTTTTCAGGTTTTGGGTGAAATTACCTACAATTAGGTTTTTGGATTGTTGAAATATTAGACAAGTTCATAATTAATTCCAGTAAATAATTCATGACTAGGACAGAAAATAGCATGCAACAATCTAGCATACTAGATGAACAGTAAAACATGCACAACACCATCGCACATGTAACAAAAACTACAAATAGAGACATGAACAGATCATGATGAACGTATTGTTTGTTAGCTGTTACAGGAGCGACGTTGTTGATGACGATGTTGGCGACGATTTGTTGTTGACGGCGTTGGAGACGACGATGAGTAGCGTCGCCCGACTTGGACGGAAGACGACCCGTGATGACGAACTTGAGCAGTCGCGCAGAGCGCTTCCTAAAAACCTAATTCGTCCTCTCCCGGTGCAGGGTCGCAAGGACAAAAGGTTCCGGAGACCTGCTCTCCCACACGCCGGCGTTCGGGATAGAGTAGACAACGGTGACGGCGCAAGTTGCGAGAAGTGGCAAAACCCTACACGTTTTCGGTGTGTCTTTGGGCCGACCGGTAAGCTGTATATATAGGAGAACTAGAGGCGGTATCATGTCGCCATCATGATCTCAAATCGACTTGGTTTCCAAGTCAAACTTACCGGACAAGGAACCAATCAACTTGTCTGTCTAGACACCAAAAATAAAATAGCAAAAGAAAGTTGCGCCCCTGCAAGGCAACAATCAGGATTTCGGCAGACCATTCACGAGCATGTCGCGCCCTCCCCGCCCTGCCCCGCCCCGAACCCGGCGAGGCGAGCGAGCACGCGCGTGTGCTCTTCTATTTCTCTCCTTCACACCTCACTAAATGTGATGTAGAGAACCCACTATATAAAGAGGTCTCACACCTCCTCAACTTTCAGGGGTGGTACTATTCTTTAGAAACACCACTTACCATGTATTCATGGGCCTAATTTGAGATTTCAGAAATTCTACATGGGCTAGGCCCATTATTTCTAAGGGTATCAGGGTTAAGCCACCAGGAGAGCCTTCCCACTAATGGATCCAAGGGATGGCCGCCTCTATGGCCAGAAAAGAGAGCTGATCGTGCGATTTTCGCGAAGAAACGCGCACACACACGCGCGCGCGCGCACGCAGACACACACACAAAGAAAGAGATGGCAGCCATTTGGAGGAAGAAGAAGGCCCCGGTATTATCCTGAAACTCTTCATTTGCGAGGCAAATGAAGACCTCATCTTCGGTGCTGCCGCGGACAAAGACTGTCTCTTCAGTCCAGAGGGCCACGAAGATACATCTTTGGTGAGGGAAAGATTCTCTTCGGACCACGAGGGAACGAAGAGCGGTCTTCAGTCATGGGACAAACGAAGAGTTCCTCTTGAGTCTACACGCGACCGACGGGATTATATAACTACATATTCTGAATTTGGCAATATAGTTTCGGAATTTTATACAAAAACAAATTCCATATCACAAGGATCAAACATGAGGTTGTGTTGAACTGCTGATGCAATTGTTGTTCTATGTACGTACCTCGAATGATGAAGTATAGTCAGGTTGATGGATTGGGATTGAATGGATTGGTTGCCTGCTCATGGAGCAAGTCGCAAGTTACACATCGTGGCTGCACTTGGATGCCGAATTCCAGGACTTAGGTCTCATGAAAGAATCAAAAGGAAAGCGGCGTCATATATTTGGGCAAAATTGTGTGCATTGTACACTTCTTCTTTTTTTGGCAAACTTTCTTGCTGCATTAATTTACAAAAATGGAGCAAAAGACTCCACCGACTGATTACAACCATCGCTGAATAAGTAGACCAAGCAAAGAATAAGAGTTACAGTTGTAAACACAAGGGACGCACGTCGCCAAATTGAAAAGAGAAACACAAATGTGTCGCCCCAACTTGTTCAGTTCCCCAAAAGTGGAACGAACATACTGTCGGTTCCAACATGTATGCTCACTAGCGGTAGCAACCCCCGCCCACCCTCCCCCCAGGACATGTAGCACTAGCCCACCATGTTCTTGATCAGTGGTGGAGCTTGAAACAAAATGAAGGAGGGCTAAATAAAATTGTTAGATGAGGTAGGACATAATCCCAATGCTTGATTAGCAAAGAAGTTTCACACAAAGATATTCAAACAAATAAGTTGCGATTAGAGTTCTCCAAGGCCCCCCTTGGTCACCACTATGCTTTGATGGTGGCTTTATTGTCATCGATGTGAATCCATTGCCCAATAACAATTAGTCACGTCATGCCGCCAACACACATGTTGCATCAAAAGGTAAGGCGGATAGGCAGCCCCTCCAATACCGCCAAACCTAGTGGAACATCTGTCGACCCAGGACAAAGGAAGAGGCAAGATCTACTATAGACAGTGGCGGAGCCAGAAACTCCAAATAGAGGGGGCCAAATGTGTCATATAATGTTAGGAGGGGCCAAACATGTCATACAATGCTAGGAAGGGCCAAATCACCTAAATCTATCTATTTTTCTCTAACAAATAAAGTTTTAGGAGTAGATATAGGTGTATTTGTGAGAGCTCCACGCCCCTGCCAGTTCTATTTCCTCCGCCACTGCTTGTAGAAGGGTAGAAGAGCGAACTTGCCCCGATCAACGAGGAACGCAAAGCGAGGGCAAAATGTGGCCTTTAAATAGTGACGATATGTGCATTGCAAGTTCACATTGACGTCGTTCGCCTCTAGAAAGATTCCGCCCGTACACAAGTTATGAAAATATATGCCAGAGGTTTAGGTTGCCATTTGAATTGCCCAGAGGAGCAACTTAGGAGTCTAAATGTGGTTTTATTTTGAAGCCAGGTCAAACCATTGGAAATGATTTCAGATTCTCTTTGGTGATGCTTTGTTCGAAAATCCAAAAGTGAGCACATACATATTATTATATGAGAGAGAAAAGAGTGTGTTTTGTGCATCGCAAGAAAGAAAAGGAAAAGAATCAAAAGTGGTGTATGTACAAACTTGCATTAGGCACACGCAAAAAGGGTACACACCTATCACTACAGAGACACTAAAAATCTGACGCAAATTTTTAGTCATGACAAATCTGACTTTTTTCATGGCAATTTATATTAGTGCGATGACGGAAAATTTAGTTTGCAAACACGGCAATTTTCTGAAAAAAAAATTGAACTGAGACGGATTTGTCATGCTTGCTAACTAAACTTGTCATCCCTGAAGAACATAATTTGCCATGAAAAACGTAAAAAATCGGATGTCAGATTTGCAGTGGAGTCCTGTCACTACTGCCCCATGATCAAAACAAAACACTCTACGTTTAAAGGCATCTACAGCAAGAGATAGCAGATCCAGACCCTCAAAGTCCCGCGGACATGCCCGGACACTGACCGGGCACGCCTCATTTGTTGGCTTCCACACCCGCGTCCCTCGTATCCGAAACCTTAAAACCATACAACCCATAAAACGCTACGTAAAAGACGATCAACACACGCAGTTCATCGGATCAACATTTCATCACCGGGCAAAAGGAGCATAGTTCATCGGAATTCAACAACGGACAGTGCAAATCCATACTACAAACTACCTCAAACATGGTTAAAATATAACAGAACAGGGAAGGGCGGAGGAAATCACCATTTCCTCGCCGGCCTCTTCCCCTTCCCTTTCCGGTCGTCGATGCGGCTGTGCCCCTCTTCCGTGTAGGCGTCAGCGTGCGGTGGTGCCTCGTCGTCGGAGCTGGAGGTGGAGCCACCCGTCAAGTCAGAGTCCGAGCTGCAGCTTCGGCCCGACAGCCTGCGGAGCAGGTGGTCCTGCTCCTTCGCATGGCGGGCCGCCTTCAGCTTCGCCGCCGCCTCCTTGCTTGCCTCGCGCTCCGACAACTCGATAACAAGTCGGAGTGCCTTGGCATTCTTGCGGCGGAGGCGCCGCTGTCGGTTCTAAATCCGGCATATCTCGTAGTAGGGGTCCTAAGCTAAGTGTCTTGGAGCGATGGTAACACGGACACAGGATTTTACCTAGGTTCGGGCTCTCTCGGAGAGATAATACCCTACGTCCTACTTTTGATTGTATTCATATGGGGTGTAGTACAGAGTACATGTATCTACCACGAGATTGTTCTAATGAATATCAGATGTCTATTGACTAGCCTGGCCTCGGTTTATATAATGTACCGGAGGCCTAGGGTTTAGAAGAGTCCTCATCTTGGGCGCCAAGTCTTGTGGAATCTTCCTTGTATTCGTCATGGGCTGCTCGAAGTGGCCCATTAGTGAACCGCCATGGGGGTCCTCGGCCCGACCCACTGGTCGGGAGACGACGTGGTGAGTACCCCCTAGTTTGGGACACCGTCAGTAGCCCCCTGAACCGGTCTTCAAGTTGGGGACGCTCCTCGGTTCATCCGAACAGTTCTTCGTCTTCGGTCGTCGGTCTTGAAAGCTGGTTCAACAAATTTTGTCATCCCTGATCTCGACGATCGCCGAGGTGTATCCGAAGAGTTCACACGTCGGGTATCTGAGGAGTTCACACGTCGGGCATCCGAGGAGCCCCTTTTAGTTCCTGGCCTTTATCAATGCCTTGTTATTTTTACGCCACACCTCGGGTTTTGAAGTTTTTCCCGTGCGGCGGTGTCCTCTTGCATCTGAGCTTCAACGCCGTACTGCATCCGAGGTGTCTTTTTGCAGCCGAGCTCTAACGCCGATCGGCATCCGAGGTGTCATAGATTACCTCGGTCTTGAAAAAGTTGAAGGAGTTCAGCCGAGCTTAATGCCGAAAAAGCCCTCTATGGAGCCAGCCACTTGCATCCGAGCTTTACGCCGGACTGCTTCCGAGGTGGTGCACCACCTCGGTCATGGGTTGATTTTTTGCGGATATATTTTCGATTGGTGCAATTTATTCTCTGCCTAAAATCCGAGATACACCTGAAGGATGAAATAAAACCGCTGATCCCAGTAGCCCCTGAGACTCAGGTCGATTCGCGAAATCGGCCTGAAGATCGATTCCTTGCTCGGCAGCATACTTTAGGAATTAAAACGCGGTGTGCAGTAGCCCCCGAGACTCAGGTTGGGTGGGGCCGACCAACCTGAGGATCGTAATCTCCTTGAAAACTGTTTTGCACTTTTTTAAATTGTCTGCATTGAATAGGCAATGCAGTAGCCCCCGAGACACTGGTCTGGTGGCAACACCAGATCAGGGGATCGATGTAACCCGTTAATGGCTTTTAAGTGAGAAGCGCGAAGCCCAGGAGCCCCCGAGCCTTAGTTTAGTCATAATTTATGTGTAATGATTCTATGTATCCAAGTACTCTACATCATTAATGCTCGGATCCGTATTGTACAAAACTTTGTTGACCGACCATCGGCTTCAACCTCCTCGGCCAGTAGCCGAGGAGTGTTTGTCCTTCTTTATAAAGCCTTTATAAGGGCAAAGATTTACGGCAAACAAGGCAATCCAGCCATATGGTTTTATAAACAAAGGTACACGGAGAGATATGTTATATTACTATTTAACGTAAGAAACATCTTCTAGGAAAAATAGTTCCTTTATAAGTTCCTTTTCCCAGGCTGTCATGTTGACCATGATTATGAAACCTCAACTCCGATCAATATGGGAGGAAAATATTGAGGATTGAATTTGGGAAAGGTTCCCGAACTCTGTGGTCTTAATGAACCGAATTTTTCACTTCCGTCGTTACCGACCAATTATATTCTTAAGACAGCTAGCTTTTTGCTTCACCCAGTCTGAGGTACTAACCCGGACGACCCGGTAGTAACAACCGCAGAGGTGCTCCCTTTACCCCCTAGCCGAACAATCGGGAACGTAGGGGTAAGCACAGGAGCCAGGCAACCCAGCTTGGCCAAAATCTTAAGTCAAATTGATGCATATTTATGGCTTTATAACGATTTATGGGAAGGCAACGTTCGTATATTAAATACAAATGCTAAGGATATGTTGGGCTCTCCAGAAGTCCCAAGGTAAATGTGTCGAGGTGCCTCAAGGATCCCCAGTACGGTTTATTAGACACTTTGATACGTCTGATGTGTTTATTTTGACTCCTGTGCGACCGTTTATAATTTGAAAGTGGCCCATCGTTGGCTTCCACCCCTTTGTAGACGCTACGCAGGGTGTTTCCGCAATAACAAGACAACCCTTAGCCGACGTCTTGGTGTCCGGAGGCGGTTGTGTTAGCGTAAACGAGGCAATCAGATGTGTAGGCTTTATAACTTTCACTTAGTCATAGGAGCTTGACTGTGGGGGAAAGTAACTAGCCCCCGACGTTTGGAGTGTTCGAGCGTGCCGAGGTGCAGCTCGGCAGGGAAGTTGCCGAACTACGGGTCGGAAAAGATTTCCCAAGCTGAATTATTATGCACGGCACCTCGGTCAAGAGGATGTCCCGCCTCCTGAAAAAAACATACAAATAGGTTAAAAGCTTCATAGGCTCGGAAAACCAAAAAACTTACATAAAACCTTTATGTCTAAATTAGATCAAGTTTTTTTGTGCCAATCCGAAATTGGTCTTAAATTAATATGTGCTTCCGTCGTGTTTTAACATGATACATCCGATCTCCAGACTTCAAGCGGGTCAGCCTTCGGCTTCAACCTCCTATCCCGAAGGCGAAGTGTTTGTCAGGCCAGTTTAGCGAACTAAACTCGAGCGGCTTTAGAGAGAAACCAGGCAACCCGGCTATTGACCACACACTCGCGTCGGAAAAAGGAGTAATAGAAAAAGACTTTGCAACGACTAAGAAGAAAACACTTATTATAACAACTCATACAAAATTAAGAGCCCCCAGTTAACATGGGTAAAGGAAGTGGTTTTTAATGAACCTCGTTTTTAACAAACGGATTTTAACATAGATATAATGCTTGGTCGAACCGAACAAAAAAAAGTTGAGCATGAAAGCGACTTAGCTGGTTAATGTGCTCGGTGTTGATGACGCGGGCCGAGCTTGCGGCGGGCCGAGGTCCCAGCCCCCAAGCCGGTCCCGAGGTGCCCAAGCGAAGAGATCGGCTTGATGAAGTGACAGCACAATTTTGCCGATATGTCGAGGCGAAGCCCCCGGTCCAGCTGAGGTGACGAAGCTGGTCGACTGATGACGCCGAAGTCCCCGGAGTAGGTTTGATGAAGAGATGGCGAAGCCTCCAGTCTAGCCGAGGTGTCGGAGCAGGTCGGTAAGGTGACATTGCAACCCCCATGCCAGCCGAGGTGCCGAAGTAGGTCGGCCAGGTGGACATCGGCTCGAAGAAGCAACGGCGCGGCGATGCCTACGCAGGTCGAAACTTATGACGCGGTCAATGCCGGCTTGAGAAGTGACCGCGCGGCGATGCTGGCGCGCCCGACCCGTGCAATCCGTAAGGTGACGATGTTATCTTGACGATCATTAGGGAGAGCGGTGCCGAACTCTTGGTCGGCTCGCCGAGGTGATGATCCGAGGTGGTTGTCGACGGCTCGATGAAGCGACGGCGCAGTCGATGCTGGCGCAGGTCGGCAGCCATGGAGCAACGTGGCCGGGCTGGTTTGACACCGGCGCGACGACGAAGATCGCCTCGGAAAAGGCTTAAAATTTGAGGGCACGTGTTTGAGGACACAATACTTGTAAAAAAATTCCTTCAAAAAGGACCTTCGATAACCCATTCATGAAAAAAGATGAACTTGGGTCGGATTCGTTTTCGCGGAGAAAATAGATCCAAAAATTGATGCACTCATCGGACGTTTCCCGGAGTTTGAACCGTCGGATCGAGCTGAAATTTTGAGGGGTGATTGATATAGGAATTCCGCAGCCGATGAACGGTGGGATCTTCCAAAGGATGTCCGAGCTAACTCCTGGACTCCTCGACCCAAACTCATCCAGATTCCCGTCCAGACTCGACAGGGCTCCGGTATATCGGAGATTGCCGGAGATTCCTCTATCGGAACACGATGAAAATTTACAGGGTTGTTCTAGACTCAATTCCACACAATTCCACCGAAGCAATCGTCAAAGCGACGCTCGAGGAGACGGGGACGGCGAACACGAATCCGCTGTCCAGAAAAAACCGCATGATCGAGGGCAATGTTGACGTTGAGCCCCCGAGCACCATGGACGATTTTTCCATGATCCCGGATAAGATCGGAGTTGATGATGATGAAGACATCCGTCCGATCTTGACGATCTGAAGAGAAGCCTAGTCCTCGGTCCAGCCAAGGTGACCAGTTGGGCCGGCGACGAAGATGCCGACGCTGACGATGTAACTCGGTTCCGACGCGTAGATCGCGGTGGAGCCGATCTGAATTCCCATCGCACCGCGGCGACTACCCAGCAGGCTCTCAATGAAAGTACCGACGTGGTGAGTACCCCCTAGTCCGGGACACCGTCAGCCGCGCATCCGTCTCCGCCGTCGTGAGAGAGCGGCGGGGGAACGACACGATGAGCGCGGCATCGGGATCGACCGGCGCGCTCGCGCGTGACCGGCGTGCGGTCAACGCCTCCCCCGCCGCCGCCCTCTCCCTTGCCCGTTATCGCTCGCGGCGGGCTGCTCGTGCCTTGGACTCGGGCGTCCTCGTGCGGGCCGGCGCCTGCGCGGGCACGAGGACCAAGCGGTGGCCGGGTACCACTTCGGGAACAGAGGGTGGTGGTTGCCGGCGTACCTGAAGGACGAGAGCGGAGCGGCCGGAGCTGCGCGCCTGGCGGGACCGGCCGGTGACGTCGCCGGCGCTGCATCGACGGGCGACGGGCACTGAGGAAGAAGATCCGCCGCTGCCGGCGCCGCCTTACTCGAGCAGTGACCGCCTCAAGGCGATGCGGAGGGCGACCTCCTCCACATCGATGCTCAAGCCGTCGGATTCTCCATCGGAGCCACCGCTGCTTCCGTCGCCGGTCATCGAATCGGAATCGGATCGAAGGGGAGGGGGATTGGAAGTGGAGTGGACAGAAGGGGGAGTGAAGTGGAGATAGGATTGACCGGTGTTTAGAGTTTTTCGGATGGGGATATTTGTGGGGCACGGGTGGGCCAAGCTGGCCCAAGCCGATGTGGTGCGCCCGGCCACCTCATATCCGCCTCATATTTGGGTTGGATATGAGAGGCGTCGGATGGCCCGGGCGTTTGAGGACGGTTTAAGGCGTCCGTCTGGGTCGGTTTTTCACGCCCGTGACCGGGCCGTCTGCCTGGACCTTTGGGGACGGTTTGGGATGGCTGGCTGTAGATGCTCTAATAAGAAAAAAAAAACATTCTGGCCCCTCACGCTCTCGTGACCCTCTCCTCGTCGCCATGCACCGGCCAGGGCAGCACCGTACCACGTACATGGACGATGGACGCGCCCCCACCGAATCGACTGTGCCGCTGCCTGCCGATCGATGCCGCCCACAAACTGACGAGCCATGCCACACACACACCCTCCGTGGCAAAATGCCTGCCACTCCGCCCATCACGGAACGCGCCGGGCGTTTTGCCGGAAATCAAATCCACCGTGGCCGCGCACCGACGAGCGGCCCCCGACCCGTGCCCCAGCCCGAAGACGTTTAACCGTAACCGGCGACGTGCCCGCCCTGACTGCGTGCCGCTGCAACGCACGCGGCAGTCAATGTGGCACAAGCCCAACGCACGACCCACCCTGAGCCGCGAGCCCGCGCTCCCCCAGAGTCCACCTCCGCACACAGCCCTCGCCTGACCTCGGCGGCCTGTATAAAAGACACGAGCTCACGGCGGCATCGGCAAACCACCGGTCCACCGCAGCACGCACGCCTTCCTCGCGCGTTCCCAGACGCAGGCCCCAGCCCCGCCCTTTAAAAACCCGTGAGCCTCCGATTCGCCACTCGCCACGGCAAAAAGCACAAGCAGTCGAGCACCATGGCCGGGTACCGCCGCACCATCTCGTTCCCGACCCCGAAGGCGGCGGCGGCCGCCAACGGCAAGCTCGCGGCGGCCTACCGCGTCCGCTCCGCCAGCCTCCCCTGCCGCTTCCACCCGCTCGTGCTGCAGCTCGACGACGACGTCGCCGCGCTGCGCCTCGTGCTCGGCGCCCAGGCCCCGTCGTGCTCGGCGTCGTCCGTCTCCGCGGCCGCCTCGCAGATCGGCCGGGTGCTGGTGTCGCTCTCGGACCTGCTCCACCACCCGCAGGCGCAGGAGCCGCTGCGCCGCCTCGGCATGTCCCCGCTCGCCGAGCGCCTGCTCGACGACTTCCTCCGCCTCGCCGACGCGCACGGGAGCTTCCGCCAGGCGCTCGTCGCGCTCGCGGCGCTCCAGGCTGAGACGCGCGCCGCGCTTCGCCGCGGCGACCCCGGGCGGCTGGCGTCCGCGGCTCGCGCGCAGCGCCGCGCCGGACGCGACCTCCCGCGCCTCGCGGCCGCCGCACTCGCCGTGGCCACCAAGGCTCCCACGCCCCTCCCCGAGGACCTCCAGCCCGAGACCGCGGCCCTCGGCGCGGCGATCGCCGACTCGACCATCGCCGTGGCGTCCGCCTCCGCGGCCGTCTTCTCCGGCGTCACCTCCCTCTCCAACGCAGCCGCCGCCGCCCGCGTGGAGGTCGCCTCCACGCCGTGCTGGATCACCGCGCCCTCAAGATTCGCCGCCGCGTCCGACTCCCCAAGAACGAGCCACCAGCGCGTATGGTGGGTGGCCGACCTCGTGCGCTGGATGTCGCGCGCGAAGCGCCGGTCGGCCGGGAAACATAACACCACCAACGACGACGACGCGTCGACGTCGTCAACGGTGCAGCTCCGGTCCGAGGCGCGGATGAAGCCGGAGGAGAGGGCGCGCAGGGCCGCATTCGAGCTCCACGACAACCTGGAGCGGTGCATCGCCAGCGTCGACAGCAGCGGCGAGAAGGTGTTCCGAGCTCTGGTCAACACCAGAGTCTCCCTGCTCAACATTCTCAGCCCAACCTTCTGATCTCGTAGCGAAATTTGGGAAACGTTTTGCTTCAACTTTCGTGGTTTGGACAGGATTTGTATATAGTATCAGTAGCATATTGTCCCCCGGGTCGCAGCCTTTGCGTTCGCCTGCATCTATCGACAGATTTGGAACATGGCGTTACGAATCGCGAAATCTGCAATTCCTGGCCCGGTTCTTGACAGCAACCCTCCCATGGAATGGAATGAATTCTTTCAGACGCGGCATATTCTTGTTTCTGGCAAAAATCCACGTCCTACGCGTTGCTCAGAGAACTTTCTGGATCGAGCGGGAAATTTGGCTTATGTGATGGCGTACAGAAATATGCCTGGGTTGCCAAGAAAGAAGTTTCAGATTGTGTGACCCCAAAGTCGCCAGCTAGGTGAACCGAACCACAAGAAGGGATCCTTCTGGGTACCTGAAACGCTATGAATTTCGTGACGGCGGTTGCAAAGCTGTAAGGAAAAGCGAGGCGGTAACGTCAGCAGCAGTACAGCAAACCGCTTAACCAGACCACGCACAACTCACAGCTCGCACCAATGGCATCGGCGTTGGCGTTGGCGTTCATCAGAACTCGCACGAGAAAGGCACGTGCTGTCGGGTCCAGGCCGTGCCATCTCTGCCCGCTGCCGGCAGGGGACAAGCTTGACTTAACCGGTGGCAAGTGGTGCGTCTGTGCTGTGTGTGCAGGTGGCGGGGGGCACCGTCGGCCGCGACAGCTCCCATCCACGGTGCGCACTGCACACGCATAATGCGTTCGCGTTCGATGATGAGTCGGTGCGGATGCCCCCTTCGCTGCCTTTTCCACTTGACCTCTAGGACGCCGGCAGCTTGGCAAAAATATCATGTGCATTGTCACGAAGCATCTGCATCCGGGCTCCTCAAACGTCCACTATATGCTGTGCGGATCGCATGGTCTGTGATCAGTTATAAAATCGTGACTCAGCCGGACTCCTCAACCCGGCCTTGTGCGTCCGAGCTGACCGTCACATCAGATCCGCCAGACATGACCCACCATGAATTCCATCAAATCCCTCCCGGCCTTGTCCTTCTCTGCCGCCGTACCGACCACTCAGCGCCGCGGTACGTCTAGCTATTGTCGGACTGCACCTTGCCCTCTATGTGTTTGATAAATTGTCCGAATAGTTTTTAATAAAAAAATTGTAGGCAAAATAATGGATTCGGAGGGTTCGTCGAGTGAGGAGTATGGAAACAAGGAGCTTGATGAATTAATGCAAACGGAGATCTTCGTTCGTCGGACTCCGACGAAGATGCCGAGATGATAATGATCATGAGCATCCAAGAGGAAATGGACATGGAGGTAGAGCGCATTGTAAACTTCAAGGGTTCGATCAAAGTGAGAAGAGTTTCAATCGGGATAGGGTCGCTGGAGGATGGCTGCTCTACAAGGACTATTTTATGTTTGAACTATGTATTTTCGCTACGAACAAATGTTATTTATGTGGGATATTCATGTGTATGATCGACGTGCATTGATTTGATGATTTTTCTTTTGGATGTGGATTTGATGGTTTTAATATGAGGAGTATGGTTGTCCGGCAAAACATACGAGGGGCCTTTCGACGCTGTCCGGGGTTGTGGTCGGACACGTCCGCGGACATTTGAGGTGCCGAATTAGCCAAGTCAGACTGTAGATGCTCTGACGCCTTGCATGGAGCGGTGACGGCAAAAATATCGTGTGAGTCGGCACTGACGGGATAGTTTTGGCAATGATAATGGCAAAATCATGTGCATTGGCGACGAATGTGTGGAATCATGCGAGGGGCATGTGAGGCGTCATGTGATAAACTGGATGCAACAGAATAGATATGCAGTTTCCCAGGGCCGGAGTCCGGCGAGGGGCACATGAGGACACAGCTAGCGCATTTTTCCATCTCGGTGGCGAAGCCACGTCCGATTCCTTTCTGCACAAAGAACAGCAGCAATTTGACCCCTCACGCACGCACGACGTTGCAAGCCTCGCGCCCTCGTGTTAGCGCATTGTAAAATGATCTGAAGGTTTCAGAACGAAGCAGTCAGTCAAAGTGTCAAAACCATGGCCGGCACTCCGGCACGGCGAGAGCTAGTTCGTCGGTGGGAGCGGTCGTGCCCCGTGGCTCGCAGCTGCGACGGACCGCCCAGCTCGACGCGCTTTCGCACGAAGCACCGGTCGGGCACGCACGTTGTGCGCTCATCTTCGACCAGCCACTCTGACTGCCAGGCTCGCCATTAATCTCCCCTTCCCTAACCCCCGTTGTACAGATCAAACCGCCGAGCGGCCACATGTGGGAGGAAGACGGTTTCTTCTTTGTTTAAGGCAGAGCGTAGGCAAGGATAGATGGATGGATGGATGGATGCCCGCCCGTCGAGTCGACCTCCCTCCCTGGCAAGGCAATGGCGAATATGAAACGGGCGGAGCGCAGCGCAGCGCTTGTGCCTGGTTGGTTCCCGACACGATGCTCCCCCGGGGTCGGCACGTGAACCCGTCTCATTCGCACGTTGCTGCAGCCCTGCAGGAGGGTTCTCGTCTCGTCGCCCGGCTTTCTGATGCATGGCTAGCCTCTGCTGTGCGCTGTCCCGTGTCGCCCGGTTGGCTTGCTTGATCCAACAGCTGCGCCCTGCGCTGCGTCAGGCCGTGTCTGGTACGTGCCACGACGGGATGGGTCCGCTCCTGCTGGCGCTGCACCTGCTGCTGCAGCTCCAGCAGTGTATATTCCGGGCCGTATATTCGTTCCTAACAGTGAAACGAGAAATGGACGGAACCATCGTACAGGCCGGAAAATTAGATTACAAAAAATGTAATTTCTCTATTCTAAAAAAAAAGTAATTTCTCTAGTGCCAAAACGCTACAAAAAAAAACATGTAGATGCTGCTCTTTGGATGCATGCAATTATCTTTTATTAAAAGCAAAACACGGCTTCATTGAACATTTTTCAGGAAAGCAAAAGTTGTTCATTTTTGAATGAAAAATTGACACGTTTTCCTTCTTCTAATTTGACGTGTTTGGTTATAAAAGTCAAAGTTACAACTTTTGAACTAGTGGAGGAATACATGAACATAAAAAAAAACACACGTTGTACTACGTCCTGCACCGTCCCATATGTCGGCTCGCTATTTTTAAAATTATGGAATATTAGCTCAATATGAGAAGGAAAAAAAACCCCGCAAAGATGCCCAAATTCTATTTGGCGTCCTATGCAAAAATTAAACGGCATTTCGCTAATGGCGCAACACGCCCCCCCCCCCCCCCCCCTCTCCACCTTCGGTTCGGCCCATCTAAGTTTTTTTCTTTTTCACTAGTGTAAATTTTGAACGTTCGGCTGGATTTTCTGGACGTTTTTTTTTTGGTTTTTCTCCCACCACGGGTTTTGGCCGGTTTTCTCATTTTCTTTTCTATTATCGTTTTCTTATTTTGTCTTTCGTTTTTATTTTATTTTTCTTGTTGTTTTTTCTACTTTTTTCTTTCTGTCTAATGCGTAAACTTTCTTTTCAATTTCCTGATTTTTCTCAAATTCGTGAACTTTTTCATAATCTGATTTTTCCTTTTTTGTTTCCTTTTCTGTTTTTCTCTTTTTCCAAATGTGTGAACTTTTTCTAAAAATTTAAACTTTTCTAGATTTTGTGATTTTTTTCCCAAACTTTTTATTTTTTTTCAGATTTATGAACTTCTTCCAATTTTTGTAATTTTTTTTGAAATTACAATTTTTTTTCAATCTCGTGATTTTTTTTCAAAACCGAGAATTTTTTCCCGAATTCGCAAACTTTTTCCAAATGCATGAACATTTCAAATCCACAATTTTTTTTGTCCAATCCATGATTTCAAATTCGTTTTTTAAATCTATGAACTTTTTTCAAAAAAATATTTTTTTGAAATTTATGAACTGTGTTCAAAGTCCATGTTTTTTTTTCAAATTCGTACTATTTTTCCAAAATCCATTAACTTTTTCATATACGTGATTGTTTTTCAAACTTGTGAGTTGTTTTCAAATCCATGTTTTTTTCAACTTTTGTTTTTATCATTTGTACGGATATTTAAATCCTTTTTTTCTCCAAAAATCAACGACCAACAAGTCAACTGGTCAAAGGTCCACTTATCAACCTGTCAGCCGTAGCTGGGCCGGCCCAACACGCGCACGTGTGGGTCTTGGTTTGGAGTTCTCCCAAATATGTGCTTTAAGTCGTGGCGGTTCACATTCCCTCAAAAAAAAAAAGTCATGGCGGTTCACATCATTTTCCCCCAAGGGAAGAAAGAAGGTCTCCACCACATCTGGGAATTACGTAGGGAGTTCCTCCCTAGCTATCTACGAGATGAAAGATGCAGCCACACTTGAAACAATAGCATGCCCTGAAGCACTATCACCAGCGGAGGACTTGGGTCTCCAAAGTTTCGTCATAGCATTGGATGAAAACCAGGTGGTCGATGATTTAGCAAAGAATAGCCGAGGCCAGCATGGGGCGATCATCTCCAAAATTATCTCCAGAGTTGTGAACTTGACTTTCAAGGGTCGTTCTGTTAATGAGGAGGCTCATAAGTTAGCTAGATTTACCCTTTCTTTAGATCAGGGTCGTCCTGTGTGGCCCATTCAACCCCATGACCTAAATTGTATTCCACATATTGTGGTCTTTGATGAATAAAGCATTGCTTTACCCCTTAAAAACAGCTCATAATCTATCGGAGACCTCCTTAACAACGCTTTAGGCGTCAATTCACAACTGTAGCGCTAGCACAAACCCTCACATGGGTCGGCCCAACAAGTGCTTTGGCCGCTCGCTCGGTCCTTCATTCGCTAACACGGCGACTTCGTCGCTGAGTCAATGCTTGACTAATCAACCATTGACTTTTTATGAGAAATCATGGATCTTGAAAAAGGTCACAAATTTGAATACAATTCACAATTTTGAAAAAAGTTTATGAGAATGAAAAATGTTCAAGAATTTGGGAAAAGTTCTTGTATTTGAAAAAAGTTTGCTAATTTGAAAAAAAAACGGAGATTCAAAAAGTGTTAATGAATCTGAAAATTAGAATGCGAATTTAAATAAAAGTTTGCGAATTTTTGAAGAAGTTAATTGATTTAAAATGAAAAAAAACAAAAAGAAAAAACGAACAAGGAAAAAGAAGAAGGTTAAGAAAAATGAAAAAGGATATTTTTAAAAAACATCAAAACCGAAGATAAAATTAGTGAAAAAAGAAACCACGGAAAACCAGGCAGAAAACCGATGCGAGGAGAGATATTGAGCCGCCACCCGCGCTGTACCGTTTTGCCTGTATGTGATATGTCGCCCGTACTGATTTCTAATATGAATCGCCTACAGGTGACAGTAGCGGGCCATCCCACTTTGTAGCGTAGTGCTGCGTGCGTAGGTTCGTTTTTTCTGGCTCGTAACGATCGCAGTAGAGTTCGCTCGCTCCGTTTTTTTCTTCTTTCGTTCTTCATTTTGTTTTGTTTTTTCTTTCGTTTTTTTGCTTTTTCACCTGTTTTCCGTTTTTCCTTTTTATATAATTTTGTGCTTTGGTTTTCTTTGCCTTTTCCTTTTTCTTCTTTCTTCTTATACTTTGGTTATCTTTGTTTCTTTCTAGGTTTTCTTAGGTTTTTTACTTCCCTCACTTTCATTTTTGTTTCTTTTTTTGTTTTTCATTGGTCTTGTTTTTTCAATACATGTATACTTTTCTTCTTACCGGTTGTACATTTTTATGTATATTTAGTTTTATAACTGTTTACCATTTTTCAAATAGATTTATCGTCGCTATTTTATTATAGTGGGTATCAGTATCCATTGGATAAATCCCTCCGCATAACACTTCAGCCCTGTCTTTTATTGATGTTTAACATTTTTACAAAAACATGTTTTCAAATATGTGTTAAATTTATTTTTCAAATACATTTTGAAACTATTTTTGAATAATATAAACCAATTTTTTCACTATCTCGACATTTTTAGTATATTGTAAAAAAAAAAAATGTCACGAACACATTTGTGAAACTTGTGAAGATTTTTTAAATGTGACGTACATTTTCCGAATGTATGAAACATTTTTGTTGAATTACATGAACAATTTTTAAACATTTATATAAATAATTTGTTTTGAAATGTGTGACATTTTATATATGTCACATTTTTCGTACATATGATTAACATTTTTCGTATATATATGTGACATTTTTTGTACATACGATTAACATTTTCCGTATACATGATTATTTTTTTACTTATTACACTCCCATTTATACATTTTCTAATAGACCAGAGACATTTTTTATAGATGCTTAACATATTTCAAATGCAAGATTAGCATTGTACAAACATATTTTTTGAAAATGTAGTGAACACATTTGTGAAATTTGTGAAGATTTATTTAAATGCGAAGTACATTTTTTGAATGTATGAAACATTTTTAGTGAATTATATGAACTTTTTTTACATCTGTATAAACATTTTTTTAAATGTCATGCACATTTCTTTTGAAATGTGTGACATTTTGTATTTATCACATTTTTCGTACATATGATTCACATTTATCGTACATACGATTAACAATTTCTGCATACATGATTAACATTTTTTTACTTATTACATTCAGACTTATACATTTTTCATATACGACAGACATTTTTCTATAGACGTTTAACAATTTTCAAATGCAAGATTAACATTGTACATTTTTCAAAAAAATGTTCCGAACACATTTTTGAAACTTGTGCACATTTTTTTAAATGTAATATAAATTTTATGAATGTACGGAATCATTTTTCTTTAAATTAAACGAATATTTTTGTATAATGTATAAAAAAAATTCGTACACACGATTAACATTTTTCATACACATGATGAGCATTTTCAACATTTTTCAATTCACATTGTAAAATTTTCATATACATAAAAACATTTTTCTATACACATTAATACATTTTTCAAATGCAAGATGAACGTTTTTAAAATTTTACGTAAAGTTTTTAAATATATTTATTCATAATTTTAAATAAAAACAAATGTTAAAAGGAAAAAATGTGAATAAAAACGGAAGAAAACACACACACACACACACACACACAAAGCAACATGACGTCTCCAAACGAGCCATGGCTACTGGTTCAGCCAAAAGCCTACTCCCTGCAGGCGAGCCTAGCAGGACTCGCAGCGAGTGGCACATAGCTGCGCCCCTATTTGACGCTTGAAGCGCTAAGCAGGATTTGGCAATTTTCTGCCTGAACTGGGTGAAACTTTTATTCCTTGTAGAACTTCATAAAGCCCATCTGGTGCTGGATCTGCAATTCAACTGAGAATTAGTTGGTCTCTCTCTCTCTCTCTCTCTCTCTCTCTCTCTCTCTCTCTCTCTCTCTCTCTCTCTCTCTCTCTCTCTCTCTCTCTCTCTCCCCCCCCCCTCCCTCTACATATCTTATTCTTTTAAGTCAAAAAAGTTTGAACTTTATTTATTTTGACCAGGGGAACGATAACTGGACATGGAGCTGTCTTCAGGGCCGGTCCTAAGATTTTGGGGCCCCGGGGCGAGACTAAAACCCGGGGCCCTTAATGTAGTCGTCATAACAATAAAAATTAATATGCATATATATGAAATATTACCTATAACACTTAAATGCGTCCAAAATCAGTATATATATATCAAATAATTTATACATATTACCCAAAAATTTCCTAATCTATCATGTGCTAAGGATCTCTGATTCTTGCTAATGGTAGAATTGAAGATCTTACAGTAGAAGCAAAAAACTTTTATGACATATTTTGAATAAACTCCTGCTAATGCTAGACTTGAAGATTATCCTAATTTTTTTCATAAATATCATCAGTATAAACTGGTTGTTCATCATCATCACTAGCGGACTGTGCATGTGCATCCGATGAATTACCTACATGCTTATAGAGCCACTTACGTTGTTATCATTGATGTTGGTGTCGACATTTTCTTCTGGCTGATCAAATTCTGAATTGCCATTAGTTGGTTGCCCTTCCTTTATGACAACTATCGCCAACTCTCTTTGAAACAGTTATGAATATTTCCGCACTGTGATTGTACTAAATCATCCACAGCTTTCTTCCTTCTCCTTTCATTGCTACCAGATGGATACTTTCTTAGGGATGACAAGACACAATGCTGAAAATAAATAAAACTGCATCAATTGACAACCGTTGAACAATACCGATGTGCCGGCTATTCATCTAGGAGACTAGGAACATCAATATGAAAAGAAGATATACCTCGGATGGTCGAATCTTTGATGGACGAAGAGCAAAGTGGGGTTCCAATGGCCCCCAGGGAATTGAAATCGGCGGTCGATCTGAATTACACTACCGGAATAACAGCCAATGCCGACGGCCTTTTGTCGGGGCCGTCGGCATACCCGGATATATGCCGACGGCCTTGTGGAAGCCGTAGGCAGAGATATGCCGTCGGTATATCTCAGTCTATGCCGACGGCAGCCGTAGGCATAGGTCGGCCGTCGGCATATCTCCAGCACATATGTGGGCCTGCCGACCCGGACTCAGACGACACGCCGACGCCATCAAATCTATGCCGACGGCCCTGACGGCAGGCCGTCGGCATAGATATTATATGTTTTCTTTCTGTAGTGGGCGCCACGTGGCACACTATGCCGACGGCCTTGCCGTAGGCATATACATTATCTGTTTTTTATGTTTTTATTTGTATTTTTGTAAAGTTAAAATTTGATTAATTTGAATCTGACTTATCTATACTTAACATAAACAAATTATATATCGATTTGGGGTAGAATTTTCCATAGATTATGAATATCCAGTATGTTTTTGTTTTTCGGTATATTAGAAATGTGACCTCATGTACTTTTGCATATAGGTCCTTATACTTTGTTATAATCACAACTAATTGATACTTGCATTGATTTTGACCAATTTTATATCGTTTTTTTTATCAAAATCTTGAAATGATTCAGTTGCTATACTATGTTTCAAATTTGAATAAACTAAAAATGATGTGTGCTTCATATTTACATAAAACACCCTTTTGTTTTCACTTTTTGTATATTTTTCATTCCTTGGGCATCCGAAGTGTTCCCATGGGCTGACCTATCACAACCAGATGAAAAGGTCCATTGGTCAAAGTCCGTCCGGCGAAATTCAAAGGGTTAGATCTCCCGGTCAACTGCTCCAGGGTTAGGCGGGACGGGGGCCTTGGGGGGTAGCAATGCCACCAGAGCGTCGCACGGGGCCCTCATACAATGCTTAAGGTGTGGTGGCATGTCTGAAGAGGCAACACGCGTCTCCGAAGTGTGACCCCCTTCACGGACGGCGCTGCCGCCGGCACCAGGAGGGGGGAAACGGCCGCGTCGGGTCAACACGGAGGGAATCTTGTGGTGGGTTGGGCCTAGACCTTGTTCTGAAGTGTTCCTATGGGCTGACCTATCACAACCAGGTGGAGAAGTCCATTGGTCAAAGCTCGTCCGGCGAAAGTCAAAGGCGTAGATCTTCAGGTCAACGGGGTCAGGGTTAGGCCGTCCGGGGGCCTTAGGGGGGTAGCAATGCCATCAAAGCATCGCGCCGGGTGCTCATACATGTCTTAAGGTGTGGTGGGATGTTTAAAGAGGCAATACGTGGCTCCGGGGTGTGCCCCCCCTCACGGACGGCGATGACACCGTAGTAACGTTCTGCGGTTCTCGTGTTGCATGAATATTCCTAAACACTCCGAGCATGATCAATTCATAATTTTTTTTACACAGTGCCGACACATGTGATATAAGATGTGTGGCAATTTCTTATATTTTTTAAAGATGCACAAGTATCTGAAAAAATACCCTGTTGCGGATTGCTCTTCATGTGTCTACGATTGTGGCCGGCGGCCTTCGGTGGCTAGCAATGCCGCCAAATCTTGCGGTGGGCCCTCTTACACGTCTGGAAGTGTGGTGGCGGGTGCAAACACCCGACACGCGGCTCCGGAGTGTGACCCCCTTCACGGATGGCGCTGCTGCCGGCACCTGGAGGGGGGAAACGGCCGCGTCGGGTCGACACAGAGGGAATCTTGTGGTGGGTTGGGCCTAGACCTTGTTCTGAAGTGTTCCTATGGGCTGACCTATCACAACCAGGTGGAGAAGTCCATTGGTCAAAGCTCGTCCGGTGAAAGTCAAAGGCGTAGATCTTCGGGTCAACGGGGCCAGGGTTAGGCCGACCGAGGGCGTTAGGGGGGTAGCAATGCCATCAAAGCGCCGCGCGGGGCCCTCATACATGCCTTAAGGTGTGGTGGCATGTCTAAAGAGGCAACACGCGTCTCCGAAGTGTGACCCCCTTCACGGACGGCGCTGCCGCCGACACCTGGAGGGGGAAACGGCCGCGTCGGGTCAACACGGAGGGAATCTTGTGGTGGGTTGGGCCTAGACCTTGTTCTGAAGTGTTCCTATGGGCTGACCTATCACAACCAGGTGGAGAAGTTCATTGGTCAAAGCTCGTCCGGCAAAAGTCAAAGGCGTAGATCTTCGGGTCAACGGGGCCAGGGTTAGGCCGACCGGGGGCATTAGGGGGGTAGCAATGCCATCAAAGCATCGCGCCGGGCCCTCATACATGCCTTAAGGTGTGGTGGGATGTTTAAAGAGGCAATACGTGGCTCCGGGGTGTGCCCCCCTCACGGACGGCGCTGCCGCCGGCACCTGGAGGGGTGAAACCGCCGCGTCGGCAGCCTTGGGTAGGGGTCTTGTGGTGGGTTAGGCCGCTCGTTGGTCTTCGGAGGGTAGGAAGAACAGTGGATGTTTAACAAATTGGTAGGAGATTTGAAAAAAATTAAATTTGATGTTTAATAAAAAAGAAATTGAAAAATATCTATGCCGACGGCGGTGGACACGTGGCATCAACACCTATGCCGACGGCTTGGCCAAGCCGTCGGCATAGTCCCCCTTATCCACTCGCGGATGCCCTCCCGACCACTCATTCCCCCTCTCCCCATCTCTGTCCCGACCCCGACCCCGACTCGACCCGCCGCTGCCGCCGCCCCACTCAACACCGACCCGCGCCGCTGCCGCCACCTTCTCAGGCACCTCGTCGCGCCGCCGCCGCCACCCTCTCCGCCTCGCCGCCGCCGCCATCCTCGTCGCGCCGCCGCTGCCGCCACCATCTCCGCCACCTCCTCGCACCGCCGCCTCCCCGATCCCCATTCCCGATCCCACCCTCCCCTCTGCTCTGCGCGCCGCCGCCCGACTCCCCCTGCTCCGCCGTCGCCGCGCTGCTCCGCCCTCGGCCGCCGCCGCACTCCGCCCCGACCCTGGCCTCCCGTCCGCCCTGCTCTGCCGCCGCCGCACTCCGCCCCGACCCCGGCCTCCTCGGTGAGCTTCCCCACCCCCTGCCACTCCCCCTGATCCGCCGTCGCCGGTGCTGTGCTGTGCTGCCGCTGCTGCTGCTGTGCTGCTGCCGCTGCTCTGCTACTCGCCGTTGCTCGCCGCCGCTTCCGCTGCTGCTGCTCTGGATGGATGGATAAAATGGATAGATGGATAGTTAATTTTGTAGGTTTGTAATTTTTAGAACAATGGATAGATGGATAGTTTCGAGGGTTTTGTGTTGTAGGTTTTTTTGTTGATATGACATGTGATATGCTATAGGAGATGCTATATGCTATATGTGATATGCTAAATGCTAAGAATGTTTTTTTTGGATGGATGGATGCTATATGAGATGTGATACGATCACATTAATTTTTTTGTGGATGCCATATGAGATGTGATACGATCACATTTTTTTAATGGATGCTATATGAGATGTGATACGATCACGATGGATGGATGGATGCTATGTTAGTCTTCACCTGTCATTTGTTATCTTGTGAATTATTTTCATGTCATTATCATTTTGTCATCAAAGATTGCTATACGAGATGTGATGACCTAATTTTTTTTCACTCGGTGGAATTTACAAGATTTGTGGTGTTGCATCTCTGTGGAGTGATCGTCGATGTTGGAGCTGTTGGTACCCGATCGTCCCTCCGCTGATCGACTACATCCTCTACATCCGAGGGTGAGGTAAAATTCATTACCTCTTCCGCTTTTTTTCTTCATGTCACTAGATTTCATTTTCACGTCAAGTCGCGTAACCTAGGCGTCTCCCGTCCGAAAGGGTTGCATCGATAAATATGCATTCAATTGCATATTTATCACCGTAACTCATTCGGATTGTCTAGCGTTTTCCACGGACAGCCCGAGGATGTGTAAATTGGGTACGTTCTCCATGCTCTACTCCATTCCGAGACAAAATTTCGGCATCGCCTCCCCGTTGTTCTCCGGATGCACATTCTCTCGGGTTTTTGCCGGGACGTGTATCTGGAGAACAGCGGGGAGGTGCTGCCGAAATTTTGTCTCGGAATGGGGTAGAGCATGGAGAACGTACTCAATCTACACATCGTCGGGTGGGATTAGGACCCATCTTTACCTATTAGAGATGTAGGTGAATTCAATGTCGTTTCTCGTCAACCCGGTAGAAAATAAAACATTGATGTGATTAATTTAAATGAATCCTCAATTTTGTTGTGTGCCTCCCAATAAAGCAGAGATGGCAGATAATCAGTGGATGTACAGTGGTTTTTTCCGTCGGAATCAAGTAACAACAGAGTGGGCCGAGAGAACCGATGTGTTTTTGAAGGAGATATTCCGTCGTCCAATGAGAATGGTGCCAGAATGCCCCTGTGCCAAATGTAAGAGATGTATCCGTAGAGATCAGGAGGAGATGACTTTGCACCTTCGCACGAATGGATTTATGCCAAACTTTAACATGCCGATAATCTTTGCCCAGCGGGACCGTGGTAGACAGGAGGTAATACGACAACGCATCGCTGGTCATGAGGACGATGGGGTTAGAGACATGCTAGATGATGTCTGTGTTGCACAGACGGCACCTGTGACACTTTCAGCGAATGAACCGGAGGAGCCGGAGGAAACCGCAAAGGCCTTCCTGGATATCTTGGCCTCGTCAAAGAAACCTCTTTATGAGGGTGCCAAGCTCTCTCAGCTGGATGCCATCTCGCAACTGATGGCAGTCAAGGCCGAGTACGGCTGTACCCGAGGTTGCTTCGAAGCATTTCTGGGAGTACGGGCTAACAGCCTCCCTGAGGGCCATGAACTGCCGAAAAGCATGTATGCTACAAAGAAAATCATGAAGGCGCTCTCTATGGATTATGAGAAAATACATGTTTGTCCAAAGAATTGCCTTTTGTTTAGGCACGAGTATGCGAATGGCAACTACTGTAGCAAGTGCGGTTCCTCTCGGTATATTGAGGTGGTCGATGAGCAGGGTGAGAAGAAGTAGCTAGCCATCCCTGCAAAGGTTCTTCGATATCTCCATTTCATAGAAAGACTGCAACGCCTTTTCATCACCGAGGAGTCTGCCAAAATGATGAAGTGGCACAAGGAAGGGAAAAGGTACCATGCAGATAAAATCGTACATCCATCAGAAGGTGAAGCATGGAAGTCGTTCGACACAGAATACCCTGAGGAAGCAGCCGAGGCTGGGAATGTCAGAATTGCTATATCAGGTGATGGGTTCAATCCATATGGTATGTCGTCTAATCCATACAGCTGCTGGACCATGTTTGTTATTCCACTCAATCTCCCTCCCGGCGCCATAATGCAACGCAAGACCATGTTCCTGTCGCTGATAATTCCGGGGCCTGAATATCCGGGGAAGAATTTGAGTGTGTTTATGCAGCCATTGGTGGATGATTTGCACCATTCTTGGTACTTCCCGAGGTTGACATACAATCGACATCTGCAGAAAAATTTCTTGATGAAAGTTTGGCTGCAGTATTGCATGCATGACTTTCCTGGCTATGCCCTATTCTGCGGATGGTGTACAAGTGGGAAGATGCCATGCCCAGTGTGCATGCAGGCCTTGCATTTCATTTGGCTGAAGAAGGGTGGCAAGTATGTTGCCTTTGACCTGCATCGACAGTTCCTCCCTCCAGACCATCCTGACAGGGAAGACAAGAAGAACTTCACGAAAGGCCTAGTTGTCCATGAAGTAAACGAGATTCCAACGTTTTCGGGTGCGGATGTGCTTGCTCAGCTGAAAGCTCTTAAGCCTGCCGGCGAAGGGAAAGGCAAAGGCAAAGCCAAAGCCAAAGGCATAGGCGAAGGCGAGGGCGAGGGGAAAGGGAAAGGCAAAGGAAAAGCCAAAGGTTTTGAAGGATATGCAGAGACGCACAACTGGATTCACATTACCCCCTTCACGCAGCTTCCCTATTTCAAGGACCTCAAACTTCCATATAACATCGATGTGATGCACACCGAAAAGAATGTCGCAGAGGCCCTTTTTCGCAAGATCCTCAACATTCCTGATAAGACAAAGGATAACATTAATGCTAGAGTCGATCAACAGAATATTTGTGATAGGCCACGTCTGAACATGCGGCCTCCCACAGGCGGTCGAAAATCTTGGTTCAAGCCAGATGCTGACTTCGTGTGGGATCGAGGAGATAGGTCTAGAGGGGGGGTGAATAGACTCCTAACCAGCCAAAGGTGCAGTTTTTAATTTCTCTTGGAACTTAGGCAGATTTTCGCACAAGTTAAGATCACTCCAATACTTTCTACACATGCATATCTAGAGATTGAGCAGCGGAAATGGTAAAGCATGCAAGAGTACGGAAAGTAAAGGGGTAGAGTATAGAAGATCAAACGTAATGAAGACACGGTGGTTTTGGCGTGGTTCCGATAGGTGGTGCTATCGTACGTCCACGTTGATGGAGACTTCAACCCACGAAGGGTAACGGTTGCGCGAGTCCACGTAGGGCTCCACCCACGAAGGGTCCACGAAGAAGTAACCTTGTCTATTCCACCATGGCTTACGTCCACGAAGGACTAGCCTCACTCGGGGTAGATCTTCACGAAGTAGGCGATCTCCTTGCCCTTACAAACTGCTTGGTTCAACTCCACATCATGTAGGAGGCTCCCAAGTGACACCTAACCAATCTAGGAGACACCACTCTCCAAAAGGTAATAGACGGTGTGTTGTTGATGAACTCCTTGCTCTTGTTCTTCAAATGATAGTCTTCCCAGCACTCAAACAACTCCTCACATATTTGGCTATGGTGGAAGAGGGATTTGAGTGGAAAGCAACTTGGGATAGGCTAGAAATCAAGATTCAAATGGTAGGAATGGAATAGCTTGATCTCAACACATGAGTAGGTGGTTCTCTCTCAGAAAATGTATGGTGGAAGTGTAGGCATGTTCTGATGGCTCTCCTTACTGAGAAGGAGGTGGTGGAGGGGTATATATAGCCTCCACGCAAAATCCAACCGTTACACACTTTTGACCCAACTCGGTGGCACCGAAACTATCATCTCGGTAGCACCGAACTGTGTAAAAGATATGAACGTTAGGAATCTCGGTGGGACCGACTGGAACAACTCGGATGGACCGAAGTGCAATGGCTAGGGCAAACCTCATCTTGGTGGCACCGATTGCATCAACTCAGTAGGACCGAAGTGAAGCAATAAGGCAACAGAGAGTTGGCAAGCCATCTCGGTGAGACCAATTTGCAAAACTCGGTGAGGCCGAAGTAAGTGCAAACGATTACAGAGAGTTGGCAAGGCCATCTCGGTGAGACCGAGATCCATATCGATGGATCCGATTTGTTAGGGTTTTGGCAGTGGCTAAGTCTTGGATGAACTCGGTGGGGCCGGATAGGAAATTTCGGTGGGGCCGAGTTGGAATGTGGGTTTTGGACATATTTGGGTAGAGAGAGTGGTTGAGGGTTTAGGAGTACTGTCACTAAGCACTTGAGCAAAAAGATCATTAAGCAACACCTCATCCCCTTTTAATAGTATTGGCTTTCCTATGGACTCAATGTGATCTTGGATCACTAAACCGAAAATGTAGAGTCTTGATCTTTTGCCAATCCTTGTCCTTAGCATTTTGAAGGGGTTTCCACGTCCTCTTATCCCTGCCACGCCATTGTTGAACTTGTCTGAAATTCACTAGATAAAAGCATTAGTCCAACAACATGTATGTTGGCATAAATTACCAAAACAACCAAGGGAGCAAATGTGCTTTCAATCTCCCCCTTTTTGGTAATTGATGACAACATACATCAAAGCTTCAAATAAAGATTTAGCAGAAGTTTGTATGAAAGCTTTGAAGGAAACATGTAACATGCATGAGCTCCCCTGAACTCCCCCTGAAGAGGTGCATATAAAGAGATGATATCACATGGGAGATATACATGCAACATGTATCTTGGCTATATGCATCAGAGCAATATATATGGCATTTAGGTACCCACATGTCCATGATCTTCTTCTTGCAAACAATATATACTGGCAAGAGGTCAATCATGTACATGAGTGTGATGCATATACTTACCTTGAAGTTCTTGATCAAGTACCTGAAGAAATACGCTTGAGAAAACAAGGTTAGATAACACAAGATAATTTCTTCAAGAAAAGACACAAGATCAACAAGAAACCAAGATTGGGATGACATGTAGAGAGAGTATCACTAGGATACTTCTTTGAAGCAAGCTGATGGAAATATGCCCTAGAGGCAATAATAAAGTTGTTATTATTTTATATTTCCTTGTTCATGATAAAGGTTTATTATTCATGCTAGAATTGTATTGACCGGAAACATAAATACATGTGTGAACACATAAACAAATACCGTGTCCCTAGTGAGCCTCTACTAGACTAGCTCGTTGATCAAAGATGGTTAAGGTTTCCTAACCATAGACATAAGTTGTCATTTGATAACGGGATCACATCATTAGGAGAATGATGTGATGGACAAGACCCATCTGTTAGCTTAGCATATGATCGTTCTGTTTATTGCTACTGCTTTCTTGAATGTCAAATACATGTTCCTCCGACCATGAGATCTGGCAACTCCCGGATACCGAAGGAATACCTTGTGTGCTATCAAACGTCACAACGTAACTGGGTGATCATAAAGATTCTCTACAGGTATCTCCAAAGGTGTCTGTTGAGTTGGCATGGATCGAGACTGGGATTTGTCACTCCGTGTTTCGGAGAGGTATCTCTGGGCCCTCTCGGTAATGCACATCATAAGAAGCTTGCAAGCAAAGTGACTAAGGAGTTAGTTACAGGATGATGTATTAAAGAACGAGTAAAGAGACTTGCCGGTAACGAGATTGAACTAGGTATGGAGATACCGACGATCGAATCTCGGGCAAGTAACATACCGACGGACAAAGGGAATTACGTATGTTGTCATTGCGGTTCGACCGATAAGATCTTCGTGGAATATGTAGGAACCAATATGAGCATCCAGGTTCCGCTATTGGTTATTGATCGGAGAGGCATCTCAGTCATGTCTACATCATTCCCGAACCCGTAGGGTCCGCACGCTTAACGTTCGTTGACGATATAGTGTTATATGAGTTATGTGAATTGGTAACCGAATATTGTTCGGTGTCCCGGATGAGATCCCGGACGTCACGAGGAGTCTCGGAATGGTCAAGAGGTAAAGATTTATATATGGGAAGTCATATTTTGGGTTCCGGAAAAAGGTGCAGTTTTTTCGGTATTGTACCGGGAAGCTTCCAGAAGGTTCCGGAGGATTCCGGAGGGGTCCGGAAGTCAACAAGTGGGTCCACCACGTCCCAAGGGCTGGCATGGGCTAAGGGGAGGCGCCCTGGCCTTATTGGGCCAGGCGCACCAAGTCCTCAAAAGCCCACGCAGCTAGGGAAGAAAAAAAAGGAGAGTCCTAGTAGGAATAGGATTGGACTTTGGAGTCCAAGTCCACGTGTGTACTATTCACGTGGTACTGTTCACGTGGCACTATTCCTTCTACTCCAAGCCCCTACACATATATAAATAGAGGAGAGGGGGCGCCCCAAACAAGCCACAACATTGTCTTAGCCGTGTGCGGCGCCCCCCTCCACAGTTCCGTCCCTCGGTCATATTTTCGCAGTGCTTGGGCGAAGCCCTGCGGAGATAGCATCACCATCACCGTCACCACGCCGTCGTGCTTCCGGAACTCATCCACTACCTCGCCGTCTTGCTGGATCAAGAAGTCGAGGACGTCACCGAGCTGAACGTGTGCTGAACGCGGAGGTGCCGTACGTTCGGTGCTCGGTCGGTTGGATCGTGAAGTTGTTCGACGACATCAACCGCGTTGTTCTAACGCTTCCACTTACGGTCTACGAGGGTACGTAGACATACTCCCCCTCTCGTAGCTATGCATCTCCATGGATAGATCTTGCGTGTGCGTATAATTTTTTTTATTTTCCATGCAACGTTCCCCAACAGTGGCATCATGAGCCAGGTCTATGCGTAGATGATATGCATGAGTAGAACACAAAGAGTTGTGGGCGGTGATCGTCATACTGCTTACCACCAACGTCTTAATTTGATTCGGCGGTATTGTAAGATGAAGCGGCCCGGACCAACCTTACATGTCCACGTACATGAGACCGGTTCCACCGACAGACATGCAACTTGTTTTGCATAAAGGTGGCTGGCGGGTGTCTGTTTCTCCTACTTTAGTTGAATCAAATTTGACTGCGGCTAGTCCTTGTTGAAGGTTAAAACAGCAAACTTGATAAATCACCGTTGTGGTTTTGTGCCGTAGGTAAGAATGGTTCTTGATAGAAGCCCGTAACAGCCACGTAAAACTTGCAACAACAAAGTAGAGGACGTCTAACTTGTTTTTGCCGGGTATGATGTGATGTGATATGGTCAAGAAATGATGTGATATACGTTATTGTATGAGATGATCATGTTTTGTAATTTATCGGCAACCGGCAGGAGCCTTATGTGTAGGAGATATGCCCTAGAGGCAGTAATATCAGTTACTTTTGTATCTCCAAGTTTGTAATGAATGTTTATGATACATGCTATAACTGCAATGATTCTCGAGTCTGCAAATAAAACGAGGCTTGGAGGGAAACTCATGTGCACGTGTGGTTTAATAAACGGTAAATTGTATTCCTAGTCTTGCCTCTAAGACTGGCTCAAGTATTGCATGATGATCCTGTTTTCCTGATCATGGGCATGGCTATGCCGGCAATTTTGAGGGCACGATGTTGGTAGAACACTTGTGTTGAATCGACCCAAATTGATGTTATACTATGAGATATATTCGTCACAAGTTAATGGTTAAATAACACAAAGATGGTTAATGTTTGCATGATTCCTTAGACCATGAGAGTATCGAGTTTCTTCATGCTTGCTTCATGAACTTTGGGGTTTGTTAAACGTCATCCGTAAAAGGGTGGCTATTACGGCTGCTTACGGGTTCATGGAAAAGTATGTCAAGTAACTTGATAGCTCAAGATTGGGATTTGCTCCTCCGACGTTGGAGAGATATCTCTGGGCCCTCTCGGTGTTGCGGTATCCATCATCGTCTGGCCAGACACCTAGTGATTTGATCACGGGGATGCCGGAACACGGGAACGAGAAAAGAGAACAATACCGGCAACGAGGTAACTGGCATAGTGGACAAGTTGTTGATCCACGGGGATGCCAACATGTCTCACCTCGGGTAATTGTAACATATCGTGAAGCAACAGGAATAGCATACGACAACTGGAGGTTCACTCGAATATTTATTCGTGTGGGTATAGGGATCGATATGGGTGTCCACGGCTCCGATGTTGATCATTGATCGAAAGGGGTTCCGGGTCATGTCTATGCTTCACCGAACCTATAGGGTCACACGCTTAAGGGTCATCTATCTGTTGAATACTAGACAGGGAGTCTGAGAGAAAAACACCGAAAAAGTTTCGGACACCGGAAAAGTTTCGGACAGCGGAAAAGTTCCGCAGAGAGAGGTCACCGGATGAATTTCGGTGAAACTAGAAAAGTTGTTTCAGGGGATACCATAAAGTCAAATTGGTCTTGGCACATGCCTGATAATTCTTAGAGGGTGCCAGAATCGTTCTGGAAACTTTTTGGAATTTTCTGGAATGAAAACCGGAAATGTTCCGGAGCTGCCGAAACCGCTTCAGATGCTTTTCGCAGATGAAATCACTAAACCGGAATTGTTCCGGCTCGCGTTGAAAATTATTTTGGTGGGTACTAGAATTGTTCTAAGCCCACATGAATATTTTCAGTTCGATCAGACGCTGAAAAATGTCGTCGTGAATAGTGAAAGTGCTTTTTGGATATTTGTGGAAAAACACTTTTTTGGATATTTCCAAAAAGGTTTCTAGAAGGCCTTGGGGGCCAAGGCAGCCCCTCATGGGGGTCCCCCAAGGGTGTGGCCGGCCAAGATGGGTGGGGCACCATGGTGCTCCACATGGCACTCCCATATGGCATATTCCTTTTATGAAAGGGATATTCCATGGGCATTTTGGGGTTTTTGTATGACAACTTTACCCCTTGGCTAGCCTATAAATAGAGGTGAGTGGGCAGCCCACTTCCTCATCCTTGTGCTCTCATACACATGCTATGCTTTGCTAGCTCTCTCTTCTCCCTCACACGAAAAGAGTATTTCGTAGAGCCGAAAGGCTGTCTGGGTTCCGGCAGGAACTAGTTCTGGACGGCGAAGCCCTGCCGGATAGTTGACACCGTATGTGTGCAACCCCGTAGAGAGGTCGTAGTTTCGATCTTTTGCCCGAAGGGCTGTTCGAGTTACCGTTCGAGTTTCCGGCGTCCTCCCGAAGGGCTGTCCGGGTTACTGTTCGGGTTCCGAGGGTCCTCCCGAAGGGCTGTCCGCGACATTGTCCGGGGGACTGTCCGACCGCCTCCCGAAGGGCTGTCCGGAGTGGGAGTACATCCTTGCGGTTGGGAGGTTGTAAATCCTAGCTGCAGGGATCTGCACCGACGATCTACACCGACTCTTCTTCCGCTGCGCTTCGAGTTGGTACGGATCAGATCAAACCTTGTATGCAGTCTCCATAGTGATCCTGGGCGAGCTCGCTGTACCGAATTTTTTTGTTTTCTGTCGCGTTCCCCTACAGTGGCATCAAGAGCCAGGCTATGCGTAGATGCAGGTTACGATCTAGAATACATGGTGATGTATGGGTATTGCATAATATAATTTTGGAGTAGATGAGATCTATTGCTGAAAATTATTTATGCGGGTAGCAGATGAAGTCTGTTACCCGATGTTCTTGTTGCTTCCCTGGAATTTGCGTTTGCTCAATCTCGAGACAGCATGGTGGAATTTCACAAAGTTCTGGCAATCCGCGATCCTGATTGATCAACGAAGTGCTATCAGTTCTTTGGGTTCCACCATAGTCAACAGAAATATGAAATTCGCAGATGAAAGGGCATTGCAGATATGATCTGCACGGGGGTCACGCGTATGACGAAGTTTAGTATGGGGCTTGAGATTTAATTATCTCGTGTTTCATACACCTCGAGATGTTAATCTAGCAATTTTGAATTATCATACTTGATGATAAAACGTTGGTAGCTGCGGTTTAAGTCAAAACCTTAGAAGCCACGTAAAATGAAATTTTGCATAAACCGATTAGAGTCGTCTAACTTGGTTTTGCAGGATGTACATATGATGTGGTATAGCAAAGCTCATATGAATTCGATTATGTATGAGATGACTATATGATGTAAATTTGTTAACATGACCTGCGTGTCATGATTCGGCATGATGGCTGGAGCCATATGATTGCACTTAATGACCTGCGTGTCAACCTTATGTAATACACTTATTTTATTAGCTATAGAGATAGCAATATTATCTGGTGCATCGACATGGTGGTGGCAATCTTCGCAAAGATGAACACCGACGCGAATGCCGAAGACGAAGAATACATGACTTCTCCGTCAGAAGGGGCTATACCATATCATGCTATTATGAATTGCCTGAGATGTTTATCCCTCTTGATGCACCCTTCTTGATTGCGCGGTAGTCGCTTTTTATTAGGGTGATCTCTCACAAAATTATCAAGTAGTCAGTGTTCTCCCAAGTGTAGCACCGTCACGGCACCTATCTCTTCGGGGTGTCACATGCTAACATGGGCACGAACGATTAGAGAAGTGTGAGGCGGGTGAGTTAAGACCTCGCAGCGAGATCACTTGGTTGTCTTGATGTTCAGGCATGAAAGTCATGAGCTCGGAACACACGCATCGAAAGATGAACAAGAATCACATAAAGATGTGATTGGCAAGTTGGCCTACCGGTTGAGATTTTTTCGTCAGCTGTGATGCTACCATCGTGGCGAACAAATCAAAACTCGGGTCTTGTATCACTCATAATCAATTTTGAGAGATATTGATTTGAGTGGGAGCGCACTTTAGAATAAAATTGTTTATTCACTAGTGCAAAAATCATTATGAACAAAGTCTAAGTGAACTTGTGTTTTCCGTTGTAGATCAAATGGCTCGCAATAGCGCGTTCAACTTAGGCCCGATGTTAGAGAAAGAGAAGTTAGCTGCGAATGGAAACAACTATGCGGACTGGGTCCGTACCCTGAGGATTGTCCTCAGGAGTGCTAAGAAAGTGTACGTGCTTGACGGACCTCTTCCACCTAAGCCGGTGGAAATAGCCCCGGCAGACGAACAAAATGTCTGGGCCACTAAGGATGATGATTTCAACTTAGTGCAGTGCCTCATGCTGTCTTGCATGAGTTCAGAGCTTCAAAAATGTTTTGAATTCCATAACTCCTTTGATATGATCAAGGATCTGGATGCTCTGTACAAATTTAATGCAAGGTCTGAACGTTTTGATATCATGAAAATGATGGCGGAGACCAAGATGGCTGAGGGCAGTTCAGTTGGCGAGCACGTGGTCAATATGATTGGCCACGCTGAGAGGCTTAAAACCCTGGAATTTCCACTTCCGCCAGAGCATGTTATGGACTTGTTGCTAGGTTCACTCCCCCCGTCTTATAGCGGTTTTATCATGAACTACAACATGAATGGGATGAACAAAACGCCTAATGAGGTGCTTGCCATGCTGAAAACTGTTGAAGGAGGACTGCAGAAAAATCGCAAGCAAGTGTTGCTTGTGAATAAAACTGCCAGTTTCAAAAAGAATGGCAAGCCAAAGAAGGGCAAGGGCGCCGGTAAGACCGGCTTCCAACGCAAATCTAAGGGCGGAGCCAAGAATGAAACTGAGTGCTTCTACTGCAAGGGCACAGGTCACTGGAAGAGAAACTGCAAGAAGTATCTGGAAGATAAGAAGTCCGGGAAAACCGGAAAAGGTATAATTGTTATACAAGTTAATGTCATTGACGTTTTGCTTGCTAGCGAAAATTCTAAGTCTTGGGTATTTGATACCGGATCGGTTGCTCACATTTGCAAGTCGATACAGGGGCTTCAGAAGGTGCGCAAGCTGGCAAAGAATGAAGTCGTGATGCGTGTCGGGAATGGCGCTGGGATCGCCGCTCTAGCCGTCGGCATTATGCCTCTACGTCTCCCTTCAGGATTTATTTTGGAACTTAGTAACTGTTATTTTGTTCCGTTGTTGTGTAGAAACATTATCTCTGGATCATGTTTAGTACACGATGGGTACTCCTACAAGTCTGAGAACAATGGTTGTTCACTTTATTGTAAGGATATGTTTTATGGATTTGCACCCATTGTTGGAGGCCTTTTCATACTAAATCTTGAATGTGGAAATGATGTCTTTAACGTGAATGCTAAGCGCCTTAAGAAGGCTGATACCACCACCACTTTCATGTGGCACTGTCGCCTTGGCCACATCGGAAAGAAACGCATGCAAAGACTCCATAAAGATGGAGTTTTACCGTCCCTTGATTTTGAATCATTTGACACATGTGAAGCTTGCTTGATGGGGAAAATGACCAAGACGCCATTCACGGGTCATCCTGAACGGGCGGGTGAATTATTGGAAATAATACATAGTGATGTATGTGGTCCAATGAACACGGCCGCACGGGGTGGGTATTTTTACTTCGTGACTTTTACTGATGATTTAAGTCGGTATGGCTATATCTACTTGATGAAGCATAAGTCGGAAATCTTTGAAAAGTTCAAAGATTTTCAGAATGAGGTAGAAAATCATCGTAACAAAAAGATTAAGTTTCTGCGGTCTGATCGCGGAGGCGAATATCTTAGTCACGAGTTTGGCCAACATCTGAGTGACCGTGGAATCGTTTCACAGCTTACGCCTCCCGGAACTCCACAGAGAAACGGAGTGTCGGAACGACGTAACCGAACCCTGTTAGACATGGTAAGGTCGATGATGTCTCTTACAGATCTACCGATATCTTTTTGGGGTCACGCACTAGAAACTGCCGTTTATACACTAAACAAAGCACCGTCGAAGTCTGTTGAGACGACGCCATATGAGATATGGTATGGGAAGAAACCCAGTGTGTCGCATCTCAAGATTTGGGGTTGTGATGCATATGTAAAACGTTTACAGCCTCAAAAACTTGATCCCAGATCAGACAAATGTTACTTTGTAGGTTATCCCAAGGAAACTTTTGGGTATTCCTTCTACCACCCATCCGAGGGCAAAGTGTTTGTCGCCAAAACCGGAATCTTTCTCTAGAAACAGTTTCTCGCCAAAGAAGTGAGTGGGAGGACAATACAACTTAATGAGATTAGTGAATCTTCGGCAACCGTTGATATGGCTAAGGAACCGGAAGGAATTCCGCTAATTATCCCTACAACCGAGCCGGAAGTTGTCGCATGTGATGCGGAAACTTCGAACACTGTTGTAACTGAACCGCGCAGATCAGGAAGGGCTATCCAGCCACCTGAGTGGTTTCATAACGAAATCTTCATTCTTGAAGATGATGAACCTGCGCACTACAAGGAAGCGATGGCGGGGCCTAGCTCAAGGGAATGGCACAAAGCCATGAGATCCGAAATGGAATCCATGTATGAAAACCGAGTTTGGAACTTGGAAGAACTTCCAGATGGCGTAAAACCCATTGGTTGTAAATGGATTTTCAAAAGAAAGACGGACGCGGATGGTAACATTACTATCCACAAAGCTAGACTTGTCGCGAAAGGGTTCACGCAAGTTCCAGGAGAGGACTACGACGAGACTTTCTCGCCCGTAGCTATGCTTAGGTCTGTTCGGATATTACTAGCAATTGCTGCTTATTTCGATTATGAAATATGGCAGATGGATGTCAAAACGGCTTTCCTAAATGGAAACCTTGATAGGGATGTATACATGATACAGCCAGAAGGTTTTGTCGATCCTAAGAATGCTGGAAAGGTATGTAAGCTTCAGAAAGCCATTTATGGTCTGAAGCAAGCATCAAGGAGCTGGAATATTCGTTTTGATGAAGTGGTCAAAGAGTTTGGCTTCATCAGGAACGATGAAGAATCTTGTGTGTACAAGAAGTTTAGTGGGAGCGCAAAAGCATTTCTAATCTTGTATGTGGATGACATATTGTTGATTGGAAATGACGTGAATTTTCTTAGCGAAATAAAAGACTCATTGAAGAAGAGTTTTTCAATGAAAGACTTAGGCGAAGCGGCATATGTATTAGGCATCATGATCTATAGAGATAGATCAAGACGCTTAATAGCGCTAAGCCAAAGCACGTACATTGACAAGGTGTTGAAAAGGTTCAACATGGAGAACTCCAAGAAAGGCCTACTCCCATGTCACCTGGCACAGTGCTTTGCAAGAATCAGAGTCCTCGGACCCTTGATGAGCGAGTACAAATGAATGATATTCCATATGCTTCGGCAGTTGGTTCTATTATGTATGCCATGCTATGTACAAGACCGGATGTTTCCTATGCGCTAAGTGTTAGCAGCCGGTACCAAGGTGATCCAGGATTGGAACACTGGGCCGCAGTCAAGGGTATTCTTAAGTACCTCAGAAGGACCAAGGATTTACTCCTTGTGTACGGAGGTGATGAAGAGCTCATTCTAAGTTGTTACACTGATGCAGGCTTCATGTCTGACCCAGATGACTTCAAATCTCAATCTGGCTATGTTTTCATATTGAACGGCGGCGCAGTTGATTGGAAAAGTTCCAAACAAAAGACTGTGGCGGATTCTACGACTGAGGCGGAATATGTTGCTGCTTCAGAAGCCTCCAAGAAAGCTGTCGGTATCAAGCAGTTTCTTGAAGACCTTGGTGTGGTTCCAAGTGCTCTGGACCCGGTGGAGATCTATTGTGATAATAGTGGCGCCGTGGCTCAGGCAAGGGAGCCATGTTCGCACCATAAGACAATGCATATTCAACGCAAATATAAACTCATTCGACATCATGTCGAAGAAGGTTTAGTGAAAGTACGCAAAGTTCACACGGATCTGAATGTATCAGACCCGATGACGAAGCCTCTACCACGAGCAAAGCATGAGCAACACCGGATTGCCATTGGTGTTAGGGAAGCCATGTAACTAGATTATGACTCTAGTGCAAGTGGGAGACTGTAGGAGATATGCCCTAGAGGCAGTAATATCAGTTACTTTTGTATCTCCAAGTTTGTAATGAATGTTTACGATCCATGCTATAACTGCAATGATTCTCGAGTCTGCAAATAAAACGAGGCTTGGAGGGAAACTCATGTGCACGTGTGGTTTAATAAACGGTAAATTGTATTCCTAGTCTTGCCTCTAAGACTGGCTCAAGTATTGCATGATGATCCTGTTTTCCTGATCATGGGCATGGCTATGCCGGCAATTTTGAGGGCACGATGTTGGTAGAACACTTGTGTTGAATCGACCCAAATTGATGTTATACTATGAGATATATTCGTCACAAGTTAATGGTTAAATAACACAAAGATGGTTAATGTTTGCATGATTCCTTAGACCATGAGAGTATCGAGTTTCTTCACGCTTGCTTCATGAACTTTGGGGCTTGTTAAACGTCATCCGTAAAAGGGTGGCTATTACGGCTGCTTACGGGTTCATGGAAAAGTATGTCAAGTAACTTGATAGCTCAAGATTGGGATTTGCTCCTCCGACGTTAGAGAGATATCTCTGGGCCCTCTCGGTGTTGCGGTATCCATCATCGTCTGGCCAGACACCTAGTGATTTGATCACGGGGATGCCGGAACACGGGAACGAGAAAAGAGAACAATACCGGCAACGAGGTAACTGGCACAGTGGACAAGTTGTTGATCCACGGGGATGCCAACATGTCTCACCTCGGGTAATTGTAACATATCGTGAAGCAACAGGAATAGCATACGACAACTGGAGGTTCACTCGAATATTTATTCGTGTGGGTATAGGGATCGATATGGGTGTCCACGGCTCCGATGTTGATCATTGATCGGAAGGGGTTCCGGGTCATGTCTATGCTTCACCGAACCTATAGGGTCACACGCTTAAGGGTCATCTATCTGTTGAATACTAGACAGGGAGTCTGAGAGAAAAACACCGAAAAAGTTTCGGACACCGGAAAAGTTTCGGACAGCGGAAAAGTTCCGCAGAGAGAGGTCACCGGATGAATTTCGGTGAAACTAGAAAAGTTGTTTCAGGGGATACCATAAAGTCAAATTGGTCTTGGCACATGCCTGATAATTCTTAGAGGGTGCCAGAATCGTTCTGGAAACATTTTGGAATTTTCTGGAATGAAAACCGGAAATGTTCCGGAGCTGCCGAAACCGCTTCAGATGCTTTTCGCAGATGAAATCACTAAACCGGAATTGTTCCGGCTCGCGTTGAAAATTATTTTGGTGGGTACTAGAATTGTTCTAAGCCCACATGAATATTTTCAGTTCGATCAGACGCTGAAAAATGTCGTCGTGAATAGTGAAAGTGCTTTTTGGATATTTGTGGAAAAACACTTTTTTGGATATTTCCAAAAAGGTTTCTAGAAGGCCTTGGGGGCCAAGGCAGCCCCTCATGGGGGTCCCCCAAGGGTGTGGCCGGCCAAGATGGGTGGGGCACCATGGTGCTCCACATGGCACTCCCATATGGCATATTCCTTTTATGAAAGGGATATTCCATGGGCATT
This sequence comes from Elymus sibiricus, assembly GCA_039707655.1. Classification (NCBI taxonomy): domain Eukaryota; kingdom Viridiplantae; phylum Streptophyta; class Magnoliopsida; order Poales; family Poaceae; genus Elymus; species Elymus sibiricus. The sequence goes on from CM077666.1 coordinate 403,230,126, forward strand.
TTGGGGTTTTTGTATGACAACTTTACCCCTTGGCTAGCCTATAAATAGAGGTGAGTGGGCAGCCCACTTCCTCATCCTTGTGCTCTCATACACATGCTATGCTTTGCTAGCTCTCTCTTCTCCCTCACACGAAAAGAGTATTTCGTAGAGCCGAAAGGCTGTCTGAGTTCCGGCAGGAACTAGTTCTGGACGGCGAAGCCCTGCCGGATAGTTGACACCGTATGTGTGCAACCCCGTAGAGAGGTCGTAGTTTCGATCTTTTGCCCGAAGGGCTGTTCGAGTTACCGTTCGAGTTTCCGGCGTCCTCCCGAAGGGCTGTCCGGGTTACTGTTCGGGTTCCGAGGGTCCTCCCGAAGGGCTGTCCGCGACATTGTCCGGGGGACTGTCCGACCGCCTCCCGAAGGGCTGTCCGGAGTGGGAGTACATCCTTGCGGTTGGGAGGTTGTAAATCCTAGCTGCAGGGATCTGCACCGACGATCTACACCGACTCTTCTTCCGCTGCGCTTCGAGTTGGTACGGATCAGATCAAACCTTGTATGCAGTCTCCATAGTGATCCTGGGCGAGCTCGCTGTATCGAAATTTTTTGTTTTCTGTCGCGTTCCCCTACATTATGGTTGTCTCTTTATTGTATGAAATGCAAGCGCCATGTAATTGCTTTACTTTATCGCTATGCGTTAGCAATAGTTGTAGAAGCAATAGTTGGTGAGACGACCACGACGCAACGATGGAGATCAAGGTGTCGAGCCGGTGACGATGGAGATCATGACGATGCTTTGGAGATGGAGATCAAAAGCACAAGATGATGATGGCCATATCATGTCACATATTTTGATTGCATGTGATGTTTATCCTTTATGCATCTTATTTTGCTTAGAACGACGGTAGCATTATAAGATGATCCCTTCACTAAATTTCAAGATAAAAGTGTTCTCCCCGAGTATGCACCGTTGCTAAAGTTCGTCGTTTCGAAGCACCTCGTGATGATCGGGTGTGATAGATTCTACGTTCACATACAACGGGTGTAAGCCAGTTTTACACAAGCAGAATACTTGGGTTAAACTTGACGAGCCTAGCATGTACAGACATGGTCTCGGAACACTGGAGACCGAAAGGTCGAATATGAGTCATATAGTAGATATGATCAACATGGAGATGTTCACCATTGATGACTATCCCATCTCACGTGATGATCGGACATGGGCTAGTTGATTTGGATCATGTATCACTTAGTTAACTTGAGGGGTGTTAGTTTAAGTGGGAGTTCATTAGTAATTTGATTAATTGAACTTAATTTATCATGAACTTAGTCCTGATAGTCTTTGCAAATTATGTTGTAGATCAATAGCTCGCGTTGTAGCTCCCCAGTTTTTGATACGTTCCTAGAGAAAGCTTAGTTGAAAGATGATGGTAGCAATTACACGGACTGGGTCCATAACTTGAGGATTATCCTCATTGCTGCACAGAAGGATTATGTCCTTGATGCACCGCTAGGTGATGGACCTGCTGCAGGAGCTGCTGCAGACGTTGTGAACGCCTGGCAGGCTCGATCTGATGACTACTCGATAGTTCAGTGTGCCATGCTCTACGGCTTAGAACCGGGACTACAAAAGTGTTTTGAACGCCACGGAGCATATGAGATGTTCCAAGAGCTGAAATTGATATTTCAAGCTAATGCCCAGGTTGAGAGATATGAAGTCTCCAACAAGTTCTTTAGCTGTAAGATGGAGAAGAATAGTTCTGTCAGTGAACACATACTCAGAATGTCTGGGTACCACAACCACTTGACTCAGCTGGGAATTGATCTTCCGGTTGAGAGTGTTATTGACAAAGTTCTTCAGTCACTGCCACCAAGCTATAAAGGCTTCGTGATGAACTATAATATGCAAGGTATGGAGAAGACAATTCCCGAGCTCTTAGCGATGCTGAAATCGGCGGAGGTAGAAATCCAGAAGGAGCATCAAGTGTTGATGGTTAACAAGACCACTAGTTTCAAGAAAAAGGGCAAGGGAAAGAAGGGGAACTTCAAGAAGAACGGCAAGCAAGCTGCCGCTCCCACGAAGAAACCCAAAGTTGGACCCAAGCCTGAAACTGAGTGCTTCTACTGCAAAGGAACTAGTCACTGGAAGCGGAACTGCCCCAAGTATTTGGCGGATAAGAAGGATGGCAAAGTGAACAAAGGTATATTTGATATACATGTTATTGATATGTACCTCACTAGTGCTTGTAGCAGCGTCTGGGTATTTGATACCGATTCAGTTGCTAATATTAGTAACTTGAAGCAGGAGCTGTAGAGTAACGGAGACTAGCTGAGGGCGAGGTGACGATATGTGTTGGAAGTGTCTCCAAGATTGATATGATCAATATCGACACGCTCGTAATACCTTCGGGATTAGTATTAAACCTAAATAATGGTTATTTGGTGCTTGCGTTGAGCATAAAACATTATATCTGGATATTGTTTATTGCAAGACGGTTATTCATTTAAGTCAGAGAATAATGGTTATTCTGTTTATATGAATAATATCCCCCGTGATCATGCACCCTTGTGAATGGTTTATTCTTGTTGAATCTCGATCGTAGTGATACACATATTCATAATATTGATGCCAAAAGATGCAAAGTTGATAATGATAGTGCAACATACTTGTGGCACTGCCGTTTAGGTCATATTGGTGTAAAGCGCATGAAGAAACTCCATGCTGATGGACTTTTGGAATCTCTTGATTATGAATCATTTGATACTTGTGAACCATGCCTCATGGGCAAGATGACTAAAACTCCGTTCTCCGGAACAATGGAGCGAGCTACTGATTTATTGGAAATAATACATACCGATGTATGCGGTCCGATGAATGTTGAAGCACGCGGCGGGTATCGTTATTTTCTAACCTTCACAGATGATTTGAGTAGGTATGGGTATATCTACTTGATGAAACACAAGTCTGAAACATTTGAAAAGTTCAAAGAATTTCAGAGTGAAGTAGAGAATCATCGTAACAAGAAAATAAAGTTTCTATGATCCGATCGCGGAGGAGAATATTTGAGTTACGAGTTTGGCCTTCATTTAAGAAAATGTGGAATTGTTTCACAACTCATGCCACCTGGAACACCACAGCGTAATGGTGTGTCTGAACATCGTAACCGTACTTTATTGAATATGGTGCATTCTATGATGTCTCTTACCGATTTGCCACTATCGTTTTGGGGTTATGCATTAGAGACAGCTGCATTCACGTTAAATAGGGCACCGTCTAAATCCGTTGAGACGACACCGTATGAACTGTGGTTTGGCAAGAAACCTAAGCTGTCGTTTTTTAAAGTTTGGAGATGCGATGCTTATGTGAAAAAGCTTCAACCTGATAAGCTCGAACCCAAAGCGAAGAAGTGCGTCTTCATAGGATACCCTAAAGAAACAATTGGGTACACCTTCTACCACAGATCCGAAGGCAAGGTCTTTGTTGCCAAGAATGGGTCCTTTCTAGAGAAGGAGTTTCTCTCGAAAGAAGTGAGTGGGAGGAAAGTAGAACTTGATGAGGTAATTGTACCTTCTCTCGAATTGGAAAGTAGCTCATCAGAGAAAACCATTCCCGTGATGCCTACACCAATAAGAGAGGAAGATAATGGTGAAGATCATGAAACTTCAGATCAAGTTACTACTGAACCTCGTAGGTCGACCAGAGTACGTTCCGCACCAGAGTGGTACGGTAATCCTGTTCTGGAAGTCATGTTGTTAGACAACGGCGAACCTACGAACTATGAAGAAGCTATGATGAGCCCAGATTCCGAAAAATGGATTGAGGCCATGAAATCTGAGATAGGATCCATGTATGAGAACAAAGTATGGACTTTGGTGGACTTGCCCGATGATCGGCAAGCCATTGAGAATAAATGGATTTTTAAGAGGAAGACAAACGCTGATGGTAATATCACTGTCTACAAAGCTTGACTTGTCGCGAAAGGTTTTCGACAAGTTCAAGGGGTTGACCACGCTGAGACTTTCTCACCCGTTGCGATGCTTAACTCTATCCGAATCATGTTAGCAATTGCCGCATTTTATGATCTGGCAAATGGATGTCAAAACTGCATTCCTTAATGGTTTTCTGAAAGAAGAGTTGTATATGATGCAACCAGAAGGTTTTGTCGATCCTAAGGGTGCTAACAAAGTGTGCAAGCTCCAGCGATCCATCTATGGACTGGTGCAAGCATCTCGGAGTTGGAATATACGCTTTGATGAGGTGATCAAAGCATATGGTTTTGTACAGACTTACGGTGAAGCCTGTATTTACAAGAAAGTGAGTGGGAGCTCTGTAGCATTTCTAATATTATATGTGGATGACATATTGTTGATTGGAAATGATATAGAATTTCTGGATGGCATAAAAAGATACTTGAATGAAAGACCTCGGTGAAGCTGCTTATATATTGGGCATCAAGATCTATAGAGATAGATCAAGACGCTTGATAAGACTTTCAATGAGTACATACCTTGACAAGATTTTGAAGGAGTTCAAAATGGATCAGTCAAAGAAGGAGTTCTTGCCTGTATTGTAAGGTGTAAAGTTGAGTAAGACTCAAAGCTCGACCACGACAGAAGATAGAGAGAGAATGAAAGTCATTCCCTATGCCTCAGCCATAGGTTCTATAATGTATGCCATGCTGTGTACCACACCTAAGTGTGCCTTGCCACGTGTCTGGCAAAGGGGGTACAAGAGTAATCCAGGAGTGGATCACTGGACAGCGGTCAAAATTATCCTTAGTAACTAAAGGACTAAGGAAATGTTTCTCGATTATGGAGGTGATAAAGAGTTCGTCGTAAAGGGTTATGTCAATGCAAGCTTTGACACCAATCTGGATATCTCTGAGTAGCAAACCGGATACGTATAATGGAGCAGTCATTTGGAATAGCTCCAAGTAAAGCGTGATAGCAGCATCTACAGTATGACATAAGGATTTGCAAAGCACACATGGGTCTGAATATTGCAGACCCATTGACTAAAATTCTCTCTCACGAGCAAAACATGATCACACCTTAGAACTCTTTGAGTGTTAATCACATGGTGATGTGAACTAGATTATTGACTCTAGTGAACTCTTGGGTGTTAATCACACGGCGATGTGAACTAGATTATTGACTCTAGTGCAAGTGGGAGACTGATGGAAATATGCCCTAGAGGCAATAATAAAGTTGTTATTATTTTATATTTCCTTGTTCATGATAAAGGTTTATTATTCATGCTAGAATTGTATTGACCGGAAACTTAAATACATGTGTGAATACATAAACAAATACCGTGTCCCTAGTGAGCCTCTACTAGACTAGCTCGTTGATCAAAGATGGTTAAGGTTTCCTAACCATAGACATGAGTTGTCATTTGATAACGGGATCACATCATTAGGAGAATGATGTGATGGACAAGACCCATCTGTTAGCTTAGCATATGATCGTTCTGTTTATTGCTACTTCTTTCTTGAATGTCAAATACATGTTCCTCCGACCATGAGATCATGCAACTCCCGGATACCGGAGGAATACCTTGTGTGCTATCAAATGTCACAACGTAACTGGGTGATCATAAAGATGCTCTACAGGTATCTCCAAAGGTGTCTGTTGAGTTGGCATGGATCGATACTGGGATTTGTCACTCCGTGTTTCGGAGAGGTATCTCTGGGCCCTCTCGGTAATGCACATCATAAGAAGCTTGCAAGCAAAGTGACTAAGGAGTTAGTTACAGGATGATGTATTACGGAACGAGTAAAGAGACTTGCCGGTAACGAGATTGAACTAGGTATGGAGATACCGACGATCGAATCTCGGGCAAGTAACATACCGACGGACAAAGGGAATTACGTATGTTGTCATTGCGGTTCGACCGATAAGATCTTCGTGGAATATGTAGGAACCAATATGAGCATCCAGGTTCCGCTATTGGTTATTGACCAGAGAGGCGTCTCAGTCATGTCTACATCATTCTCGAACCCGTAGGGTCCGCACGCTTAACGTTCGTTGACGATATAGTGTTATATGAGTTATGTGAATTGGTAACCGAATATTGTTCGGAGTCCCGGATGAGATCCCGGATGTCACGAGGAGTCTCGGAATGGTTGAGAGGTAAAGATTTATATATGGGAAGTCATATTTTGGGTTCCGGAAAAAGGTGCAGTTTTTTCGGTATTGTACCGGGATGCTTCCAAAAGGTTCCGGAGGATTCCGGAGGTCCACAAGTGGGTCCACCACATCCCAAGGGCTGGCATGGGCTAAGGGGAGGCGCCTTGGCCTTATTGGGCCAGGCGCACCAAGTCCTCAAAAGCCCACGCAGCTAGGGAAGAAAAAAAAGGAGAGTCCTAGTAGGAATAGGATTGGACTTTGGAGTCCAAGTCCACGTGTGTACTGTTCACGTGGTAATGTTCACGTGGTACTGTTCACGTGGCACTATTCCTTCTACTCCAAGCCCCTACACATATATAAATAGAGGAGAGGGGGCGCCCCAAACAAGCCACAACATTGTCTTAGCCGTGTGCGGCACCCCCCTCCACAGTTCCGTCCCTCGGTCATATTTTCGCAGTGCTTGGGCGAAGCCCTGCGGAGATAGCATCACCATCACCGTCACCACGCCGTCGTGCTGCCGGAACTCATCCACTACCTCGCCGTCTTGCTAGATCAAGAAGTCGAGGACGTCACCGAGCTGAACGTGTGCTGAACGCGGAGGTGCCGTACGTTCGGTGCTCGGTCGGTTGGATCGTGAAGTTGTTCGATGACATCAACCGCGTTGTTCTAACGCTTCCGCTTACGGTCTACGAGGGTACGTAGACATACTCCCCCTCTCGTAGCTATGCATCTCCATGGATAGATCTTGCGTGTGCGTAGAATTTTTTTTGTTTTCCATGCAACGTTCCCCAACACAAGCATGTCCCCAAAATGAATGGTTGTCTCCCCTTATGGAACTTCCTCTCCCCCTGAATCTGACATTGGATATTGGGAGCAGGTAGGGAGAGAGAACTAGAACAACCAAAGAACAAACTAATCATGTTTCTCCCCTCTTAGAAACATGTAACGTTCTCTCCTCTTGTAAGGTGCATCTCTTTTGTAGTGATAAGCTTTGATGTGTATTCCTCTCTCCCCCTTTGACATCAATTTTCAAGAAGGGACTTCAAGGTTATTGATCAAGTGGGTTTGGTCCTTGAAAAACACACCTAGCCATAGAGTGGCTCTAGATGCAAGTAGAGGATAAGAATCATTGAGTGGAGCTGGAGCAGAAAATCTCAGGAAAAATTTGACAGAAAATTCCTTAGAGCAGCCAAAATCGGTGACACCGAGTTGAGATAAATCGGTGGAACCGAGTTTGACGCAATGGAATTATTTGTCAACTCAGCTCTCTAGACAAAGGAAATCTCATAAGGATTTGCAATGAATTAACTGCGAAACTAAAGAAAAGACACAGAAAAGAAGCAAAGCAACATCTAGATGAAGTTTTTTTTAAGAAATACTAGAGAACTTCATCTAGATGGGTCGGCGACTAGGTCACCTATGTTAGAGTATATTGACTTAGGAGTCAAGTGAGAGCACTTGATCATAGGTCATACTCTTCGTTTAAGCTCAAAATGGGGTTGCCATTTTTCCTTTAAGCATTTCAATGTATTCACATCTTGTTGAGTTGCTTTAGCTCATGTATTTGAGTAAAGCTTCTCTAAGATGTGAGAACTTACATTTGGATTTTGGTGGTGATGTCCATCATGTAGTTGAACTTGATGTAGATGCTCATGAGTTGAAGTTGGGAGCGATCCTATCTTATGTAGTTCATCTTCCTACATGGGTTAGTTTTGCAAGAAACAACTTGGATATCCAAAATGACAAGAATGAAGCATAACTCAAATGTTGTCAAAGGATATGTTTAGGTTGTCTTGTTCCTTGTTCCACCAACAATTGTTGATACTTGGGTTATACAAGATTTCTTATGATAAGAGTGTGTCGCAACCTTGTGACATGAAGCTTGTCCAAGTACCTACAAAAAGGTTAGATACCATACAAGGGAGCAAAATATCCAAGATATAAGATGATCATGAATGGTATCATGGATTAGTCAAGAATGCTCATGCCCTTGTATGCATCCACATGAATCTCTAGTTCACGTTTGAAGCATCAATGATGTTAAACTCACTTCTCAAGTGACAAAACACTTTCTCATCAAGGGGTTTGGTAAAGATGTCTGCCAATTGTTTGTCGGTACGAACATGTTTAAGGTCAATGTCACCTTTCTCAACATGATCTCGAATGAAGTGGTGACGAACCTCAATATGCTTAGTTCGAGAATGTTGCACGGGATTGTGTGCTATCTTAATAGCGCTCTCATTGTCACATAGTAATGGTACATCACATGCACACCATAGTCTTTAAGAGTTTGTGTCATCCATAGTAATTGAGCACAACATGATCCCGCGGCAATGTGTTCCGCTTCGGTAGTAGATAGAGATACGGAATTTTGTTTCTTGGAGGACCAAGACACAAGAGATCTACCAAGAAATTTACATGTACCCGTAGTGGATTTTCTGTCAACCTTGTCTCCAGCATAGTCCGAATGGGAGTAGCCAACAAGATTAAAAGAAGATCCTTTGGGATACCATATGCCAAAGTTTGGTGTATGTATCAAGTATCTCACAATTCTTTTTACCGCCTTAAGGTGACACTCTTTTGGTGCCGCTTGGTATCGTGCACACATGCACACACTTAGCATAATGTCGGGACGGGAGGCACATAGATATAGCAATGAACCAATCATAGATCGATATACCTTTTGATCAACCGGTTTGCCGTCCTTGGTCAAGTCAAGATATCCACTCGTGGGCATGGGAGTTCTCATACCTTTACCCTCTTGCATGTTGAACTTCTTGAATAAGTCCTTGGTATACTTTGTTTGAGAAACAAAGGTACCTTCCCTAGTTTGCTTGATTTGTAAACCAAGAAAGAATTTGAGTTCACACATCATAGACATCTCGAACTTTTCTGACATCAACCTTCCAAACTTTTCACTAAAAGAGGGGTTAGTAGATCCAAAGATAATATCATCAACATAAATTTGGCATACAAATAGTTCTCCATTAACCCTCTTAGTGAACAAAGTTGAATCAATCTTCCCAATCTCAAAACCTTTTTCAAGAAGAAACTTTGTCAAGCATTTGTACCAAGCTCTAGGGGCTTGTTTAAGACCATAAAGAGCTTTACAAAGTTTGTACACATGATTAGGTTTCTTGGGATTTTCAAAGCCGGGAGGTTGTTTAACATACACTTCCTCCTCAATTTCACCATTTAAGAAGGCACTTTTTATATCCATTTGGTAAAGAGTGATATCATGGTGATTGGCATAAGCAAGTAAAATGCGAATGTATTCGAGTCTTGCAACGGGGGCATAGGTCTCACCATAGTCCATACCTTCGACTTATGTGTAACCTTGTGCTACGAGACGAGCCTTGTTGCGTACAACTTGTCCATCTTCATCTTGCTTATTCCGAAACACCCATTTGGTTCCAATGACGTTTTGCTCTTCCTTAGGCTTCTCAACCAATGTGCACACTTGGTTCCTTTCAAAGTTGTGTATCTCTTCGTGCATTGCATTCACCCAATCGGGGTCCTTGAGAGCATCTTCTACCTTCAAGGGTTCAACACTAGAGATAAATGAGTAATGCTCACAAAAGTTAGCTAAATGAGATTTAGAGCGAGTGATTCTCCCGGATTGGATATCTCCAAGTATTTGTTCGACGGGATGATCCTTGTTGATTCTTGCTCTAACTTGAGGTAGCTTTTTCTTGGGTTGTGGTGAGGCTTCCTCATCATCATCATCTTCTTCTTCGTTGATGTTGTCGTTGTTTGCTTGTGGGGGTGGAGAAGGAGGTCGAGGTGGATCATCTTGTTGCACTTCCTCATTCCCATCGTCTTGACGTGTTCCACTTGTGGATGCCTCCATATCAACTTGTCGTTCATCTTGATGTGAAGTTGGGGCTTCCACTTGGATAGATGAGGTACTCTCCTTTACTTCCACGGGGCGAATCTTGCCAATGGGCAAGTTTTGGATGGCTTCCGATGGTTTTTGATCTCCTACATCAAGTGGCAATTGCTCGACTTGCGTGCCGTTAGTCTCATCAAACTTCACATCTACCGTCTCTTCAACTTTTCGAGTGAAGTTGTTGTAGACACGGTAAGTGTGAGAGTTCGATCCATAACCGAGTAGGAAACCTTCATGAGATTTAGGAGCAAATTTTGAACGACGATGCTTATCAAGAATGTAACATTTTGAACCAAATACACGAAAGTATCCAACTTGTGGTTTGTTACCGGCGAGCAGTTCATACGCCGTTTTACCAAGAAGCTTGTGAAGGTAAAGTCGATTTGTTGCATGACAAGCTATTTCAACCGCTTCTGCCCAAAAATGTCTTGGCGTCTTGTATTCATCAAGCATCGTTCTTGCCATCTCAATAAGTGTCCGGTTTTTCCTCTCAACAAGTCCATTTTGTTGAGGTGTGTACGTAGCCAAGAACTCATGTGAAATACCCTCCTCATCAAGAAAGGTGTCCACATTGGTGTTCTTGAACTCCGTTCCGTTGTCACTCCGAACCTTCTTGATCTTCACTTCAAATTGGTTTTGAGCCTTTATTGCAAAGTTCTTGAAGATCTTTTGTACCTGCGATTTGTCATCAAGAAAGAACACCCACGTAAATCTGAAAAAATCATCAACAATGACCAAACCGAAAGAGTTACCACCAAGACTCTTATAGGAGTTGGGACCAAAAAGATCCATATGAAGTAGCTCGAGTGGTCTCCTCGTGGTCATAATGTTCTTCACGGGATGGCTTCCTCCAACTTGTTTTCCTGCTTGGCAAGCACTACAAAGTCGATCGTTGTCAAATATAACATCTTTTACACCAAGAATGTGATCTCCTTTAACAAGTTTATCAAGGTTACGCATACCAACATGTCCAAGTCTTCTATGCCATAACCAACCTTTAGAAGATTTTGCAATTAAACATGTACGAGGTTGGGCTCTCTTAGTGAAATCAGCAATGTATAGATCACCTCTACGAATGCCGGTAAAGACCATATTATGATTATCTTGGCGAAACACTTGGCAATCTACTTTGGTAAATAGAACATTAAAACCAAAATCGGCTAGTCTAGATACGGAAAGAAGATTGTAACCAAGAGATTCAACAAGCATAACATTTTGTATGGAGCTATCATTGGATATGGCCACCTTACCAAGGCCAAGTACCTTACCCTTGGAGTTGTCTCCAAAAGTCACATACTTGCGTGGACCATCATTTTTAGCGAGCTCACGAAACATGTCTCTATCTCCGGTCATGTGATCGGTACAGCCGCTATCAAGAATCCACTCTTTTCCTCCGGCCTTTTAATCTCGAAGATTTGCCATAAGACTGAGATTCCTCAAGGTCTTCTCAAATTCAATATCAAAGTCTTCGTCCTCATCATAATAGCCATGCTCAACATCATCATCATCATCATGCATGTGATCCTCACAAAGAACAACATATTCATTAGTTTCATGATCATGACAATGTTCAAGTTTATGGATTCTAATGGTTTCCATGATAATGTTGCTAATAGTTCTAACATCTCCTTTGGCACGCATAAGATCACGAAGCTCAAACAAGCAATCATCAAACTTAGGATCACTAGGACTCATCTTGTGAAAAGCAACAGCCTTATGAAGAATCTTATCGAGACCCTTTAAGGAGTAATCAGGATATCGCTTTTCTAAATCATGCCATAGAGTATAAGCACATGCAAAGTTTCGCATACAACCAAGCACAACCTTAGGTAATCCTCTAATGATAAGATTGACGGTTCTAAGATTACGAAGTATGTCAATTTCCTCTTCATGGGTAGGATGCAAGGGATCAATAGGGGGCACATAAGGATTATGAATATACTTGCTCAAGTTAAATTCATCAAAGATACCAAGCATTTCATCCTTCCAAAAGTTGTAATACTCCCCATCGAGAATAGGCACTCTACGTCTAAGACTCCCCAACGTAGACACATCCATCTCCCTCCAATGGTGATGAAACCAAGGCAATGGAGACCAAAGCTCTGATATCAATTGTGGGATCGAGGAGATAGGTCTAGAGGGGGGGGGGTGAATAGACTCCTAACCAGCCAAAGGTGCAGTTTTTAATTTCTCTTGGAACTTAGGCAGATTTTGGCACAAGTTAAGATCACTCCAATACTTTCTACACATGCATATCTAGAGATTGAGCAGCGGAAATGGTAAAGCATGCAAGAGTACGGAAAGTAAAGGGGTAGAGTATGGAAGATCAAACGCAATGAAGATACGGTGGTTTTGGCATGGTTCCGATAGGTGGTGCTATCGTACCTCCACGTTGATGGAGACTTCAACCCACGAAGGGTAACGTCTGCGCGAGTCCACGGAGGGCTCCACCCACGAAGGGTCCACGAAGAAGTAACCTTGTCTATTCCACCATGGCTTACGTCCACGAAGGACTAGCCTCACTCGGGGTAGATCTTCACGAAGTAGGCGATCTCCTTGCCCTTACAAACTGCTTGGTTCAACTCCACATCATGTAGGAGGCTCCCAAGTGACACCTAACCAATCTAGGAGACACCACTCTCCAAAAGGTAATAGACGGTGTGTTGTTGATGAACTCCTTGCTCTTGTGCTTCAAATGATAGTCTTCCCAGCACTCAAACAACTCCTCACAGATTTGGCTATGGTGGAAGAGGGATTTGAGTGGAAAGCAACTTGGGATAGGCTAGAAATCAAGATTCAAATGGTAGAAATGGAATAGCTTGATCTCAACACATGAGTAGGTGGTTCTCTCTCGGAAAATGTATGGTGGAAGTGTAGGCACGTTCTGATGGCTCTCCTTACTGAGAAGGAGGTGGTGGAGGGGTATATATAGCCTCCACGCAAAATCCAACCGTTACACACTTTTGACCCAACTCGGTGGCACCGAAACTATCATCTCGGTAGCACCGAACTGTGTAAAAGATATGAACGTTAGGAATCTCGGTGGGACCGACTGGAACAACTCGGATGGACCGAAGTGCAATGGCTAGGGCAAACCTCATCTCGGTGGCACCGATTGCATCAACTCGGTAGGACCGAAGTGAAGCAATAAGGCAATAGAGAGTTGGCAAGCCATCTCGGTGAGACCGATTTGCAAAACTCGGCATCGCCTCCCCGTTGTTCTCCGGATGCACATTCTCTCGGGTTTTTGCCGGGACGTGTATCTGGAGAACAGCGGGGAGGTGCTGCCGAAATTTTGTCTCGGAATGGGGTAGAGCATGGAGAACGTACTCAATCTACACATCCTCGGGTGGGCTTAGGACCCATCTTTACCTATTAGAGATGTAGGTGAATTCAATGTCATTTCTCGTCAACCCGGTAGAAAATAAAACATTGATGTGATTAATTTAAATGAATCCTCAATTTTGTTGTGTGCCTCCCAATAAAGCAGAGATGGCAGATAATCAGTGGATGTACAGTGGTTTTTTCCGTCGGAATCAAGTAACAACAGAGTGGGCCGAGAGAACCGATGTGTTTTTGAAGGAGATATTCCGTCGTCCAATGAGAATGGTGCCAGAATGCCCCTGTGCCAAATGTAAGAGATGTATCCGTAGAGATCAGGAGGAGATGACTTTGCACCTTCGCACGAATGGATTTATGCCAAACTTTAACATGCCGATAATCTTTGCCCAGCGGGACCGTGGTAGACAGGAGGTAATACGACAACGCATCGCTGGTCATGAGGACGATGGGGTTAGAGACATGCTAGATGATGTCTGTGTTGCACAGACGGCACCTGTGACACTTTCAGCGAATGAACCGGAGGAGCCGGAGGAAACCGCAAAGGCCTTCCTGGATATCTTGGCCTCGTCAAAGAAACCTCTTTATGAGGGTGCCAAGCTCTCTCAGCTGGATGCCATCTCGCAACTGATGGCAGTCAAGGCCGAGTACGGCTGTACCCGAGGTTGCTTCGAAGCATTTCTGGGAGTACGGGCTAACAGCCTCCCTGAGGGCCATGAACTGCCGAAAAGCATGTATGCTACAAAGAAAATCATGAAGGCGCTCTCTATGGATTATGAGAAAATACATGTTTGTCCAAAGAATTGCCTTTTGTTTAGGCACGAGTATGCAAATGGCAACTACTGTAGCAAGTGCGGTTCCTCTCGGTATATTGAGGTGGTCGATGAGCAGGGTGAGAAGAAGCAGCTAGCCATCCCTGCAAAGGTTCTTCGATATCTCCATTTCATAGAAAGACTGCAGCGCCTTTTCATCACCGAGGAGTCTGCCAAAATGATGAAGTGGCACAAGGAAGGGAAAAGGTACCATGCAGATAAAATCGTACATCCATCAGAAGGTGAAGCATGGAAGTCGTTCGACACAGAATACCCTGAGGAAGCAGCCGAGGCTGGGAATGTCAGAATTGCTATATCAGGTGATGGGTTCAATCCATATGGTATGTCGTCTAATCCATACAGTTGCTGGACCATGTTTGTTATTCCACTCAATCTCCCTCCCGGCGCCATAATGCAACGCAAGACCATGTTCCTGTCGCTGATAATTCCGGGGCCTGAATATCCGGGGAAGAATTTGAGTGTGTTTATGCAGCCATTGGTGGATGATTTGCACCATTCTTGGTACTTCCCGAGGTTGACATACAATCGACATCTGCAGAAAAATTTCTTGATGAAAGTTTGGCTGCAGTATTGCATGCATGACTTTCCTGGCTATGCCCTATTCTGCGGATGGTGTACAAGTGGGAAGATGCCATGCCCAGTGTGCATGCAGGCCTTGCATTTCATTTGGCTGAAGAAGGGTGGCAAGTATGTTGCCTTTGACCTGCATCGACAGTTCCTCCCTCCAGACCATCCTGACAGGGAAGACAAGAAGAACTTCACGAAAGGCCTAGTTGTCCATGAAGTAAACGAGATTCCAACGTTTTCGGGTGCGGATGTGCTTGCTCAGCTGAAAGCTCTTAAGCCTGCCGGCGAAGGGAAAGGCAAAGGCAAAGCCAAAGCCAAAGGCATAGGCGAAGGCGAGGGCGAGGGGAAAGGGAAAGGCAAAGGAAAAGCCAAAGGTTTTGAAGGATATGCAGAGACGCACAACTGGATTCACATTACCCCCTTCACGCAGCTTCCCTATTTCAAGGACCTCAAACTTCCATATAACATCGATGTGATGCACACCGAAAAGAATGTCGCAGAGGCCCTTTTTCGCAAGATCCTCAACATTCCTGATAAGACAAATGATAACGTTAATGCTAGAGTCGATCAACAGAATATTTGTGATAGGCCACGTCTGAACATGCGGCCTCCCACAGGCGGTCGAAAATCTTGGTTCAAGCCAGATGCTGACTTCGTGTGGGATCGAGGAGATAGGTCTAGAGGGGGGGTGAATAGACTCCTAACCAGCCAAAGGTGCAGTTTTTAATTTCTCTTGGAACTTAGGCAGATTTTCGCACAAGTTAAGATCACTCCAATACTTTCTACACATGCATATCTAGAGATTGAGCAGCGGAAATGGTAAAGCATGCAAGAGTACGGAAAGTAAAGGGGTAGAGTATAGAAGATCAAACGCAATGAAGACACGGTGGTTTTGGCGTGGTTCCGATAGGTGGTGCTATCGTACGTCCACGTTGATGGAGACTTCAACCCACGAAGGGTAACGGTTGCGCGAGTCCACGTAGGGCTCCACCCACGAAGGGTCCACGAAGAAGTAACCTTGTCTATTCCACCATGGCTTACGTCCACGAAGGACTAGCCTCACTCGGGGTAGATCTTCACGAAGTAGGCGATCTCCTTGCCCTTACAAACTGCTTGGTTCAACTCCACATCATGTAGGAGGCTCCCAAGTGACACCTAACCAATCTAGGAGGCACCACTCTCCAAAAGGTAATAGACGGTGTGTTGTTGATGAACTCCTTGCTCTTGTTCTTCAAATGATAGTCTTCCCAGCACTCAAACAACTCCTCACAGATTTGGCTATGGTGGAAGAGGGATTTGAGTGGAAAGCAACTTGGGATAGGCTAGAAATCAAGATTCAAATGGTAGGAATGGAATAGCTTGATCTCAACACATGAGTAGGTGGTTCTCTCTCAGAAAATGTATGGTGGAAGTGTAGGCATGTTCTGATGGCTCTCCTTACTGAGAAGGAGGTGGTGGAGGGGTATATATAGCCTCCACGCAAAATCCAACCGTTACACACTTTTGACCCAACTCGGTGGCACCGAAACTATCATCTCGGTAGCACCGAACTGTGTAAAAGATATGAACGTTAGGAATCTCGGTGGGACCGACTGGAACAACTCGGATGGACCGAAGTGCAATGGCTAGGGCAAACCTCATCTTGGTGGCACCGATTGCATCAACTCAGTAGGACCGAAGTGAAGCAATAAGGCAACAGAGAGTTGGCAAGCCATCTCGGTGAGACCAATTTGCAAAACTCGGTGAGACCGAAGTAAGTGCAAACGATTACAGAGAGTTGGCAAGGTCATCTCGGTGAGACCGAGATCCATATCGGTGGATCCGATTTGTTAGGGTTTTGGCAGTGGCTAAGTCTTGGATGAACTCGGTGGGGCCGGATAGGAAATTTCGGTGGGGCCGAGTTGGAATGTGGGTTTTGGACATATTTGGGTAGAGAGAGTGGTTGAGGGTTTAGGAGTACTGTCACTAAGCACTTGAGCAAAAAGATCATTAAGCAACACCTCATCCCCTTTTAATAGTATTGGCTTTCCTATGGACTCAATGTGATCTTGGATCACTAAACCGAAAATGTAGAGTCTTGATCTTTTGCCAATCCTTGTCCTTAGCATTTTGAAGGGGTTTCCACGTCCTCTTGTCCCTGCCACGCCATTGTTGAACTTGTCTGAAATTCACTAGATAAAAGCATTAGTCCAACAACATGTATGTTGGCATAAATTACCAAAACCACCAAGGGAGCAAATGTGCTTTCACTTCGTCCTTAAAAAGGGTGATAAGATGGAGGCATTCAAGTGGCTGAAACACGTCGTGAAGTTCACTGATGGTTATGCATCGAATATAAGTAAGGGAGTCAATCTTTTAACGGGCAAAGTCACCGGGCTGAAGAGTCATGACTATCATGTATGGATTGAGCGGATTATGCCGGTGATGGTTCGAGGCTATGTCCCCGAGCGTGTCTGGCGTGTGCTTGCGGAGCTAAGACATTTCTTCCGCACGCTTTGTGCTAAAGAAGTATGTCCCAAGATGATAAAAGAATTGCATAAGAAGGCGCCGGAGTTGATATGCAAGCTAGAGAAGATCTTTCCACCAGGCTTCTTTACTCCGATGACACATCTCATTTTGCACCTCGCGAATGAGGTATTGTTGGGGGGCCTGTGCAGAATCGTTGGCAGTACGGCCCTGAGAGACAAAACAAGCATCTTCGACACAAATGTGGAAACAAAGCTAAGATTGAAGCTTCCATAGCTGAGGCAGTTATCCTAGAGGAGGTGGCAGATCTCAGGACAGCGTACTATCCAGACCACGTTCCCACTCTACATAACAAGGTGTCTCGATACAATACAGAAGAGCCCAAGTATAAACCCAAGCTCCCTCTATTCAGCGGGCAAGGTGGCAGGGCTGGATGCTCGAAACCTTATATCATGCCACAGCATGAGTGGGAGGACGTCATGTTCTATGTCTTGCACAACATCAAGGAAGTTGAGGATGAGTGGATGAGGTAATACCGTTGCACCATTCTTTTAGTCAATTCGTTATGTTCACTTTGCCTCGGTCTAATACCGCTTTTCTTCTTTTAGTCGATTCATTGATGAAGAGTGGACGGGAATGATGCCTCCTACTGAAGCAGAGGCACTGACTCTTCTCCGAAAGGGTGCCGATGGAAGGAAAAAATTTGTTGCTTGGTTCATGGAGAAAGTAAATTTTCACACTTCCCTATTACCTAGTGCACCCAACATTTATTAGTTATCTGAACTAATGCACCCTACAATTTCAATTAAACTTGTAGGGAAAAGATCCGAACACATCAATGGATGAAGAATTGAGATGGGTTTCCATGGGTTTTAACAGTCGGGTCATGACATGCGAAAAGTATGATGTGAATGGTTATCACTTCCATACAGAGGAGCACCAGAACAGTCGGCCTGATCCCAAAACTATAAATACTGGAGTCTTCATCGAAGGAGATAATAAAGTAGAGTACTATGGAAGGGTAGGAAAAATATACGAGCTTACATTCAACCGTGGGCGCGAAACCCTAAGTCTCGTTGTGTTCAAATGCCGATGGTTTGACCCCAATAAGGGTCTGAGACATACGCCTTCCGTTGGTTTAGTCGAAGTTAAACCATCAACCGTCTATGCCGGAGCTGATCTCTTTATTGTGGCTACCCAGGCCACACAAGTTTATTATCTACCCTACCCATGCCAGAAAGAGTATCTAAAGGGTTGGGAAGTTGTGTTCAAGGTGTCGCCACATGGTAAGCTACCGGACCCGAACGATGATGATTACTACAACATAAACCCCATGACATACGAGGGAGTGTTCTTTCAAGAGCAACATGATGATGTGGTCCGAAACAAGGACGATGATGACTTGGGTTATGTTGATGTGGACCCAAACGATGACGATGCACGGAATGATGGTGAGGCAATTGTGAATCAAAGAGACATAATTATGCTTGAAAAGTTAAATGAAGACACTGACGACGAGGAAGAGCCTCCACCTCCGTCAGACAACGAAGACGATATGCGTGATAGTGATGATGAGACCGATCGACAAATAGATTACAATAGTGATGATTCATATGGATTCTAGGAAATGTAAGCTTTTTTGTATGGTTTATTAATATGCTTCCTTCCTTTGCCAAAAAAGAGAGAGATATATATAGCATGCTTATACATTGCATATTTTGTTAATGTTCTTTTCTGTATGCTTAATGTGTTTTTTTGTTATTAATGTGCTTTTTTGTATGCTTATTTATTTGTTATCCTTACTAACTGTTTATTCTCTTCTCAATGTAGGTTTGCTAATCATGGGCAAGTCCAGCGGCGCGGGTTTCCTAAGCAAATTAAAAGGAGGTCTTAGTCGGAGTGGACGACCCCGTCAGCCTCCCCCCCCTGACTACTTGAGGATGACACCTCACAGGGAGGTCGAGGGGTCGGGGGAAGAGCCCCTAGAGGAGGAGGGGTGGGTCGAGATGCGGTCGGGTGAAGAAACTGCGGTCCGTGTCCGACATAGCGGGGTCGTCTTCGACGCCCTCCTATACTGAGGCACCCTCTGAGTCTGAGGAGGAGGAGGTTCGCGAGGAGGAGGAGGAGGAGGAGGGCGACGAGGAGTTTGTTCTGGAGGAGGAGGAGGAGGGCGAGGAGGAGGGTTGTGGAGGGGAGGGTTTTGGAGGGGAGGGTAGTGGCGAGGTGGGGGTAACTTGCCGCCGGGTGATCCGAAGGGGTGGCTGCGTGGTGCTGCAGAACTACCTACACCTCCTGCTACCGAGGAGAAGAAGTGGCTCATTGAACCCGCGGGGACAGAGTAAGTGCCTCTCAATCATAGTTTGAACACATACTAACATTTTCATTGTACACAGGCTAATTTTTTGATTCTTTTGCAGCAATTGGAAAGTTCTTGGAGAGGGCCGTAAACCGAACGACATTATCACTATCCTGTTGAAGGATTTTTGGCCGGGCCTATTCTGCCCGCGGCCAGACAGGGACCCGGAGCTGCGGGTTTTGGCCACGACCTGGGACCACTACGTGGTTGCCAGCCTCGCGGAGTACGGGATGGCCACTAAGGCCATGATCAATAAATTTTGGGTAAGTTCTCTTCAGAATCACTCGTCTTGAGTTTCGTTCATAGTTTATCATCGAATCACTTAACTCATGCCTTGTTTCAATCTGGTTTTATGCATGATTGTAGCAATTCTATAGGGTTCTTGAGGAGCACAAGGCCAGAGCCGACGTGGTCTTGGTGGCGGCTGCGAGGAAGAAAGCTCGCCAGATTCAGTACGAGGTGCGCTGGGTTGCCATCTCGCACTACTACCACAACTACCTTGGTCGAAAGATGACCAAGAAAGAAGCGCAGAAGCAGCGGCTTACCTTGAGCAGGGAGCAGAACATGATGGTAAGTATTACAGACTTTTCATTCCGACGTATAAACAGTCAATTTCATTGTTTCGTGATGACATGTCATGCTTCCGTTATTTAGGTTATTCCTACTTGGTGCTACGGAAGGGATGACGGATGGGCGAGTTTGGTGGATAGGTGGCTCGGTGAGGATGCATAGTTTGCTGCCAAGAGCACAAAGAACCGGGCTAATCGTGGAACCGACGGAACACACGGCCAAGGAAACAGGAACCACTGGGGCTACAAGGCCATCCAGGTTTACCAGCATACATTCTTTTTCTTTTGTTACCATCATGTTCTTATCTATATACATGATACATTCTTTTTTTTTCTTTTTACCGTCATGTTCTTATGTATGGCTAACTTCTGTTTGACGTTGCAGGAGGGCAAGTTGAAGAAGCCGCTCTCACACATGGAGTCATGGAAGCTGGCCCGTGCGCGGAGTAAGCGCAAGGACGGCGAGAGCGAGTACTACGGCAATACCGAGAAGAACCTGGAGTCCTACTCGGAGTCGTTTACCAGGTTAAATCCTGGTTCGGATGTTGCTGACCCCATCCTGTCTCAGACCGACGAGACGACGGTGGTGGCCATCCGGCCGAAGTATCATGGCCGCTACCCATGCCTCGATGGCGTGATCACTCCTTCTGTCTCCTACACACAGCTCTGAGCTACCAACCCGAGCCCAAGCGGCAGTACGGGCTGTTCGCATCCTAGCTTAGCCAGCCAGCATGCTGTAAGTATTTCCCCACTTATCTTCTTTCTTTCTCACTTTCTCACTTTATTTTCAGCATTGCCCACTTACAAACAGCCTAAATTTTGTAGGCATATAAGGCCTTTGTCGAGCTTAAGCATGTCGAGGTGCGGGAGTACTTGCAACGAGTAAAGGCAAACGAGGATTACAACCGTCTAATGATGGCGGTTAGTTTTGCTCACTTAGAACCAAGCTAAATTTTGCACTTTCATTTCTTCTCACCTTCGTGTTTGCTTGGTTAACTAACAACCAGGCTATGTGGTCATCTATGCAAAACCGCACGGATCCACCACCAATGGGAACCGCACCACCACCTTCTGGAGAACCCCCACACGTGCCCACGTTTGATGAATGGGTGGCACTAGGCAGTGGGACTCCGGTTCGTACATTGCCTAACTATTCACTAACTAGTTCTCGTTGATTCAACACTATCATATTTACCCTTACAATCTCTTTTGAAACATGTAGGGAACCGGTGCAGAGAGCCCAGTCACTCCGGTCTGGCGAGGTGGTGCTGGTCTTGGCGGTGCTGGCGCCGATGATCCTAGTCTTGGTTGAAAGATGATGTTTTCCATGTCTTGCAATGCTTTCCATGTTCCATTCTTCTTAGCGTTCTTTAGATGACGATGATGATGTCCGTGTCTTATACTTATGTTTATGAAGTTTCGATGATGATGATGTTGATCTTTAGATGATGTGATGTTGATGATCTTTAGATGATGATGTTGATGATCTTTCATATTATCTAGATGAGGTTCTGGACATTCAATATATTTATGTCTATATATGCTTTGTTGTGAATTTAAATGCTGTGAATTTGAATGAGAAATGCAAAAAACAGAGCATATTTTTAGAAAACAGAACAGATCTATGCCGACGGCCTAGCCGTCGACATAGATAAGGCCAGGAGGTACCAGTTGACGACACGTGGCAGACGTATGCCGACGGCCATGAAAATATATGCCGACGGCCTGGCCGTCGGCTTATACGCGCCACATGTCACCTCCCCATTCGTGACACTTGGTGACGGCGCCGTCAGTTGGCGCCCGGTGATTTTCTGTGCCGACGGGTATTCTATGCCGACGGCCGTACGGATGCCGTCGGCGTATATAGCTATGCCGACGGTCTGACAGGACTACGCCGTCGAGATCGACGCCGACGGGTCTATGCCGACGGCTGCCGTCGGCATAGGGCTATACCGACGGTATACGGCCTATGCCGACGGCCTTTGGCCGTCGGCGTAGGGGGTTATTCCGGTAGTGTTAGGGAGGAAATTTTGATTTATTAGAAGAAAAGGGAAAAGGAGCGCCGAACTCGCAGTCGCGAAGAGATGAAGCGTCGGCGGCCGCTAATGAGAAATTGGGAATCGTTGCGTTAAATGCGTGCGTGATGGAATAGGAAGGGATCAATCTGTTCCTTTTTTTTTTTTTGACATGCAGTTACTAACCAAGGTACGGATCGGAAGGGATCAATCAGTTTCCTTTTTTTCGCCGAGCACGTAGTAACTAGGAACGAACGAATCGATCGCTGACTCCTTTCCTCGCTAGATGCGTACATTCCGTCGTGCTGCGTGAGGCCCAACAGTCCAGTCCATAGATTTTTTTATGACCGAAAATATGTTCGGCCATAGCCTACATGTATACGCCTTGGGAGGGGGCCCCTCGATCTTGGGGGCCCGGGGCGGCCGCCCCCCGTGCCCCCCCTCAGGGCCGGCCCTGGCTGTCTTTGTTATAACTTTGAATTTCAATGGGAAAGAAAGTTTCACGTCGCTAATGTCACAAGGAAAAGAGTCGAGAACTAACCATTGATTGGATGATCACAAAGATGATTGTACCTTCAGCTCGCCAGGATCAGACCTCAACTAGGTTTGACGTTATGTGTGTCTTGCTAAAAGCAAAATATATTTTTTCAGTGAAAGGTGATGTTTCCATTGATAACAAAGCAAAGTGCGGTGACTTCATTAATCTTTACATTTCGTGGCTCCAGTCCTTAGTAGAGTAGATAATGTATGATTGTGTGCACGCGGCCTTATGTAGTATGTGCCCTATGTAAACATTTTTAGGTGGGGGAGGGGGGGGGGGGGGGGGGGTGTATGGAAGCGAAGTTCAAGAAAATAAACTAGTCGATCCAAAGGTTATCGTGGCACACCGACAATACTCCCTCGTAGCATAGCGATCTCATCTATCTGCAATTCAATGTTTTGCAGTTGCTCCGGCACTAAATGCACGTTGTATGGTTGCACGTAGATCTTCATAAAAGGAGTGGTTGAGGAAGACACTTCAACATGGTGTTTTAGGGGATCCAATGCTCGAACGCTTATGCAAAATGCATTTCCATTGTTCTTCTTCCACAGTCCTAATTGTTAGCCTGACGATTCACTGGACCAACACACAGCAGGGCCACCCCTCGACGACTACTGAGATGATGATGATGCATCCGTGATTACAAATCCATGGCATGATGGAGCGGTGGTTATATTAGCTGTGACAATCTCTATCTGCGCAAATGCACAGGCCCACTGATTAAACCAGTGCCGCCGCTCTTGCACGGCACGGTCTTCCTGCCGTACGGGTAGCAGCAGTGCATGCGGCGTGCCTCTCATGGCCTTATTACGGGCCTGTCCACTCGATGATTGCGAGGGCCGGGCTCCTGGTACGAATCATTTCTGTCGTGGCCCAAAGTGTACGTACTCCCTCCGTTCCATAACGTACATAACGTAGTGCGTCCTCGGTTTTCGAACTTGAACTTTGACCATGAATTTGACCAACTAGACCGATTGCGGCGGGAGCAAAACTATACCACTGAATTCGTATACGAATTTGACCAACTAGACCGATTGAATTCGTATAATACGAATTCAGTGGTATAGTTTTTGCTCCCGCCGCAATCGGTCTAGTTGGTCAAATTCATGGTCAAACTTAAATTTTGGGAAGTGCGGACGCACTACATTGTGGAACGGAGGGAGTACTGTTATTAGCTCTTGTTCAGCCATTCTTGCGTTGGGTTTCAGCCATTGAGAGAATCTCTGAAAGCCTGGGCAGGCAGGCAGCCATAACAACAAGCATGCATGGAGCATGATGACTGATAGTATGCTCTAGTGACTGACGAAGATGAGCACACAGGATGAAATGAGACAGCGCGAGCTTAGATGCACTCATGCACAGTTAGAGTGCCGTTCTAACTAACGAGAGACAAGAGAAACCATGGTACTCTCTCCGTTCCTAAATATAAGACATTTTAAAGATTTCACTATGGACTACATACAGAGCAAAATGAGTGAATCCACACTCTAAAATAGGACTATATACATCCGTATGCAGTTCATAGTAGAATCTATAAAATGTCTTATATTTAGGAACGGAGGAAGTAGATTATAGTCTTAGGCCATTTTTAGCAGGCCCCATTTACATTGACAGTCCCACATGTTTGTCCCGGCCGGCGCTGTCAATCGTCGTTAGGGGGTCGTTATATATGTACGGGGCTATGGGATGGGAGTTTCCCTTTCGGAGTGCAAGGCGGATCATGTACTATCTCACATGCCTGCTTAAAGACGGAACCAACGATGGTGTGGGGCACAAGTAAGCACTGCTCATGAGCAGACACAGATGCACCAGAAACGCAGGATTTTTTGTCCAAAAGGACCGCTTGGTCGCTCGAATTGTCGAAAAAGACCACGTCCGTATAGAATTGGCAGAAAAGACCCCCCGGCCCGTGGCGGCAGGCCGGCCAGCCGACACGTGGCACCTGCCGCCACGAGCGGTGGCGGCCAGCCCTGCCGCCTGGGCGGGTGGCGGCCAGTGGCGTATAACGGCGACCCGGCGCGCGTAACGGAACGGACGAGGCGCGGTGGGCCAGGCCGCCAGCGCGCGAGGCGGCCGGACTGGCGCGGTGGGCCACGCCGCCAGCGCTAGAGGCGGCCGGCTCCACACTGCTGCGCTGTGCTGCTGCATGCGACGCTGATTTGGCACTGATTCCGAGCCGACTGATTGGCACTGATTCCGCTGCTGCATGCGACGATTCGATTTTGTGTGTTTGCGAATTTGCTGCTGCGCTCCATGCACCCGTGCTCGCTGCTGCATGCGTATTACTGGCACTGATTGCTAAAAAGATGATTGGCGCTGATTTCGCTGCATAGATTTCGAGCCGACAGCAGCGCTGTGGCAGACGGCGCTCATTCCGATGCTCTCGAATATTGCTGCTGCCGACACTACAGTTCCGCCGACACTACAGTCCTGCGTTTCCTTTATATATCGTTCGTCTACTCTCTGCCACTCTGTCTTGTTGCTTCGTTTGCAAACACTCTGCCACTCTGTCTCGTTGCCTTCAGTTCCTCGTTCGTCTGCTCTCTCTAAGTCTCTAAGAACAGAGATAGACGAAGGTAAGATATATCGATCTTTGTTGGTTTCGTTCACATGCATCATATATTTATTTTGTCTGATTAGTCTTTAAATACGTATGTTATTTTTTTATCAGTTGAGCACTTTGTGAAGTCATTTGAAGCATTTGGAGTGGGATTCGTCGGAAGAAACTAATTAAGCAGTTGGAGATCACGGTACTGGCTTTGCAATACATGTATTTTTACGGTGGGAATTAGCTAGTTTTTAGCTCGTATTTAGCTATAAGACGATATTGTAGATCGTTGTTAGGCCTTTGAAATGCATCAACTAGGTTTGAAATGCAAGAATATGTAAATATGGTAAGTAAGCTACATATTTGTGTTCTTATTGGTCAATACAAGATTAAATGTCTTGTTATTTCATGTGGTCAGTGTTGCATTCATGCCCCTTTTTAGGTGATTACCATATACGCGCAAGTGACAAGTTGATACTTTTGATAGCAGGAAAAAAAATCCATGTCTAATACTTATGTTCATGTGATAATAGGTTGACATATTACTGGTGATACTTGCTGACGGATATTTTTTCGAACTATTGTGACGCTTAATTGTATTCGGAACTACATCCATATTGAAGCTGAGGTATAAATGGCGTCGTGTAATTTTGTGAATATTTTGTATATTGACGTACTGTTGTGAAGAAAGATGATACTCATGCTGCGAATATTTGTCATATTATTATTTGTAAATAACAATTATTTCCTTATACTCATATGATATGAAATTGTTATTACCGTACTATTATGTTAAAAGTATAAGGAAATACGGTTATTTTTTTAGTCGTATGTTATGTAAATGTTATCATCGCACTTTTATGATTAAAGTCTAAGCATATTTTGAGTCGTGTGATATGCAGATGCTATAATCGTATTATTATATTTAGAGTTTTAATGGACTGATAATAAAATATGGATGTTCATTAGGTACTATGGAAAATTTGTTAGTTTTCTATGGGGACGTCGTACGCGACGGTCCTTCCGGGGTCGATGTGTCCATGTGCCAGTCGACGACAGTGGTAGTGAGAGACATGGTCGAAGTAGGTTATGCGGCCGTTAGGAGATGCATCCGAGCGGCGTTTGGCCCTGAGATGCGTGGAAGGAAAACGACCATGGAAGCCTTTGTTGTTGCCGGGGGTAATGATGGGACAGTTCCTCGTTGGGGGCTGCGGCCGGTCACAGGTGAAAACTCATGGGGGTCGTACATGAGGTTTGCAAGTAATCCAGAGAACTCTATGTTTGGAAAACCGATGGTGCATGTGGAGTTCATTTCTGTCACTGATGTTGCCGGATGCAGTACCGGCGGTGGTGAGGTCGAGTTGGCCATCACAGAAGCCCCTACCGCCGGCCCTTCAGAACCGACAGGCGTCCAACAAGTGTATGACACATGATATTGGTCTGCGATCGCTGACTTTAGCGAACACGTGGATGGATTGCCGGAGGCGCTAGATGATGACGATGACGGTCATTCGTCTGCCTCTTCGGACTCGGGCGAAGAAGAAGATGTTCCTCCTCAGAGGGCTGTTGCGCCAGCACTAGAAGCTGAGTTTTTACAGCTTATGAGCATCACCAATGAATATCACTCTGTTTCTGGCCTAGAAGCGGGTAGTCTGCAGGTTAAGAAAATTTTCCCAGACAAGAAATATGCTTACCAAGCAATCAATGACTATTCAATCGCCCTCCACCGCCAGCATAGAGTGAAGCAGTCTGATAAAAAAATGTTGAAGGTCATCTGCATCCATTCCGAGAAGGGTTGCCGTGGAAGAGTTGTTGCCCGCCTGAAGCCAGGGGTATGTCAGCCATGGCATATCACAAAAATAGTGCCCCATAGCTGTGAGCAAACTAGGACTCTTTCAGATCACCACAATGTGACTGCAGAATATGTGTCACAGAGGATGCAAACGACAGTGGAAAATAGTCTAAACATAAGTATTAGGGCTTTGCAGGAAACTGCAGAAGATCAGATTGGCTTCCATGTCAGCTACAGCAAGGCTAGGCGTGCGAAGGAAAAGATTTTCCAAAGGTTGTATGGCACCTATGAGGAGGCCTATTCCTATGCCCCCAGAATGCTTCATCAGATAGCAACTGCTAATAGGGGCACTATGGTTAGCAGGCTAGATCGTCCAAACCCAATGCAGCAAGGCGAGCGAATACTTGATCGTTTATTCTGGGCATTTGGCCAGACTATACAAGCATTCAACCACTGTCGTCCGGTGATATCAATTGATGGTACCTTTCTCACAGGAAAGTACAAGGGCACACTCTTGGTGGCGATTGCAGTAGATGCAAATAATCAGCTCCTTCCTATTGCATATGCACTGGTCGAGAGCGAGAACAAAGATAGCTGGTTGTGGTTCCTGAGCTGCCTGAAGATGAGTGTCGTGAAAAATCGCCCAGACGTTTGCATCATCTCTGATCGCAACACTGGTCTATTAAGCGCGCTCGACACAATTCAGCAGTCGACCGATCCAGCTTGGGGGTGGCCAGACCTACAGGGGAGGTGGTGCATGAGGCATCTGGCAGCAAATTTCTACTCCAAATTCAAAAACAAGGACTGGTTCAAGTTATTCAAGAGGATGTGCATGCAGAAAACTGAAGCCAAAATGAATGCGATCTGGGCAGGTATCAATGGTGAGATAGAGCGAGCAGCCTTGCCGGAGAGAGAAGACCGGAGGGGTCGAAGGAAGGCAATAAATTTGAGCACCTGGATCACTGAGAATTGCCCTGATTTGTACAAGTGGGCACAGTCTCACGACAACGGGGCTCGATACGGCATAATGACCAGCAACATGTCAGAGGTTTACAATGGTGTTCTTAAAGGGGTGCGAGCCCTGCCTATCACAGCCCTAATCAATGAAACTTGGAACCGGACTGTGTCATACTTTGCAGACAGAGTCACCGTCGCCAAGGCACTAGTTGACATGAACAAGCCATGGTCTGAGAAGATGCAAAGACATCTGGACGAGAAAGCAAAGAAGTCTCAAAGCCATGGTTGCAGAAAAGTGGACGCACTTAGGAATAAGTGGGAGGTCAACGTGCGAGCTAAGTTTGTGCAGGGTCACCATAGAGGATCAAAAAAGCAAGCTGTCACCCTCGGACAAACGTCATGTGAGTGCACTTGCAACAAGCCCAAGCTTATGGGGTACCCTTGCAGTCATGTCCTTCGGGCGGCTGCAGATCATAAAATCAGTGTCGAACCATACTTATCTCCGTACTTCAACATGTACAATTTATACAACACCTGGAACGGTGAGTTCTGGGCCTGGGGCACTGATATGCACTACAAAATGGTGTGGCCAGATGGGCCCAAATGGGTTCCGAACGCCGAGTTGATGAGAACCAGCAAGGGACGACGCCAGTCTAAGCGTCATCGCAATGACATGGATCATAGCCAGTTGGGAGAACCAAGGCGATGTCGCGTTTGCAGGTGCCCTGGTCATTCACGTAGGGAATGCCCGTATCGAGCCAACAACACCGCATGATGTTGTTATATTTGTACTCCTTATGTCTAGTTATATTTGTACTTGTTAAGAACCTTTAGTTTGTAATCGTGATGTTAACTTCAGATATTTAATTTAAATTGAATCCCTTGTTATTTGTATTTGTATTTGTGACTTTAGATGTTTATTTTATTTGTATGTTTATGTGCAGGTTATGGCTGAAGTGCCAGTCCTTTTGCGGGGGCCCCATGACGCCGGCCACCGTTGCCACCTTTTTTTAAACCCAAATATTGAAAATCCAACTAAGACCTTCAGACTACGAACTGTAAAGAACAACTGGTATATAGATGATTCTTACATATCTAGTACCTATATTTATCTTCCTTTGGGCAATTATTCATCTACTATTGATCACTCACTGTACTATCACAGTCCCTAGCTAATGTACAGTTACAGTGTTACACACACATTCCATTTCTTCCCATTCTCATTCTTCTTTATATCACGTGTGTTTAAAAAATAAATGCATTTTTAGTTGTGGCCCGGCAACAATTCACAAGGTATGATGAACGATGAGCTCCATGCATGCATGCATGCATGGAATATTCTACTTTTCAGCCGCAAAAAAAAGGAACATTCTACTTTCACATCACTTTTACAACGTCCGAAAAACGAAGGGGAAAGCCAAAAAGAATGTGAAAGCGAGGCAATCTGCAGTGAAGTTCGCGTAAGATTCAACTGATAATGAGAGCGAGGATTTTTTTTTTGGAAATACTACTTTTTTTAACAAATTCGGAAAATATGATGAACAAATAAAAAAAATCAGAAATAGCACACCGTCGTACTACTGTTGGACGAAACATGACGTGTCGTCCTAGCACTGGACGAAACCTGACTTGTCGTCTGGACGAAACGTGACGTGTCGTCCAGCCATTGGACGAAACACTTGTTTCGTTGAACCAGTGGACGAAACAGCCATGCATTCGCGGACGAACCTGAAAATAGCCAGTTTCGTTTTTCTGGACAACGAAAACTCTATTTTTTTTTCGATTCACATCTTTTCTCTGCTGCAAAATATATCCCGCCCATTACTTCCCGCTTTTTTTTTGCCGCCAATATTCTTCCCGCCATTTTCGTTGCCGCCAATAATCTTACCGCCATTTTATTTCTCGTCTTTTTCTTTGCCGTCAATATTCTTTCGCGCCTTTTTTTGCCGCCAATATTCTTCCTGCCTTTTTTTTCCCGCCAATATTCTTCCCGCCTTCCCTCCTCTACCCCATTGTCGGATCCAAATGTGAAACTCGTTAATACCTAAAAAAAATGCACTAAACAAAAATGTGAGGTTATACCTTCGACGCGTGCTTCTCCGGCGAGCTCCTGTCAAGCTCCAATGGCCGCCCCTCCCTCACCCCCGCACCTGCCAAGCTCCACCACGGCCGGGACCAACCTCCAATGGCTGCCTCCACGGCCGGTCTCCCTCCTCTACCCTCTCCTCCATGCACGGCTACCGGCTTCCTCCTCTACCCCATTGCCGGATCGGGTTACTAGCAGCCGTTTTCTACCTCCAACTACTGAATTTGATGGTTAAATGGCCTGGAATCGGGGCATATGTGTGAGGAAAATGAAGAACAAAGAGAGAGAGCCGAGAGAAAGGGAGGCAGGAGGAAGAAGATGGGCTGCGGCCTTATCCCAAACGGATTCGTCCACTGGTTCAACGAAACGGGTGTTTCGTCCAACGGTTGGACGACAAGTCGTGTTTCGTCCAATGGCTGGACGACGCGTCACGTTTCGTCCAACGGTTGGATGAAACGTCGTGTTTCGTCCAACAGTAGGACGACAAGTCAGGTTTCGTCCAGTGCTAGGACGACACGTCACGTTTCGTCCAACAGTAGGACGACAGTGTGCTATTTCTGATTTTTTTTTTATTTGTTCATCATATTTTCCGAATTTGTTCAAAAAAAAGTCGTATTTCCAAAAAAATCCATGAGAGCGAGGCGGCAAAGCGCATAGCATGTGGCCTGCACGAACAGAGGGCTTTAATTCGGACCGGATTTGACCAACTACATTTTGCTACTCCTATGCCATGAGTAGGCATCTTCATGAAGGTGCATATAAAAGTTGTTTCGGGGGTCCTGAAAGATGGATCATACGAGTGGGAGTGGCCCATCGGAGATATGGAGCATTATGGTCCATGCTCTGTCAAATAAGGCAGATTCATCACTGCGTACTGCATCCAAGTACATATACTGATTGACTTCTTGCCATGGAGAAAAGAATGGCTTCCTTGGTGGAGTGATTTTGCATATTCCAAGCCATAAGTTGCATAGGTAGTGAGTAGTAGTGACTAGAGATGAAGACAAATTTTAAGTCCGCCAGTTATAATTAATGGCCTGATTTCTCAACGGGTCAAACAGGACGCACTTGTATTGTCTGAGACGTCAAGAAGTTGCTGCTGCAAGTTACAAAGGGCATTTTGGTTCGAGAGTTATGCATCGGCCTGGCCTGACCCCGTGTGTGTTTTCATACTACCGTTGATGAAGAATCCCCACATCATCACACTGAGACGATGGTAGGGTCTTGAGCCACATGATGGAGGACTCATGCCTCGGCAGAGTAATCAATTTGTTGATGCGAATTAGGTGGCCTGCTCATGGGGCCTCTGATTTAGGCAGTGGGGTGCCATAATTGAGCGTCACTGGCCTAACAAGATGCGTACTGTCAGGCTCGTCAGCATCCATCCAGAACACGGTGGACTGGGTGTTATGATCACCGTTTAGGCCAGACAAGGACGACCTCATTAGTACTAGTAGACAGCCATGTCTTGTGAAACTCTTAAGTATCCACCACATGTTGGGACTATAGTTTCCATAACTGAACACTCCTTGGGGCAATTAACAGCTTGTCTTAGTTTATAGTGTGGCCATTTGATGGCATGATGATTCCCTCGCCAGTACAATAATGGCAGTACTCTGCATGGACTATGATAGTATATCTTGTTTGATTTGCCGTCACGTGAGCCGCTCGGCTAGATCGCACGGACAGTAGGATTAGGCCCGCCTCTTACGTTATGTGGCTGTAAATCTGACACTGTTGGTACCATGTCCGGTTAACAAAGCAGCAGTAGGGCGAGCTTCGCTTTTGACGGGGAAAGGCCAGCCACAGGACCAAAAGAACCGGATCAAATGGCCGGAACAAAGGTGTCGCCTTTTGTTGCCGCGGTTTGCTTGGGCTCACGTGGGTTTCTTGTGTCGACCGTGTGCAAATAATTGATCGTGGATGAGTGCGAGCGACTCGCGCCTAGCTAGCTTTGTGTCGCTCTCTAGCAGCAGTACGCACGGCTCTACGCCACAGTGGGGCGCCAGCGCCATGGTGAGCTGCTCGGCCGCAGCATGATGGATCCTCGCCCCGTCATCAGTGGACCGACCAAAAGTACAGAGTACGTTGAGCTCCTTATCCGGTGCTTAACTATGGCGATCAGGAGCTAGCCACCCAGCCAGCTAGCACCAGCCGTTAACTATAACCATAATAACTATAGTTTAGCCCGTACTACGTGCACTTCCTCTTCCCCATCCCAAATTGTCGTCAAAATGAGGCCCCTGGGAGCTGCGAGGTCGGTGCCCATGGCCATGCGGGATGGGGTTACGGTACGTGCATGGCTGAAGCTGAATGGGACGGATCAAATCACCCGGGAGCGCCGTGCGTGATTGCTCGATTGAACAGGACAATGGGGAGTGGCGTACCGCTTGACTGGATGCCACTGTGGGAAAAGGGCAGGAGCCCCAAATGAACAGTGCAGGGGAGGGGACTACACGGCTAGCATTGAAGGTCGAACCGAGAAGGTCACGAGGCGTGGGAGATGAATGCCTGTCGCCGGTACTAGTGGTTGCATGGAGTTGAAGGCATGGCAGGAGTCGCTGGGCCAGGGAGAGGTTAAAGGAAGCCCAAGGAACGCAGCGCAGGGCATGCGTGAGGCAGGCCCCAGGAGTAAATTCTCCCTGCGGCGTGATCTCCCCCTCAGAGCTGAGCTTGTGTCGCCATTGCTCCTCTGACTTACGCTCTTCGGTCAGCAGATTTTCGCGTCTCTTCTCCGGGAGATTGGACCGGCCCACGCCCCCGCTTTGGAACAGTGGGTCGGGAGGCATGAATGAATGTGTGCATGCGGAGATGGATGAAAGAAGAAAGTGGATGAACAGGGACGGGGGATTGAAAGCGGGAGTTCGCATTGAGTGCACTCCGTTGATTAAGAAAATGGGTACTTGCTCTGTTTATGTTTAGGGTTCTCCTTGAGTACACCCCGTTGATTTGATTGAATCAACGATGGAGATTAAAACATAACCCTTCAACGAAAAGGGTATGATGGGCGATCACTTGCCGCCGCAGGACGGCTCCGGCTCGCCTTTCTAGTCTCCGGCCAGCCAGCTCCGACCGAGCTCACTCTCAATCCTGCATCTGAGGCACGAGCTGCTGCCGAAGCTTTCTCCGCCCAGGAAACAGACGAGACGAAGCTATGACTGGATCGACTCCTCTGTCTCATGCACGCACAAGCTGGCTCAATCCTGATCGATGTCTTCGTCTCCTGCACAAGCTGACTTGATCGCCGATTCATTCTTCTCACCCGCCAAATACGCACAAGCTGATTTGATCGCTGATTCATTCTTGCCGCTGGCCAAATACGTACGCGCACGCACGACCCTAATCGAACAGGGAACATCCTATGTTTGGATCAACTGTGGAAGGATTAGCGGAGGGATTTACAGTTAATTAATACTCCTTCAGTCACCAAAATAAGTGTCTTTATTTAGTACAAAAGCTGTATTAAATCAAAAACACTTATTTTGAGACGAAGGAAGTAGTAAAAAAACAAAATTGCCCTTGTTATTTTTTTAGAGGGTGGTGTATCGAAGGAAACCTACTTATGGGCTTGTTTGGATGACAGCCCGGGGATGCCCTGCCAATTTATTGACGTTGACCCATACGTTTGGCTCATGTTTGGTTGGCTTTCAAATTTTCTGATCCCTACCAATATTTTGGTCATCCCATCTTATTCTGCGCCCGCAGCCGGCGATTCCCGTGGCGGCGAAAACACTCGCCAATAATTTGGCGCGCCCTCGTTTTGGCAGGGCGAGCACGGGCTCAATCCAAACAGCCCCATATTTTTTCTGTATATATCAGCAAAGTTTGTTCAAGCAGATACAAAATTCTAGTAGCAACTATGATGCCAATCAATATCATTAGATTCATCACTGAATATATTTTCACATCATATATTTGTTATTGTAAATGTCCTTAATATTTTCTATAAATTTGGTCAAACTTTTACAAAGTTTGACTCAATATGCAGAGTAAATAAAAACAACGAGAGTATGTATATTATCCAAAAAAAACCTAAGGAAAGAAAAATTACAGCAATGTCGGTGAGCATTGCAGAAAGGAGCGCAATCACAAAATATCAATTGCAATGTGTTCCTTCTCCATCATCAAAGAGGATTTGAGATCGATCGAATCTCGCTGCCACCGAAGAAGAAACCATTGGGGCGTCGAGATAGCCGCAACAACAACACCAACACACGCGGAAGCAATTGTTCCGGATGTCGTACGGAAGCCGGACTGCCTCCCTTCTAGTTCCACTATAGAGAGGAAAAGAGAGGGCGACAGCCAAATGAAGGCGTCGAAAATCCATTCGACCCGAGGAAACAATGGTGATATAGTGTAGACCGGCGACCAACGACCGCACTCCTCTGACAAAGGTGGCCGCCGTAGCTTCGACACAACCACGATTGTTGATATGCTTAGAGAGGAGCATCTCTTCATGCACCGGGTAGACGAATGACGCGTGATTCCCTGCCTTGTCACCCACCGCCATCACGGTGACCTGACAAGAGAGGAGGGAAGCCACCACAACTTGATACAGAGTGAAAATGAGCTTATGTGTTAAGAACCTGCCGGATCCACCACCAACGGCCACTGCCCGTCATGGAAAGCGGTCGCGAGGTGAACGATGCCTCGTCCAGGCGCTTTCTGGAGGTGTCGGAAAGAGGTTGGCTACGAGCATGACGTCGACAATTACAACAAATAACCCTACATCTACTATATACATGGGATCTCAGAGCTCCCCCCCCCCCAAACTCGTCTCTGGCAGGAGACGCCGGTGGAGAAGACTCGGGTTCAAGCTGGGCCTAAGAACTCCCTGGTGACTCTCAGTAGTAGCAGGTGGGAGAAATGACAAGAAGAGCGCCAATTAATTTTGAGTTATGACTAAATTGAAATTGATCTACAACTTGTTTTCAAATGTATTGTGTCGTAGTGCGCCGAAATAGTAGTCGTACAATCGGAGAATGCCCTGACAATAGCACACGAATGCCTTTGATGGTTTCTTATCTGCCCCCTGATAACCCACAAGTATAGGGGACCAATTGTAGCTTTTTCGATAAATAAGAGTGTCGAACCCAACGAGGAGCTAAAGGTAGAATTAATATTCCCTTCAAGTTCTATCGACTACCGATACAACTCTACGCACACTTAACGTTCGTTTTACCTAGAACAAGTATGAAACTAGATGTACTTTGTAGGTGTAATACTAGAACTACTTTGCAAGAATAAAACTAGGAGTACTTTGCGAGAATAAAACTACGAGTAATTTGCAAGATAATAAAAGTTAGTTGTTTGGTAGAAAACTTTTGTAACACAAGAGAAAGATTTGTCTCTAGGCAATCGATAACTAGACCGGTAATCATTATTGCAATTTTATATGAGGGGGAGGCATGAGCTAACATACTTTCCGTACTTGGATCATATGCACTTATGATTGAAACTCTAGCAAGCATCCGCAACTACCAAAGATCATTAAGGTAAAACCCAACCATAACATTAAGTAACAAGTCCTCTTTACTCCCATACGCAACAACCCCCTTACTCGGGTGTAAGCTTATGTCACTCTAGCCGCCCACTATAAGAGAATTATGAACGTATTGCAAACCCTACAGCGGGAATCCCTCACGCTTGCGCGACATGGAGGGCACCATAAGACAGCACCAAAATAAAACATACAACTCAAACCAATCACGATCATCAATCAACCCATAGGACAAAACGAATCTACTCAAACATCATAGGATTGCCACATATCATTGGATAATAATATATAGCGTTAAGCACCATGTTTAAGTAGAGATTACAGCGGGGAGAAGAGGTGTTACACCGCTGCATAGAGGGGGAGAGAGTTGGTGTTGACGGCGGCGAAGTTGTTGGTGTATATCGCCGTCACGATGGTTCCCCCGGCGGCGCTCCGGCGCCACCGGAAGAGAGGGGGAGAGAGCCCCCCTCCTTCTTCTTCTTGCTTGGCCTCCCCCCTAGATGGGAGGAGAGTTTCCCCTCTGGTCCATGTCCGCCATGGCTCCCGGAGGGGAGGAGCCCCTCCGAGATTGGATCTCTCTCTCTGTTTCTCTTCTGTTTCGCGTTCCTGTTTTCTGGCCGAAAACCGTTTCTTATATTCCTGGAGATTCGTAACTCCGATTGCGCTGAAATTTTAACACGATTTTTTCTCAATATAAGCTTCCTTGTGGCCGAAGAGGAGCCCCAACTGACTTACGGTGTGTCCACAAGGCAGCACCACGCGGCCTGGGGGGGGTCGTGCCAAGGTGCCTTGTGGAGGCTGTGGGCCTCTGTTTGCGTTGATTCCACCTCCCAAAAATCACATATATTCCAAAATAATTCTCTGCAAAATTTTATTGCGTTTGGACTTCGTTTGATATGGATTTTCTATGAAACAAAAAACAAGCAGAAAACAGGAACTGTCACTGGGCACTGGATCAATATGTTAGTCCCAAAAATAATATAAAATGTTGCCAAAAGTATATGAAAGTTGTAGAATATTGCCATGAAACAATCAAAAATTATAGATACGACGGAGACGTATCAGCATCCCCAAGCTTAATTTCTGCTCGTCCTCGAGTAGGTAAATGATAAAAAAGATAATTTTTGATGTGGAATGCTACCTAGCATAATCTTGATCATGTAATCTAATCATGGCATGAATATTAAGACACGAGTGATTCAAATCAATACTCTATAATTTGACATAAAGACATTAATACTCAGGCATACCAACAAACAATCATGTCTTTCAAAATAAAAATGCTAAAGAAAGTTATCCCTACAAAATCATATAATCATGTCATGTTCCATCTTCTTAACATAAAGTACATATCATGCACTACACCGATGACAAGTCGAGCAATTGGTTCATACTTTTTAACGCGCTTCAGCTTTTTCAACCCCCACGCAATACATGAGCGCAAGCCATGGATATAGCACTATAGGTGGAATAGAATGTGGTGGTAGGGATCAATAAGGAGAAGTCAAAAAGGAAGAAAGTCTCGCATCGACGCGGCTAATCAACGGGCTATGGAGATGCCCATCAATTGATATCAATGTGAAGAGTAGGGATTGCCATGCAACGGATGCACTAAGAGCTATAAGTGTATGAAAGCTCAAACTGAAAACTAAGTGGGTGTGCATCCAACTTGCTTGCTCATGAAGACCTCGGGCATTTGAGGAAGCCCATCATCGGAATATACAAGCCAAGTTCTATAATGAAAAATTCCCACTAGTATATGAAAGTGACAACACAGGAGACTCTCTATATGAAGAGCATGGTGCTACTCTGAAGCACAAGTGTGGTAAAAGGATAGTAACATTGCCCCTTCTCCCTTTTTCTCTCATTTCATTCATTTTTTTTGTTTTTTTTGTGGGCTCTTTTTGGCCTCCTTTTTTTTTCTTTTTTAAATTTTCGTCCGGAGTCTCATCCCGACTTGTGGGGGAATCATAGTCTCCATCATCCTTTCCTCACTGGGACAATGCTCTAATAATGATGATCATCACACTTTTATTTACTTACAACTCGATAAAAACTATACAAGATGACTCTATATGAATGCCTCTGGCAGTGTACCAGGATGTGCAATGATCTAGCGTAGCAAAGATATCAAAAAACGGAAAAGCCATGAAAATATCATGCTAGCTATCTTACGATCATGCAAAGCAATATGACAATGAATGCTCAAGTCATGTATATGATGATGATGGAAGTTGCATGGCAATATATCTCGGAATAGATATGGAAATGCCATGATAGGTAGGTATGGTAGCTGTTTTGAGGAAGATATAAGGAGGCTTATGTGTGATAGAGCATATCATATCACGGGGTTTGGATGCACCGGCAAAATTTGCACCGACTCTCGAGGTGAGAAAGGGCAATGCACGGTACCGAAGAGGCTAGCAAATTGCGGAAGGGTGAGAGTGCGTATAATCCATGGACTCACATTAGTCATAAAGAACTCACATACTTATTGCGAAAGTTTATTAGCCCTTGAAGCAAAGTACTACTACGCATGCCCCTAGGGGGATAGATTGGTAGGACAAGGTCCAACGCTCATCCCCGACCGCCACTCATAAGGTAGACAATCAATAATAAATCATGCTCCAACTTCTAAGCATAACGATAGACCATGCGTGCATGCTTCGGGAATCACAAACCTTAACACCAATATTCATACTAAACCACAATTATTCACTAGTAGCTCCCACATATTACCATCTCAATATCGCAAAACTATTGCAAGGAATCAAACTTATCATATTCAGTGATCTACAAGTTTTATGTATGATTTTATGACTAACCATGTGAATGACCAATTCCTGTTGACTCTCTAAATAGATATAAGTGAAGCATGAGAGTTTAATTATTTCTACAAAAGACCACGCTCTAATAAATATAAGTGAAGCAAAAGAACATTCTACAAATAATGGTTTTCTATATGTAGAGAAACAGGCATCCAAACTTCAAATGATATAAGTGAAGCACATGAAGCATTCTATAAAGCCATACTCAAAAGATATAAGTGAAGTGCATGAAGCATTCTATAAATCAACCAAGGACTATCTCATACCAGCATGGTGCATTATTAAAAGAAAAAGAAAAAGCACACGACGCTCCAAGAATTTACGCATATCATGTGAACAAAACAAAAACCGAGACATACCGATAATTGTTGAAGAAAGATGGGATGCCTTCCGGGGCATCCCCAAGCTTAGACGTTTGAGTCTCCTTGAATATTTACTTGGGGTGCCTTGGGCATCCCCAAGCTTGAGCTCTTGCCTCTCCTTATTCTCCTCATATCGTTACCTCCTCGTTCTTTGAACACTTCAACCACACAAAACTTAACCGAACTTTTTATTAGAGGGGTTAGTACATATAACATCAAATCCCATCATGTCCTGCTGTAACATTATTTTATAATTATAATAAAATATTACCCACTGTATGCTATCACAATTCTCTGGCTCCCAAGTCAATGGAGCTCAACAAGATTTCAAACATACGAAAATAAAGAAACTATAACAACAATCTGTGAAAACAGGACAGTCTGTAAAGATGCAGATGGTACATATACTTCTGTAACTCAAAAAAATTCTGAAAAATTAGGAAAAAATAAACAATTTTCATAGCAGTACTGTGTAAAAATTTCAGAATTTTTGCACGTTCCAGTAAAATAACAAAATTCAAGCACTAGAGCAAAAGTTTCTGTTTTTTCACATCACACACCAAACAAGCAATTTAAACATCCTAAAGGTAAATCTTGGCACATTATTTTTATAATACAGTGGATTTGTACAAGGGGGTAATTATTTTTGTGAGAAACTTCCATGAAAAATTCTACATTGTTTCCATGAACATGAACACAAGTGTTCAAGGTCGACCCTCACTTCTCCAATGCATAGCTTTCCAATCGCTTCTCTTTTTGAAAAAGTTTTTAGATTCCCCTCTATATATTTTTTAAACTTTTTAAAAGCACACAACAGAAATAAATGGCTCTCTAAAACTTTCGGGTTGTCTCCCAGGCAGCGCTTTGTTTAAAGCCATTAAGCTAGGCATAAAGTGCTCAAGTAATCGATCCACCCGGATCCCAAGGTATATCAAAGCCAATTTTAATTAACAATGATTTGTAATTTAGTAGTGAGCACAAAGCAACATATATCAAGCAATAACGAAGTCTAACTCTCTTCCTATGCATTGACATATCATAAAAGAACAATTCATGCACATCAAGTAAAGGCCAATGCATAGTATAAACAGTTTCTTGCAATTTTATCGTATTGGAAACATAGAGAGGTGGAGATATAGTTCCTCTCTCATAATAATTGCAAGTAGGAGCAGCAAGCACATGCATATCATATTCATCAAAATCATCATGTGTAGTAGTAAAACGCAACCCATCAATGTAATCCTTAATAAGCGCAAACTTCTCCGATATAGTGTAGTTTGGAGAATTAAAAAAGATAATAGGACTATCATGTGTAGGTGCAATAGCAACAATTTCATTCTTAAAATAAGGAACTATAGCAAGTTCATCTCCATAAGCATCATTCATATTGGCATCAAGGCCACAAGCATAGCAAGCATCAATTTTATCAAAAAGGGATATTTCAAACGAATTCAAGGGATCATAGCAATTATCATAGCATTCATCCTTCGGTAAGCACGAAGGGAAATTAAACAATGTATGAGTTGAAGAGTTACTCTCATTAGAAGGTGGGCACGTGTAGCTAATCCACTCTTCCTCCCTTTGTTCTTCGCTCTCCTCGTCATCTTTTTCATCTAATGTGCTCACAGTGTCACCAATTTCTTCTTCCTGCAAAATATTAGTCTCTTCTTGGACAGCGGAGACTTTCTCAATAAATTCATCAATATAGGCATTGTATTCATAATTCTCATAGCAATATTTAAGTATAGCATAATTTTCAGATCTGTAAACAGCATCATCATAATTTTCACACTTTTCAAACAAAGATTCAATTTCATAAGCACCCTTAAAAGCAACAAATTCTTCTATTTGTTCCACATCATAGTAATCATATATACCATTAGCATAAGAAGCTAAGGTTTCATTATCATTAAATTCACATGAAAAGGGAAGGTGTGGAGCCTTCATCCTAGAGCACCAAGTATAATCATATCTTAAGCATAAATTCCAAGCATACCATTACAACATTTTAATTTGATCCCATAAGTGTTTCCCTTTTTGAGACAAGCGATAATCCCTAAAGTATTCCTGTTGATCCAAAGTATATCCCATTATCAAGTTGAACGGAGATTTATCAGGATTATCAAAGTAGTATTTAATGTTTTTCACATAACCAACATCGAGGGTTTTAGGAGGTTCCCCATCTCCATGAGTAGCAAGTACAACTAATTTTTTTGGTGTTTCGTGTTCCATATCCATAACTAAAGATATAAAACAACTTAGAACAGAAAATAAAAACTACTTAGTGATAAAGCAAACAAGCACACACGACAATATCAACCCCACGCTATTGCTCCCCAGGAACGGCGCCAGAAAAAGGTCTTGATAACCCACAAGTATAGGGGATCAATTGTAGCTTTTTCGATAAATAAGAGTGTTGAACCCAACGAGGAGCTAAAGGTAGAATTAATATTCCCTTCAAGTTCTATCGACCACCGATACAACTCTACGCACACTTAACGTTCACTTTACCTAGAACAAGTATGAAACTAGATGTACTTTGTAGGTGTAATACTAGAACTACTTTGTAATAAAACTAGGAGTACTTTGCGAGAATAAAACTACGAGTAATTTGCAAGATAATAAAAGTTAGTTGTTTAGTAGAAAGTTTTTGTAACACAAGAGAAAGATTTGTCCCTCGGCAATCGATAACTAGATCGGTAATCATTATTGCAATTTTATATGAGGGAGAGGCATGAGCTAACATACTTTCCGTACTTGGATCATATGCCCTTATGATTGGAACTCTAGCAAGCATCCGCAACTACCAAATATCATTAAGGTAAAACCCAACCATAGCATTAAGTAACAAGTCCTCTTTACTCCCATACGCAGCAACCCCCTTACTCGGGTGTAAGCTTCTGTCACTCTAGCCGCCCACTATAATAGAATTATGAACGTATTGCAAACCCTACAGCGGGAATCCCTCATGCTTGCGTGACACGGAGGGCACCATAGGACAACACCAAAATAAAACATACACCTCAAACCAATCACGATCATCAATCAACCCATAGGACAAAACGAATCTACTCAAACATTATAGGATTGCCACATATCATTGGATAATAATATATAGTGTTAAGCACCATGTTTAATTAGAGATTACAGCGGGGAGAAGAGGTGTTACACCGCTGCATAGAGGGGGAGAGAGTTGGTGTTGACGGCGGCGAAGTTGTTGGTGTAGATCGCCGTCACGATGGTTCCCCCGGCGGCGCTCCGGCGCCACCGGAAGAGAGGGGGAGAGAGCCCCCCTCCTTCTTCTTCTTGCTTGGACTCCCCCCTAGATGGGAGGAGAGTTTTCCCTCTGGTCCATGGCCGCCATGGCTCCCGGAGGGGAGGAGCCCCTCCGAGATTGGATCTCTCTCTATGTTTCTCTTCTGTTTCGCGTTCCTGTTTTCTGGCCGAAAACCGTTTCTTATATTCCCGTAGATTCGTAACTCCGATTGCACTAAAATTTTAACACGGTTTTTTTCTCGATATAAGCTTCCTTGCGGCCGAAGAAGAGCCCCAACCGACTTACGGTGTGCCCACAAGGCAGCACCACGCGGCCTGGGGGGTCGTGCCAAGGTGCCTTGTGGAGGCTGTGGGCCTTCGTTTGCGTTGATTCCACCTCCCAAAAATCACATATATTCCAAAATAATTCTCCGTAAAATTTTATTGCATTTGGACTTCGTTTGATATGGATTTTCTATGAAACAAAAAACAAGCAGAAAACAGGAACTGGCATTGGGCACTGGATCAATATGTTAGTCCCAAAAATAATATAAAATATTGCCAAAAGTATATGAAAGTTGTAGAATATTGCCATGAAACAATCAAAAATTATAGATACGACGGAGACATATCACCCCCGTAGAAAAAATATATTACTGGTTACACAGATGGTTTCTCCGATGCAACTCTGCATTGGAATCCCTGCCTTGTCACCCACTTACACCATGACGACATGATAAGGGAGGGAAGGAAACCACCACAACTTGATCCAGAGTGGCAACGGACTTATTTGCTAAGACCCCGCCAGATCCACCACCAACGGCCACAATCCATCATGGATAGCAGCCGGGAGGTGAACGAGGCCTCGTCCAAGCATTGCCTGGATCGAAAAATGCTCACGCCCCGTTTTATGGACAAAGACCAACAACCAAACAACATCCAGGCTCAAAGTCTAGCCAAATACAAAACAAAATAAGATTCATGTTGGGGGCGGCAACACATCACGCCCTAAAGACGAGTGAAACACTCCTAGTCAGGCTCGGGAGGAGGAGGAGGCGATAGTCAGTTCGCCAAAGTGTGAAATTTGATGGATAGATCCTCGATGTCACCAATGCATCAACCACCATATTGAACAAAACACATGGAAATGGGTCCTCTTGTATAACCCCACGCGCCATGGGGAAGAAGGGTCCAACCTCTTAGTTGATGTTCACCGTTGTTCTGCCACATGACACTGGCTGCATGACCCTAGTAATCCATCGGTCGTCGAACCCTTTACGATGTAGGACTTCACGAAGGAAGGACCAATGCACCGTATCGTAGGCCTTATGTTGGGGATATTCCCCACGGATGAGACCCGGTGTGGTGAAACCCGGCCTTAACCTAGTTTCCCAAAGCCGGCTTAGGTTGTTACCCACTCTTTCTCCTCTTAAGGAGGTTCACCGGAGGGAGAAAGGATATGGACCTGGAAAGAAGACCCGACCTATGACTGTCGGCTCTCATACGAGCCTTGCAAGGCCGGCTTACAAGAAGGCCCAAGAGCGGAGCTCCTTCAACTTGGAGAGTAAGTAAAGTCAATAAGACTTGTAGTAGGATA
Organism: Elymus sibiricus; assembly: GCA_039707655.1. NCBI lineage: Eukaryota > Viridiplantae > Streptophyta > Magnoliopsida > Poales > Poaceae > Elymus > Elymus sibiricus. The sequence goes on from CM077666.1 coordinate 403,273,733, forward strand.
CGGGTTATGAGTACGGCCCGAAATCTTCTGTAAACTAGGGATCCAGCCTATTATATAAGGGAGGGGGGTTCCTGGGACGTCAAAGGACAAGCTACAATCTCTCGAAAGCTAGGTAGCGAAATGGTGTTGGGGAACGTTGCATGGGAAACAAAAATTTTCCTACGCACACACAAGATCTATCCATGGTGATGAGCATCTACGAGAGGGAGAGTGAATCTACATACCCTTGTAGATCGCTAAGCGGAAGCGTTTAAGAAACGCGGTTGATGTAGTCGAACGTCTCCGTGATCCAAATCGCAAGTCGTCCCTCGATCCGATCACGAACTAGCGCCGAACGGACGGCACCTCCGCGTTCAACACACGTACGGCTTGATGACGCCTTCACCTCCTCGATCCAGCGAGCGATGATGAAGTAGTGGTTGAGTTCCAGCAGCACGACGGCGTGGTGATGGTGGTGAGGAACAATCTCTGCAGGGCTTCGCCAAGCGCTACGGAGATTATGACGGAGGAACTAGAGGGTTAGGGTTGCCGCACACGGCTTGGGGAAATCTTGATGTGTCCCGTGTGCTAGCCCTGCCCCTCTATTTATATGTTGAGCCTTGGGGTCTAAACTTGGAGTAAAAGCCTCCTCCGGGTCGGTTTTGCCCGCACAAGGTCGGTTTGGCCCGCAGGAAAAGAGTCCAACTCGGATCCCTGCCGAACCGTGCACAGCCGCTCACAAGCGGTAGTACCGCTTCACACAAGCGGTAGTACCGCTTGGGCGGTAGTACCGCTTCACACAAGCGGTAGTACCGCTCGGGCGGTAGTACCGCTTCACCAAGCGGTAGTACCGCTTACGCGGCAGCAAAACTACTTTTGCACCTTCCAATACCTCGTGGGCTTTTATCCCTTGGCCCATATAAAGTGTTGCTGCACCCGAACACTTCGGTAAACATCCGGAACCCCTTCCGGTGAACTTCGGAACTCTTCCGGAGATCAAAACACTATTATCACATATATCAATCTTTACCTCCGGACTATTCCGGAGATCCTCGTCATGTCTGGGATCTTATCCGGGACTCCGAACAACTTTCGGTCACCAACATAATAACTCAATTATACTAATCGTCACCAAACGTTAAGTGTGTAGACCCTGCGGGTTCGAGAACTATGTAGACATGACCGAGACACCTCTACGGCCAATAACCAATAGCGGGACCTGGATGCCCATATTGGCTCCTACATATTCTACGAAGATCTTTTATCGGTCGAACCTCTATGTCAAGGATTCAGTTAATCCCGTATGCTGTTCCCTTTGTTCTTCGGTATGTTACTTGCCCGAGATTCGATCGTCGGTATCACTATACCTAGTTCAATCTCGTTACCGGCAAGTCTCTTTACTCGTTCCGTAATACAAGATCTCGTGGCTAACACTTTAGTCACATTGCTTGCAAGGCTCATTGTGATGTTGTATTACCGAGTGGGCCCTGAGATACCTCTCCGTCATACGGAGTAACAAATCCCAGTCTTGATCCATGCCAACCCAACAGACACCCTCGGAGATACCTGTAGAGCACCTTTATAGTCACCCAGTTACGTTGCGACGTTTGATACACACAAGGTACTCCTCCGATGTCAGGGAGTTGCATGATCTCATGGTCATAGGAACAGATACTTGACATGCAGAAAACAATAGCAATAAACTGACACGATCATATGCTACGTTCGTAGTTTGGGTCTTGTCCATCACATCATTCTCCTAATGATGTGATCCCGTTATCAAATGACATCTCATGTCCATGGCTAGGAAACCTTAACCATCTTTGATCAACAAGCTAGTCAACTAGAGGCTTACTAGGGACACAGTGTTGTCTATGTACCCACACATGTATTTGAGTTTCCAATCAATACAATTATAGCATGGATAATAAACGATTATCATGAACAAGGAAATATAATAATAACCAATTTATTATTGCCTCTAGGGCATATTTCCAACAGTCTCCCACTTGCACTAGAGTCAATAATCTAGTTCACATCACTATGTGATTTACATTGTAATGAATCGAACACCCATGCAGTTCTGGTGTTGTTCATGTTTAGCCCTTGGAAGAGGTTTAGTCATCGGATCTGCAACATTTAGATCCGTGTGTACTTTGCAAATATTTATGTCGTCCTCTTTGATGTAATCGCGGATGGAATTGAAACGTCGCTTTATGTGTCTGGTCCTCTTGTGAAATCTTGGTTCCTTGGCTAGAGCAATGGCACCAGTATTATCACAAAACAGAGTCATTGGGTCAAGTGCACTAGGCACTACTCCAAGATCTGTCATGAACTCCTTCATCCAGACACCTTCCTTCGCCGCCTCCGAGGCAGCGATGTACTCCGCTTCGCATGTAGAATCAGCTACCACGCTTTGCTTGGAACTGCACCAGCTAACCGCACCCCCATTAAGAATAAATACGTATCCGGTTTGCGACTTAGAGTCATCCGGATCAGTGTCAAAGCTTGCATCGACGTAACCCTTTACGACGAGCTCTTGATCACCTCCATAAACGAGAAACATGTCCTTAGTCCTTTTCAGGTACTTCAGGATATTCTTGACCGCCGTCCAGTGTTCCATTCCTGGATCACTTTGAAACCTTCCGACCATACTTATGGCAAGGCTGACATCGGGTCTTGTGCACAGCATTGCATACATGATAGAGCCTATGGCCGAAGCATAGGGGATGACACTCATCTTTTCTCTATCTTCTGCAGTCACTGGGCATTGAGTCTTACTCAACTTCACACCTTGCAAAACAGGCAAGAACCCCTTCTTGGACTGATCCATTTTGAACTTCTTCAAAATCTTATCAAGGTATGTGCTTTGTGAAAGTCCTATTAAGCGTCTTGATCTATCTCTATAGATCTTGATGCCTAATATGAAAGCAGCTTCTCCTAGGTCCTTCATTGAAAAACTCTTGTTCAAATATTCCTTTACGCTTTCCAGCATTTCTATATTGTTTCCAATCAGCAATATGTCATCCACATATAATATTAGAAACGCTATAGAGCTCCCACTCACTTTCTTGTAAATACAAGCTTCTCCGTAAACTTGTATAAACTCGAACGCTTTGATCACCTCATCAAAACGAAGATTCCAACTCCGAGATGCTTGCACCAGTCCATAAATGGATCGCTGGAGTTTGCAAACTTTGTCAGCATTCTCTGGATCGACAAAACCTTCTGGTTGCATCATATACAACTCTTCCTTAAGGTAACCGTTAAGGAACGCTGTTTTGACATCCATCTGCCAAATTTCATAATCGAAAAAGGCAGCTATTGCTAACATGATTCTGACGGACTTAAGCATCGCTACGGGTGAGAAGGTCTCATCGTAGTCAACTCCTTGAACTTGTGAAAAACCCTTTGCCACAAGTCGAGCTTTATAGACGGTGACATTACCGTCCGCGTCCGTCTTCCTCTTAAAAATCCATTTGTTCTGAATGGCCTTACGCCCTTCAGGTAATACTTCCAAAGTCCAGACTTTGTTTTCATACATGGATCCCATCTCGGATTTCATGGCCTCTAACCACTTCTCGGAATCCGGGCCCATTATCGCTTCTCCATAGCTCGTAGGTTCATCGTTGTTTAACAACATGACCTCTAAGACAGGGTTGCCGTACCAATCAGGAGCAGTACGCGTCCTTGTCGACCTACGAGGTTCGATAGCAACTTGATCCAAAGCTTCATGATCATCATCATTAACTTCCTCTTCAGCTAATGTAGGCTCCACAGAAACAACTTTCTGCGCTGCGCTACTCTCAGGTTGAAGTAAAGGTTCAACAACCTCATCAAGTTCTATCTTCCTCCCACTCAATTCTTTCGAGAGAAACTCTTTCTCAAGAAATGTTCCGTTTTTAGTGACAAACACTTTGCCTTCGGATCTGAGGTAGAAGGTATACCCAACTGTCTCTTTTGGGTATCCTATGAAGACGCATTTCTCCGCTTTGGGTTCCAGCTTTTCAGGCTGAAGCTTTTTGACATAAGCATCACATCCCCAAACTTTAAGAAACGACAGCTTTGGCTTCTTGCCAAACCAAAGTTCATATGGCGTTGTCTCAACGGATTTCGATGGTGCCCTATTTAAAGTGAATGCAGCTGTCTCTAATGCATAACCCCAAAACGATAGTGGCAAATCGGCAAGAGACATCATAGATCGCACCATATCCAATAAAGTTCGATTACGACGTTCGGACACACCATTACGCTGTGGTGTTCCAGGCGGTGTCAATTGTGAAACAATTCCACACTGTCTTAAGTGACTGCCAAACTCATAACTCAGATATTCTCCTCCTCGATCAGATCGTAGGAATTTAATCTTCTTGTTACGATGATTCTCAACTTCACTCTGAAATTGTTTGAACTTTTCAAATGTTTCAGACTTATGTTTCATTAAGTAAATATACCCATATCTACTTAAGTCATCAGTGAAGGTGAGAAAGTAACGATAACCACCGCGCGCCTCAATACTCATCGGACCGCACACATCAGTATGTATGATTTCCAATAAGTCACTTGCCCGTTCCATTGTTCCAGAGAACGGCGTTTTAGTCATCTTGCCCATGAGGCATGGCTCACATGTGTCAAGTGATTCAAAATCAAGTGACTCCAAAAGTCCATCAGCATGGAGCTTCTTCATGCGTTTTACGCCAATATGACCTAAACGGCAGTGCCACAAGAAAGTGGTATTATCATTATCAATTCTATATCTTTTGGCATCAATGTTATGAACATGTGTATCATTACTATCGAGATTCAACAAGAATAAACCCCTCACATTGGGTGCATGACCATAAAAGATATTACTCATATAAATAGAACAACCATTATTCTCTGATTTAAATGAGTAACCGTCTCGCAATAAACAAGATCCAGATATAATGTTCATGCTTAACGCAGGCACCAAATAACACTTATTTAGGTTCATCACTAATCCCGACGGTAATCGAAGAGCGAGCGTGCCGACGGCGATCACATCAACCTTGGAACCATTTCCCACGCGCATCGTCACTTCGTCCTTTGCCAGCCTCCGTCTATTCCGCAGTTCCTGTTTTGAGTTGCAAATATGAGCAACCGCACCGGTATCAAATACCCAGGCACTACAACGAGAGTTGGTAAGGTACACATCAATAACATGTATATCATATATACCTTGTTTGTTGTTGGCCGCCTTCTTGTCAGCCAAATACTTGGGGCAATTCCGCTTCCAGTGTCCAGTTCCCTTGCAATGAAAACACACAGTTTCTGGTTTGGGTCCAGCCTTGGGTTTCTTCACGAGAGGAGCAACTGCTTTGCCACTCTGCTTGGAGTTACCCTTCTTACCCTTGCCATTTTTCTTGAAACTAGTGGTTTTATTGACCATCAACACTTGATGCTCCTTCTGAATTTCAGACTCAGCGGCTTTCAGCATCGCAAACAGCTCGGCAACTGACTTGTTCATCCCGTGCATGTTATAGTTCAACACGAAGCTCTTGTAGCTAGGTGGCAATGATTGAAGAACTCTGTCAGTGATAGCCTCTGGCGGAAGGGGCATCCCTAACTCAGCCAGACGGGTGGAGTACCCAGACATTCTGAGCACGTGATCACTGATAGACCCGTTCTCCTCCATCTTGCAAGCACAGAACTTATCGGAGATCTCATATCTCTCGATCCGGGCATTCTTCTGAAAGATAAACTTCAACTCCTGGAACATCTCATATGCTCCATGACGTTCAAAACGTCTTTGAAGTCCCGGTTCTAAGCCATACAACATTGCACATTGAACTATTGAGTAATCATCAGAACGAGCCTGCCAGTCGTTCACAACGTCTAGAGACTCAACTGGAGCGGGTGGATCACCAAGCGGTGCATCAAGGACATAAGCCTTCTGGGAAGCCGTAAGGATAATCCTTAGATTACGGGCCCAGTCCACAAAGTTACTTCCATCATCTTTCAACTTAGCTTTCTCTAGGAACGCATTAAAATTCAGGGGTGCTACTGCGCGAGCCATGATCTACAACATAAATATAGCAAAGACAACTTAGACTATTGTTCTAGATAATGAGTTTAGTTAATCATATTACTTAAAAACTCCCACTCAAATTGACATCCCTCCGGTCATTCGAGTGTAACATGATCCAAATCCACCAACTCAAGTCCGATCATCACGTGAGTTGAGGTGGTTTCAATGGTGAACATCTTCATGTTGATCATATCTACTATATGACTCATGTTCGACCTTTCGGTCTCTTGTGTTCCGAGGCCATGTCTGTACATGCTAGGCTCGTCAAGTTTAACCCGAGTGTTCCGCACGTGTAACATGGCTTACACCCGTTGTATGCGAACGTAGAGTCTATCACACCCGATCATCACGGCGTGTCTCGAAACGACGAACTTTCGCAACGGTGCACACTTGGGGAGAACACAATTTATCTTGAAATTTAAGTGAGGGATCACCTTATAATGCTACCGTCGTCCTAAGCAAAATAAGATGCATAAAAGGATTAACATCACATGCAAATCATAAGTGACATGATATGGCCATGAACTTGTGCTTTTGATCTCCATCTCCAAAGCACCGGCATGATCTCCATCGTCACCGGCATGACACCATGATCTCCATCATCTTGATCTCCATCAACGTGTCGCCATAAGGTTGTCGCGCCGACTGTTGCTTCCACGACTATAGCTAACGTTTAGCGATAAAGTAAAGCATTACATAGCGCTTAATGATTGACACGCAGGTCATACAATAATTAAAGACAACTCTATGGCTCCTGCCAGTTGCCGTACTCATCGACATGCAAGTCGTGATATTCTATACAACACATGATCATCTCATACATCACATATATCTCATCATGTAATTGGCCATATCACATCACAACATACCCTGCAAAAACAAGTTAGACGTCCTCTAATTGTTGTTGCAAATTTTACGTGGCTGCTACGGGTTTGCAAGAACCGTTCTTACCTACGCAAAACCACAACGTGGTGTAGTGATTGCTTTTTGATCTTCTAAAAGAACCCTCTTCATTGAAATCGATTCAACTAAAGTGAGAGAGACAGACACCCGCTAGCCATCTTTATGCAACGAAGTTACATGTTAGTTGAAGGAACCTGTCTCGCGTAAGTGTACGCGTAATGTCGGTCCGGGCCGCTTCATCTCACAGTACCGCCGAATCAAATATCAACTAGTAACGGCAAGCAATATGTATACAACCACGCCCACAACTCGTTTGTGTTCTACTCGAGATCTCATCTACGCATAGACCTGGCTCTGATACCACTGTTGGGGAACGTTGCATGGGAAACAAAAATTTTCCTACGCACACACAAGATCTATCCATGGTGATGAGCATCTACGAGAGGGAGAGTGAATCTACATACCCTTGTAGATCGCTAAGCGGAAGCGTTTAAGAAACGCGGTTGACGTAGTCGAACGTCTCCGCGATCCAAATCGCAAGTCGTCCCTCGATCCGATCACGAACTAGCGCCGAACGGACGGCACCTCCGCGTTCAACACACGTACGGCTTGATGACGCCTTCACCTCCTCGATCCAGCGAGCGATGATGAAGTAGTGGTTGAGTTCCAGCAGCACGACGGCGTGGTGATGGTGGTGAGGAACAATCTCTGCAGGGCTTCGCCAAGCGCTACGGAGATTATGACGGAGGAACTAGAGGGTTAGGGTTGCCGCACACGGCTTGGGGAAATCTTGATGTGTCCCGTGTGCTAGCCCTGCCCCTCTATTTATATGTTGAGCCTTGGGGTCTAAACTTGGAGTAAAAGCCTCCTCCGGGTCGGTTTTGCCCGCACAAGGTCGGTTTGGCCCGCAGGAAAAGAGTCCAACTCGGATCCCTGCCGAACCGTGCACAGCCGCTCACAAGCGGTAGTACCGCTTCACACAAGCGGTAGTACCGCTTGGGCGGTAGTACCGCTTCACACAAGCGGTAGTACCGCTCGGGCGGTAGTACCGCTTAACCAAGCGGTAGTACCGCTTACGCGGCAGCAAAACTACTTTTGCACCTTCCAATACCTCGTGGGCTTTTATCCCTTGGCCCATATAAAGTGTTGCTGCACCCGAACACTTCGGTAAACATCCGGAACCCCTTCCGGTGAACTTCGGAACTCTTCCGGAGATCAAAACACTATTATCACATATATCAATCTTTACCTCCGGACTATTCCGGAGATCCTCGTCATGTCTGGGATCTTATCCGGGACTCCGAACAACTTTCGGTCACCAACATAATAACTCAATTATACTAATCGTCACCAAACGTTAAGTGTGTAGACCCTGCGGGTTCGAGAACTATGTAGACATGACCGAGACACCTCTAATACGGCCAATAACCAATAGCGGGACCTGGATGCCCATATTGGCTCCTACATATTCTACGAAGATCTTTTATCGGTCGAACCTCTATGTCAAGGATTCAGTTAATCCCGTATGTTGTTCCCTTTGTTCTTCGGTATGTTACTTGCCCGAGATTCGATCGTCGGTATCACTATACCTAGTTCAATCTCGTTACCGGCAAGTCTCTTTACTCGTTCCGTAATACAAGATCTCGTGGCTAACACTTTAGTCACATTGCTTGCAAGGCTCATTGTGATGTTGTATTACCGAGTGGGCCCTGAGATACCTCTCCGTCATACGGAGTAACAAATCCCAGTCTTGATCCATGCCAACCCAACAGACACCCTCGGAGATACCTGTAGAGCACCTTTATAGTCACCCAGTTACGTTGCGACGTTTGATACACACAAGGTACTCCTCCGATGTCAGGGAGTTGCATGATCTCATGGTCATAGGAACAGATACTTGACATGCAGAAAACAATAGCAATAAACTGACACGATCATATGCTACGTTCATAGTTTGGGTCTTGTCCATCACATCATTCTCCTAATGATGTGATCCCGTTATCAAATGACATCTCATGTCCATGGCTAGGAAACCTTAACCATCTTTGATCAACAAGCTAGTCAACTAGAGGCTTACTAGGGACACAGTGTTGTCTATGTACCCACACATGTATTTGAGTTTCCAATCAATACAATTATAGCATGGATAATAAACGATTATCATGAACAAGGAAATATAATAATAACCAATTTATTATTGCCTCTAGGGCATATTTCCAACAAATGGCACCCTTGTAATCGAGATCATAATCATCAATAGCAATCAAGCAGGAGTAGGCTTTTACCTCCACCGTGAGGGGCCGAACATGGGTAAACTCACGTCTCTCGATTCCGATCAACCCCGTTCAAGCCTTCACCTAGCAGTGATGGCCTCACAACTTAGTACTTTTACGAGGACACTTGCTGTGACAAAACCACAACACCTTATTGAAGTCAATTTTGAAAAACGCTACACTCTTGCATTTGACCTTGGCTTCATGGGTTACCTCATGCAGGACTAGCACCCCATCCAAAATAAACTGTCCTTTAATGAAGGCCATTTTGTTATGATGGGTACACCGGTCCGCTAACATGGCCGTCCTATTGGCATACGCATAGAGAGAAATTGGAAAATCACGTAATCGTGATAGGCCTGAGCTGACGAATATTTGTTGCACCAGCAACCATAGGGAGAAGGGTGATAATCCTATAATTAATCAGGATACATCCAACACTCCAAAAAAGAACCCTCGAAACATATCCATCACTACCCTGTTGATGAAGTCCGAGAAGGTCTGGATAAAGTGGGTGAGAAGCCCGTCTGTACCAGGGGACAAGTCAGGATTCATACCCTTGACTGCAGCAACCACTTCAGACTCACCAAAGGGTAAGAGAAGGGCCTCATTGTCCGCCGCCAAGATCTGATCCGCACCCGACTAAATAAGGGGGCGAGGCCTACCCCACCTCGCCACTCACCGCGGAAGGGATCCTTATAGAACCCATCAACATAAGTTCAGATCTCTTCCTGATCCTGAATCGTCCTATCCCCTTCCCAAAGGAAGGAAAGGGTGCATCTCCGCCTATGGTCATTACCAATAGCCTGAAAATACACCATGTTAGTGTTGCCCTTGAGCACCCATTTCTGACTGCCCCGTTGCCGATGGTAGATTTCTTCATTATGGAAATTCTCAATGTGTTCAGCCTCCAAAGCATAATAATGCAATCATTCATCAGAGGACAAGCCAACACTATCTGCCCTAATATCAAGGACCTGGATGGCCGCCAAAATCCCTGCCTTCTTCTCACGGATATCACGGCCAAGGCTTGCGCCCCAACCCTTCATGAATTATCATGATAACTTGGCATAATGGTGCCAAGTATCAACCGCCAACATGATCCGATGGGGAGCAGCCACCGCCTCAAACACCTAGCTCTCACGACCTCGGCAAACCCTCTCTAGTTAAGCCAGAAAGCCTCAATCCAAAATCTCAGTGGGGGATGCGCCCTCTCCTCCGTAGAGGGGAGAAGAAGCAGCACATGGTTCGACCCAATCATAGTAATACTCTGTAGGGAAGCTGGAAGGAACCGCAACTCCCAATCCATAGACACGAACACCCGGTCAAGGACACATCGAGTTGGGTTTGCCTGTCTACTTGTCCAGGTTCACCTGGGCCCAATATGATCAAGCTTTCGGAAACCCAGATCTTTGATGTAGTCATTGAACCATTGCATGACACCGACAACTACACTTGGAGGCATTGGAAAGAGGCTTGAGACCGGCATGACACCGACTGTTGGGGAACGTTGCATGGGAAACAAAAAATTTTCCTACGCACACGCAAGATCTATCCATGGTGATGAGCATCTACGAGAGGGAGAGTGAATCTACATACCCTTGTAGATCGCTAAGCGGAAGCGTTAAGAAACGCGGTTGATGTAGTCGAACGTCTTCGCGATCCAAATCGCAAGTCGTCCCTCGATCCAAACACGATCTAGCGCCGAACGGACGGCACCTCCGCGTTCAACACATGTACGGCTTGATGACGCCTTCACCTCCTCGATCCAGCGAGCGATGGTGAAGTAGTGGTTGAGTTCCAGCAGCACGACGGCGTGGTGATGGTGGTGAGGAACAATCTCTGCAGGGCTTCGCCAAGCACTACGGAGATTATGACGGAGGCACTAGAGGGCTAGGGTTGCCGGCACACGGCTTGGGAAATCCTGATGTATCCCGTGTGCTAGCCCTGCCCCTCTATTTATATGTTGAGCCTTGGGGTCTAAACTTGGAGTAAAAGCCTCCTCCGGGTCGGTTTTGCCCGCACAAGGTCGGTTTGGCCCGCAGGGAAAGAGTCCAACTCGGATCCCTGCCGAATCGTGCACAGCCGCGCACAAGCGGTAGTACCGCTTCACACAAGCGGTAGTACCGCTTGGGCGGTAGTACCGCTTCACACAAGCGGTAGTACCGCTCGGGCGGTAGTACCGCTTCACCAAGCGGTAGTACCGCTTACGCGGCAGCAAAACTACTTTCGCACTTTCCAATACCTTGTGGGTTTTATCCCTTTGGCTCATATAAAGTGTTGCTGCACCCGAACACTTCGGTAAACATCCGGAACCCCTTCCGGTGAACTCCGGAACCCTTCCAGAGATCAAAACACTATTATCACATATATCAATCTTTACCTCCGGACTATTCCGGAGATCCTCGTCATGTCCGGGATCTTATCCGGGACTCCGAACAACTTTCGGTCACCAACATAACAACTCAATTATACCAATCGTCACCAAACGTTAAGTGTGTAGACCCTGCGGGTTCTAGAACTATGTAGACATGACCGAGACACCTCTACGGCCAATAACCAATAGCGGGACCTGGATGCCCATATTGGCTCCTACATATTCTACGAAGATCTTTATCGGTCGAACCTCTATGTCAAGGATTCAGTTAATCCCGTATGCTGTTCCCTTTGTTCTTCGGTATGTTACTTGCCCGAGATTCGATCGTCGGTATCACTATACCTAGTTCAATCTCGTTACCGGCAAGTCTCTTTACTCGTTCCGTAATACAAGATCTCGTGGCTAACACTTTAGTCACATTGCTTGCAAGGCTCATTGTGATGTTGTATTACCGAGTGGGCCCTGAGATACCTCTCCGTCACACGGAGTAACAAATCCCAGTCTTGATCCATGCCAACCCAACAGACACCCTCGGAGATACCTGTAGAGCACCTTTATAGTCACCCAGTTACGTTGCGACGTTTGATACACACAAGGTATTCCTCCGGTGTCAGTGAGTTGCATGATCTCATGGTCAAAGGAACAGATACTTGACATGCAGAAAACAATAGCAATAAACTGACACGATCAAATGCTACGTTTACAGTTTGGGTCTTGTCCATCACATCATTCTCCTAATGATGTGATCCCGTTATCAAATGACATCTCATGTCAATGGCTAGGAAACCTTAACCATCTTTGATCAACGAGCTAGTCAACTAGAGGCTTACTAGGGACACAGTGTTGTCTATGTACCCACACATGTATTTGAGTTTCCAATCAATACAATTATAGCATGGATAATAAACGATTATCATGAACAAGGAAATATAATAATAACCAATTTATTATTGCCTCTAGGGCATATTTCCAACAGTCTCCCACTTGCACTAGAGTCAATAATCTAGTTCACATCACTATGTGATTTACATTGTAATGAATCGAACACCCATGCAGTTCTGGTGTTGTTCATGTTTAGCCCTTGGAAGAGGTTTAGTCAACGGATCTGCAACATTTAGATCCGTGTGTACCTTGCAAATATTTATGTCGTCCTCCTTGATGTAATCGCGGATGGAATTGAAACGTCGTTTTATGTGTCTGGTCCTCTTGTGAAATCTTGGTTCCTTGGCTAGAGCAATGGCACCAGTATTATCACAAAACAGAGTCATTGGGTTAAGCGCACTAGGCACTACTCCAAGATCTGTCATGAACTCCTTCATCCAGACACCTTCCTTCGCCGCCTCCGAGGCTGCGATGTACTCCGCTTCGCATGTAGAATCAGCTACCACGCTTTGCTTGGAACTGCACCAGCTAACCGCACCCCCATTAAGAATAAATACGTATCCGGTTTGCGACTTAGAGTCATCCGGATCAGTGTCAAAGCTTGCATCGACGTAACCCTTTACGACGAGCTCTTGATCACCTCCATAAACGAGAAACATGTCCTTAGTCCTTTTCAGGTACTTCAGGATATTCTTGACCGCCGTCCAGTGTTCCATTCCTGGATCACTTTGAAACCTTCCGGCCATACTTATGGCAAGGCTGACATCGGGTCTTGTGCACAGCATTGCATACATGATAGAGCCTATGGCTGAAGCATAGGGGATGACACTCATCTTTTCTCTATCTTCTGCAGTCACTGGGCATTGAGTCTTACTCTTGCAAAACAGGCAAGAACCCCTTCTTGGACTGATCCATTTTGAACTTCTTCAAAATCTTATCAAGGTATGTGCTTTGTGAAAGTCCTATTAAGCGTCTCGATCTATCTCTATAGATCTTGATGCCTAATATGAAAGCAGCTTCTCCTAGGTCCTTCATTGAAAAACTCTTGTTCAAATATTCCTTTACGCTTTCCAGCATTTCTATATTGTTTCCAATCAGCAATATGTCATCCACATATAATATTAGAAACGCTATAGAGCTCCCACTCACTTTCTTGTAAATACAAGCTTCTCCGTAAACTTGTATAAACTCGAACGCTTTGATCACCTCATCAAAACGAAGATTCCAACTCCGAGATGCTTGCACCAGTCCATAAATGGATCGCTGGAGTTTGCAAACTTTGTCAGCATTTCCTGGATCGACAAAACCTTCTGGTTGCATCATATACAACTCTTCCTTAAGGAAACCGTTAAGGAACGCTGTTTTGACATCCATCTGCCAAATTTCATAATCGAAAAAGGCAGCTATTGCCAACATGATTCTGACGGACTTAAGCATCGCTACGGGTGAGAAGGTCTCATCGTAGTCAACTCCTTGAACTTGTGAAAAACCCTTTGCCACAAGTCGAGCTGTATAGACGGTGACATTACCGTCCGCGTCCGTCTTCCTCTTAAAGATCCATTTGTTCTGAATGGCCTTACGCCCTTCAGGTAATACTTCCAAAGTCCATACTTTGTTTTCATACATGGATCCCATCTCGGATTTCATGGCCTCTAACCACTTCTCGGAATCCGGGCTCATCATCGCTTCTCCATAGCTCGTAGGTTCATCGTTGTCTAACAACATGACCTCTAAGACAGGGTTGCCGTACCACTCAGGAGCAGTACGCGTCCTTGTCGACCTACGAGGTTCGATAGCAACTTGATCCAAAGCTTCATGATCATCATCATTAACTTCCTCTTCAGCTAATGTAGGCTCCACAGAAACAACTTTCTGCGCTGCGCTACTCTCAGGTTGAAGTAAAGGTTCAACAACCTCATCAAGTTCTATCTTCCTCCCACTCAATTCTTTCGAGAGAAACTCTTTCTCAAGAAATGTTCCGTTTTTAGCGACAAACACTTTGCCTTCGGATCTGAGGTAGAAGGTATACCCAACTGTCTCTTTTGGGTATCCTATGAAGACGCATTTCTCCGCTTTGGGTTCCAGCTTTTCAGGCTGAAGCTTTTTGACATAAGCATCACATCCCCAAACTTTAAGAAACGACAGCTTTGGCTTCTTGCCAAACCAAAGTTCATATGGCGTCGTCTCAACGGATTTCGATGGTGCCCTATTTAAAGTGAATGCAGCTGTCTCTAATGCATAACCCCAAAACGATAGTGGCAAATCGGCAAGAGACATCATAGATCGCACCATATCCAATAAGGTTCGATTACGACGTTCGGACACACCATTACGCTGTGGTGTTCCAGGCGGTGTCAATTGTGAAACAATTCCACACTGTCTTAAGTGACTGCCAAACTCATAACTCAGATATTCTCCTCCTCGATCAGATCGTAGGAATTTAATCTTCTTGTTACGATGATTCTCAACTTCACTCTGAAATTGTTTGAACTTTTCAAATGTTTCAGACTTGTGTTTCATTAAGTAAATATACCCATATCTACTTAAGTCATCAGTGAAGGTGAGAAAGTAACGATAACCACCGCGCGCCTCAATACTCATCGGACCGCACACATCAGTATGTATGATTTCCAATAAGTCACTTGCCCGTTCCATTATTCCAGAGAACGGCGTTTTAGTCATCTTGCCCATGAGGCATGGCTCACATGTGTCAAGTGATTCAAAATCAAGTGACTCCAAAAGTCCATCAGCATGGAGCTTCTTCATGCGTTTTACGCCAATATGACCTAAACGGCAGTGCCACAAGAAAGTGGTATTATCATTATCAATTCTACATCTTTTGGCATCAATGTTATGAACATGTGTATGATTACTATCGAGATTCAATAAGAATAAACCCCTCACATCGGGTGCATGACCATAAAAGATATTACTCATATAAATAGAACAACCATTATTCTCTGATTTAAATGAGTAACCGTCTCGCAATAAACAAGATCCAGATATAATGTTCATGCTTAACGCAGGCACCAAATAACACTTATTTAGGTTCATCACTAATCCCGACGGTAATCGAAGAGCGAGCGTGCCGACGGCGATCACATCAACCTTGGAACCATTTCCCACGCGCATCGTCACTTCGTCCTTTGCCAGCCTCCGTCTATTCCGCAGTTCCTGTTTTGAGTTGCAAATATGAGCAACCGCACCGGTATCAAATACCCAGGCACTACAACGAGAGTTGGTAAGGTACACATCAATAACATGTATATCATATATACCTTGTTTGTTGGCCGCCTTCTTGTCAGCCAAATACTTGGGGCAGTTCCGCTTCCAGTGTCCAGTTCCCTTGCAATGAAAACACACAGTTTCTGGTTTGGGTCCAGCCTTGGGTTTCTTCACGAGAGGAGCAACTGCTTTGCCACTCTGCTTGGAGTTACCCTTCTTACCCTTGCCATTTTTCTTGAAACTAGTGGTTTTATTGACCATCAACACTTGATGCTCCTTCTGAATTTCAGACTCAGCGGCTTTCAGCATCGCAAACAGCTCGGCGACTGACTTGTTCATCCCGTGCATGTTATAGTTCAACACGAAGCTCTTGTAGCTAGGTGGCAATGATTGAAGAACTCTGTCAGTGATAGCCTCTGGCGGAAGGGGCATCCCTAACTCAGCCAGACGGGTGGAGTACCCAGACATTCTGAGCACGTGGTCACTGATAGACCCGTTCTCCTCCATCTTGCAAGCATAGAACTTATCGGAGATCTCATAGAACGTTGCATGATCTCATGGTCAAAGGAACAGATACTTGACATGCAGAAAACAATAGCAATAAACTGACATGATCAAATGCTACGTTTACAGTTTGGGTCTTGTCCATCACATCATTCTCCTAATGATGTGATCCCGTTATCAAATGACATCTCATGTCAATGGCTAGGAAACCTTAACCATCTTTGATCAACGAGCTAGTCAACTAGAGGCTTACTAGGGACACAGTGTTGTCTATGTACCCACACATGTATTTGAGTTTCCAATCAATACAATTATAGCATGGATAATAAACGATTATCATGAACAAGGAAATATAATAATAACCAATTTATTATTGCCTCTAGGGCATATTTCCAACACCGACAACTACAATGACCAACCCTAGAGGCATATTTGGTCGGCATACTAAGCTTGCCGCACTTCGTCATGCCACAAGTTAGGCAAGATTGACTGAGTTAGCCCCCTGTTTAGTTTGCAGCCACATGATACGTCTCCAACGTATCTATAATTTATGAAGTATTCATGCCTTGTTTATAACAATTATATATGGTTTTGGTATGATTTGATTAGAACTAACCCGGACTGACGCTGTTTTCAGCAGAACTATCGTGGTGTTGTTTTTTGTGCAGAAATAAAAGTTCTCCAAATGCAGCGAAACTTTTTGACAAATTTTTTTGGACCAAAAGAGACCCCCGAAGCTTCGTGGAAGGACCAGAAGCCTCACGAGGTGCACACAAGCCACCACGGCGCGCCAGGGGGGGTGGCGTGCCGTGGTACCTCATGGGCCCATCTTAGCCCATCTACGCGTGATTCCAACGCTGAAAAATCCTATAAATAGAGAAACCCCCAGAAATAACCCTAGAACTTGTACTACGCCGCCGCAAGCCTCTGTACCTTCGAAATACCATCTGGAGCCCTATTCCGGCACCCTGCCGGAGGGGGGAATCATCACCGGAGGCCATCTTCATCATCCCGGCAGTCTCCATGACGAGGAGGGAGTAGTTCACCCTCGGAGCTGAGGGTATGTACTAGTAGCTATGTGTTTGATCTCTCTCTCTCTCTCTCTCTCTCGTGTTCTTGATATGGCACGATCTTAATGTATCGCGAGCTTTGTTAATATAATTGGATCATATGGTGTTTCTACCTCTCTATCTTGTTGTGATGAATTGAGTTTTTACCTTTGAGGTTTCACTATTATCGGATTGAATACTTTTATGGATTTGAGAACACTTGATGTATGTCTTGCATATGAATACCCGTGGTGATAATGGGGTATTATATTGATTCACTTGATGTATGTTTTGGCACTCAACTCATGGATTCCCGAGCTGACATTGGGGTAATCTATGCATAGGGGTTGATGCACGTTTTCGTCCTACTTTCTCCGGTAGAAATCTTGGGGCACTCTTTGAAGTTCTTTGTGTGGATTGAATATTATGATCTGAAGTTGTTTGATGCATATCGAATAATCAACTCACGGATACTTGTGGTGACATTGGAGTATCTAGGTGACATTAGAGTTGGTTGATGTGTATCATATGGTGTTATTTTAGTACGAACTCTAGGGCTGTTTGTGACACTTATAGGAATAGCTCAATAGATTGATCGGAAAGGCTAACTTTGAGGTGGTTTCGTACCCTACAAACAATTTCATCTTATGTTCTCCGCTTGATAAGAACTTTGGAGTGATTCTTTATCACACATTGAGGGATTGTTATATGATTCAACTATGTTAGCATTGTTGAGAGATTGCACTAGTGAAAGTATGAACCCTAGGCCTTGTTTTTAAGCATTGCAATACCGTTTGTGCTCACTTTTGTTACTTGCTACCTTGCTGTTTTTTTTATTTTCAGATTACAAAAACCTATATCTACTATCCATACTACACTTTTATCATCATCTCTTCGTCGAACTAGTGCACCTATACAATTTACCATTGTATTGGGTGTGTTGGGGACACAAGAGATTTCTTGATTGCAGGGTTGTTTGAGAGAGACCATCTTCATCCTACGCCTCCCATGGATTGATAAACCTTAGGTCATCCACTTGAGGGAAAATTGCTACTGTCCTACAAAACTCTGTGCTTGGAGGCCCAACACGAGTCTACAAGAATAAGTTGTGTAGTAGACATCAAGCTCTTTTTTGGCGCCGTTGTCGGGGAGATGAGTGCTTGAAGGTATATCTGTAGATCTTTAAATTGAATCTTTTAGTTTCTTGTTTATCACTAGTTTGATTTTATAAAAATAAAACTACAAAAAAAATGGAATTGAGGTTGCCTCATATTATTCGTCTTTATAATGTTTTTCTTGAAAATGATGGAGCGGAAAATTGTGCTCAATTGATAGAAGAAGAATTCAATAAAATGTTTGGCACAAAATCCATGAATGATAAGCACGATTGCAATGTTGCTAGTATAAATTCTTTGAATATCCATGATGCTAATGATATGCAAAGCCATAAGCTTGGGGATGCTATGTTTGATGAAGATGATATTTTTAGTCCCCCAAGTTTTGATGAGAATATTTTTATGATGATTGCATGCCTCCTATTTATGATGATTATAATGATAAAAGTGGATTTGGTGAGGTCATGACTTTATTTAGTGATGAATCCACTATTTTGGAAGGGGTTCCAATTGATTATGACAACAAAGTTGCTATCTATGATGATTATTGTGATGACATGTATGCTATAAAGAATAATGATAACTATGAAACTTGTCATCATGATTTTAATTTTCAATTGGATTATGCCAATCAAGTATCACATGATAGTTATTTCATTGAATTTGCTCCCAGTATTATTGATGAGAAGAAAATTGCTTATGTGGAGAGTAATAAAAATCCTATGCTTGTAGGTCATGAAAAGAATGCTTTATGTGATAGCTATATTGTTGAATTCATTCATGATGCTACTGAAAATTATTATGAGAGAGGATCATATGCTTGTAGGTGTTGTAATAATATCAAGTTTCCTCTCTATGTGTTGAAAGTTTTGAAGTCATGCTTGTTTTGCCTTCCTATGCTAGTTGATTCTTGATCCCATAAACTATTTGCTCACAAAATCCCTATGCATAGGAAGTGGGTTAGGCTTAAATGTGCTAGTCATATGCTTCATGATGCTCTCTTTGTGTTTCGATTCTTTACTTTTATGTGAGCATCATTGAAATCATCATGCCTAGCTAAAAGGCATTAAAGAAAAGCGCTTGTTGGGAGACAACCCAATATTTATACCTACTGTTTTTCTTGTGTTCACATGATTAATCTACTATGGTAATCATGTTTTACATGTTTTCTTTCAATAATGTGCCAAGTAAAGCCTTTGGGATAGTGTGGATACTTGTTGATTTGATTCTGTGCATAAACCTTTGCGTCCAGTGCTGGAATTTCTATTCTGTACTGGAGCATGATAAAATTCTGAAATTTTTACAGAGCATTGGGTTACAAATTGTTTACGTTTTCCTCATTTTTCAGAATTTTTGGAGGTACAGAAGTATGGTTTTTAAATCGCTCACTATATGCTATTCTGTTTTTGACAGATTCTGTTTTTAGTGCATAGTTTGCTTGTTTTAGTGTTTTCATAGCTTATATTGAGTAATATAAATTGTGGAAATGATATAATATAGTAGGCATTATGTGAGAACAATTATGATCTTGTCTTGACAGTACCTAAGTGGATGATTTATTTTTATCATACTAACCTATCTCACAAGTTCCGTTAAGTTTTGTGTGATCGAAGTTTTCAAGTTTTGAGTGAGATAACGATATGAGGAGAGTAAGGAGCGGCAAGACCCTAAGCTTGGGGATGCCCCGGAAGGCATCCCCTCTTTCGTCTTCAACATTATCGGTAACCTTACTTGGAGCTATATTTTTATTCGTCACATAATATGAGTTTTGCTTGGAGCGTCATTTTCTTTTGTTGAGATTTGCTTGATGTTATCAATAATCATGTTTTTTATCTTTTAGTTCAATAAAATGCCAATTATAGGCTTTACCATGCTCAGTTTGCAAGTTTATGTGTTGCTGTTTGAAAACAGAAAGTTTTCTCTTATGTCCAGAATATTCCTGAATAGTCAGAACATGATAAAAATCTGAAATTTTTACACAGCAAGCACGCATGAGTTCTCTGTCACGTGGTAATTTTTCAGAATTTTTGGAGTTAGGGAAGTATGAATTTTAAATCCCCCTTTACAGACTGTTCTGTTTTGGCAGATTTCGGTTATAGTTGCATTGTTTGCATATATGTTGCTTGTTTAATGTTTCTATTTGTGGATAGGAGTATTAAATATGCAGAGGCATTCAGTATGCAATGTTTAATTATAATTTTAATAATTTGCTACAGTATAGAATGTTAAAGTTTTGAGTTGATTTATACTAACTTATCTCACGAGTTCTTGTTGAGTTTTGTGTGGATGAAGTTTTTTAGATTTAGGAGAAGCCATGATATGAGAGGAATTAAGGAGACACAAGAGCTCAAGCTTGGGAATGCCCAAGGCATCCCAAGTTAATATTTCAAGAAGTCTCAAGCATCTAAACTTGGGGATTCCCCGGTTGGCATCCCACCTTTCTTCTTCAATAACTATCGGTCAGTTTTGGTTGAGCCTAAGTTTTTGCTTCTTCACATGAGATGTGCTATTCTTGGAATGTCATTTTATTTTGTTTTCTTTGCTGTTTGAATAAAATACTTGAGAACTAAATTTTTTAAATGAGAGAGAGTCCTCACATAGCTACCTATTTACTTAACTACTCATTTGATCTTCACTTATATCTTTTTGGAGTAGTTTGTCATTTACTCTTGTGTTTCACTTATATCTTTTGAGCTAGGCAGTTGCTCTAGTACTTCACTTATATCTTTTTGAGCACGGTGGTGATTATATTTTGAAGAAATACATACACTCTCATGCTTCACTTATATTATTTTGAGAGTTGACAATAGTAATGGTAATTTGCACAAGATATGAATTTCGTCCCAAAGTAATGAATATTCAATAGGGATATAATAAAAACTTTCATATAGATCATTGGATATGATAAGTTTGATTCCTTGCAATAGTTTTGCGATATGGAGATGATAATATGTGAGTCATGTTAGTGAGTAATTATGGTTTAGTAAGAATATTGGTGTTAAGGTTTGTGATTCCCTATGCATGCACGTAAAGTCAATAGTTATGCAACGAAATTATATCCTACTTATGGTGCATTATTCAGTGTTAGTTATGTTCAATGCATGTTTATGACCGTTTTCGCTTTTTGGTTGGTTGCTTCTCAATCTATTTGCTAGCCTTCATTTGTACTAAGCGGGAATACTACTTGTGCATCCAATTCCTTAAACCCAAAGTTGTACCAAATGAGTCCACCATACCTACCTATATGCGGTATTTCCATGCCGTTCCAAGTAAATTTGTATGTGCCAACTATATTTTTTCAAAATATTTTTTTCGTTTTGTGTGCCCGTACCGCTCATGAAGCGGCAGGGGGTGGCCAATATTTTCCATGCTAGGTGTGTTATTCTCACGATGAGTGTTTATTCGCTTGTCATTGCACGAGAGAGTGGCAGGTATTAGGGATGCCCAGTCCCGAAATGCAAAGAAAAATTTAATATGATAATAATAATAAATTCCTTGGAAAGTGTTGGTATGGAGGGCACCCGTGGATACGACTAGCCATGGATTGTGAAAGAATGGTGGAAAGGAAATAAACTTTATTTTCTGTTTGGGAACCGCCTATAATGTGTCTAGCATGGAAGATATTGGGAATTCTCGGTCGTTTTCATTGACAGGAAAAGCATGCCTCTCAAAATAATTTTATCTCTCTATTTTAAACCTTGAGCTCTGGCACCTCTGCGAATCTCTGCTTCCCTCTCCGAAGGGCCTATCTATTTACTTTTATGCAATTTTTATTTTTATTTTGAGTCTCCATCTTCTCTTACAAAGCACCAACTAGAGAGCACTATTATCATACTTGTGCATTGGATGTAGCTACTATTGAGTGTGTTTCATGAACGGATCAATGATTGAGCATAATGGGCTAGGGATAACTTTCTTTAGCGTTGATATTTTGAAAGACGCTTGTCAGTATGCTTGAATATTTATGTCTTCATGTCAAATTATAGACTATTGCTTTGAATCATTCAAGTCCAAGTATCCATGCAATAAAAGAAAAGATTATATGATGATTATGATAGGTAGCATTCCACATCAAAATTTCTGTTTTTAATTGCTACTTTATCATGATGAATTTTATGAGAAAAAGTTGCTGTTATGATGCTAGAAAAAGTGATTGGAAATATCATTGATCAAACTTATGCACTATGCTAGCATTCACACTTCATAAATTATTTTTTTATCATTTACCTAGTCGAGGACGAGCAGGAATTAAGCTTGGGGATGCTGATACGTCTCCAACGTATCTATAATTTATGAAGTATTCATGCCATGTTTATAACAATTCTATATGGTTTTGGTATGATTTGATTAGAACTAACCCGGACTGACGCTGTTTTCAGCAGAACTACCGTGGTGTTGTTTTTTGTGCAGAAATAAAAGTTCTCCAAATGCAGCGAAACTTTTTGACGATTTTTTTGGGACCAAAAGAGACCCCCGAAGCTTCGTGGAAGGACCAGAAGCCTCACGAGGTGCACACAAGCCACCACGACGCGCCGGGGGGGGGGGTGGCGTGCCGTGGCACCTCATGGGCCCATCTTAGCCCATCTACGCGTGATTCCAATGCTGAAAAATCCTATAAATAGAGAAACCCCCAGAAGTAACCCTAGAACTTAGACTACGCCGCCGCAAGCCTATGTACCTTCGAAATACCATCTGGAGCCCTGTTCCGGCACCCTGCCGGAGGGGGGAATCATCACCGGAGGCCATCTTCATCATCCCGGCGGTCTCCATGACGAGGAGGGAGTAGTTCACCCTCGGGGCTGAGGGTATGTACTAGTAGCTATGTGTTTGATCTCTCTCTCTCGTGTTCTTGATATGGCACGATCTTAATGTACCGCGAGCTTTGTTAATATAGTTGGATCATATGGTGTTTCTCCCTCTCTATCTTGTTGTGATGAATTGAGTTTTTACCTTTGAGGTTTCACTATTATCGGATTGAATACTTTTATGGATTTGAGAACACTTGATGTATCTCTTGCATATGAATACCCGTGGTGACAATGGAGTATTATATTGATTCACTTGATGTATGTTTTGGCACTCAACTCGTGGATTCCCGAGGTGACATTGGGGTAATCTATGCATAGGGGTTGATGCACGTTTTCGTCCTACTTTCTCCGGTAGAAATCTTGGGGCACTCTTTGAAGTTCTTTGTGTGGATTGAATATTATGATCTGAAGTTGTTTGATGCATATCGAATAATCAACTCACGGATACTTTTGGTGACATTGGAGTATCTAGGTGACATTAGGGTTGGTTGATGTGTATCATATGGTGTTATTTTAGTACGAACTCTAGGGCTGTTTGTGACACTTATAGGAATAGCTCAATAGATTGATCGGACAGGATAACTTTGATGTGGTTTCGTACGCTACAAACAATTTCATCTTATGTTCTCTGCTTGATAAGAACTTTGGAGTGATTCTTTATCGCACGTTGAGGGATTGTTATATGATTCAACTATGTTAGCATTGTTGAGAGATTGCACTAGTGAAAGTATGAACCCTATGCCTTGTTTTTAAGCATTGCAATACCGTTTGTGCTCACTTTTGTTACTTGCTACCTTGTTTTTTTTTATTTTCAGATTACAAAAACCTATATCTACTATCCATACTACACTTGTATCATCATCTCTTCGCCGAACTAGTGCACCTATACAATTTACCATTGTATTGGGTGTGTTGGGGACACAAGCGATTTCTTGTATTTGATTGCAGGGTTGTTTGAGAGAGATCATCTTCATCCTACGCCTCCCACGGATTGATAAACCTTAGGTCATCCACTTGAGGGAAAATTGCTACTGTCCTACAAAACTCTGCGCTTGGAGGCCCAACACGAGTCTACAAGAATAAGTTGTGTAGTAGACATCACCACACTTGTGGCAAGATTCCTTTCATGTGAACTAGACCCCAAATGTCATTGGCTTAGAAAAGTGTGGCAAGATTTTCTAAGTGTGGCAAAGTGTATGTCAATTTCAACGCTTAACATTAGGCATATGTGGCAAAAAAGTGTGACAAATGATGGAAACCTTGATATATTAACCAAACATGCCCTAAGCCTACCTCTACTATATACAGAGGATCTCCAAGCTCCTCCCCCGTCTTGTCTCTGGTGGCAACTGCTACTTGTGATAGGCGTTGGGATTTCCCCGAAGAGGAAGGGTGATATAGTATAGTAGGAGATAGTATTTCCCTCAATTAAGAACCAAGGTTTATCGAACCAATAGGAGGCACCACACAAAACCTGTAAGCAGTGCCTGCACACCTACAAAGCAAATACTTGCACCCACCGTGGGCAAGAGGGTTGTCAATCCCCTTGTACTCATTAATTGCAAGGATTAAATCTGATAGTGGTAGATAGATAAATATAAAGGAAAATAAAAATTAATAAATTGCAGAGTATTTTTAGGGTTTTAGTAAATATAAAGTGAATGGACCCGGGGGCCATAGCATTCACCAGAGGCATCTCTCTCATGACCATAGTACATCGGGTAGACAAATTACTGTTGGGCAATTGATAGAAAAGCGCATAGTTATGACGATATTCATGGCATGATCAATACATAGGCATTACGTCTGTGACAAGTAGACCGTTAATCTTACTAAATCTATTACTATTACTCCACCCCTTGACTGCTATCCAGCATGCATCGCAAGGTATTAAGTTCATAACAAACAGAGTAATGCTTGAAGCATGATGACATAATGTAGACAAAGTTAAATCAGTTAATATGATTGAACCTCATCGTTTTACCCTTAGTAGCAACAATACAAATACGTGTCTTGCAACTCCTCCTGTCACAGAGTACGGACGCCGCAAGATTGAACCTACTACCAAGCACCTCTCCCACTGAAGATAGAGCAATCTAATTGGCCAAAGAAGATGGATAGATTGGAGAGAAATACAAGGCTATAAAATCACACATAGAAAAATCTCAAAAAAGACTCAAATACTTTCAATGAATAATCTGATCATAAACCCACAATTCATCGGATCCCAACAAACACACCGCAAGAATTACATCGAATATATCTCCTAAGAGATCATTGTATTGAAGATCAAAGAGAGAGAGAGAGAGAGAGAGAGAGAGAGAGAGAGAGAGCCATCTAGCTACTGCTATGGACCCGTAGGTCCTGTGGGAACTACTCACACATCATCATGGAGGCAGCAAGATTGATGAAGATAGCCTCCGTGATCGATTCCACCTCCGGCAGAGTACCGACGGAGGCCTCCAGATAGTATCACGGAAGAGCAGAGCCTTGCGGCGGTGATAAAATTGTTTCGGGTCTCTTTCTAGGGGTTTCTGGAATTTACAGAATTTATAGCGCTGGAATTAGGTCAAACAGAGGCTTGTGGGGTCCCCAGGGGGCGCGCCACCTGAGCTTGTGGCCCAGCTGGCAGGTCTTCTGCCCCCCCCCCCCCCCAAAGCTTCTAGGGTATCTTCTGGTTCATAAAAAACCACCGTAAAGTTTCATCATGTTTGGACTTCGTTTGGTATGGTTTTTCTACGAAACAAAGAAATGGGTAAAAAAACAGGAACTGACACTGGGCACTGAGTTAATAGGTTAGTTCCAAAAAATGATATAAAATGACATATAAAGCCGCATCTCGTCCGTATACATTTTTTTGGCCGCATTTTCGATTTATTCATCAGCGATTTTTTGATACATTGGAGTACATTCACCAAATTTTGACTAGAATAGCAAGACCAAAGAAAACAAGAACCACAAGGAAGACATTTTAAAAGATATCCAATTTTGCTGGGGTAGATCCGAGCGGTTAGAGGCGGAGTCAATACCTGCATGCGGCCTGGGGGCGTTGCCGGGGCTGTGCGGTTCGGTACCCGGCCAGTCCATGGCACGGCGCGTCCTCTGGCAGCCGGGGTGAGCTCAAATCCGGTCGGATCCGCTCCAAATTCGACCGCCGGATGCGCCTGAAATCAGGCGGCCGGGGTAGGACAGCTCGACGCGTCGAGGGAACGAGGGCTTCGACAAGGGGAGGGGGCGGGCTAGCGGCCGTGCTGGATAGCGCACGGCCGAGAAAAAATGAGGGCGATGGCGGCTTGGGACGAGAGGGGAGTGGGGCGATGGGGGTGCGGCTGGAGGGGGGGGGGGGAGGGGAATAGAAAAAGGGACGCATGTGTCCCCGATGGGCTGGCCAGGGGAGGACACGCGCCACGCGCCGTCCGCGCGTGTCCGTTCGGCCGCAAACGCGGCCCAAAGTTGGGCCGGGAATGGGTCGAAAGTGGAACGAAAACAGACATTCGTCCATTTGCTTCCGCGCGTTGGGCCGTCTGTTCTGTCCGTTTATCCTCAAACGAACGCGGGCGGATCATTTTGGGGTCGTGCGTTGAAGTTGCCCTCACACCTGGTGGGTTGATCCACACAGGCCAGGCAGGACAGGCGTCCGTCCATGCACCACACGCGCCAACAAAACCGTATACCCCCCAAGCTACCCAAGGCCGAGAAAATTCGGGATCCGAGGCCGCCACCACTCCGTCACTCGCTCCCTCGGCCTTTGACAAAGGAAGGGGGTCCCCTCCCCTCCCTCCCATACCTCGCTGCTGCGGCCGTAATCCGGTCCATCCAATAGTTGCCGGATCCGACCTCACATTCCCCGACTGGCCGCCATGGGTTTCCCCTGTGCTGATTCCACTTCCGTCCACGCCCACGCCCGCGCCCCCACGGAGCAAACGACAAGGCCCGCAAAAGAAAAGTGTAAACCATAAAAAAGAAGATCCTTCTCTTCTCTGCTGCCCCGTCCGCTCTGCCCTCTGCGCTCCCCCGGAGACCTTCCCTGCCTGCCTTCGTCGCCTTCCCCCAACCCCCTCTCTGCCTCCTCGCCCCAGCTCAGCTCAGCTCCCCTTCTGCTCCCGCCGCATCACGTCCCCACGTCGCCATTGTCGCTCGGCCACATTTCGCGCGACGGCGTCCTCGCGCCAACCTCACCGAACGCCATAATGCGGGGGGAGCAGCAGTAGGTAGGTACACTCGGCTCCAGTTCCATTTTGTTTCTCCTCTGGGCTGGAGCGGCCCGCCCTCCCGCTCGCGCGCGATGGGGTGCAAGGGCTCCAAGCTGGACAGCCAGGAGGCGGTGGCGCTCTGCCGCGGCCGCGCCGACCTCATCGCCGCCGCCGTGCGCCACCGCTACGCGCTGGCTGACGCGCACGCCGCGCTCGCGGGATCCTACGAGTCGCTCGCCGCGCCGCTGCACCTCCTCCTCCAGCTCCAGGCCGAGCCGCCGCGGCTCGCGCTGCCTGAGGACCGCAAGGGCGGCCGTGGCGGCGCTGGTGGTCTGCCGCTCCCGGACCGCCATCATTCCTCGCATGTCGACTTCGAGCCCACGTCGTCCTCCGGATCCGAGTCGGCCTCCTCCCCGGCCGGATCGCCTCCCCGCCGCGTCCCCGAGCAGCCATTCCCGCAGCCCAACTACTACGGGTACGCGCCCGAGCCCGCGTTCGCCTACCCGGCGCTGCCGCAGAGCACGCTGCAGTTCTACTACGCGCGCAGCCGCCCGCCCCCGGCGTCGGTCGCCGTCGCGCAGCGTGCGCCGGTGTCGGAGCGCGCGCGCTATGGCGCTTTCGATGCGGCAACAGGTGGCGGCTACCCGCAGTATTACGCCTACGGCGGTGAGCCGGCCGCGGCTGCGCCGCCGCCACCGCCACCGCAGAGGGCAGCGGCTCCGGCTCCACTTCCGCCTCCCAGGGAGAGCTCGTCGTGGGACTTCCTAAACGTGTTCGAGAACTACGACGACTCGTACGACAGCTACTACTACAACCCCACCACCACCGCGGCTGCTGCGGCCGCCGCGTACACGCCGAGCCGTAGCTCACGGGAGGTGCGGGAGGAGGAGGGCATTCCGGAGCTGGAGGAGGACGACGAGGAGACCGTGGTCGTGAAGGAGATGGCTAGCGAGTACTCGACGGTTGGAAGCGGCCGCAGCCGTCGCGGCTCGTTCGGTGCTGTCAATACCATCCCGGAGGTCGACAACCGGAGGAACGTACAACGGAGGCGACCAGCATACCGTAATGTGGCCCCGCTGGCACGAGAACCGCCGGCGCAGAGGGTCGTCGGCAATGCGGTGGACGCTGCCACCGCGGTTAAGACGCAGCTTGTTCGGGTAGCCGAGGCAGCTAGGGAGCTCGCGCCGCTGCTCGAGGTCGGGAGGCCGAGCTACCAAGGACGCAACTCCGTTTACCATGGTGAGCTACTAGTTCAGACTTCAGAGAGTCTGAATGATCTGATTCATTTTCATCTCAATATGTCTATCTGTGGTGCATTGTATGACTCACTGTTTCATTGTCTGAAGCTGCTTCATCACGGATGATGTCTGCGATCTCTGTGCCGCATCTGGGGTGCAAAGACGAGGACATGTTGGGCATGGTAGTAGGCGAAGAAGGGAAGGTGGTGGGCTCGTGGAGCTTATCCTTGACACTAGAGAAGCTATATTTCTGGGAGAGGAAGCTGTATGGCGAGGTCAAGGTATACTCATATTCCATTAAGCGCCTTTCTGTTAGTGGAAATGGTCTCCGATCTTGAGCTATGATTTTAGTTATTCATGGAAATGTGCAATGGAATTCGAGTAAGAATGCCTGTGAGTATGACAAAGGTAATCCAGGTCAGGCTGCAATTCTGTCACCGAAAACAGTGTCATCTCATCATCTGGGTCCTCTGGCATGTTGTCTGACCTTAATCTGAATTAACGTTTACTAGCTGTGATCTTCTGGATCTTTAGGTAGACCTTTTATTTAGTCCAATGGCCTTTTTGTTTGAACCAAAAGCAACTTGAGCTGAATAATGGAGTGGGCACCCTGTCCCTACTAGGGAAACTTGATCTTTTCTGTGGGGAAGATTTATGTCAAGCAAAAGTGTTGCAATTTTTCGGCATCCACTAAATAAAGGCAACAACATTACTATTTTTACTTGTTGCTAGTTAGATAACTAGTTGGTTGGTTCTGGCACTCGAGTAGCCTGTTACCATTTTTGTGTGCACTTTAGGAGTCTAGGTGGTCTTGGCGTGATAATAAATCAATGATCAATTAGATAAAGATCCACTATGGAAAGTATCTTTCTCAAAGCCTATGGCTGGATATAGAAGATCTTGCCAGAAAACATGGTGCGGTTGCTTGAACAACTGAGATTAGGTATACTGGTTTTCACCATGGTTGCTAAAAACGGATTAGGTATGCGAAGTTGGCTATTCTTGAAATTTTCCTTCTATTTTATAAGCTAGGTAATTATAGATTCCAACTTTATTAACAAGGTCATCCTGTCAAAATTATACAATCACCTTTTTTCGGACCGGATCTGCCACTTTATTGGAACAACTTTTGTACCATTGATTAGGGTAGTGTCCCATATGCTTCTAAGTAGTGTTAGTTGAGTAAATCATGTCTATATACGTGTAGTCACCAAAGTTTCCTACTTACACTGTATTTCTCCTTTGTGTGCCATTTCTCTTGTAGGCTGAAGAGAAAATGCGTTTACGTCTTGCCAAGAACTCTAAGAGATTAAAGCTTCTAGATCAAAGGGGTGCTGAAGCTCATAAGGTTGACGCAACTCGAAATTTACTCAGGAAGCTGTCAACAAAGATAAGAATAGCTGTTCGTGTCATTGCCAAGGTTTCAAGAAAAATTAACAAAGTAAGGGATGAGGAACTAGTGCCACAAGTTAATACCTTGATCCAAGGGTACGTCTCTTTTAAAACTGGAGTATAATTGCTCTAATTTTTTCGTTGTGTTTTCTGAATTGTTGCTACAAAATGTTCTTTTCAGTCAGCCTGTCATAAGATCTGAACTGTTAATTTCATCTTATGCACTGCCATATATGAATGGAGCACACATTTGAATCTAATGAGGAAATCGTACATTTACATATAGAAATGTTCCAGGAATCTTTCTGACTCTTGCATAATCTGTATTGCATTGTGGAAACATGTTATGTGCTGAAGATAAAAGTTCCTGCTTGCTCTTCTAACATACGTTCTCTCTGAAGTTGTATCTATTTCTCATTAGGTGCTAGCTGATTCTAACAAACTGATCACCTCTTCGCAGGTTTGCAAAAATGTGGCAACACAAGCTACACTCCTACCAGATTCAATTGCAAGTGATATCAGAAGCCAAAAACCTGGCTTCAGTCACATCAGGTGGAAATAACAGCCCTGGTTTAGCAATGGAACTGGAACTAGAACTGATCAAATGGATCATCAATTTTTCCTCTTGGGTGAGCGCGCACAGGAACTTCGTGAAGTCACTGAACGGATGGCTAGCACTCTGCCTCAACTACGAGCCTCAGGAGGCACCCACTTACTCGCCTGGGAGAATAGGCGCTCCAGTGATTTTTGTCATCTGCAACAAATGGTCTCAAGCCATGGATAGGATCTCCGAGAAGGATGTGGTCAACGCAATGCAAGCCCTTGTGTCGAGCGTGCGCCATCTGTGGGAGCAGCAAAACATCGATCAAAGCGAAAGGATTGTCGCGGTTCGAGAGAGGGAGAAGTGGATCAAGATGTTGGAAAGGAAGGCGCTGGAGATCAACAAGGATGCTGACGAGTTGAACAGGAAGCTGGCCTTGGTGCCGGGCCAGCAGCAGAGTTTTCAGCGGTGTCCAACGATACGAACGTACGAGGCGCATTGCATCGAAGCCAGCAGCGTGCACGTGAATCTGAGGCTGGTGCTTCAGGCTCTGGAGAGCTTTGCTTCCAGTTCCCTGGAAGCTTTCCAGGAGATACCGAGACTAGATGAAGAGGCAACAAGGTCGTCGAGAGGGAGTTCGAGGGTGCCACGGTGACTAGAGAGAAGTTCGAGCAGCAAGTCCAGCTTGTAAGATGTTGTCCAGAACTTGCAATCCGTGGATTTGGATGAGTAGTCTGTAGTTTCATGGTGATGCTGGTGGCCTGGTAGCGTTTTGGTGGGGGGATCGGCGGCGCCGATATCCTCGTGTAATTAGCTTTTGTTTCACTGAAGCGTAATTTGGGCGACACTTGTGTAAGATAAGGCTATGGTAGATTGGTGGTAGTATGGTGGTGTCTTCTTTTCTAATGGAAAGGTTGGAACTGGGTGATCGTGCCGTGTTGATTATTACAGAAATGTCAACACCTCCTCGCTTGGTGGAAAGCAGAGACCAACTAAAGCGAAATTATATGATATACAGAGGTGGCAGCATGGTGCCCTTGGTTGGGCACTGTAAACTGGAGGCTCCAAAGTCTTCAGGCTAACTAGTTTATGGATGGGCTTCCGTGCTCAAGATCAAAGGGCTTGGACGGGGCGTTGTGTCGTTGACAATTTGTCGCGCCAGCGCTTTGGGCAAAACGATGATCACTGCCGGTAATTTTCAGCACGAAGTTCTGGCTGATGAACCTTGGTCCGCGTTGCATATAACTGACTAGTTTAGCGCCTCTGCGGAGTGGCTGCTTTGTGTTAGTCGTTTTCAATTGCCGCACACGCATATTTGGGAACTTTCCTGTACTGCTACAGCAGCAGCAATAGCATGATTTAGTTGGTGTTATCAGAGCGGAAGAGCAGCTGTGCTCCGCCGTCAGGTTTGAGTCGATTTAACAAGGGAGCGAATCTAAGCTGATAGATCTGTGTTTGCAGATCCAAAGTTCTGAGCAAACTCTTCATCGATTACGAGTTTCAGTTGGTGATCTATAAGCTTCGGCGGACGTGTGGATCGTGGTGGCGGCGATGTGCATCAATGTAGAGATATCATGTGTTTTTTTGTTTGTTTTCTGTCGTTAGTTAATTGGGGAAAACTCGTGTACGTAGTTTCAAGGGCGCGGGAGTTACCTAGACAGTGGTCGATCGCCGATCTCCGGTCCGCCTTTGTTTTTTTTGAGCCTCTCCTGAGTATACAAGCTGTAGCATCTGTTCGGATGCATAGTCACACACACACACCACAACTCACGCCCCGACCATGCACCTAAACCAGAACTACAACCTATATCTCTAATACGTCTAGTGAGACTTCTGAAGTCCAGGACTCCGGGAACAACGGGCACGTTGTTCTCGCCTGTGGCTCGTATCTCCGGTCCGCCTTCGGCGGCTTAGCCAAGTGCAATCCCCAGCAAGTACTTGTACTGCAGTTTGCAGATCAACTGGTGCCAATGGCGGGCCCGGCGGCATCATGCCGTGACTCGAGTGCTAGAGGATGCAGGGGGTTTACCGATTTACATGTATCGCCTGTAGTGATCCTCGATGGGCGCGGCTATGTGCAGCTTACTTTTTTTTTTTGAGCGGTGGCTATGTGCCGCTTACTGCGAGGCGCACACCGCAGCCTACAAGGCGCGGTGATGGGCCGGCCCAGTAGGATGCTGACATCACTCGAATTATTTTTCTTAATTTTATTTATATTTTAAATACTTATAGTTCAAGAACTTAACTTTTCTTAAGAAAATTCGAAACCAGATTTTTTAAAATGTTAACACAGTACAAAAATGTTTATTGCCATTAGAAAAATGTACAATGTGTATTTAGAAAAATGTTACAGTGTATTCAAAACAGGTATTTTAAAATTTTCACGTCTTGTATTTGAAAAATGTCTAACGTGTATCATAAAAATATTTCACGTGTGCTCTAAAAGTGTGGTAGATATGTGTTGAAAAAACCCCCCGATAGAAACCAACAAAGAAACAAAAATAAAAGCAAAAAAAAGGAATAAAGCTAACAAAACCAAGAAAACAAAAGGAAACCAAATTATAATAAAGAAAAAAAATAAAAAAAACAATGAGAAAATAGAGAAAACCAAAGCAAAATAAATAAAAAATAAAACCAAAGAAAAGCCGGTGAAAAATATAAAACCAAAGAAAAATAAAAGAAAACGAAAAAACCCATAGAAAACTGGACCTTTTTTTTTTGAGAAGACATAGAAAACTGGACCTGAACGAACCTATAGCGTGCAGCGAACAAACCGCACTACTGGGCCGGCCCGCTAGATGTCGCCCATAGGCGATTCCTATTAGGAATCAGTATGGGCGACATATAGCCCTGGCGATCGCCAATGGAGCGATAGCTCATGGGGATCTGATAATTGGGCTAGGCCCAGCACACAGGAAGCAGATCCGAATTATCGACGTGCAGATCTCCATGATTATAGCTCACAGGGATAACCGTCCAAATTATCCCGGAGATAGAATCCCTGTTATCATGAAGCAGATCCCAATTAACGATCTACGTCTAGATAATCCAATAATGGGGATCCCATTGCGTGATCACGCACATACTGGTCCTCGTGGCCCATGGTGCGTGTTGACCCGGTTCACAAGAAGACAACCAGATTGGTCTGTCGAGTAAACCCCCTCGTAGGGTTCGGGAGAGACATAGGCAGCGGAGGGAGTTTTTCTCGGCCCCCCCGCCTCCGGTTGCTATCTTGGCACCGAGAGGTGAGGGGACCTTGGATTTAAGAGTTCTGTGGTCTTCGTTAGTGTCTTTATAGTGGTGCTTTTGCAAAAAAAAAAAATCTCTATAGGGTGGTGGTGTCATGAAGCTAGAGAGGTTTGTGTCCTCGCGGATCCGTTTATGCATATGTGATGAATTTACGTTATTGTGGCGTATTAATTTTTTGGCTTGAGTTCGAATCTTTCCTTGATGATGTGACGAATATATTTTAGTTCGACGACCGTCACTTCTAGGGGATTATCTTCGGCCCAAGTCCATTCACCGATCATGGCTTCCCATCTATTTGGATGGACGGCTCAAGGGGCTTTTAAAAACCTTCAATAATATTCAAGTTTGTGCGGGTGAATGAGTGGCAGTCTTGCTGCTCCGTTCCAATTGCGGTCTCTTTACCGAAGTCTTATAAATATTTCGTCTTGCAAAGATTGATGATACCATGGAGAAGATATCTCGAAGGCTAGTTATAGGAATTAATTAGCAATTTCTTGGATCTTGGATCCATAGCATTGTATAATGGTGTCGAGTATGAAAAGAGTTATATGTGTTTAAAAAAAAAGTATTGGTCCTCGTTTACATATGGATTTTTTTTCTTTATTACTTTCTATTTTCCACCTTTTATATGTATTCTGAAACAAATTCTCTCTCTCTCTCTCTCTCTCTCTCTCTCTCTATATATATATATATATATATATATATATATATATATATATATATAGGAAAAATCCATCCTAACACCCAGGGGTAGTTACCCCACATGTCTCATATATTATCATGTGGTAGTATATATACTACTTTATCATTGGAAGTATGTTGGTATACTATATATAAGATACTTCAAATAGAGTTAGATGAAAAAATTGCAGGTTGGCCCATGATTTTTATTATATTCGTGAAATACGTATATATTTGTACGTAAAAAGGAGCATACTCAAAATACGATACATACTACCAAAAAATTAGTATATATACTACCTAAACATTTTTATATACTACATACTACGCGTACATACTTTCCGATTTGATAAATACTACATACAACATACAAAACGCAAGTGGTGGTAACTATCACTGGTGGTAGGAAAAATTTGTCCCATATATATGCGAATTTAAAAATGCTCAATAATTTAAAAAGAAAATTAAAATTAGAAAATGTTCATGACTTTTGAAAATGTTCACGAATTTAAAAAGGTTAATGAATTTAGAAAAGGTTCACGAATTTTAAAAATGTTTCCAAATTTTTCAATATTCACAAACTTGAATTTTTTTTCATGAATTTGAAAATATTCATGAATTTAAAAATGATCATTAATTTGAAAAAAAATGTTCACGAATTTTAAAGTTAAAAATTGGCAGCGACATGGGGGGTACACGTTTGATCGGTATCCCCCACGGTACGCGGGGAATAGGATCCGTGTGTATGCTCCAACATCTCTCTATACGAACCGACATGAGTCTGGGCTTCGTTCTAGCTTTTTTAATATGCATGGGCCTTCTGAAGAGTAGTACATGTATGTACCTGGGAGGGGCTCCATTGTATGTCTCGCACGTAACCTAAACAACAACTCTTTGCATCTGGTGAGCAAAGATTTGCAACCAAACACCGTGCATATGTTTTGTAGACAATCGAACATAGTGCAAAATATGATTTATTGCTTGTATTTGCTCGGGCAGGTTCAACCGGACCTGAGATGCATGAGCTCCAAAATCCATGCAGAAAACCGAACACGCCCATATAAAGAGCCACCCAACCCATAAGGTTAGCGATTGCTTAGGTAAATTTGCGCGAGTGGAAGGCAAAACTATAACTTGGGTTGTCCTGGCAGATGCATTAGAGCTGGCTGTTGATGATTGTATGAACTTTATGAGTTGAGTGATACATTATTTCACCGGAAAAAAACCCCAAGAGCACTGCTAAACCATGGGATGAGCTTTATTTATTATCTAAGGCAAGGGATCTTGGGGTAGACGTATCCGGAGGTGTCCCCTTGCGCGTTCTGGCAGCGGGCCACGGTTCCTCCGCCGTCCGCAGCTGTGATGTCCACGGAGTTGACGTGGATCTTGGTGCAGCTGCCGCTCTCGCCGCAGTTGAAGTCCACGGCGGTCTTGTGCCTCGATGTCCCCTTGAGGTTCTTGTACGTTATGTTGCTCAGCGCCACCGCCCCCTACAGCAAATTAAGGCCCCCAGAAGACGCACAAACATTTTAGTACCAGCTGCTCCACACGTATACAGATCATCCAACAGTTAATCAACACATGGAGTACCATATTTGGTACATGGTGGCGGTCTACGTAGAACTGGTTGATGACCACAGGATTGTCCACGTTGGTGAACTTTATGTCGGTGAACGAGATGGATCTCGCGTAACCTTTCCCACCCTGCAGTGCCAAGAAATAATATATAATCACCCGGACGTCAGACCAGCTTCTTAGTAAGAGAAGGCCGGTTTCAACTTCGTTTCGTGGTGTGTCGATAACACTAGCACTTTAGTACCTGCCACGTCTTGATCCTTGCCCCATTCTTCGTATTGATGAACTGGACGTTTTTCACGTCGATGTACTCCACGGATTCGGCCGCTCCATTCCTGCCCAGGCTCCCCACACTAGCCAAGAAACACAAGCCCGGCCATCACAACACCATTCTACTCTCCTCTTCTTCGAGTGCATGCTAGAGGAAGACGCAGATCGATGGAAAACCTTTGTTACCTTACGCCATGGCCGGGGCCGCACACGATCCCGTCGACGGTGACGAATCGGCTCCCGGGGCCGATGGAGACGCAGTCGTCGCCGGTGCCGATGGTCGATCCGGTGACGCGGACGTGTTCACTCCGGTCGATGTGCACGCCGTCGGTGTTGGGGCTGTCCCCTGGCGCGGTGATGGTCAGCTGCGCCACGTTGACGTTGCTGCTCAGGCTGACGGCGATGTGCATCTGCGGGCTGTCCTTGCTTCTGAATTGGCTCAGCTCCACGTCGGCGCAGTTCATGACCACCAACGCCTGCATGGATCGATGTGGTGGTACGTACGCAATGAGGTTACATGCACGTCTACGAATGCTAATTACCTAGTAGATACTATACTTGATTATGGCTGTACTAACCGTCGGTGCCTTAGATATACAGTCCTGAAAGAAAAGAACAATAATAGGTGAGTGAAAACTGATAAATGCTTCGTTTTAAAGAAAAAAGATCGACAATTAAATACTTTTTCTGAGAGAAAAATTGATAAATAAATGCGTTCGAAAGGCACAAATGCAAGGAGGAATTAAAAGCTTTTTTTTTCTTTCTTGCAAGAGATTAGTTTGGCTCACAGCATAGCCTTTGCATTTATTGCGCCACCACGTCCCGCCTCTGCCGTTGAGCAAGCCGGTGCTGCCGCCGGTAACAGTGAGCCCGTGGACCTGGTAGAACATCAGCCAATAGTTCTGCCCGCTCCATGCGCCCGCCGGCGGCGCCGTAATCGTGCCCATGACCTACGACAGTCAAAGCCACGATTTCCTGACCGTCAGATGAAGCCACGCAAACCACGGCCCAGATCTAAGACAAGATCAGGAAAGACGAAGGGTGCATGCGTGCCTGGACGGTAATTCTGGTGGAGGCGCAGGGCCCGCTGAACCTGGCGGGGCCGACGAGGAAGGACTTGGCCGCCGGTACGAGCAGCGTCGACGCCGACGAGCCACTGGCGCGGCACGCCGCGGTCCATGCGTCCACGAACGCCTTCCCATGCAGTACAGATAATTCACACAGATCCGTCATTTCGATCGAGAGCGCAACGGCAGCTCGGGCATCGCGTACGTACCTTGGTGTCGTCGGTGGTGCCGTCGCCTCGAGCACCGTAGTCCTTGACGTTGAACACGCCGGCGGCGGCGACGAGCACACTACGCCACGCGAGGGCAGCGAGGAGCAGGATGGCCGTGCGGCTGCCGATGATACCCTGCAAGATTAATTAGTTAGCACGTCTCACACAGACGCACCTGCATATGGTCAATTGATCATTGATCGCCAGTTCACCAGCACGTTCGTACTGGTTGTTACTCCAGACCAATATACAGACTAAAAAGGACCGGAGGGAGTACTACTCTATGAACTACGGATGAATCTGACCATACAATGTGTGCACTACTCTAGTTATGTGATCTGGCTTAGACGACATTAGCACGTACCATCTGTGTAGGGCTCGTAAGGTCGTTGACTCGTGCAAAGTCCCTACTCTCGCTCCAGTCTCTGAGTGGAATCAAGTGCTAAGCTCTGTTCGATCCTAAAATGTTTTTCCGTGGGGGTATATATATGTAAGCATCGATCGAAACTGGGGGCGGCACCTTTTCTTCATTTATTTTTTGAAAGAGGCGGCACCGTTTGTTTTGGTGTTGAAGATTGCAAAGTGGTGTTGAAGCCACATAGCATTTTGCCAGATCATGTATCTGTCAACGCCCGCCGGTACCGGATGGATCCTTCGTCGTGTTCTCGTGCCCAAGAAATGAAGATCGATACGAGTGACGTGTACGTCTGCCCCGCAAAATAAAAGAGATATACGATCGATCACGCAGATGTAAGGCTGAATCGTCCCAATTTTTATTTATTTTTTTGACCGGAACAGCAGGAGCTCTGCCTTTTCATTATATTAGAAGGAAAAACTGTACAAGACTGCTGGGGAAGCAGCCGGAGAGAAAAGGTAAAACACAAGAAGAAGAAGCTGAAGCCAAAGGGCAATCAGCTTCACACCCAAAAGAACTACTCCCCTGCCTCCCTAAGGAGGCTAATCACATCTCTTGCAAGAAGCAACACAGTAAGACTGGAGTTCGTCGATGCCTTGAAGACTCTGTTGTTTCTCTCAATCCAAAGGTTCCAAGCAATGTACACTGCCGCCGTGCATTCATCTGTAGCATTTTCTTTCTTCTTCAGCCTACGAACTTTGTTCCACCATGCCGTGATGGAAGCCGCTCCCATGGCAGCCTGAGCAGCAGATGGGAAGATGCTGCTGGCCTTGTACCAAACCTCTTTCGCAAAAGGGCAATCAAGGATGAGATGCTTGGCAGATTCAAGAGTCTGGTCACAGCACGAGCAAAGATCATTGTGGGCCCAATTGCGAATAAGAAGTCTGTCAGCAGTCCATAATCTATTTTGAAGCAGAGTCCAAATAAAGAATTTGATCTTCCCCTCCGCTTTGATGTTCCAAACATTCAGAAGATGTGGCTGGGGGATGCGGGTTAGGAACTGAAAATGATAGGCAGACTTGGCGGTGTAAATTCCATTAGCTGTTAGGTTCCAGCGGATTGAATCCGGGCAAGGCTGAAGGGTGATTCCTTGCAAAGTCCACCACAGGCTGATGAAGGAGTCCATTAAAACCGAGGAGCTAATATTCCTCAAACCTCTCATCCAAGAGCTGTTGGACAACGCTTCACAAACAGTCAACTTCTTAGATCTGGCCATTTTGAACAAATCCGGGGCAATCTCCTTGGGAGCAAGATCATGCAGCCATCTGTGACTCCAAAAATTTATGGTTCGACCATCACCCAAAGAAATGGTTGTACAGGCCGCAAAAAGGTTCATATCGGCCTGCTCACAAGGCACCGGAGTCCCCTTCCATGGTCTCTGAACCTCATCCCATTCATACCATGGCCAGCGTAGGCGGAGAGCACGTCCGAAGGCGTGGATATCTTTGATGCCCAAGCCACCCACATTCTTGGGTGCACAGATCCTTTTCCAATTAACAAGGCATTTTCCACCGTGGGCTTCCTCATCGGCATTCCAAAGGAAATTGCGTCTCAATTTTTCAAACTTCTTAGTGAACCATCCATTCGGTGCAAAGGCAGTGAGGAAAAAGGTGATGGTGGCTGTGAGGACAGAGTTGATCAGATCAAGGCGGCCTGTCCGGTTGAGAAGCTTCCCTTTCCATCTGCTTAACCTCCCAGAACACTTGTCAAGGAGTGGTTGTAAATCAATCCTTCTCAGCCTTTTGAAATAAAGGGGCAGCCCAAGATACTTGCACTGAAATGATCCAACAGAACCACCAAAGCTTGCAAGACAAGACTGCACACCATTTTGTTGGCATCTGATAGGGTAAACGACACATTTAGCCGGGTTGATTTTGAGGCCAGAGATAGAGCCAAAAACCTCTAGGATCTTGAAGATAGCAAGTAGTTGAGAGCGATTCGGCGAGGTAAAAATTGCAGCATCATCTACATAAAGGCTGGTCCTCATCCTTACGGCATTCCGAGGAATAGGCTCAAGAATGTCACGGTTCGTGGCGCACTCAAACATCCTCAGCAGAGGGTCCATGGCAAGGATAAAAAGCATCGGCGATAGTGGATCCCCTTGTCGCAGGCCTATTTTGTGAGCAAAAGGAGGTCCAGGACGCCCATTAAGAAGCACCCGAGAAGAAGATGAGGCAAGCAACAGACTGATAATGTTTCTCCACCTCTGCCCAAAACCATAAGCCTCCATTACATCCAGAAGATAGGGCCATCCAACAGAGTCAAAAGCCTTGGCGAAGTCAAGTTTCAGGAAGGCCAGAGGAATGTTTCTCTTGTGAGCATCTTTGATAGTATTTTGGACATAAAGGAAATTGTCTTGGATAGATCTTCCTCGGA
This sequence comes from Elymus sibiricus, assembly GCA_039707655.1. Lineage (NCBI taxonomy): Eukaryota > Viridiplantae > Streptophyta > Magnoliopsida > Poales > Poaceae > Elymus > Elymus sibiricus. The sequence goes on from CM077666.1 coordinate 403,314,100, forward strand.
TGAAAGCACTCTGGGTGCAAGAAATCAGTTGCTGCAGATTCGGCCCCAACCTATTAGCCAACAATTTGCAGATAATCTTGGCAAAGCTGTGCAGCAAGCTGATAGGTCTGAAATCATTGGCCGAAGCAGCAGCCTCAACCTTGGGGAGCAAGACAATGTTTGCAGAATTAAGAAGGTTCAAGTTGGCTCCTCGAAGGCAAAAAATTTGGTGCACCGCAGCCACCAAGTCATCCTTGATTAACGACCAGAATCTTTTGAAGAATTTCCCTATAAAACCATCCGGCCCTGGAGCTTTTTCATCATGCAAGTCGAAGACAGCCACCTTAATTTCCTCCTCCGAGAAAGGCAACTCCAGGTGTTGCAGGTTAGCTGAAGGATGCGGTAGTAAGTCCCAATTGATCACCCTCCTCTCTGCAGCCGACGTCCCCAACAGTGACTTGAAGTGTTTGAAAAGGAGCTCCTCTTTGAGCTTGTGCTCATTAACATCACCATTCTCACCTCTAAGAACAGGAATATGGTTCTTCCTTCTTCGGCCGTTCGTTCTTAGGTGGAATAATTTGGAGGAAGCTTCACTTGCTTTGATCTTGGAAATTCTTGATCGTTGGTGCCACATAATTTTCTTCACTGCCGCAATACCCAGCAGCCGAGCCTTAAGGGTTTTACGAAGTTCCTATTCAGCCTCGGAGAACTCCCGCTCCTCCATTGCCAAATCCAAGTTAAAAATGACCTCGTTTGCCACATTGAACGCCAAGTTGGAGGAGGCTTTGATCTTCTTATCCCATGCTCGCAAAGCCAACGCAGTACGAGAAAGTTTAGCATGGAGCCTCCGCAATGGTTCATTGGATCTCATCGGCTTGCTCCAACTTTTGGTGACCACATCATCTAAACCATGCATTTTCAGCCAGTACGCTTCAAATCTGAATCCATGGTAGATCTTGACATCCATTTTTTTCAGCAGCAATGGAGAGTGGTCGGAGACAGCAGAGGAGACCGGGGTAAGCTGATATTGCGGGTATCTAGACTCCTAGTCATTGGACATGAGCACCCGGTCAATCTTGGTTAGAGTTGTGCCTGCTCTTTCATTTGACCATGTGAATTTCTTTCCAAAGAGAGGAATGTCTCGCAGCTCCAGCAAATCGATAGTGTTCCTGAATTGACCCATAAGTCTGAGATTGACATTGGAATTATTCTTGTCCTCAGCTTTGCAAATGAGGTTGAAATCTCCCAGCACAAGCCACTCTTTCTTAACCAACGGTTGCAACGCAACAAGTTCAGCCAAAAAATGGTTCTTGTCTAAGACAAGTTGCGGGCCATAGACACAAGTGATGTCCCAAGAAGAGTAGTTAGTTTTGTCCAAGACCGTAGCCGAGAGAGAGAACTCATCCGGCACGGCCATCAATGGAGAAATGGCAAAATTAGCCGAGCACGCAATAAGGATGCCACCTCTAGAGCCAATAGCAGGTTTGAACACAAAATTATCTGAGAATCTTGCCCCAACCGATTCAGCAACAAAAGCCCTGTCAATCTGCTCCATCTTTGTCTCTTGCAAGCACACAATGTTGCAATTGAGACCAGCAATAAGCTTTGCAACAACACTCCGTTTGGCACGATTATGCAGCCCTCTCACATTCCAATTGAAGATGTTTAAATCCATAAAAACAATGGCAGACTCAGAGGACAGCCGACAGTATCAGCAGCACAAAGATGAACAATAATAGACAACCAAAACAACATCCAAGGCAGGCCGTTCCACAACAATGCAAAGACAGGATTACCAAACAACACACTCCCACTACACCACGAACCAAGAGGACAACCCGACAACCTCCTTGCATCAAACCAGAGAGCTCTAGCAACACACCCGAGACTGACGGAACAGACGGCGAACCAACTACGGAGCAGAGAGCAGCAGCTACACTGCCCTTGCCAAGAACCAACAGGAGGACGACTAATCATGGAAACTAGGAAACTCGAGGGAACCCAACAGTCGAGGCAGCAGTCAAGCCACCGCTGCCATCCCTTCTGCGACCAGCCTGGAGGCCGGCAGCTTCTTCTTGTCTAGAGTTGTCGCCTTTACCAGCTCAGTGATAGCATCAATGAAATGCTGCGACAGCTCCTCTTTGTAGAGTTCCTTGTACCTCTTGAGCACATCCGGGGTGGCCGGTCCATCACCGGTGATGAGCCCCTCCTTCTTCATCAGGACGAGCCGGGCTTTGTCCATGGAACTAAGCCCGCTCGAAGGCTTGGCTGCCAGCCTCCCGCTGCATCTTGGGGGGCGCCGTCAGGTGCCACAGGGAGCGGCCTAGCAGGTAGCCGAGTAGGAGGTGGTGGCGGAGAGGGTGCCGGATCTGAGCTGTGCAACAGAGGCGGGCAAGCTGCGGCGGCAGGGGCGCTGATGGAGTCAAGGAAGGCAAAGATCTGGTCTAACACCTCGGTTGACCCTGAGTCCGCATCTCCTAGAGCTGGATCTTCAACGAGGGGGCAGTTTGGGCTTGATCCATCAACGTTCCCATCTCGCCTCGGTTCAGCCTCAGCCAGGCCACGGCCCACAACAAGCGCTAGCAGGCCATCCTCCAGCATCCCTCCTGACAAGGCGCAGGGAGCGACCGGATTTTCCTGGGATATACCTTGCATGCAAGCGAGCGAGACCCATTGGTCAGCGCTTGGAGGAGGCAGCAGCGTCAGACCCCGTCCAGAGGGGACAGAGTCTGGGCCAGCAGCTGGGGCCACCTGCCCCAGACTTGCGAGGGAATGGCAACTGTCCACATGTCCCACTTCGGTTGGAGGCTCTTCAGTTGCCAAAAACTGGGTTGACGTCAGCCTTTCTTGTCCCTCACCAGACCTGTTCAGCAGCAAGGGGACGCCGTCCGATGAGGAGAAGGGGTCGCCGGCAGCCACCGGAGCAGCGCAGAACTCCGTGTCGATCAGCGACCTGCCCCGGACCGTGGCCGTACTGTCTTCGGTGATACCGGTTGGATGAGCTGCCTCTATGATCTGCACCGTCTCCACCACCCCCATCTGGTCTAGGGAAGCGGAGTCTTGAGTACGCCGGAGCTCTTGCTGGAGGAGGAGGGAAATCCCCGTCTTCATAATGCAAGAACCAACGGTAGCCCCACTTCGCCGGCCAAGGGGTGGTGGTGGATATTTCTGACGGCATGCCGCTGATGTCGCTGCCAGAACTTCGCCCACTGTCAGAGCTCGACTCCGGGGGATAGCGAAAATCGACCACCCTGTCCAGATGAATGAGGATGGGGTGCCCGAGAAGACCAGCATGGCACCAGCGCGTCGGCATCTCCTCCAAAATTCCAATCTCTGGGTAGTGCATCCCCGGCGATTCCAACTCCCTTGGTTCTTCCAACTGCAGCACACCCCTAGTCTTCAGCTTCTGGACATCGTCCATCCACACCTAGAGCTGCAAGCAACCCGTCTCTTCCTCCGATCTCACCTCCGTGTCGATCCTGTCAATGATCACAGAAGGATCGAAGAGGGTGCGCATGGATTTGATATCCCAAGCATGCTCAGGAACGCCCTCGAGGCAGACCCTAACCTTGAACAGCAGCTTGGAGGGAAAGGCACGGCGGAAGCGCGACCATGGCGACAGTAGGAAGGAGACCCTGCCGATGGAGAGAGGACCCCGAATGGCGATGGCGGCATCACGGGCCCGGGCGTCGTCGAAGATGAGCAGGAATTCGCCAAGTGCATGGAGGGACACCTTCACTGCGTCCGCCTGGATGCGGAAGCGCTGCGCCATTGCCTGCTTGACGGCGGCCACTCCAATGCCGGGGTGAGAGCCAACTATGACCGCCACCACCCCACATCTGGACAAGCGGCGCTCCGCCTCGGCTATCGACGTGCTTCTACGCGCGGAGGCCACCACTAGGCCGCGGCGCATCTCCACATCAGCAGCAGGGGCTTCCATCGGAGCACGAACAACCCAGGGAGGCGGCGGACCTGGGGGAGGAGGGGGGAGCGGAGCTGGGGCCTGCGCCTAAGAAGAGGAGGAGCTCGCCAAAGCCTTGGGCGTGCACCACCTTGCCTTGTGCCCAGTCTCACCGCACAGCAAGCACCTAGGCAGGTTGTGCACGTAGCGATCCGGTGGTGAGGATCAACACACTTGAAGCACTTGCCCCAGGCTTTCTTACGGAGGAGCTCTATGTAATGGGATGGCTTGGACTGGGCGGAGGAGCGGGGCGGGGGGCGCTGATAAAAGGGTGGTCTTCTCCCCCTGCCCACCATCGTCCACCCATCGCCATCAATGCGGGGAGCAGATCCGGGACCGGACCGAGGCGGGATGTGGACAACGGACTGGAGGTGCGGCCTACCCATCACTTCAGCCGGCGCCCCCCTGCCCTGCCGCGACATTGAAGGCCCGGGAGCACGCGCAGGGCAGAGCGGGGCATCCTTGAAGGTGGCAGGTGGGCATCCACCTACCGCAATGAAATCAGCAGCAGCCCCAGATCCATCAGGGGCCGAAGAGGCAGCAAGCGGGGGTCGCAGGAGGGGCGTCGAAGTGGCGCCGGCCATGACGAAGGGGAGGAGGGAGGAGGGAGGGAGGGGCTGGAGCCCTCGGGCGCCGCCGAGGAGGCGGCGCAAGAGGGAGGGAGACGAAGGGAGGGAGCGCACAGACTATCCGCCCAAATCGTCCCAAATTGAATGTGTAAACGATTTCGGTGCACTTTCAATGCTTGTATCTTGGTATGATTTCATAGTCAAAGATCTGATGTAGCATCTTATTTAATAAGGAAAGAGAAAGCAACCATATCTTAATCTTGATATAAATATTAACATCAAATGTAGATATCTTATAAGTTTTCGCTCACGAAATACATCAAAAAGAGTTATTTTAGATACAACATTAACGTATAGTGCACTGAGACTGCTATATCTAAACATTTATTTAATTCCATTGGATATAGCTCAAGATATAGTGCACCGGGACTGCCCTAAGTAAACTATCCCACCAAAGCCATTGCAAAGCTCCTAATCAACAAACTCAAACCACTGATTCGTCGTTTCACACGGAGACCATTGCCGGGCACGCAAAGCCCCTCCGCATCCGAACGACCCCAGCCGGCAAACGGGCACGACATCGCCGCCATCAAGCCCCATCGCGCTGGGAAAGAAACCGAGAAGAGAGCTTGCCTAGATGAGTTTCTCCACCCGGAACGACACATGCAAAATAAAACCGAGTGAGCCAACCAGACAATATACGTACGCAATGAGGTTACATGCACGTCGATTTGCGAATGCAAATTACCTAGCCGTTATACTACCTCCGTCCTGATTTATTAGTCCCCTCGTATTTAGGGTCATATTTTAAACCATGATTTTAAATAATAAAATATAAGTTGTATATAGAAAAAAATAATATCATTAGAAACTATGTTCAAAAACGAATCCAACGATATAATTTTGATAACATGCATTAATATTTTGTTAGTTAAATTTATGATCAAAATTTGGCACAAAATACGAAGAAAAACAATATATCAGGATGGAAGTAGTACTTGCTTTCTATGTTAGTAGCTAATTGTCCGTATGGTGCAACGGGGGCAAATATATTCTTGTGATCCTTCCGTCCAACGTTTGATGATACTTTTCATAATTAACGTGATACTCTTCACGATTCACATAATCTTTCCGTCCAACACTCGATACTACTTTAATGCTGGCTATTTAAAATATTTAATTAACTATCTGACCAATTAATTACATGCGGTCGTGGACCAAGCAGCAATTGGGCAAGAGATAACCCGATTTTTCGGTACTAATGGCTGCATGCGAAACGAACGAAACGACTACGGACTCGTCTTTAATAGTATAGATACTAACCGTCGGTGCCTTAGTTACGTAATCCTGCAAAAAGAAAAGAAAAATAATAGGTAAGTGAAAACTGATAAATGCTTCGTCTTAGAGAAAAGAACAACAATTAAATGTTTTCTCTCATACGAAGATTGATAAGTAAATCAAATCAAAAGGCACAAATGCAAGAAGGAAGTAAAGAAAAACTTTCTTTCTTGCAAGACTTGAGCTGGGCTCACATCATTGTCTGTGCCCGTCGAGCAAGCCGGTGTTGTTGCCGGTAAGCGTGAGCCCGTGGACCTGGTAGAACATCAGCCAATAGTTCTTCTTCTCCCTCCATGCGCTCCCCGGTGGCGCCGTAATCGTGTCCATGACCTACGACAACATAAGCAAGTTTTCCGGTCCGTCAGATGCACACTCCCTCAACCATGTACTGACGTTCTCATCCAGGAATGCCTACTCGCTTATTGCAGATGAACCTCTTAGTGACTCCAACACCGACATCATTTGGGGTTCTTCGGTTCCATCCAATGATCAAGATATTCGGTTGGCCTCTCTTCAAGGATAGGCTAAACTCCAAAGCCAACGTCTTCCACAAGATGATTGTTCCTAACAGTTGTTGCCCCAGATTTGGCGCTGCTCTCGAAGATGCCTTTCACATCTTTATACTTTGCACGGAGGCCCTACGGGTTTGGCTTCGGCATGGATTGCAATCACCAACCTCCATCGAATATCATCTGGGATGTGCTTCTTTCGACATGTCTCGACTGTGACATTTGGTCGTCCATCGCGCTCCCCGTCCTTCGGAAAATTTGGGACTCTCGCAATGCAAAGGTCTTATGAAATGATTACCCCCCCCCCCCCCCGGTTTACTGATTGTGCCATGCGTCCGGGTACCTCAGGCCACCAGAAGTCGGCTCACTAGGCCTCAATATGGCACAGACCTGCTACCCTGCCTACTGCCTCTCTAGAAGGAGGAAACCGGCTTGACCTAGGTCAAGCCCACCCGGAGATCATGGAGGGTCTCTTACCCGCCGTAACATACTAGGAAACCATGTAATCCCAGGCCTCTTCAACCTATATAAGGAGATCACGGAGTACCTTAAGGCGATCAAGTAACCGGTGTGAAGCTATGGATGAAGATTTGATGCATGCACTTATTGATACGTCTCCAACGTATCTATAATTTTTTATTGTTCCATGCTATTATAGTATCAATCTTGGATGTTTTATATGCAATTATATGCCATTATATATTATTTTTTGGGACTAACCTATTAACCCAGTGCCCAGTGCCAGTTGATGTTTTCTGCTTGTTTTTGCCTTTTCAGAAAATCATTATCAAAAAGTGTCCAAACGAGAAAATAACTTTGGATTAATTTTTTCTGGACCAGAAGAGACCCACGAAGCTTCGGGAGAAGACCAGAAGAGCCACGAGGAGGCGACAAGCCTGGAGGGCGCGCCCCTCAGGCTTGTGGGCCCCTCGTTGCCCCTCCTGACCTAATTCCAGCGCTATAAATTTCCAAATATTCCCAATATACCAGAGAGACAGAAGAGAAAACCTTTCCGCCGCCGCAAGCCTCTGTTCGTCTGCGATCTCATCTGGAGGCCTTTTCCGGTACTCTGCCAGAGGGGGAATCGATCACGGAGGGCTTCTTCATCAATCTTGCTGCCCTTCCGATAATGTGTGAGTAGTTTACCACAGACCTACGGGTCCATAGCTAGTAGCTAGATGGCTTCTTCTCTCTCTTTGATCTTCAGTACCATGTTCTCCTCGATGTTCTTGGAGTTCTATCCGATGTAATCTTCTTTTGCGGTGTGTTTGTTGGAATCTGATGAATTGTGAGTTTATGATCAGATTATTCATGAGAAATATTTGAGTCTTTTCTGAACTCTTTTATGCATGATTATTATAGCTTTGTATTTCTCTTTGATCTATCGATTTGGTTTGGCCTACTAGATTGATTTATCTTGCAATGGGAGAGGTGCTTTGTGATGGGTTCAATTTTGCGATGCTCAATCCCAGTGACAGAAAGGGACATGACACGTATTTGTATTGTTGCCATTAAGGATAAAAAGATGGAGTTTAATCATATTGCTTGAGTTTACTTTGTCTACATCATGTCATCTTGCTTAAGGCGTTACTCTGTTTCATACTTAATACCCTAGATGCATGCTGGATAGCGGTCAATGGGTGGAGTAATAGTAGTAGATGCAGGCAGGAGTCGGTCTACTTGTCTCGGACGTGATGCCTATATACATGATCATTGTCATGAATCCGTCATAATTATTTGCTTTTCTATCAATTGTCCAACAGTAATTTGTTTACCCACCGTATGCTGTGTGTTCGAGAGAGAAGCTTCTAGTGAAAACTATGGCCCCCGGGTCTACTTTATCATATATAAAAAACCTAAAAATACCTTGCTGCAATTTATTTACTTTTATTTTACTTAGTATTTTAGTTTATCTATCTACCACTATCAGAATTAATCCTTGCAAAAAACCGCTAAGAGGATTGACAACCCTCTTATTTGCGTTGGGTGCAATGTTTGCTTTTGTGTGTGCAGGTGCGCTTAACGGAATTTTGTTTGGTTCTCCTACTGGATTAATAACCTTGGTTTTTAACTGAGGGAAATACTTATCTTTACTATACTGCATCATCCTCTCCTCTTCGGGGCAATACCAACGCAGTCTACAAGTAACACTTATCAAGTACTCACATGCACAACGGTACTGGGCTGCTGCAAAGGAAAATTTTGCTGTAAAACTCCTACGTTTACATCCATTAACATGGGCAAGGGATATTTTGCTGGATAGATTGTTCACTGACCAAGAAAGGCGCAAGATAATTACAATTATGCATGCAATATGGTCATCAAGGAACAGATGGACTCATGGGTAAGAAGTTTATGATCCAACACAGGCCATGAAGTGGGTGCGGGAGTACCTGGCAATTTTGTCAATGCCGGTTGACTGCACTAAGGTATGTATGAGTCAATGCTGGCGGCCACCGGAGCCTGGTTGGATCAAGATAAATACAGATGGTGCAATTGACTGTGATGGATAGAAGGGTGGAACGGGTGGAGCAGCTCGATCTCACCTAGCGTTCTTAGGAGCTTGGAGCAAGCCATTGCCGGGGATCACCGATCCATTCATTGCTGAAGCACTTTCGCTTCGGGAGGGAGTAATCTTTGCCCAGCTTCGGGGATTTTCTCATGTGATTATGGAGGTTGATTGTTTAGAGGTTGTTAACCTCTGGTGCTCGCGCGATAATTCTCGCTCGATTATCGCGCCTATTTTAGATGAAATCGGGGATATATCTTCTAGTTTTTCTTCTTTCTCGATCCGTCATGTAAGCAGGGACAACAATAGAGTTGCTCATCAATGTGCTAAGTTAGCTTACACATTGGACATTTCAGAAGTTTGGCTTGATAAGAGCCCTGACTTTCTAGTTGACAGCCTTGTGGCTGATTGTAATTGGATCGCTGTTAGTTACTAAAATCCCTAGAGTTTGTTGCAAAAAAAAACCTATATAAGGCGAGGCCAAGCTAGTCGATAGGCATCTATCTCATATCACACAGTCAACCAAACCCTCGATAAACATACGAGATCCTCGAGATCACAACTATTGTACTTTGTACACCCCATCCATCAATATAATCGAGCAGGATGTAGGGTTTTACCTCCAGCGAGAGGGCCAGAACCTGGATAACTCTTGCCTCATGTTATCCATCTATTTTCATCCAGCTAGTTGTGACACCCTATCGAAGGATTTGTCGGAATATGAACCTACAATTACCCTCAAGAATATTATTTCAAACTTCACTCTTTGGACTTTTAGATTCAGGACCATCTGTAAAAGGAAATTTCCTATGTCTTGGCGGCACTACCTCACCTCCCGTTCTCTGAAACTATGTAACTGCCGTTTGAGCCTTTGAGTAATGCATTCAAATGGGTACCCTCCCCACGTAATGTGAGTCAGTTGTATCATAGTCCCCCTCGTGTCGCCCCCACGGGCGACCCAGGGGGGAACCCTAGCCGCCGTCCCCCACGGCCCTCCTCCGCCTCTACCTCTCCTCGCCGCCGGGCAAAGCTTGGCCGGCTGGGCGGCGGCGGGGCATCTCTCCCCCTTGTCCGTCGCGGCTGGCGTGGGGCAGACAGATCGGGCGGGGCGCCGGGCTAGCGTGGGGTCGGGCGGCGCGGCGGGCGGATTTCTTGGCGACGTCGTGCGCGGCGCGGCGGCGGCGGCGGCCTGCTCGCGGCGTGGTGACGGCTGCGTGGTGGGCAAGATCGGTGGTCGCGGGCGCTGCCGGGTTCAGATCGGATCCATTTCTGGGTCTTGGGCTTGAACGCCGTCGGCCGCCGCGGGGTGGTGGTCGTCGTTGTTGAGCACGTCGGATCGCTGGATTCGGCGCCTGAAGATCTACGATGGATTCTTCTCGATCCCCCTTCATGGTGGGTTGAGCCCCATGGCTCTCTCATCTCTGCAGGTTTCGGTTCGTGGTCCATTGCCGGATCCGGAGCCGACGGAGGTTTGGTGGTATAGGATGGGGACCGGAGGAAACTTTGATCGGCTTGTTCGGTCCGGCATCGGCGACGTCTCTCGATGCCGTTACCCTCCGTGGAGGCGATGTCGAGGTCTCTCCTATCCACCTCCGAACCCCTCCCGGACGAAAGTCCAAAATTCAGTCTGGATTGGGCGGCGGCGGCGTCCTTCGCGTCGTACCCTCCATGGAGGTGCCGTCTTGGGAGGTTCTGCTGTTCGGCGGAGAGATGTTGTGGGTGATGGACTCCGCGTAGCTCCAACAGTGGCGACGGTGTGGAGGTTGCCAGGAGGTGCGGCGTTGTATCTACCGCATCAATGACGACGAGTATTGGCGGCATGGTGCAGCTGGATATCGACGACGGATGCGGCTGGATGGACGAGCGCAGGGCGGTGGCGCTGTCTGGCGCCATGGTGGCGTCGACGGCAGGCTTGGCAAGGTCTATGCGTCAGTCCCTGCTCTGGAGATGGATCGGTGGAAGACGGCGGCGGCAGCCTCGGTGAGTGCGCCGGACCGGTGTGTGACCCAGTCCCGGTATGTGGCTGGGATGGGGCACCCGTCATTAGATGTTAGGTTTTAGCACGATGTCTGTTTGGTATTAGGCTCGGACATTCGGCACCCCTGCATCAAGGGGATAGGAGTAGCGACATGTGTTGCCAAGATGGTGGATCCAGACTTACTGATGTATTACTTTGTAAAGTCTTTGTGAATAATTAATAAAGTGACTGCATGCATCGCCCAGATGCAGAGGCCGGGGGTACATCCTCCTTTTCAAAAAAAAAACGTAATTGTCCAAAAAGGAATTTCTTATGAAAAACCAGCAGTATTCCATTTTCTATCAATGTAGACCTCTTGTGCTCAACAAAATTTTGCTCTCCAAGAAAAAAAGGAAAATTAACGGGGCATATACATGGCGGTACACCTTGCGGTAAAGCTTTCATGGAAAGCCCAAAAGAGAAGAAAATGCTTGCAGCATAGCACGGCTGCTTGGTACACCGTGCATTCACATCCATATACACACACCCAAGAGCATTGCTAGGTGCTAAGCCCTGGGCTGGGCGACGGGGCGTTGGCCGGGCCGGGCGATGGAGCGTTAGCTACGCAAGGGATCTTCGGGTAGACGTACCCGGAGGTGTCCACTTGCGCGTTCTGGCAGCGGGCCACGGTTGCTCCGCCGTCCGCCGCCGTGATCGCCACGGTGTTGACGTGGATCTCCATGCAACTGCCGTTCTTGCTGCAGTCGAAGTCGACGGCCGTCTTCTGCGTCGATGTCCCGTTGAGGTTCGTGTACGTTATGTTGCTCAGCGCCACCGCCCCCTGCAATAAATTTAGGCCCCAAGAAGACGCACAAACAACATTTTAGTACTAGCTGCTCCTCCACACACAGTATGTAGATCGTCCAACACTCAATCCACACATAGCAGTACCATGGCATTTGTGACGTCCTGGCGATCTTCGTAGAACTGGTTGATGATCACCGGATGGTCCACGTTGGTGAAGCTTATGTTGGTGAACGAGATGGATTTCGCGTAACCTCTCCCACCCTGCAGTGGGAAGAAACAATGTAATCAGCCGGCCGTCTCAGCTTCTTTGTAACAAAAAAACAAAACCGGTAGCGATACCTTCCACGTCTTGATCCTTGCTCCATTCGTCGTGTTGATGAACTGGACGTTTTTCACGTCGATGTACTCCACGGATTCGTTTGCGCCCATCCTGCCCAGGCTCCCCACACTAGCCAAGAAGCACGAGCTCGACCATCAAACCGTTTCCACCTCGAGTTCATGGTAAATAGAAAATACAGATGGAAGAGGCAAGCCTCCCTGTTGTAACCCTTTGTTACCTTACACCATGGCCGGGGCCGCAGACGATTCCGTCGACGGTGACGAATCGGCTCCCGGGGCCGATGGAGACGCAGTCGTCCCCGGTGCCGATGGTCGAACCGGTGACGCGGACGTCTTCGCTCCGGTCGACGTGGACGCCGTCGGTGTTGGGGCTGTCCTCCGGCGCGGTGATGGTGAGCTGCGTCACGTTGACCTTGCTGCTCATGCTGAGGCCGATGTGCATCTGCGGGCTGTCCTTGCTGCTGAATTGGCTCAGCTCCACGTCGGTGCAGTTCATGACCACCAAGGCCTGGATCGATCCATGTAGTGATACGTACGCAATGAGGTTACATGCACGTCGATTTGCGAATGCTAATTACCTAGCCACTATATATACTTGCTTTTCTACAGTATGTTTATTTATACTAACCGTCGGTGCCTTAGTTACACAATCCTGAAAGAAAAGAACAATAATAGGTGAGTGAAAACTGATAAATGCTTCGGTTTAAAGAAAATATCGACCATTAAATACTTTCTCTCCGAAGAAGATTGATAAATCAAAAGGCACTTGCCAAACGCAAGGAGGAATTAAAAAAAAAATTCCTTAAGAGTTGAGCTGGGCTTCCTCACATCATCATCGTCTTTGCATTTATCGGGCCACCACGTCTCCCCTCTGCCGTCCAGCAAGCCGGTGCTGTTGCCGGTAACCGTGAGCCCGTCGACCTGGTAGAACATCAGCCAGTAGTTCTTCTTCTCGCTCCATGCGCTCGCGGGCGGCGCCGTAATCGTGCCCATGACCTGCGACAACCAAAGCAAGTTGTCCTGACCGTCAGATGAAGCCAAAACACGGCCCAGATCTGGAAGGACGGACGAGCGGTGCGTGCCTGGACGGTGATTCTGGTGGTGGCGCATGGACCACTGAACCTGGTGAGGCCGACGAGGAATGACTTCGCCGCCGGCACGAGCAGCGTCGCCGACGGGCCAATCGCGCCGCACGCCGCCGCCCATGCATCCACGAACGCCTTCGCACGCGGTACAGATAATCAACACACGTCCCGTATTCTCGACCCAGGGCGCAACGTCAACTCAGGCATCGCGTTTCGCGTGCGTACGTACCTTGGTGTCGTCCGAGGTCCCGTCGCCTAGAGCACCGTAGTCCTCGACGTTGAAGACGCCGTCGACCCCGCCGGCGGCGGCGACGAGCAAACGACACCACGCGAGGCCGGCGAGGAGCAGGATGGCAGTGCGGAGGATGCCGATGACACCCTGCATGATTAATTAGTAAGCACATCTCACACAGACACACATGCATGATCAACTGATCACTGATGACCAGCACGTACGTACTACTCTATAAACTACGGATGAATCTGAACACCAGTTCGAGCAAACTTTATGAAATGCACTAATATACACAGAGCGTGTACCATAGATGCCGGGCCCGTAGGGTCGTTGACTCGTGTTAGAATTGTTGAGGAACCCTCGCCGTAGTCTATCTCTCTCTCAGTGTGGAACCAAGTGCCAAGCTCTGTTCGATCCAAGCTAGTAATGTTTTTTGCGATGAGAAAACGATGGGAAACGTGGGGGGTGGGCATGTGTATATATGTGCACCCCGACGAGCACCGAAACCGGAGGCGTGGCACCTTTTCCTCATTCAAACAAAGAGGCGGCACCGTATGTTTTGGTGTTGAACAAGATTGCCCAAGTGTATTTTGCCAGATCATGCATGCGTCTTTCAAGGCTCACCGGTGCGGGATGGATTCGGCGTCGTGCTCTCGCGTCGAAGAAATGGAGATCGATTGAGTGACAGATACGTTATTTATTTTGAGGGGAGTGACATATAATACTGAATCGTCCCAAATTGAATGGCACCGATATTTCTCATTTTATTGCCCGGGTGACGCTGTTTTGCGGACTCGAGCGCGCTGCGAAAATGACGCCGCTCGTGGTTTGCATTTATGGGGAGCTCGATGCTGAATCGGGATCCTCTGACGTGGTAGAGATCTACGGTGGCTTATATTATTCGTCCATTTACCAAACCAATGCACCAGATTGTGAGTACCTTTTTAAAATCACTAGGACAATGCCCATAAATGTTTATCAAATCCTGCCTGTGATTGTTTAAATAAATGTTTATCAAATATTGCACATGATTCTGTAAATAAATATTTGGCAAGTACATTAAAATGGAATTGGTGTAAAAGGCAGGTAAATTAAGATGATTGATCATTGTATGGGGATTGTGAAAAAAGGGTGTGGTGGGACTAAAAAATCGGTGAAGGGACGTGTTTTTTTTAACATCAGTACAGACACAAGCGCTCATATATACGCGCATACACTCACCCCTATGAACGCATACACGCACACCCTGCCCCTATGAGCACCTCCGAGAGACTGAGCCGGCATATCATCTTGAGATTTTACGAAGTCACCGTAGACGCGTCGTAGTCGACGGGAACGTCTCCTCCGACTGAACGTGTATCGCCGAAAATCCTGAAATAAATCCAGAATAAATGCGAGCACCAGGACTTGAACCCTGGTGGGTTGAGGATATCACTGTCCACCTAACCATCCAACCGCAGGTTGGTTCGCGTGAAGGGACGTGTTGGGAGGGGAAGAACCAGCTGACAAAACGTTGTGCTAGCAGAAAAAGGAACGCTACTCTTTGTTCAACTAATATAATAAGTAGAGACTATAATATATGGTGGAAATCAGTTCGCTCGTAGATCCGCCCCCGTGTAACCATTCTATCGGTTGACGCAAACAGTCAAATTGCACCATTACCTCACTGGCTCACTTCTCCTCGTGTTGCAGCATCGCGCACCAACCGCTGGCAGCATCACCTCTGACTCGCAGCGCCGTCTTGTTCGCTAGGGGTGCCGGACGACCTCACAGCAGCAGGTGACGCTACGAACCGGCGACCTCGCTGCATGGACGTTGCCCCAAGCGCAGCATTGACACACGGCGTCGGCACACCAGCCTTGCAGCTAGCTCACCACCTCTCTTGCAACACCGCTCCCAGCCTCCCCCGCAACACCGCTCGCGTGGCCGCCGACCGATCGCAACAGCAACTGCCGCTCTTGAAGCACAGGCAAAATTCTCCATGGTTGCAACATCCACCGCTCACTTGAAGCACCCTCGAGGGGCTGGCTTGCAGCAACACGGCAAGTTGTGCCTGCCTCTGCGGCATCGAAGATTTGCCCCTTTCGCAACACCTCGACGGCCCGCATAGTGGGGTTAGTGGTTGTTGATGAGTTCAATTTTGTATCATACTAATATTTTTGATTTTTACCGCGTTCGCCCATCTTCTTTTTGTCTGATTCATCCACGATCTTTACGAAGGAAAAAATCAGAGTGTTGAAGAAGAGAATATTAATATACAGGTGAAAATCACACTAATTGGCATGATAATAACCTACCAAAGAAAGACTCGATCAGCTGGGAGAAAGAGCAGTTGTGCATACGCTTCTAGAGGAGAAGACGACGTCTGGTACGAGCGCGCCCGCTCGTACCATGCGGCGCCGCCTCCCCCAAGTCGACTACTTCACCCTTGTGCCTTTGAATCACAGAGGAGAGACATAGAGAGATTAGACTTCGCAATAGAATTAAGAACCCTAAGCTCCTGAAGGGATCCGTTGGGGGATGACACTAAGGGCTTCGCCACACCATCAATCCGTTCAAGGATCCGACATCAACCATTATCACTGTCACCACTCCTGCTTTCATCTCTTTGTAATACCGAAACCTTAGGTGGATTCTCACGTGTATTACTTTGATCATTCATCCATGATTGTCATGACTATCCCAATGATGCTTGTTGTCTCCATGTTCGAGTAAACCCCCTAGTTCTCGGGGATATGGAGGAAACCTAGTATGTTTAGGTGTTGAACGCTGATAGGATATCAGATCTTCTATTGCATGTTTATGTTAATGTTCTTCACGATGTTGTGTGAAGTTGACTACTCAACATATTGCCTTACGAACGTGAAGGATATTACTGTCGTTGTGATGGTGGGTTGCGGAAGTACAAGTGGTGACGGTAACTACTTCACTTCCTTCCATGAGCAATTGATAGGGAATAACAGAGACCACCCATTGGTCGCGTCCATTGGGAGACCCTTAATCATCGTTGTCGTAATCTAAATGTGGGTAGGGACGGTGGTGGGGTGTGTGATATGTGCCTACGCATGTAAGCATGTAGGTTGTACCATGCTCTTCCCACTTGTAGAAACGATGAGAGGTGGCTTAGTGATCCGAACCTAGAATTATGCAGTTACGTAATTACATTAGATAAATACTAGTGGTGAATTAAGACTCCCTGAGAGCGGCTTAGCCTTATTGTTGATTTCAATCGCATTTATTTGCTCTCTCATTCTTTTACTATATTTTCACACTTTTAATTCCAGCCACCAAACACTCACAATATTTTGAACTCTGTATTTGCTTTGCTTTGGACCTCAATTAACTTGCAGGCACATTACAATAACCCTCCACAAGAGACAAAGATCACTTCATGTACTCCCTGTGAGATCGATACTCTTACTTCAAAAAAACTATAACTAAACTCTGTGCACTTGCAGAACATTAAGTTCTTTCTGACGCCGTTGCCGGGGAGTTAAGAGCTTTTGGTATATTTTGTGTGCAAAGTTATGTTGCAGGTTCTAAGAGACCATGGCTGAGTTTGAGTATCTTTACCAACTCGCCGCAATCAAGGTCTTATGACCACCCATTAAAGATACCTTCATATCTGTGGGTCTGTGACCTGATGGTGAAACTTATGAAATCAACCCAAGTTTACTCAATATGTTGCAGAGTAAACCATTTACAAGGGAAGGTATAGAAGATCCATACCAACATGTGCTCTCGTTGACGAAATATGTGGACTTTTAAATTAAATGCTTTCACTTACGATGAGATGAAATTAAAGTTATTTGGCCAGACGCTAACTGCCAAAGCGAAAGCATGGTTATGTATTTACCCTACACATACCTTTGACACCTGGGAAAAATTGGTTAGTGCGTTGTTTGCTCATTTGTATCCAGAGAAGAAATCCTATGGAGCGAGGCGCGTGATTGGAAATTTTACACATAAATCAGGTGAAAACTTAGATAAAGCCTATCTGTGGTAACATTCTTTACTTGCTAATTATCATCATCATAATTACCCACCATGGTTGATGTTGCATTTCTTTTATGGAGAACTAGATGACCAGAGTAGGGGGTCAATAGACCTTGCTTCTGGAGGGGCATTTATGGACTATAGTATTACTCAAGCTTGGGGAGCTACTATATAAAATTCTCTTTAAGCAAGAGTCTTGGGATTTAGATAAAGGAGGAGTAGAGCATGATTATGACTGTATTAGAACCTACTTCTAGTCTGGTATGATAGGCAAACAGAGTGGAGACTTTCATATGGACTCTGACGTTGTTTTGCAGATTATAAAAGATTTTCTAAGCTTTGTGATGTCCTGCAAGTGCACAGGGCTGTTGTAGCACTTTCGTGATAAGTGAAGTGTCGAACCCACAGGGAGCGAATAGGATGGCACACTACGTTGTCACTTTTACGTAGTTCCGTACGCACCCAAACCGGAGTTTGAAAATAGCCTATAGTCGGTTGCTAGGAAGATGAGTAAAAAAGTGTTTAACTAAACTCCAAACAAGAAAGTAAAAACAGGAAAGTAAAGAGAACTAAACTAAGTGAAACCATGCTTGAGTAGTAAACGTTCACGAGGGATCCAGAGTCATCACCACAAGTATGATGCTGACAACACATGCTAGACATGGCTCTATGATTGTATCACTAATTCCACTTGATATGATCTCGTGTGGGCGGAGCCAATAAAGTATATGTCCCTTCTCCGGTTACCACGTACACTCATGCCACCACCGCGTGTCCCCACTCCGGTTACCACAATGATGATTAAGGGGAGGGGTCTCCCCGTGGTCACGACATTAAGTTCTGGGGTTCTCCACCAATCCCTATTGCAATGTTTAGGGACGAAGGGAATTAAGCCCTGTCACTACCTACGTCCAGCCGTCACACCAATATGAATTACCTCAAGTCCACATGGGGCTTATGCCGTGCGAGCACTCTTCACAACACCATGAGACAATCAACGCAATACATAAAAAGAGAATGATCGAATCGCTTAATCAATACCCAAGTACTAATCATGCAAGGGTTCATCCAAATCCTCAAGAACTAATACAACTACTCAAACAACATAGGGAGAGGGCAAGTTACAAGTCGGCATGGAGCTGGTGGAGGAGAGGAGCACGATGGCGGCGATGGTGATGGAGCGCGGCGCCGGTGATGGAGAACGCACAAGCTTGAAGGCTGGTGCGTGTGGTGGAGGAGTCTCTTCTTCCCCCTCTTGGCATGGCCTTCTTCACTCTATGGAGATGATCTTGGAGCAGTAATGGAGATGGTCTTGTATGTGTCGGAGATGAATGAGATTACACGGCGGCGGCTAGGGTTGAGACTGCATATATAGGACACCTCCTCGGTCTCGTCCGTTGATGAGATGCATCCAAGGGCTCAAGATGAGAAAAATCCTCTTCCATGCCCTTACTTATCAGCTAAGGATTGCATGAGATCAAACGGGGACAAAATCGGAGAAGAATCCCATCTGAAAGGGCGACTTTCGCTCCTGAAATCACCGCCGTCTTGCGGTCTGGACTCATCGGTATTTTGACCGCCATTTCTTCATACGGACTTCGATTTTGACGTTCTTGGGCTCGCTGGATTCGCACCACCAACGCCGACACGCCAGTGGTGTTAGACCTTGATTTGGAGCACTTTAGAAGAAAAAAAAAATCACTTTTTCCACCCTCCCAAACGTCTAAGTCTGGTACTAGAAGTCCTCCATATTGAACCTGTCCTTGGTCCTTTCATCGTGCTTGTTCGTAGGTTGCTCCAAAACACCTATTGACACAAGAAAACAAAAAAACTAAATAAAACCAAAAATGAGCAATGCTCACAATAAAAAGTGCAAAATCCGATAATTATGCATAATGGACATATATTTTGATGCGGAGCATCCTACGGACATCACCATGTCAAGAGTCCGTTCGGCAAGTGACACGTGCGACATCTACTTCACATACATGAAGGTGAATCATCTCCTTTACACGTGTTCACTTGACCCCTTCGAGGATGGTATACTACTTGACACTCCACTCGTGTGCATGCATAGGTATTGTCGGAGCTTCACGGATGTCGAGGAGGAGTGCAAGCGCCAAGGAACAACTACACCATCCGCGAGGGAAGCATGGAAGCGGAAATGGAAGAAGACGGAGCTGCTGAGCTACAGCGGCCGGACATCCGGGCTAGAGGCCGGACATCCGGCGCCTGTGCAGCCACGCAGGAGCTGCACCAACAGAGGCCGAAGAGCATCAGCGGCCGGACATCCGGCACGAGCCCCGGACATCCGGCGCCTCACCACTGTCCCGGATAGCCGGCATCCCACCCCGGAAATCCGGCCTCGACGTATCCAGAGAGCAACAAGAATCGGGCCAGCCCAGCCCGGACATCCGGCCAAGACCTCGGACATCCGGCTTCTCATGAGCCGCCGGACATCCAGCCCCCAGCCCTGACATCCGGCCCTGCCTGCGCGCAGAGACGGGCCAGAGGCCCATGTATCCCCCTCTCACTTACCTCTTCGTGGACTAGCCTATATATACTTCTCCCCCACCTCCTTTCTAGGTTTAGCAAAGTATTGGCTCATCTAGTTGAGCCTAGCTCCTACCACTACTCCTCTTGAGAGAGAGAGAGAGAGAGAGTGACCTCTCCCATGGAGATCAAGACCTCCATGTGAGCATGCGAGAAGATCCCCTAGTGGATTCAAGACCTCATCTCCTTCAAGGATTTGGGATGAACTCTACCTTGTATCTTTCCCTTTGATTGTTCATGTACCTTGTGGATCCATGTGTTTGTTAGTCTAGTGGATGTGTGATTGGACTTGTTCTTGAGTGTTTCTCTTGTGATTTCCCCGTGTTCTTCGTAGAATCCCCCTCCAATTCGTGAAAGATCGTCAATTAGGGTTCCACCCTACATCATCTTGGTATCATGAGCCACGTTGATCACGAATTTGGAGTCCTACCCCCCCACTTTCTAGCCTAATTTTGTTTGTTCTTGCCCAATTTCGAAAATCCCCACCAAAAATAGCCTCACCAAATTTTTTGCATTTTGTTGGTTCTTGTGAGATTTTGTTGTGTTTGATCCATGATTTTGTTGTTTGGAAGTGGATCTAGCTTCCCCACCCACCATGAAATCCATCCAAAATTTCATTCCCCCCATCAATTTTGACCTTGGAATCATCAATTTCCGCCCCAAATCGAGTTTCGAAGTCCAAATCCCGATCTGGAATCATCGGGCCGGACATCCGGGACATCGGGCCGGACATCCGGGTCCCCGGCCGGACATCCGGCACCTGGAGCATCAAAAATAGGCGAGGTTCTGGTCACAGCCCCCAGAAATCTAGCCTTGACCCCGGACATCCGGCCCCTGGGATTTCAGCCTCCCGTGTTTCACCGTTTTGACCATAACTAATTCATCCAGAGTCCGATTTTGACGTTCTTTAGCTCGTTGGATAGCTATTGATGAAAGTGCAACTAATCCCCAGGTGGTTTTGGTAATTTATAACAACATATATCTCATTGAACTAATAAACATTCAAGTAAAAGATTTCAAGAAGTTCAATGATTGGCATGGCAAGGACTAGGAAATGTGGACCCTTCAAAATGCTAAGGATATTCATTGGCAAAAGCTCAAGACTCTTCATTTTTGGTTTAGTGATCCAAGATCACATTGAGTCCATAGGAAAGCCAATACTATTAAAAGGGATGAGGTTTTGATAATGATCTGATTGCTCAAGTGCTTAGTGATACTGCTCCAAAACCCTCAGCCACTTTCTCTATCCAAACTTGTCCTAATTTCCAAAGTCAAACTCGGTCTCACCGAATCCTATTCTTCCAGACCCACCGAGTTCATAAGGACAGTGCCACTAGCTAAACCCTAACAAGTCGGAACCACCGATATGGATCTCGGTCCCACCGAGATGGCCTTGCCAACTCTCTGTCATCAATTGCAATTATTTCGGTCTAACCGAGTTTGCAATCGGTGCCACCGAGATGGCTTGACCAACTTTCTGTTGCCTTGGCAATTATTTTGGTCTCACCGAGATGTTGCAATCGGTGCCACCGAAACGAGGTTTGCCCTACCATTGCACATCGGTCGCTCCGAGTTGTTTCCATTCAGTCCCACCGAAACTTCAAAAGTTCACATCTTTTGCACAGGTCGGTCTCACCGAGAATTCCAGTCGGTGCCACCGTGTTTGGTCAAAAGTGTGTAACGGTTGGATTTCGTGTGGAGGCTATATATACCCCTCCACCACCCTCTTAGCAAGTAAGAGAGCCATCAGAACGTGCCTACATTTCCACCATACATTTTCTGAGAGAGAACCACCTACTCATGTGTTGAGATCAAGATATTCCAATCCTACCATTTGAACCTTGATTTCTAGCCTTTCCCAAGTTGCTTTCCACTCAAATCCTTCTTCCACCATAGCCAAATCTGTGAGGGAGTGTTTGAGTGTTGGGGAGACTATCATTTGAAGCACAAGAGCAAGGAGTTCATCATCAACATACCATCTATTACCTTTTGGAGAGTGGTGTCTCCTAGATTGGTTAGGTGTCACTTGGGAGCCTCCAAGATCATGTGGAGTTGAACCAAGGAGTTTGTAAGGGCAAGGAGATCGCCTACTTCGTGAAGATCTACCCCGAGTGAGGCTAGTCCTTCGTGGATGGAAGCCATGGTGGAATAGACAAGGTTGCTTCTTCGTGGACCCTTTGTGGTTGGAGCCCTCTATGGACTCACGCAGCCGTTACCCTCCGTGGGTTGAAGTCTCCATCAACGTGGATGTACAATAGCACTATCTATCGGAACCACGCCAAAAATCATCGTGTCTTCATTGCGTTTGAAATCTCCGATCCCCTCCTTTACTTACATATGCAATGTTTTACTTTCTGCTGCTATACTCTTAGAATTGCATGTGTAGGGTATTACTTGACTTGATATACTTGCTAAAATCTGCCCACAACTAAAATTGGGAAAATGATAGATTTTTATTTGGTCAAGTAGTCTAATCACCCCCCCTCTAGACATACTTTCGATCCTACAAGTGGTATCAGAGCTTTGGTCTCCATTGCATTGGTTTCATAACCTAGGAGAGTATGGCATCTAGTGAGGGTAACTATCACCATAGAGGTCCATATTTCGATGGTACAAACTTTGCTAGTTGGAAGCATAAGATGAAAATGCATATTCTTGGTCATAACCCCGCCGTTTGGGCTGTTATTCGTGTTGGCTTGCAAGGTGAATTCTTTGAGGATGGTAAGGAACCGGATCATGAAGCAACGGTGAAAGATATGAAGATGTTGCAATACAATGCTCAAGCTTGTGACATTCTCTTCAATGATTTGTGCCCCGAGGAGTTCAACAAGATGAGCCGCCTCGAGAATGCAAAGGAAATTTGGGATACTTTGGTTGATATGCACGAGGGTACCGAGTCCATCAAGGAATCTAAGTTGGATGTGCTTCAAAGTCAACTTGACAAGTTCAAGATGAAGGATGGTGAAGGAGTCGCTGAAATGTACTCTAGGCTTGCTCTCATCACAAATGAGATTGCCGGCTTAGGAAGTGAAGAGATGACCGACAAATTCATCCTCAAGAAGATCCTTAGAGCTTTGGATGGAAAATACGATACCGTGTGCACGTTGATCCAAATGATGCCCAATTACAAAGATCTCAAGCCCACGGAAGTCATTGGAAGGATTGTTGCTCATGAGATGTCACTCAAGGACAAAGAGGAGCTACACAACAAATCAAGTGGTGCTTACAAAACCTCAACCGATGCTCCCGCAACTTCAAGCGACAAGCTAGTATCCAATGAAGAGATAAGCCTAATGGTGAAAAGATTCAAAAAGTTTTACAAGAACAAAGGAAAAGAAAGAAGCTCAAGCTCAAGACACTATGAGAAAAGATCATCAAGTCGTGACCGTAATTGCTACAATTGTGGAAGACCCGGACACTATTCCAATGAGTGTACGGCACCTCACAAGAAAAGAGACGAATCACCAAGAGGGAGACATAGAAGAGATGAATCACCTCACAAGGAGAGAAGGAGTAGAGATGATCGTTATGAACGAAGATCTTCTCGAAGAAGCAAGGATTCGGAAAGGAAGGACAAGTCATCCAAGAGCTACACTAGAAGAAGACATCAAGCTCATGTTGGTGAATGGATTTCCGGCTCCGACTCCGACAACCACTCCGAGAGAAGCTATCACTCCAACTTTGACTATAGTCAAGATGAAGGTGTTGCCGGACTTGCTCTTGTATCATCCAACTCCTATGATCTATTTGATTCACCAAATGAATGAATTGGAAGATGCTTCATGCCAAATGGCCCTAAGGTATCACACCCCAAATACTTTGACTTCAATAGTGATGATGATGATTTGCTTGGTGATGATGATTTACTTGTTGATAAGACTAGTGATGTGAGCTACAATGAAAATGCTAGTAATCATAGTCAAGAGGAAACAAATGACAATGCTATGAAGGAGATTGAGCGTCTAACTAAAGAACTAAATGCTTTTATGTTAGCTCATGAAACAACTCAAGAGGATCATAGAGAGCTTTTAAGATCTCATGAGAAGCTACGCTTCGAGAAGCTAAATTTAGAGCAAGAGCATGAGTTTCTTAAAGCTATCAATGATGATCTTCGAAAGAAGAGTTCTTCATATCTTGCCAAACGTTTACTCTTGGCTACCTTTATGCCACAAGTTAAATCTAAGCAAACTAGTAACAAGGGTAAAAAGGGTTCTACCTCTAGTAGTAACAATAACAATGTTAAATCCAATGTTGTTACTTCTTGTAGTTCTATTGATTCCACTAATGATTCTCTTAGCCAAGTTACACTTGAGCAAGAAAACAATTTATTGAAAGGAATTATAGAAAAGGGTGTCTACAAGAGCCTTGCCGGGAGTAAGCAATTTGAGTAAATTGTGCACAAGCAAGGAAGGCACCGGAATAACCAAGGTATTGGTTTTGAACGAAAGTTCAATGCCAATGGAGTTGAGTGGGAAGAAGATCAATACCCCAAGATGAAGTTTGTTCCTCAACAAGAGAAGTATGATCCTACTTCCTTCAAGGGAACACAAGCTCAAGATGATCTTCCACCACAAGATCACAAGCTAAAAGGCAAGGACAAGCTTCAAGAGGAGATTGACTCATTTGAAGAAGCACCTCAAGCCTTGGTCAAGTGGGTTCCCAAGACTTCATCAAGTTCTACTTCATCAAGTGCTACTACAATCCCAAGGATTCCCATCAAGTTGATGTGGGTCCCAAAGAAGAAGAACTAGAGAGTTCTTAAGGGTGACTCCACCAACAAACTTCACACACATTCATTTATGGCAAGAACTTGTGCAACCAACTTCAACATCTTGCACTAGTTCATGGAGTCACAAACCCTCTTGTTGGTAAGGCAAGGAACAATGTATTCAATGCATTCATGGACATTATCATATGTGCATTTCACTCTATGTCTATGGATATCTTTGTATGTTCCTTGTGTGGGACTAACCCATGTAGATATTGAAAGTGCAAAACTCCAAGGATTGCTCCCAACTCGTGATGGTCTACATCAACATTGAGCATCCACATCTTCAACATCTACATGAAGTCATCATCGACAAAACCCAAGGTTAGTTCATCCCTCCTATAGGAGATATGCCCTAGAGGCAATAATAAATGTTATTGTTTATCTCCATGTTCATAATTATGTTTATGTTCCATGCTATAACTGCTATGGTTCTCGAGTCTACAATAACCACGAGGCTCGGAGGAAGACTCATATGCACGTGTGGAATAATAAATGGTAAAATGTATTCCTAGTCTGGCCTCTAAGACTAGCTCAAGTGTTGCATGATGGTTATGTTTTCCTGATCATGGGCATGACTATGCCGGCAACTTTGGGGACACAATGTTAGAAGAACACTTGTGGTTGAATCGACCCGAATTAATGTTATGCTATGAGATACATTCGTCACAAGTCAATGGTTAGTAACACAGAGAAACTTAACGTTTGCATAATTCCTTAGACCATGAGAGTATTGCTACTTGTAGCTTGCGTTGGTTTTATCCCCGAAGAGGAAGGGATGATGCAGCACAGCAGAGGTAAGTATTTCCCTCAGTTATGAAACCAAGGTTATCAATCCAGTAGGAGAACCACGCAACACCTCGTTAGCAGTACCTGCACACAAACAACAAATCCTTGCACCCAACGCAAACGAGGGGTTGTCAATCCCTCGGCGATCAATTGCAAGATTAAATTGTATGTGATAGATAGATAGATTGAAACAAAAATACAAAACAAAATAAATAAAAGAAAATGGCAGCAATATTTGTAGGGTTTTAGTAATATGATTTAGATAGACTCGGGGGCCATAGTTTTCACTAGAGGCTTCTCTCAAGAAAATAGCATACGATGGGTAGACAAATTACTGTTGGGCAATTGATAGAAAAGCAAACAATCATGACGATATACAAGGAAATGATCATGTATATAGGCATCACGTCCAA
Source organism: Elymus sibiricus (assembly GCA_039707655.1). NCBI lineage: Eukaryota > Viridiplantae > Streptophyta > Magnoliopsida > Poales > Poaceae > Elymus > Elymus sibiricus. Next base: position 403,339,907 of record CM077666.1, read on the forward strand.
GATAAGTAGACCGACTCCTGCCTGCATTTACTACCATTACTCCACACATCGACCGCTATCCAGCATGCATCTAGTGTATTAAGTCCATAAAGAACGGAGTAACGCCTTAAGAACGATGACATGATGTAGACAAGATAAACTCACGTATGAATAAACCCCATCTTTTTACCCTTAGTAGCAACGATACATACGTGTCATGTCCCTTTCTGTCACTGGGATTGAGCACCGCAAGATCGAACCCACTACAAAGCACCTCTTCCCATGGCAAGATAAATCAATCTAGTTGGCCAAACCAAATCAATAGATCGGAGAGGCTATAATAATCATGCATAAAAGAGTTCAGAGAAAACTCAAATAATATTCATGGATAATCTGATCATAAACTCACAATTCATCGGATCCCAACAAACACACCGCAAAAAGTGATTACATCGGATAGAACTCCAACAGCATCGAGGAGAACATTGTATTGAAGATCAAAAAGAGAGAAGAAGCCATCTAGCTACTAACTATGGACCCGAAGGTCTGTGGTAAACTACTCACGCATCATCGGAAGGGCAGCAAGGTTGATGTAGAGCCCCTCCGTGATCGATTCCCCCTCCGGCGGAGTACCGGAGAAGGCCTCCAGATGGGATCTCTCGAGAACAGAATCTTGCAGCGGCGGAAAAAGTATTTCGTGGACTCCCCCGAGGGTTTCTGATTTTTTCTGAATTTATAGTTGAGGAATTAGGTCAAACGGAGCTCTATGGGCCCCATGAGGTACCAGGACGCGCCTGCCCCCTGGGGCTTCTGGCCTCCTCCCGAAGCTTCTAGTGTTTATCTTGTCCAGAAAAAAATCTCCAAAAAGTTTCGTGGCATTTGGACTTCGTTTGGTATTGATTTTCTGTAAAACAAAAACAAGGCAGAAAACAGCAACTGGCACTAGGCACTAGGTTAATAGGTTAGTCTCCAAAAATGATATATAATTGTTGTAAATGTATATAAAACATCCAAGATTGATAATATAACAACATGGAACAATCAAAAATTATAGATACGTTGGAGACGTATCAGCATCCCCAAGCTTAATTCCTGCTCGTCCTCGAGTAAGTAAATGATAAAAACAGAATTTTTGATGTGGAATGCTGCCTATCATATTCATCACATATTCTTTTCTTTTATAGCATGGACATTGGACTTGAATGATTCAAAGCAATAGTCTATAGTTTGACATGAAGATATAAATACTCAAACATGCTAACAAGCAACCATGTCTTTCAAAATATCAATGCTAAAGAAAGTTATCCCTAGCCCATTATGCTCAATCATTGATCCATTCATGAAACACACTCAAATATTAGCTACATCCAATGCACAAGTATGACAATAGTGCTCTCTAGTTGGTGCTTTTGTAAGAGAAGATGGAGACTCAAATGAAAATGAAAATTGCATAAAAGTAAATAGATAGGCCCTTCGCAGAGGGAAGCAGAGATTTTTCAAATGTGCTAGAGCTCAAAGCTTAAATTAAAGAGAAAAAAAATATTTTGAGAGGCATGCTTTTCCTGTCAACGAAAACGACCGAGAATTCCCAATATTTTCCATGCTAGACACATCATAGGCGGTTCCCAAACAGAAAGTAAAGTTTATTTCCTTTCCACCATTTCTTTCACAATCCATGGCTAGCCGTATCCACGAGTTCCCTCCATACCAACACTTTCCAAGGAATTTTGTTGTTATTATTTTTGATTTCATTGTGGGACTGGGCATCCCTATTACCAACCATCCTCTCGTGCAATGACAAGTGAATAAACACTCATCGTGAGAATAACACACCTAGCATGGAAAATAATGGCCATCCCCTGCCGCTTCATGAGCGGTACGGGCACACAAAACGGAAAAATTATTTTGAAAATTAGAGTTGGCACACACAAATTTACTTGGAACGGCATTGAAATACCGCATATAGGTAGATATAGTGGACTCATTTGGCACAACTTGGGTTTAAGGATCTTGGATGCACAAGCAGTATTTCCGCTTAGTACAAATGAAGGCTAGAAAATAGATTGAGAAGCAACCAACCAAAAAGTGAAAATGGTCATAAACATGCATTGAACATAACTAACACCGAATAATGCACCATAAGTAGGATATAATTTCATTGCATAACTATTGACTTGACGTGCATGCATAGGGAATCACAAACCTTAACATCAATATTCTTACTAAATCACAATTACTCACTAACATGACTCACATATTGTCATTTCCATATCGCAAAACTATTGCAAGGAATCACACTTATCATATCCAATGATCTATATGAAAGTTTTTATTATATCCCTCTTGAATATTCATCACTTTGGGACCAAATCCATATCTTGTGCAAATTACCGTTGCTATTATCAACTCTCAAAAAGATTTAAGTGAAGCATGAGAGTGCAAATATTTCTTCAAAATTTTAATCTTATCAATTCTCAAAATAATATAAGTGAAGCATGAGAATTCATTTCTTCAAAATTTCAATCAACTCTCAAATTAATATAAGTGAAGTATGAGAGTTTATTTCTTCAAATTTTCAATCAACTCTCAAAATAATATAAGTGAAGAATGAGAGTTTATTTCTTCAAAATATGGCCACCACCGTGCTTAAAAAGATTTAAGTGAAGCACTAGAGCACTGCCTAGCTCAAAAAATTTAAGTGAAGCACATAGAGTATTCTAACAAATTATGATGATAAACGTGTGGCTTTCTCAAGATAGGTGTGTTCAGCAAGGATGCTTGTGAAAAACTAAAAAGCAAACAAAGCAAAGACTCATATAATACAAGACGCTCCAAGTAAAACACATATCATGTGACGAATAAAAATATAGCTCCAAGTAAAATTACCGATGGTTGGTAGAAGAAAGAGGGGATGCCTTCCGGGGCATCCCCAAGCTTAGACGCTTGAGTGTTCCTTGAATATTACCTTGGGGTGCCTTGGGCATCCCCAAGCTTAGGCTCTTACTACTCCTTATTCCTTCATCCATCGTGATCTCACCCAAAACTTGAAAACTTCAATCACACAAAACTCAACAAAACCTTCGTGAGATCCGTTAGTATAACAAATAAATCACTACTCTAAGTACTGTTGCAAACCCATTCATATTTTATTTTTTGCATTATACCTACTGTACTCTAACTTCACCTTGGCTTATACCCCCCGATACAGTCCATAGATTCATCAAAACAAGCAAGTAGTGCATGAAAAACAGAATCTGTCAAAAACAGAACAGTCTGAAGCAATATATTTAAAATCCATACTTCTGTAACTCCAAAACTTCTGAAAAATTAGGGCAACGTTGGAAATTCATATACCAATACTGTGTAAAAATTTCAGATTTTTTTGATGCTCCAGTTTAGAAACAAAATTCAGGCACTGGACACAAAACTTTCTATTTTCCAAGCAGCATCAATTATATTATCTTCCAAATCATCCTAAAGGCTTTACTTGGCACAAACACTAATTAAAAACACAAAAACACAATCATACCAGTAGCTTAAGCGTGAAAACACACAATAACAGAAAAAAAATTTATTTTATTCATTGGGTTGCCTCCCAACAAGCGCTATTGTTTTATGCCCCTACCTAGGCATAATGCATAATTTCAAGTATTGTCATCTTTCAAGTTGATTCCATAAGTGGCCCTCATAATTGATTCATATGGTGCTCTATTTATTTTTCTAGGGAAGTGCTCCATACCCTTCTTTAATGGAAATTGAAATTTTATATTCCCTTCTTTCATATCAATAACGGCACCTATAGTTCGTAAGAACGGTCTACCAAGTATTATGGGGCAAGAAGAATTGCATTCAATATCAAGAACAATAAAATCAACGGGCACATAATTTCTATTTGCAAGAATAAGAACATCATTAATTCTACCCATTGGTTTTTTAATAGTAGAATCCGCAAGATGCAAATTAAGAGAACATTCATCTATATTGGTGAAACCCAGCTCATCACATAAAGATTTTGGAATTGTGGAAACGCTAGCACCCAAATCACATAAAGCATTGCACTCATAATTTTTAATTTTAACTTTAATGGTGGGTTCCCATTCATCATATAATTTTCTAGGGATTGAAATCTCTAGTTCTAGCTTTTCTTCTAACGCTTTCATCATTGCTTCTACGATGTGTTTAGTAAAAGCCTTGTTTTGCTCATAAGCGTTGGGTGAATTTAACATGGATTGTAACAAAGAAATGCACTCAATCAAAGTACAATCATAATTAAAATCTTTGTAATCCAAGAGAGTGGGCACACCGCTATTTAAAGTTTTTACCTCTCCAAACCCACTTTTAGCAATTTTTTCATTAAGATTTTCACCCTCCGAATTATGGGAACGCCTACTAGCTAAAGTTGACTCTTCTTCAGTCCCCTTTTCATCAAGTTTTATATTGCTAAACAAAGAATCAATAGATGAAACACGAATCATTTTAATATCCTCATCATTACTACGATAAAAACCAGGAGGAATCATTTTTTCTAAAAATTCTCGTTTAGCTTTTAGCATGGCGGTTATTTTCTTACTCTCATCCATGGAGACATATAAAGCTTTAATTGATTCACTAATATCAATTTTGGGTGGCAAAATTTTAGTCTTAAGATTTTCCACTTCATGAATAATTCTATCAATGCTCCTAGACATATCATCAAACTAACTCAATTTTTCTTCTATCGTAGTGTTGAAAACTTTTTGAGCATTAATAAATTCTTTAATATTACTTTCAAGATCAGAGAGCATCCTATTATTATTATTATAAGAATTACCATAAGGATTGCCATAATTATTAGAGGAATTTCCTGGAAACGGTCTAGCATTGAAATTACCTCTATAAGCATTATTATTGAAATTGTTTCGCGAGACAAAATTCACATCTACGGGATCATTATTTTGCTCAATCAAACTGGACAAGGGCACATCATTAGGATCAATATGAGCATTTTTACCAGCAACCAATTTCATAAGAGCATCTACTTTATCACTCAAGGTACTAATTTCTTCAATAGAAATCACCTTTTTACTAGTAGGAACTCTGTCAGTTTGCCATTGTGAATAATTTGCCATAATATTATCAAGAAATTTAGTAGCTTCTCCCAAAGTAATTTCCATAAAAGTACCACCCGCGGTGGAATCTAAAAGATTTCTAGAAACAAAATTCAATCCCGCATAAATTTTTTGTATGATCATCCATAAATTTAAACCATGAGTAGGGTAATTTCTTATCATTAATTTCATCCTCTCCCAGGATTGGGCAACATGTTCATGATCAAGTTGCTTAAAATTCATGATTTGATTTCTATGAGAAATAATTTTCATGGGACGAAAATGCTTAGTAATAAAAGCATCTTTGCACCTATCCCAAGAATCGATACTATTTCATGGTAAAGATGAAAACCAAATTTTTGCACGACCCCGTAACGAGAATGGGAATAATTTTAATTTCACAATATCATTATCCACATCTTGTTTATTTTGCATATCACACAGTTCTACGAAAGTGTTAAGATGGGATGCGGCATCTTCATTAGGACTACCGGAAAATTGATCTTTCATGACAAGATTTAGCAAAGCGGCATTAATATCACAAGTCTCCGCACTAGCAGCAGGAGGAGCAATCGGAGTACTAATAAAATCATTATTATTAGTATTGGAAAAATCACACAATTTTGTATTTTCTTGAGACATCGTGACTACGCAAACAAGATAACAAGCAAGCAAACAAGCAAACAAGAAAACAAGAAAAAGGCAAACGGAAAATATTTTTGTATTTTTGTAAAAACGTTTTAGAAGTTGGGGAGATGAAAACGAGAGGCAAATAAAGTAAATGCATGGAGATGAGAGTTTATGCAAAGGTACTTGATAGATGTTGATGATGTCTCCCGGGCAACTGTGCCAGAAATTCTTCCTGCTACTTGTAGCTTGTGTTGGTTTTATCCCCGAAGAGGAAGGGATGATGCAGCATAGCAGAGGTAAGTATTTCCCTCAGTTATGAAACCAAGGTTATCAATCCAGTAGGAGAACCACGCAACACCTCGTTAGCAGTACCTGCACACAAACAACAAATCCTTGCACCCAACAAAAAACGATTGGTTGTCAATCCCTCGGTGGTCAATTGCAAGATTAAATTGTATGAGATAGATAGATAGATTGAAACAAAAATACAAAATAAAATAAATAAAAGAAAATGGCAGCAATATTTTTAGGGTTTTAGTAATATGATTTAGATAGACCCGGGGGCCATAGTTTTCACTAGAGGCTTCTCTCAAGAAAATAGCTTACGGTGGATAGGCAAATTACTATTGGGCAATTGATAGAAAAGCAAATAATCAAGATGATATCCAAGGCAATGATCATGTATATAGGCATCACGTCCAAGATAAGTAGACCGACTCCTGCCTGCATCTACTACTATTACTCCACACATCGACCGCTATCCAGCATGCATCTAGTGTATTAAGTCCATAAAGAACGGAGTAACGCCTTAAGAACGATGACATGATGCAGACAAGATAAACTCACATATGAATAAACCCCATCTTTTTACCCTTAGTAGCAATGATACATACGTGTCATGTCCCTTTCTGTCACTGGGATTGAGCACCGCAAGATCGAACCCACTACAAAGCACCTCTTCCCATGGCAAGATAAATCAATCTAGTTGGCCAAACCAAATCAATAGATCAGAGAAGAAATACGAGGCTATAATAATCATGCATAAAAGAGTTCAGAGAAAACTCAAATAATATTCATGGATAATCTGATCATAAACTCACAATTCATCGGATCCCAACAAACACACCGCAAAAAGTGATTACATCGGATAGAACTCCAACAACATCGAGGAGAACATTGTATTGAAGATCAAAAAGAGAGAAGAAGCCATCTAGCTACTAATTATGGACCCGAAGGTCTATGGTAAACTACTCACGCATCATCGGAAGGGCAGCAAGGTTGATGTAGAGCCCCTCCGTGATCGATTCCCCCTCCGGAGGAGTACCGGAGAAGGCCTCGAGATGGGATCTCTCGAGAACAGAAACTTGCGGCGGCGGAAAAAGTATTTCGTGGACTCCCCTGAGGGTTTCTTATTTTTTCTGAATATATAGTGGAGGAATTAGGTCAAACGGACTCTGTGGGCCCCATGAGGTACTGATACGTCTCCAACGTATCTATAATTTTTGATTGTTACATGCTGTTATAATATCAATCTTGGATGTTTTTATAATCATTTACAGCAATTATATATCATTTTTGGAGACTAACCTATTAACTTAGTGCCCAGTGCCAGTTGCTGGTTTCTGCCCTGTTTTTGTTTTACAGAAAATCAATACCAAACGAAGTCCAAATGCCACGAAACTTTTTGGAGATTTTTTTCTGGACAAGATAAACACTAGAAGCTTCGGGAGAGGGCCAGTAGACCCAAGAGGTGCCCAAGGCGCGCCCTGGTGCCTCGTGGGGCCCCCTTTGCTCCGTTTGACCTAGTTCCACCACTATAAATTCAGGAAAAATCAGAAACACTCAGGAGAGTCCACGAAATACTTTTTCCACTGCCGCAAGTTTCTATTCCAGAGAGATCCCATCTGGGGTCCTTCTCCGTTAATCTGCCGGAGGGGGAATCGATCACGGAAGGGTTCTACATCAACCTTGCTGCCCTTCCGATGATGCTTGAGTAGTTTACCACAGACCTTCGGGTCCATAGGCAGTAGCTAGATGGCTTCTTCTCTCTTTTTGATCTTTAATACAATGTTCTCCTCGATGTTCTTGGAGTTCTATCCGATGTAATCACTTTTTGCGTTGTGTTTGTTGGGATCCGATGAATTGTGAGTTTATGATCAGATTATCCATGAATATTATTTGAGTTTTCTCTGAACTCTTTTATGCATGATTATTATAGCCTCGTATTTCTTCTCCGATCTATTGATTTGGTTTGGCCAACTAGATTGATTTATGTTGCCATGGGAAGAGGTGCTTTGTAGTGGGTTCGATCTTGCGGTGCTCAATCCCAGTGACAGAAAGGGACATGACACGTATGTATCGTTGCTATTAAGGGTAAAAAGATGAGGTTTATTCATACGTGAGTTTATCTTGTCTACATCATGTCATCGTTCTTAAGGCGTTACTCCGTTCTTTATGGACTTAATACACTAGATGCATGCTGGATAGCGGTCGATGTGTGGAGTAATAGTAGTAGATGCAGGCAGGAGTCGGTCTACTTGTCTCGGACGTGATGCCTATATACATGATCACTGCCTTGGATATCGTCATGATTATTTGCTTTTCTATCAATTGCCAAACAGTAATTTGTCTACCCACCGTATGCTATTTTCTTGAGAGAAGCCTCTAGTGAAACCTATGCCCCCCGGGCCTATCTAAATCATATTACTAAAACCCTAAAAATATTGCTACCACTTTCTTTTATTTATTTTATTTTGTATTTTTGTTTCAATCTATCTATCTATCACATACAATTTAATCTTGCAATTGACCGCCGAGAGATTGACAACCTCTCGTTTGCGTTGGGTGCAAGGATTTGTTGTTTGTGTGCAGGTGCTGCTAACGAGGTATTGCATGATTCTCCTACTGGTTCGATAACCTTGGTTTCATAACTGAGGGAAATACTTATCTCTACTCTACTGCATCATCCCTTCCTCTTCGGGGAAATACCAACGCAAGCTGCAAGTAGCAGGTACCAGGGCGCGCCTGCCCCCCCCCAGGCGCGCCCTGGTGCCTCGTGGGCACCCACTGGGGCTTCTGGCCTCCTCCCAAAGCTTCTAGTGTTTATCTTGTCCAGAAAAAAATCTCCAAAAAGTTTCGTGGCATTTGGACTTCGTTTGGTATTGATTTTGTGTAAAACAAAAACAGGGCAGAAAACAGCAACTGGCACTTGGCACTAGGTTAATAGGTTAGTCTCCAAAAATGATATATAATTGCTGTAAATGTATATAAAAACATCCAAGATTGATAATATAACAGCATGGAACAATAAAAAATTATAGATACGTTGGAGACGTATCAAGTATCGAGTTCCTTCATGCTTGATTCATGAACTTTGGGGTTTGTTAAACATCATCCGTAAATGGGTGGCTATTACGGCGGCTTACGGGTTCATGGAAAATTATGACCAGTAACTTGATAGCTCAAGATTGGGATTTGCTCCTCCGACGATGGAGAGATATCTCTGGGCCCTCTCGGTGTTACGGTATCCATCATCGTCTGGCCAGACACATTATGATTTGATCACGGGGATGCCGGAACACGGGAACGAGAAAAGAGAACAAAACTGGTAACGAGGTAACTGGCATAGTGGACAAGTTGTTGATCCACGGGGATGCCGATAAGTCTCACCTCGGGTGTTTGTAACATATCGCGAAGCAACAGGAATAGCACACGGCAACTGGTGGTTCACTCGAATATTTATTCATGTGGGTATAGGGGTCAATATGGGTGTCCACGGCTCCGATGTTGATCATTGATCGGAAAGTGTTCCGGTCATGTCTATGCTTCACCGAACCTATAGGGTCACACGCTTAAGGGTCATCTATCTACTGAATACTAGACAGGGAGTCTGAGAGAAAGTCACCGGAAAAGTTTCGGAGACAACGGAAGAGTTCCGGAGAGAGAACACCAGAATAGTTTCGGTAAAACTGAAAAGTTGTTTCGGGGTATACCATTAAGTCAAATTGGTTTCAGCACACGCCTGGAAATTCTTGGAGGGTGCCAGAATTGTTCTGGGAACTTCTGGGATTTTTCCGGAGAAAAAACCCGGAAATGTTCCGGAGCTGCCGGAACCGCTTTGGTTGCTTTTCGCAGATGAAAATCACTAATCCGGAATTGTTTCGGAACGCGTCCAAAATTATTTTAGTGGGTACTGGAAATGTTCTAAGACCTACAGAAATATTTTTGGATTTAACGATCGTGGAAAAATGTTTTCGTGAATAGTGAAAAGCACTTTATGGTTACTATATGGAAAGCCACCTTTTTGGGCTTTGTCCCAAAATATCTTGGAGATGACATGGATGGATGAGAGCCACCCTACCCCTTGGGTTTTCCTATAAATAGAGGTGGAGAGGCACTCTCCACACTCACTCTTTCTCACATACAAATGCCATGCATGATCTGGCCTTCTCTCTCCCTCCCCACGAAATAGTTTCGTAGAGCCGAAAGGCTGTCTGGGTTCCGGTGGGAACTAGTTCTGGACGGTGAAGCCCTGCCGGATAGATGACACCGTATGTGTGCAACCCCGTAGAGAGGTCATAGGTTCGATCGTTTTGCCCGAGGGGCTGTTCGAGAGTGCCTCCCGAAGGGCTGTCCGAGTGACCGTCCGAGTTTCTGTGAGTGCCTCCCGATGGGCTGTCCGTGACACCGTGCGGGGGACTGTACGACCGCCTCTCGAAGGGCTGTCCGAGGGGCTGACGAGGGAGTACATCCTCGCGGTTGGGAGGTTGTAAATCCTAGCTGCGGGGATCTGCACCGACGATCTACATCGACTCTACTTCCACTGCGCTACGAGTCGGTAACGATCAGATCCAAACCTTGGATGCATCTCCATAGTGTTCCTGGGCGTGCTCGCTATACCAAAAAATTTTGTTTCTGTCGCGTTCCCCTACACCTCCTTGGGGGGGATATCACATCTAGGGGGAGCTTTGCTCTAAGACTTGAGCTAAAGCAACTCTAATGGTGTGAACACATTAATGCTTTATGTAAAAGTGGTAACCCCACTTGTGCTTAAACAATGAGTATGACCTATGATCAAATGTTCTCATTTGGCTCCTAAGTCAATATACTCATATATAGATGACTATGTCATCGCCCATTGCTTGATAGATACTAGAATTGGTTGTGCATGTTTGACACATATTTCAATTGCTATCTTATTGTGTGAGCATGTTGCTTTGCATGTCTTTCTTCATTCAAGGACATCCATTTGCTGTTTTGATTTTCTTGGTTTTTCTGGCCAAGTGGATGTACAAGAATGCCTAAGAACCTCCTCTAGCTATCTGTTTTTTCTTGTCTCAAATTCTATTGTTGCTATATCACGAAAATTGAACAAGTCTTTTTCGGACCCTCCGGGTGAAGTGCACTCGGAGTCACCGATCTGTCAAGGACTGAACTCCAAAACCTTCTGGATGTTTTTCGGTCAGACCAACCCACTCTCATTCGGTCTCACCGAAACCATTTATACTGATCAGATTTTCTATCTCAGTGCAACCGACATGAATCGTCTCGGAGCCACCGATACGCCTAACTGCAAGCAGTTGCACGTCTCGGTGCCACCGATTCGCTTCAATCGGAGCCACCGACAGCCAGTGGGTATATATATCCAGCGGGTCCGTTCGATTGAAATTTCTCAAAACCCTTCGAACCCGTGCCCAATTGCTGCCGTCGCCAAGTCTCCGGATTGTCGCCTTTGCGTCTAGCGCGCTCTTGCCGTTGGATTCCATCTCCGTCAACGGGAATCTCTCCCTCCGTTGCCGCCGTAGAGGATTTGCGCCAAGTTAGGGTAAAATCCGATCCCCTTTGTGCTTCAAATTCTGATTCAATGCACTAGGCTATTCGCCATGATTCATGCCACAGTTTGCTATAGTCATTCCTCATATAAAATTCCTTAGAATAGATTCGAGCAAAAAATTTAGGTTTAATTTTTCGCAGAATGCATCTCGGACCAACCGAATTGAAATTTTCAGAGTCACCGATTTGGCTTTAGCCATTGCACTAGTACCCCTCGATGCCACCGAGTTGTAAGAATCGGTGAAACCAAAAGTAAGTTTCTGTGAAACCCTAGCATATCAGAGACACCGAGCCACAAATCGGTCTGATCGAAACTGTGTGCCAAGTTTCTGTTCAGTGCTTCGGTATCACCGAAATGATCAACTCGGATGATCCGAAATCCCTTCTGTGAAAAGTTGAAACTAAGATTTGAACTCATTTTTTCAAAAACCAGCTGTCTTTTTGTGATGACTCATCTACTCTGCCCATACCCAACTATTCACAGGTCTGTTTGCAAGATGTCAGATGCTAGTGACAGCCAGAACATGTCAGAGCAAGCAGCAGAATTAAGTGCAGGGTCAAGCCCTGAGGAAAGTTTCTATGAAGGAGAAAGGAGCTCTCCAGAATTGCCTAAGGCAGCCACCAGATCAAGGAAGAAGAAAAATTCTGATGATGACGATGAGGATTTTGCTGCTGAGGAAGCTACCTCCAAAAAGAAGAAGCCATCTGTTATAGCCAAGGAATATGGCACAAGGAAGGAAAGATGATTCACAAGAAAGATTTCAGAATCAACTATAGCCAAGCAGGGAATGACACTCACTCTTGAGGAGCCAAGTGGCTCAAAAGCAAAAGTTGCAGGGAAGAAGAGAGAGAGAAAACAAACTGCCCATGTGATCTTCAAGCCAACCTCCATGAGGAGAGATGATGCAACTGATGAGGAAGAGGAAGAACCAGCAAATCCACCTCCTGCAAAGCAACAGAAGCTCATGACAAGTGCAATGAAATCCAGCACCTCCTCCAAGACAAAGAAAGCTACAACAACCAGACCAAAGAGAACCACAAGAGATGTTTCAGCTAAGGAGAAGAACAAGGCCCCAGTGCCTGAAGCTGAGGTTGATGATGAGCCACTAGTGCTCAAGAAGCTAAGGCCAAAGTTGCCTGATCATGATGGTACTCACCCAATTGCAGAAGACATGAAGGCAAGAAGAGATAATGGTCTGAGAAAATGGAGAGAGAATGATCCCTATTCTATCAGGAGAAAAACAGCTTGTGACTATAGGTTTCACACTCGAGAGGAACAAGAATTTTATGAGACAGTGTTGCTAGACAAGAAACCAATAGTCAGTGACATGAGATGGGTCAAATGGGAGTACATTGATGAGAATGAAGACCATTTTCCTCATGTTCATGAGAGTTTCAAGCTTGCTGGGATTGATACCTTCATTGGAAGGAAACTTACATCATGGAGTGATGAAATGATCATGCAATTCTATTCCACGGCACACTTCTATCCAAATGGGAAGATTGTGTGGATGACTGAAGGAGTGAGATACCATTCTTCTATCACTGAGTGGGCTGCTCTTCCTGATGCTCCTAAGGATCAAGAGGATGATATTGATGTTTATGCTAAGCCCAAGAAAGACCACAATTCCATGAAGAACATGTACAAGCCTATTCCAGAGAAGGATCTTGAGACACACAAGCTAGGTTCAGTGAAGCACCTGCTACCTGGTTTGGCCACCACCAACACCATTTTGAGGCATACCTTGATGCCCAAATCTGGAGATGACAAGATGATACGTGGCCACTCCATCAACTTGCTGCACCTGTTTGATGTTCCACAGAAGTTCAAAGTTATGAGTCTGATTGTAGAAACCATAAAGAGGACAACAGCTGACCAAAAGAGGTCATGTGGTTTTGCTCCGCACATTCAGTTGCTCATCAATTCCAAGGTTGGAACGAGCACATATCTTCTTGACCGAGAGCACCTTCTATTATTTCCTGAGTTCGAGGACAATGTAGTGGTGATGGATCCTTCTCACCCTACTTCTGCTGAGGTACAGGCAAAGATTGAAGCAGTTAAAGCAGCCAAGGAAGCATCAACTCCTAGCTCATCCATAGCTCAGCTCAAGACCAAGTCTGATCAAATGGCTTATCTGCTAGAAGCTACCCAGAGGATTGAACAAAGTCTGGCCAACCTTGTCAAGAATCAGGCAAGCTTAGAGCGGATTGTGGAAACAAAGTTTTATGATCTTGATGAGAAAGTCATAGAAATCCAGACTACAATGGAGAAGCTCAAGAAGGACATGGACAAAGTCAGAGAGACTGATGAGGATAGTGGTAATGAAAGACCTACCACACATAGATTTCATACAGTGCCTAGGGCACTGAGGTCTGCCGTTGTACCTACTACAGATGTGAGGACTACAGTTTCTGCCCCAACTGCTGCTCCATCCGTTCCACCGCCAGTGTCTACTCCACCAGCACAGCAGACTTCAGCCGAAGCATTTGCAAATGCACTTCTCTCAACGCCGTCGACGCACACCGGAGCTGCCAGCCAGAGATCTTCACCTCCAGGAACTGCCGGAGATCGTGCCAAGAGTGACGAGTAGCTCTATACCTATTCAAGTTTTTTGGTACTTGTTGCCAAAGGGGGAGAATTTGTATAGATCTTTAGGCTCGAGAGAGAGTGTCTTGTCTTTTGCTTCGTTTGATTTTTCTTGAGAGTGTTTGGTTCGTGCTTGCTACTTTGGTTCGTTATGCTTGAGACTACGTTGGTTGATTGTGTGCTTGATCATACAATGCTTCATGCTATGCACATTGGTTATCTTTATCTCTAATCTATGTATAATCATTCACATGTGTTTTTGGTGATGCGTGCTTACTATTCCGTTCATATCATTTTGTGTGCTCCACCAAGTTGTATGTGACATGGAAGAGTTACCCATGATCCTAATTGATTGTGCATTTGCATTCAAATGCAAATTCTAAATAATGCACAAATTTAGGGGGAGCTGTTGCTTATCACATACTTCTCAAAGCGACGATAATATTCATTGATTATATCCTCTATCGAAGCTTTGATCTATATGTTGTCATCAATTACCAAAAAGGGGGAGATTGAAAGTGCAACTAATCCCCGGGTGGTTTTGGTAATTTATAACAACATATATCTCATTGATCTAACAAACATTCAAGTGAAAGATTTCAGGAAGTTCAATGATTGGCATGCAAGGACTACGAAATTCGGACCCTTCAAAATGCTAAGGATATTCATTGGCAAAAGCTCAAGACTCTTCATTTTTGGTTTAGTGATCCAAGATCACATTGAGTCCATAGGAAAGCCAATACTATTAAAAGGGGATGAGGTTTTGATAATAATATGATTGCTCAAGTGCTTAGTGATACTGCTCCAAAACCCTCAGCCACTTTCTCTATCCAAACTTGTCCTAATTTCCAAAGTCAAACTCGGTCTCACCGAATCCTATTCTTCTGGCTCCACCGAGTTCATAAGGACAGTGCCACTAGCCAAACCCTAACAAGTCGGATCCACCGATATGGATCTCGGTCCCACCGAGATGGCCTTGCCAACTCTCTATCATCAATTGCAATTATTTCGGTCTAACCGAGTTTGCAATCGGTGCCACCGAGATGGCTTGACCAACTTTCTGTTGCCTTGTTGCAATTATTTTGGTCTCACCGAGATGTTGCAATCGGTGCCACCGAAACGAGGTTTGCCCTACCATTACACATTGGTTGCTCCGAGTTGTTTCCATTTGGTCCCACCGAAACTTCAAAAGTTCACATCTTTTGCACAGGTCGGTCTCACCGAGAATTCTAATCGGTGCCACCGAGTTTGGTCAAAAGTGTGTAACGGTTGGATTTCGTGTGGAGGCTATATATACCCCTCCACCACCCTCTTACAAAGTAAGAGAGCCATCAGAACATGCCTACATTTCCACCATACATTTTTTGGGAGAGAACCTCCTACTCATGTGTTGAGATCAAGATATTCCAATCCTACCATTTGAACCTTGATTTCTAGCCTTTCCCAAGTTGCTTTCCACTCAAATCCTTCTTTCACCATAGCCAAATCTGTGAGGGAGTGTTTGAGTATTGGGGAGACTATCACTTGAAGCACAAGAGCAAGGAGTTCATCATCAACACACAATCTATACCTTTTGGAGAGTGGTGTCTCCTAGATTGGTTAGGTGTCACTTGGGAGCCTCCAAGATCATGTGGAGTTGAACCAAGTAGTTTGTAAGGGCAAGGAGATCGCCTACTTCATGAAGATCTACCCCGAGTGAGGCTAGTACTTCATGGACGGAAGCCATGGTGGAATAGACAAGGTTGCTTCTTCGTGGACCCTTTGTGGGTGGAGCCCTCCGTGGACTCGCGCAGCCGTTACCCTTCGTGGATTGAAATCTCCATCAATGTGGACGTACGATAGCACCACCTATCGGAACCACGCCAAAAATCATCGTGTCTTCATTGCATTTGAAATCTCTGATCCCCTCCATGTGTAGGGTGTTACTTGACTTGATATACTTGCTAAAATCTGCCCACAACTAAAATTGGGAAAAGGATAGATTTTTATTTGGTCAAGTAGTCTAATCACCCCCCTCTAGACATACTTTCGATCCTATAATTCACATCCACCATCCCACAAAAATACTAACACCATCATTTGACTCCATCAAATTTTGTGCATTTTGACATCTTTGCCTAGGCCCTCCACCATATCATCCGCAAAACCACCATAGCCTTCCGCAACCTAACCCATTTTGATCCCCATTGCGTTTGTGGTTGCTTGAGTTGTGATTCGAGGCTCCTAAGGTGTTTCGGCTACTTAGGGACGGTTACTTCTTCATCAACCACCACCATAACTTCCGCATACCCTTGTCCACCATAATCTTCTGACACCTTAACCCATTTTGACCGGTTTTGTTTGAGATTTTTAGTTCATGGTTTCTGTTTCCTAAGGTGTTTCGGCTAATTAGGAACGGTTCAACATTGACATCACCGCCACTCATCATTGCCACGGACTCGTCATCGACAACCACCTCTTCACCTTTGACACCGCAACCGTAAGCAAGGACGGTAACTTCGACGGCATCATTGTACATTTCCTTGCCATTGCATTGATCACCTTGAGCATATAGCGTCACTTACCCATCGAGACTAGCAAGTTGAGAATTGCCGGGCCACGCTCATTGTTCACCTTAGTGATACGCTTACGCCGCATAGCTACATTTAGCGTGCAATCATCTTGCTATCATCTTTGTGCCATAAGCCTTGATACATCCAATTTGCATCATGATTTCTTATTGATAATTATTATGTTTTTTATCATTATTTCACTTTATGGTACAATTCTTATGCCTTTTCTCTCTTATTTTGCAAGGTTCACATGAAGAGGGAGAATGCCGGCAACTGGAATTCTGGACCTGAAAGGGGTGAAACAGAGATAGCTATTCTGCACAACTCCAAATGACCTGAAAATTTACGGAGAATTATTTTGGAATATATAAAAAAATACTGGCAAAAGAATCAACAGGAGGGGACCCACCAGGCAGCCACAAGCCTGGGGGGGGCGCCCTACCCCCCTGGGCGCGCCCCCGAGCTTGTGGGGCCCCTGGCAGGCCTCCGGGCCCCTCCTTCTGCTATATGAAGCCATTTTCAATAGAAAAAATCAGAAGAATACTTTTGGGATGAAGCGCCGCCGTCTTGAGGCGGAACCTGGGCAGGAGCTATTTTGCTCTCCGGCGGAGCGATTCCGCCAGGGATACTTCCCTCTGGGAGGGGGAAATTGAAGCCATCGACATCACCAACGATCCTCTCATCGTGGGAGAACTAATCTTCATCAACATCTTCACCAACACCATCTCATCTCAAACCCCAGTTCATCTCTTGTATTCAATATTTGTCTCAAAACCTCAGATTGGTACATGTGGGTTGCTAGTAGTGTTGATTACATCTTGTAGTTGATGCTAGTTGGTTTATTTGTTGGAAGATTATATGTTCAGATCCTTAATGCTATTCAATACCCCTCTGATCTTGAACATGAATATGATTTGTGAGTAGTTACTTTTGTTCTTGAGGACATGGGAGTAGTCTTGTCATAAGTAATCATGTGAATTTGGTATTCGTTTGATATTTTGATGCTATGTATGTTGTGCTTCCTTTAGTGGTGTCGTGTGAACGTCGACTACATGACACTTCACCATCTTTGGGCCTAAGGGAAGGCATTGTGGAGTAGTAATTAGATGATGGGTTGCTAGAGTGACAGAAGCTTAAACCCTAGTTTATGCGCTATTCCATAAGGGGCTGATTTGGATCCATATGTTTCATGCTATGGTTAGAGTTATCTTAATTCTTCTTTCGTAGTTGAGGATGCTTGCGAGAGGGGGTAATCATAAGTGGGAGGCTTGTTCAAGTAAGAACAGCACCCAAGCACCGGTCCACCCACATATCAAATTATCAAAGTAGCGAACGCGAATCAAACAAACATGATGAAAGTGACTAGATGAAATTCCCATGTGTCCTCGAGAACGCTTTGCTTATTATAAGAGTTCGTTCTGGCTTGTCCTTTGCTATAAAAAGGATTGGGCCACCTTGCTGCACTTTATTATACTTGTTACTTGTTACTTGTTACGAATTATCTTGCTATCAAAACTACCTGTTACCGCTACTTTTAGTACTTGCAGAGAATACCTTGCTGAAAACCGCTTGTCATTTCCTTCTGCTCCTCGTTGGGTTTGACACTCTTACTTGCAGAGAAAGGACTACGATTGATCCCTATACTTGTGGGTCATCAAGACTCTTTTCTGGCGCCATTGCCGGGGAGTGAAGCGCCTTTGGTGAGTGGAATTTGGTAAGGAAACCTTTATATTACGTGCTGAAATTTACTGTCACTTGTCACTATGGAAAGTAATCCTTTGAGGGGCTTGTTCGGGGTATCTTCACCTCGACCGAAAGCATTGAGTGTTGCTCCTCAACCTATTGAACCTACTGAAAATATTTATTATGAAATTCCTTCGTGTATGGTAGAGAAACTACTAGCTAATTCTTATGCAGGAGATGGAACGGTACATCCTCATATGCACTTGATCTATGTGGATGAAATTTGTGGATTTTTTTAAGCTTGCAGGTCTATCCGGAGATGGAGTTAAGAAGAAAGTATTCCCTTTATCTTTGGAGGGAAAGGCATTGACATGGTATAGGCTATGTGATGATACTGAAACATGGGACTGGAACCGGTTGAAGCTGGAATTCCACTAGAAATTTTATCCTATGCATTTGGTTCATCGTGATCGGAATTATATATATAATTTTTGGCCTTGTGAAGGAGAAAGTATCGCTCAAGCTTGGGGGAGGCTTAAGTATATGTTGCACACATGCCCCAATCATGAGCCCTCAAGAGAAATAATTCTTCAAAACTTTTATGCTCGGCTTTCTCATAATGATCAATCCATGCTCGATACTTCTTCTGCTGGTTCCTTTATAAAGAGAAATATTGAATTCAGATGGGATCTTCTGGAAAGAATTAAACGTAACTCCGAAGATTGGGAAATCGACAAAGTTAATGAGTCAGGTATAAATCTTGAGTATGATTGTGTTAGATCTTTTATGGAAACCGATGCTTTTCATAAGTTTAGTACTAAATATGGACTTGACTCTGAGATAGTAGCTACCTTTTGTGAATCTTTTGCTGCTCATGTTGATCTCCCTAAGGAGAAATGGTTTAAATATCATCCACCTATTGAATTGAATCAAGAACCTGTTAGTGTTAAAGAAGAAACAATTGTTTACCATGTTGATCCAGTTGTGCCTACTGCTTATATTGAGAAACCCCCTTTCCCTGTTAGGATTAAGGAACATGCTAAATCTTCAATTGTGGTTAATAAGAGTAATATTAGAGCACCTAGACCTTCTGAACAATTTAAAGTTGAACCTAATATTGTAATGGTTAAAGATCTTTTGGTTGATAATATTGATGGACATGTCATATATTTCTGTGATGAAGCAACTAGAATTGCTAAACCAGACAATAAAGATAAAAACAAACCTGTAATTGGCATGCCTGTTATTTCTGTTAAAATTGGAGATCATTGCTATCATGGTTTATGTGATATTGGTGCTAGTGTGAGTGCTATTCCGTTTACTCTCTATCAAGAAGTCATGAATGATATTGCACCTGTTGAGATTGAAGATATTGATGTTACTATTAAGCTTGCAAATAGAGATACTATTTCACCACTTGGGATTGTTAGAGATGTTGAAGTCTTGTGTGGTAAGATCAAATATCCTACTGATTTTCTTGTTCTTGGATCACCACAAGATGATTTTTGTCCCATTATATTTGGTAGACCTTTCTTGAATACAGTTAATGCCAAGATTGATTGCACTAAAGAAATTGTCGGTGTTAATTTTGGTGAGGTGTCTCATGAGTTTAATTTCTCTAAGTTTCGTAGACAACCTCATGATAAAGAATTACCTAATAAGGATGAAATTATTGGTCTTGATTCTATTGTTGTACCTCCTACTGATCCTTTAGAACAATATTTGCTAGACCATGAGAATGATATGCATATGAATGAAAGAAATGAAATAGATGAGCTGTTCTTTAAACAAGCACCTATCCTTAAACATAATTTGCCTGTTGAAACCTTGGGAAATCCACCTCCACCCAAGGGTGATCCTGTGTTTGAATTAAAGCAATTACCTGATACACTTAAATATGCTTATCTTGATGAAAAGAAGATATATCATGTTATTATTAGTGCTATCCTTTCAGAGCATGAAGAAAAGAGATTACTTAAAACTTTGAAGAAGCACCGGGCTGCTATTGGATATACTCTCGATGATCTTAAGGGCATTAGTCCCACTTTATGTCAGCATAAAATTCATATGGAGCCAGATGCTAAACCCGTTGTTGATCATCAAAGAAGGCTGAATCCTAGAATGAAGGATGTGGTAAGAACTGAAATATTAAAGCTTCTGGAGGTAGGTATAATTTATCCCATAGCTGATAGTAGATGGGTAAGTCATGTTCATTGTGTTCCTAAGAAAGGAGATATTACCGTTGTTCCTAATGATAAAAATGAACTTATCCCACAAAGAATTGTAACTGGTTATAGGATGGTAATTGATTTCAGGAAATTAAATAAAGCTACTAGGAAAGATCATTACCCCTTGCCTTTTATTGATCAAATGTTAGAAAGATTATCTAAGCATACACACTTTTGTTTCCTAGATGGTTATTCTGGTTTCTCTCAAATACATGTTTCACCTGAAGATCAAGAGAAAACCACCTTTACATGTCCTTTTGGAACTTATGCTTATCGTCGAATGCCTTTTGGTTTATGTAATGCACCTGCTACCTTTCAAAGATGTATGACTGCTATATTCTCTGACTTTTTTGAAAATATTGTTGAGGTTTTCATGGATGATCTCTCCGTTTACGGAACTTCTTTTGATGATTGCTTGAGCAACCTTGATCGAGTTTTGCAGAGATGTGAAGAAACTAATCTTGTCTTGAATTGGGAGAAGTGCCACTTTATGGTGAATGAAGGTATAGTCCTTGGGCATAAAATTTCTGAAAGTGGTATTGAAGTTGATAAAGCTAAAGTTGATGCTATTGAGAAAATGCCGTGTCCTAAAGATATCAAAGGTATAAGAAGTTTCCTCGGTCATGCTGGTTTCTTTCTCAGTGTGTGATGCAAGTGATTATGCTGTAGGTGTTGTTCTAGGACAAAGAGTTAATAAGAAATTAAATGTTATCCATTATGCTAGTAAAACTCTAGACAGTGCTAAAAAAATTATGCTACTACTGAGAAAGAATTTTTAGCAGTTGTGTTTGCGTGTGATAAAATCAGATCTTACATTGTTGATTCCAAAGTTACTATTCATACCGATCATGCTGCTATTAAATATCTTATGGAAAAGAAAGATTGTAAACCTAGACTTATTAGGTGGGTTCTTTTGCTACAAGAATTTGATTTGCATATTGTTGATAGAAAGGGAGCTGAGAATCCCGTAGCTGATAACTTGTCTAGAATGGAAAATGTTCTTGATGACCCACTTCCTATTAATGATGATTTTACTGATGAACAATTAGCAGTCATAAATGCTTCTCGTAATACTCCTTGGTATGCAGACTATGCTAATTACATTGCTGCTAAATATATACCACCTAGTTTCACATACCAACAAAACAAAAAGTTCTTCTTTGATTTAAGACATTACGTTTGGGATGATCCACACTTATATAAAGAAGGAGTAGATGGTATTATTAGATGTTGTGTACCTGAGCATGAACAGGAACAAATCCTATGTAAGTGTCACTCCGAGGCATATGGAGGACACCATGCGGGAGACAGAACTACACACAAGGTATTACAATCTGGTTTTTATTGGCCTACTCTTTTCAAGGATGCACGTAAGTTTGTCCTTTCTTGTCATGAATGTCAAAGAATTGGTAACGTTGGTAGACGTCAGGAAATGCCTATGAATTATTCACTTGTTATTGAACCATTTGATGTTTGGGGTTTTGATTATATGGGACCTTTTCCTAAATCCAATGGGTATACTCATATTTTGGTTGCTGTCGATTATGTTACTAAGTGGGTAGAAGCTATTCCAACTAGTAGTGCTGATCATAACACTTCCATTAAAATGCTTAAAGAAGTTATATTTCTGAGGTTTGGAGTCCCTAGATATTTAATGACTGATGGTGGTTCACATTTTATTCATGGTGCTTTCCGTAAATTGCTTGCTAAATATGATGTTAACCATAGAATTGCATCTCCTTATCACCCTCAGTCTAGTGGTCAAGTTGAATTAACTAATATAGAAATAAAATTGATTTTGTAAAAGACTGTTAATAGATCTAGAAAGAATTGGTCTAAGAAACTTGATGATGCACTATGGGCTTACAGAACCGCTTATAAAAATCCTATGGGTATGTCTCCATATAAAATGGTTTATGGAAAGGCATGTCATTTACCTCTTGAATTAGAACATAAAGCATATTGGGCAATTAAAGAACTCAACTATGATTTTAAACTTGCCGGTGAAAAGAGGTTATTTGATATTAGTTCTTTAGATGAATGGAGAACCCAAGCTTATGAAAATGCCAAGTTGTTTAAAGAAAAAGTTAAAAGATGGCATGATAAGAGAATTCAAAAATGGGAATTCAAAGTAGGTGATCATGTTCTATTATACAATTCTCGTTTAAGATTTTTGGCAGGAAAACTTCTCTCTAAATGGGAAGGCCCATACATCATCGAAGAAGTTTATCGCTCCGGAGCCATCAAAATAAACAACTCCAAAGGCAACAATCCGAGAGTGGTTAATGGGCAAAGAATTAAACATTATATCTCAGGTACGCCCATTAATGTTGAAACTAATATTATCCAAACAAATGACACCGGAAGAGCACATAGAGGAAACCTTCCGGAACGCTCCAGAATCCTGAAAACGAGTAGGTATGTGGTACGGTAAGTAAACCAACTCCAAAACTTCCATAAAAGTACTTTCTGTCTGTTTTGGAATATATAAAAAATTAGGAAAATAATAAATAGTCCGAAAAGTGCGCGAGGAGGCGACAAGCCTGGGGGGGCGTGATACGTCTCCAATGTATCTATAATTTTGGATTGTTCCATGCTATTATATTATCAATCTTGGATGTTTTTATATACATTTACAACAACTATATATCATTTTTTGGGACTAACCTATTAACTTAGTGCCCAGTGCCAGTTGCTGTTTTTTTGCCTGTTTTTGGTTTTCTAGAATATCAGTACCAAACGAAGTCCAAATGCCACGAAACTTTTTGGAGATTTTTTTCTGGACATAACAAGTACTGGAAGCTTTTGGAGAGGGCCAGAATATGGAGCAATGGCCCACGAGGCACCAGGGTGCGCCCTAGGGGGGTGGCGCGCCCTGGTGGCTTGTGGGGCCCACACAGCTCCGTTTGACCTAATTCCACCACTATAAATTCTCTAAAATCGGGAAACCAACAGAGGAGTCCACGAAATACTTTTTCCGCCGCCGCAAGTTTCTGTTCTCGAGATATCCCATCTGGAGGCCTTTTTCGGTACTCCGCCGGATGGGGAATCGATCACGGAGGGGCTCTACATCAACCTTGCTAACCTTCCGATGATGCGTGAGTAGTTTACCACAGACCTTCGAGTCCATAGTTAGTAGCTAGATGGCTTCTTCTCTCTTTTTGATCTTCAATACAATGTTCTCCTCGATGTTCTTGGAGTTCTATCCGATGTAATCACTTTTTGCGATGTGTTTGTTGGCATCCGATGAATTGTGAGTTTATGATCAGATTATCCATGAATATTATTTGAGTCTTCTCTGAACTCTTTTATGCATGATTATCATAGCTTCATATTTCTTCTCCAATCTATTGATTTGGTTTGGCCAACTAGATTGATTTATCTTGCCATGGGAAGAGGTGCTTTGTAATGGGTTCGATCTTGCGGTGCTCAATCCCAGTGACAGAAAGGGACATGACATGTATGTATCATTGCTATTAAGGGTAAAAATATCGGGTTTATTCATGCGTGAGTTTACTTTGTCTACATCATGTCATCTTGCTTAAGGCGTTACTCTGTTCTTTATGGACTTAATACACTAGATGCATGCTGGATAGCGGTCGATGTGTGGAGTAATAGTAGTAGATGCAGGCAGGAGTCGGTCTACTTGTCTCGGACGTGACGCCTATATACATGATCATTGCCTTGGATATCGTCATGATTATTTGCTTTTCTATCAATTACCCAACTGTAATTTGTTTACCCACCGTATGCTATTTTCTTGAGAGAAGCCTCTAGTGAAAACTATGGCCCCCGGGTCTATCTAAATCATATATTAAAAACCCTAAAAATACCTTGCTGCACTTTTTTCTTTATTTATTTTATTTTGTATTTTTATTCAATCTATCTATCTATCACATATAATTTAATCTTGCAATTAACCGCCGAGGGATTGACAACCCCTTGTTTGCGTTGGGTGCAAGGATTTGTTGTTTTGTGTGCAGGTGCTGCTAACGAGGTGTTGTGTGATTCTCCTACTGGATTGATAACCTTGGTGTCATAACTGTGGGAAATACTTATCTCTATTGTACTGCATCTCCCTTCCTCTTCAGGGAATTACCAACGCAGCTCACAAGTAGCAGGAAGAATTTCTAGCGCCGTTGCCGGGGAGACATCATCAACATCTATCAAGTACCTACGCATAAAAGTTTCATCTCCGTGCATTTATTTTATTTGCCTTTGCCTCTCGTTTTCATATCCCTCACTTCTAAAAAGTTTTTACAAAAATACAAAATATTTTTCGTTTGCCTTTTTCTTGTTTGCTTGATTGCTTGCTTGCCTTACCATTATGGCCAGTTCTTCGCTCATTACTATTACCCCTGAAAGTGAAGTACTTAATTTTAAACAAAGGGGAGGAGAGAATTTAAAAGATGCTTGGTATAGGATTTGTGATGCTCATAATAGATCAACTCGTAAGCAATCCACCACAATCCTTCTTCGCAATTTTTATGTGGGTATTACTACTTGGTATAGATTCGTACTTGATACTATTACCGGAGGGAATTTCTTGATGTGTCCCTCTATGGATGCTTTCAATGCTATGGGAAATTTAGTGGGATCACCGCCTATCACTATTAATGAAACAACTTTGACTTTGGAACATGTTATGCAAAGGTTAGAGGCTATTGAAAGTAAAATGTCTACTATTGAACATCTTGAGAATTTAGAAAAAAAAATTCATAATCATATCACTCAATTTGGTTCTAAGGTAGGAATCGCATTGAAAATCTAAAAAGAGAAGGAACTGGTAGTTAATGAAAGAATAGAACAAAACCCTGCTAGAATCGATAAGATAGAAGAAATTATTAATAATTTGGGGTCGGCTTTTTCCTCCGTTAAGAATATTGATAGAACTCCTCCCAATAAAAATTGCAAGCTCATATATGTTCCTAAAACCAATGGTGCTACTTCTAGTAAGGGAAATGAGGATCTTAAAATGATTAGCGTGCACCCCAATTTCATTGATATAATTAAGGAACCTATTCATAAAAGTAAAATTCTTGATTTGGTGCCTAGAAGTGTGATGATGAGAAACACCTATGTTAAATCTATTAGAAAAAATGGATGTGTGATTGAGGAGTTGGAAACGAAGGATGATAATACTTGAAACTATGCATTATGCCTAGCTAGGGGCATAAAACAATAGCGCTTGTTGGGAGGCAACCCAATGAATAAAATAATTTTTTACATTTTGTTTCTGTTATTGTGTGTTTCCACATTTATGCTACTGTTAAGATTGTGTTTTTGTGTTTTTAATTAGTGTTTGTGCCAAGTAAAACCTTTGGGATGATTTGGAAGATAGTATAATTGATGCTGTTTGGAAAACAGAAAGTTTTGTGTCCAGTGCTAGAATTTTGGTTCTGTACTGGAGCGTCAGAAATATCTGAAATTTTTACACAGTATTGGTATATGAATTGCCCACGTTGTCCTAAGTTTTCAGAATTTTTAGAGTTACAGAAGTATGGCTTTTAAATAGATCTCTACAGACTGTTCTGTTTTTGACAGATTCTATTTTTGATGCACTACTTGCTTGTTTTGATGAAACTATGGATTGTATCGGGGGGTATAAGCCATGGAGAAGTTAGAATACAGTAGGTATAATGAAAAAATAAAATATGAATGGGTTTGCAACAGTACTTAAAGTAGTGATTTGTTTTGTTATACTAACGGATCTCACGAAGGTTTTGTTGAGTTTTGTGTGATTGAAGTTTTCAAGTTTTGGGTGAGATCACGATGGATGAGGGAATAAGGAGTGGCAAGAGCCTAAGATTGGGGATGCCCGAGGCACCCCAAGGTAATATTCAAGGAATACTCAAGCGTCTAAGCTTGGGGATGCCCCGGAAGGCATCCCCTCTTTCTTCTACCAACCATCGGTAATTTTACTTGGAGCTATATTTTTATTCGTCACATGATATGTGTTTTGCTTGGAGCATCGTGTATTATATGAGTCTTTGCTTTGCTTGCTTTTTAGTTTGTCACAATCATCTTTGCTGGACACACCTATTTGAGAGAGCCACACGATCATCATGATTTGTTAGAATACTCTATGTGCTTCACTTAAATTTTTTGAGCTAGGCAGTTGCTCTACTGCTTCACTTAAATCTTTTTGAGCACGGCGTGGCTATATTTCTAATAAATATTTGAACTCTCATGCTTCACTTATATTATTTTAAGAGTTGATAAGATTAAAATTTTGAAGAAATATTTAAACTCTCATGCTTCACTTATATTATTTTGAGAGTTGATAAATTTTGAAGAAATATGTGCACTCTCATGCTTCACTTATATCTTTTTGAGAGTTGATAATAGTAACGGTAATTTGCACAAGATATGAATTTGGTCCCAAAGTGATGAATATTCAAGAGGGATATAATAAAAACTTTCATATAGATCATTGGATATGATAAGTGTGATTCCTTGCAATAGTTTTGCGATATGGAGATGATGATATGTGAGTCATGTTAGTGAGTAATTGTGATTTAGTAAGAATATTAGTGTTAAGGTTTGTGATTCCCTATGCATGCACATTAAGTCAATAGTTATGCAAAGAAATTATATCCTACTTATGGTGCATTATTCGGTGTTAGTTATGTTCAATGCATGTTTATGATCATTTTTGCTTTTTGGTTGGTTGCTTCTCAATCTATTTGCCAGCCTTCATTTGTACTAAGCGGAAATACTGGTTGTGCATCCAAAATCCTTAAACCCAAGTTGTGCCAAATGAGTCCACTATATCTACCTATATGCGGTATTTCAATGCCGTTCCAAGTAAATTTGCATGTGCCAACTCTAATTTTCAAAGTAATTTTCTGTTTTGTGTGCCCGTACCGCTCATGAAGCGGCAGGGGGTGGCCATTATTTTTCATGCTAGGTGTGTTATTCTCACGATGAGTGTTTATTCACTTGTCATTGCACGAGAGAGTGACTGGTAATAGGGATGCCCAGTCCCACAATGAATCAAAAATTAATAACAACAAAATTCCTTGGAAAGTGTTGGTATGGAGGGCACCCGTGGATACGACTAGCCATTGATTGTGAAAGAATGGTGGAAAGGAAATAAACTTTACTTTCTGTTTGGGAACCGCCTATGATGTGTCTAGCATGGAAAATATTGGGAATTCTCGGTCGTTTTCGTTGACAGGAAAAGCATGCCTCTCAAAACAATTTTATCTCTCTAATTTAAGCTTTGAGCTCTGGCATATTTGCAAATCTCTGCTTCCCTCTGCGAAGGGCCTATCTATTTACTTTTATGCAATTTTTATTTTTATTTGAGTCTCCATCTTCTCTTATAAAGCACCAACTAGAGAGCACTCTTGTCATACTTGTGCATTGTGTGTAGCTAATATTGAGTGTGTTTCATGAATGGATCAATGATTGAGCATACTGGGCTAGGGATAACTTTCTTTAGCGTTGATATTTTCAAAGACATGGTTGCTTGTTAGCATGCTTGAGTATTTATATCTTCATGCCAAATTATAGACTATTGCTTTGGATCATTCAAGTCCAAATGTCCATGCTATAAAAGAAAAGAATATATGATGAATATGATAGATAGCATTCCACATCAAAAAAATTGTTTTTATCATTTACCTACTCGAGGACGAGCAGGAATTAAGCTTGGGGATGCTGATACGTCTCCAACGTATCTATAATTTTTTATTGTTCCATGCTATTATATTATCAATCTTGGATGTTTTTATATACATTTACAGCAAGTATATATCATTTTTTGGGACTAACCTATTAACTTAGTGCCCAGTGCCAGTTGCCGTTTTTTGCCTGTTTTTGGTTTTCCAGAATATCAATACCAAACGAAGTCCAAATGTTGCGAAACTTTTTGGAGATTTTTTTCTGGACATAACAAGTACTGGAAGCTTCGGGAGAGGGCCAGAAGATGGAGCAGTGGCCCACGAGGCACCAGGGTGCGCCCCAGGGGGGTGGCGAGCCCTGGTGGCTTGTGGGGCCCACACAGCTCCGTTTGACCTAATTCCACCACTATAAATTCTGTAAAATCAGGAAACCAACAGAGGAGTCCATGAAATACTTTTTCCGCCGCCGCAAGTTTCTGTTCTTGAGAGATCCCATCTGGAGGCCTTTTTCGGTACTCCGCCGGAGGGGGAATCGATCACGGAGGGGCTCTACATCAACCTTGCTGCCCTTCCGATGATGCGTGAGTAGTTTACCACAGACCTTTGGGTCCATAGTTAGTAGCTAGATGGCTTCTTCTCTCTTTTTGATCTTCAATACAATGTTCTCCTCGATGTTCTTGGAGTTCTATCCGATGTAATCACTTTTTGCGGTGTGTTTGTTGGGATCCGATGAATTGTGAGTTTATGATCAGATTATCCATGAATATTATTTGAGTCTTCTCTGAACTCTTTTATGCATGATTATTATAGCTTCGTATTTCTTCTCCGATCTATTGATTTCGTTTGGCCAACTAGATTGATTTATCTTGACATGGGAAGAGGTGCTTTGTAATGGTTTCGATCTTGCGGTGCTCAATCCCAGTGACAGAAAGGGACATGACACGTATGTATCATTGCTATTAAGGGTAAAAAGATGGGGTTTATTCATGCGTTAGTTTACTTTGTCTACATCATGTCATCTTGCTTAAGGCGTTACTCCGTTCTTTATGGACTTAATACACTAGATGCATGCTGGATAGCAGTCGATGTGTGGAGTAATAGCAGTAGATGCAGGCAGGAGTCGGTCTACTTGTCTCGGACGTGATGCCTATACACATGATCATTGCCTTGGATATCGTCATGCTTATTTGCTTTTCTATCAATTGCCCAACAGTAATTTGGTTACCCGCCGTATGCTATTTTCTTGAGAGAAGCTTCTAGTGAAAACTATGGCCCCCGGGTCTATCTAAATCATATATTAAAAACCCTAAAAATACCTTGCTGCCCTTTTTTATTTATTTATTTTATTTTGTATTTTTGTTCAATCTATCTATCTATCACATACAATTTAATCTTGCAATTAACCGCCGAGGGATTGACAACCCCTTGTTTGCGTTGGGTGCAAGGATTTGTTGTTTTGTGTGCAGGTGCTGCTAACGAGGTGTTGCGTGATTCTCCTACTGGATTGATAACCTTGGTTTCATAACTGAGGGAAATACTTATCTCTACTGTACTGCATCTCCCTTCCTCTTCAGGGAATTACCAACGCAGCTTACAAGTAGCAGGGCGCGCCTACCAGGCTTGTGGCTCCCTCGTGGACTTTCCCGACTCCGTTTTTCTTCCATATTACTTGTTATTCGTGGGAAAAATTCATTATATATACTCTCGGGTGTTTTGACCACCGCATGGCGTCTCCAAGCTCACCCAAGGACAAGTTCTACGAGAAGGTCATCAACCTGTACCTACCATAGGTGATGAAGCACCCTCAAGCCATTGAGATGCGTGAGGGGGTGCTCCACATCCGAGACGTTCAAGGACCTAAGAAGACCGGGAGCGAGAAGGCCAGGCTGGAAGCGGTGGAACAGGAGATCTTCAAGTGCCAGGGGATGGTGGAACGCGGACTTTGTGCTAATCACTCCATGATCATGGAGTTCATTTGTGAGCACAAGGTGGACGGCAATACTATTGGGGACGTCATCTTCACGCTCAATGACCGAATTGATTACCTTCAGGCCCAAATATATGATCTACAAAACCAAAATTTTGAGTATGAGGCCAAGTTCAAAGGTATGGTTTAGCTGCAAATTTCAGGACTCCGGAAACATGTTCGTCCTTTTATGATGGAGAGCCTATGCCTTGGAAGACGGAGGACAAGCTCACCACTTCATCACCACGATCACCCAAGAAGGAGATTTGAGTACATGGGTATGGGCACCGCCCTTGGCTTGTGCCAAGATTGGGGGAGGTGCCCCGGTATCATATCACCATCACTTTTTATCTTCATTATCTATCTTAGTTCGATCCTTAGTTATTTCATGATTTAGAAGAATAAAGTTTTAGTATGATTTAGTTTCGAGTGCTTGCTTTGTGATCTATCTATCTATGTAATCGTGTGTGAGAGTTATATAATAAAGAGTAGTTTGATTTGAGTGTTTTGCTTTTGATGATCCAATCTTAGAAATAAATAAAGAATAAAAAGTAAGATCATATGCTAATCCCATGGGGAGTGATGACTTCACATAAAAGAAGTATAATTGATAAAACTTGTTGGAAGTTGACAAACATAGCATTGGTCATTGTAGCAATTCATGAAAAAGTAATAAAGGAAGAGAGGTCTCACATATAAATACACTATCTTGGACATCTTTTATGATTTTGAGCCCCCATCAAATATTCTATGTCAATTAGTCGACATTGGACAAGGAAGACAACGTAATGGGTTATGTTTGCTTATATTCACATAGAAGTTATATTGTTTTGGATCCTCTAACATGTGGTGCTTGCCCCCTATCTTTTGCTAGCCAAAATTCTGTACTAAGTAGAGATACTACTTGTGCATCCAAAAAACTCTTAAACCCAGTTTCATGCCGTGAGAGTCCACTATATCTACCTATGGATTGAATAAGATCCTTCAAGTAAGTTGTTATCGGTGCAAAGCAATAAAAATTGCCCCAAAACATGTATGAATTTTTATTGTAAGGGAAAATAAGATATGTACGATCTTGTGATGGTGGAGTAATAAAAGCGACAGACTGCATAATAAAGGTCTCTATCAAAAGGGGCAATATAAAGTGATGTTCCTTTACATTAAGAGGTTGCACATCCAAAAACAGAAAGCGCATGACAACCTCTGCTTCCCTCTGCGAAGGGCCAATCTTTTACTTTATGTATTTACTTTCATGCAAGAGTCAATAGTATTCTCCCCTATTCCGTTTTTATTTTCTCTCTTGGCAAGCATCATGTGGTGGGGATTGATCTAGGCATATATATCCAATTGGATGTAGGTGATCATAAGTTATTATTGTTGACATCACCCTTGAGGTAAATACGTTGGGAGGCGAAATTATAAGCCCCTATCTTTCTATGTGTTCGACTGAAACTTTTGCTCCATAAGTATGTCGTGAGTGTCAGCAATCATGGAAGACTAAATGATAGTTGAGTATGTGAACTTGCTAAACAAAGCTCTTACATAGACTCTTTCTGATAATATGATGAATTGCAATTGCTTCAGTGGCTGAGATCATAGTTTGTTAGTTTTCAATATTGGTTTATGGTTCATACTTTAACTTGTGATCAAATTGTCACTTTTTCATGAGAAGTTTTATGATGATATATTGTTGTTATAATAAAGATCATGATGCTCCATGTCCGTATTTTATTTTTATCGACGCCTCTCTCTCTAAACATGTGGTCATGATTGTTGTTATAATAAACAAGCGAGGTCTAAGCTTGGGGGAGTTGATACGTCCAATTTGCATCATGATTTCTTATTGATAATTATTATGTTTTTGATCATTATTTCACTTTATGGTACAATTCTTATGCCTTTTCTCTCTTATTTTGCAAGGTTCACATGAAAAGGGGGAATGCCGGCAGCTGGAATTCTGGACCTGAAAGGGGTGAAACAGAGATAGCTATTCTGCACAACTCCAAATGACCAAAAAAATTACGGAGAATTATTTTGGAATATATAAAAAATATTGGCGAAAGAATCAATACGAGGGGACCCACAAGGCAGCCACAAGCCCGGGGGGCGCACCCCCCGCGCTTATGGGGACCCTGGCAGGCCTCCGGGCCCCTCCTTCTGCTATATGAAGCCATTTGCCCTAGAAAAAATCAGAAGAAGACTTTCGGGACAAAGTGCCGCCGTCTCGAGGTGGAACCTGGGTAGGAGCCATTTTGCTCTCCGGCGAAGCGATTCTGCCGGGGATACTTCCCTCCGGGAGTGGGAAATCGAAGCCATCGACATCACCAACGATCCTCTCATCGTGGGAGGACCAATCTTCATCAACATCTTCACCAGCACAATCTCATCTCAAACCATAGTTCATCTCTTGTATTCAATCTTTTTCTCAAAACCTCAGATTGGTACCTGTGGGTTGCTAGTAGTGTTGATTACATCTTGTAGTTGATGCTAGTTGGTTTATTTGGTGGAAGATTATATGTTCAGATCCTTAATGTTATTCAGTACCCCTCTGATCTTGAACATGGATATGATTTGTGAGTAGTTATTTTTGTTCTTTAGGACATGGGAGAAGTCTTGTCATAAGTAATCATGTGAATTTGGTATTCGTTTGATATTTTGATGCTATGTATGTTGTGCTTCCTTTAGTGGTGTCGTGTGAACGTCGACTACATGACACTTCACCATCTTTGGGCCTAAGGGAAGGCATTGTGGAGTAGTAATTAGATGATGGGTTGCTAGAGTGACAGAAGCTTAAACCCTAGTTTATGCGCTATTCCGTAAGGGGCTGATTTGGATCCATATGTTTCATGCTATGGTTAGAGTTATCTTAATTCTTCTTTCGTAGTTGCGGATGCTTGCGAGAGGGGGTAATCATAAGTGGGAGGCTTGTTTAAGTAAGAACAGCACCCAAGCACCGGTCCACCCACATATCAAATTATCAAAGTAGCGAATGCGAATCAAACAAACATGATGAAAGTGACTAGATGAAATTCCCATGTGTCCTCGAGAACGCTTTGCTTATTATAAGAGTTCATTCCGGCTTGTCCTTTGCTATAAAAAGGATTGGGCCACCTTGCTGCACTTTATTACACTTGTTACTTGTTACTTGTTACGAATTATCTTGCTATCAAAACTACCTGTTACCGCTACTTTCAGTACTTGCAGAGAATACCTTGCTGAAAACCGCTTGTCATTTCCTTCTGCTCCTCTTTGGGTTCGACACTCTTACTTATCGAAAGGACTACGATTGATCCCCCATACTTGTGGGTCATCAAGCCTCTCCCGTGCATATCTTACATACTTGTCTCATATCATACTTGGCTCGAGCATCAAGCATTGTGGCAAAGCATACAAAAAAAGAGCAAAAGCTTTTAAGCAAAATAGGACATACAAAAGAGCTTGTAAGAAATAGAAAGAGCATTGAGCCATCTTGCATAGTACATACTCTTGGAGCATACATACATAGTATACTTGGGATTGAAGACGACACGATTACTCGCTTAGGTTGGTGCACAAGCGTATCTAGCTGTAGCGACCCGACCTCAAACGGTCAAGCCTCTGTGTATCTGTGCCATCCCTGGATCGGTATGCTAGCACACACAGTACATCAATGTATATATCAAAGTGCAATCACATGTAAAAATAACGTAAAACTGATATATACCTCATAAGTCTTAGCGGAAACAGTCAATCGGGTGTGGAGTCCCATCAACACCATCGGCAGGTTGAGTGTAGACCGTAACCCTATATTCGTAACTCTTACCCGTCGTAGTAATACCTGCAAAATGATACGTTGCAGCCATGTAGGTCAGTACATTGAATGTACCGGCAAGATCGCCATAAGAAAAACAGACGATAAAACTATTCTATATGCAATATGGCATTGTGGCTCTGTGTCTGAGTTTTTGCATAAAAGCTGGTTTTATTTTCCCTACAACAAAGGACTAATCAAGAGTCTTCACTACGGAGTTATCTACTATGACATGGTTCCGCCAACCGATGTCTCATAGCCCACAAGTACCATAAGTTGCCCACAATTAGTTATCAGTCCGGTGTTGAGAGTTCAGAGATAGATCCAAGTCCAGAGGCTCAAGTTGTCCGTAACCAGGGACACAACTAATCGATTAGGTTTTAACTCTGCAGAGTGTTGTGCACTTTACCCACAAGATTTGATCCCTCTTTTTTCGTTCTCGTACTTCAGGGTGTTTGAGAACAAGACGACCGAAACATGGTCTTCCAAAGAGTTCCTCTGACCACTGTCCGGAGCTCATCCAATCCTACCGTAGTTCTACATCTGCTAGCACCGTCCCAGCCAGAGTCACCACTAAGGTCAACCAAGCCAGAGCCCATAATGACTTGCGGTTGCACAGGTAAGCTTCCGGGCATGAAGTATTCTTCCGTCTCTTTGAGTCTGGGTGGAACTTTCCACATGAGTACTGGCCTACTCCAGCTCACAACGCATCCACTGGTTACTCCAGGGTGCCGCACGGTCCAATTTCCACCCAGTAGTGTGTATTGAAATCTTGTCTCGAGTCTTGAAGTCTTGAGGTCTTGAAGATGCAGGCCTTGAAGATGCCATCATGGAGTTGTCGTCATTAACGTAGAGTCCTCCTTCTCACACCACTCACGAACTCTCATACCAATCCCCGTCTACTGAAGCGTAGCATTAAAATAAATGACGTTCCCGGGCTTGGTAACATGGGTGTGGGTTCCTACCTCATGCTTCTACTCAACTAGAAGATTCAATATACTACTGGAGGAAATGTTGAAAAGGTGATGCTAAATGCAATAAAACATAGGTATGAAAAATATGGTCAAAGTGAACTTGCCTGGTAAGTTGATGAAGGTTATAACGCTCTCAGAAAAAGACTTGGTAGAACTATTCGTCACTC